>CM053271.1:75442021-76642021 GCA_028583415.1 Protea cynaroides
CTTTCCGAATGACACAGATATAAGAGAATGAGTAGCTCCAGAGTCAAAGAGTACTATGGCAGGTATGCCATTAATAGGTACGTTACCTGTGATTTGATTTAATTTAGTCTACATGCTCACACAAGGTAGTACAAAATGAAAGGTTCAGGTCATACCTGTGACCACATCAGGCGATGCGGCAGCATCCTCAGATGTAACTGCATAAACCTTTCCTTGTTGTAGCTGCTTCCTTGGCTTAGGACACTCCCTTGAATAATGTCCTATTTGATTACAGTTAAAGCATTTAACTCCATCACTACTTTGCTTCTGTTGAGGTTGGGCTATCGGAGTAGTCTTGATTGCAGCATTGAAGCCTTGACAGAAAGGTTTAAATGTCTTTGTGTTCCCTCCGTTATATGAATTTCCATTAGACCTTTTAATACCTCTATTCTAAGCAAAATAACTTTCCCTCTGGCTCAATTACAATACTCGAGCAATCTGTACCGTTTCATTATAAATCTTCTTTTCTAATCCCGACGTGCTTATGGATGCTTCCCCTAAGTCCCATGACGAACCGTCGAATTTTGATATTTTCCTCCTGCATGCTAAAGGGAGCAAAGAAAAATAGCTTTTCGTGACGTTGCTGATACGCATCCACAGTCATCTGTCCCTGATACAGACTTAGAAACTGTCTTTCCATCTCATCTCTAAAACTTCTGGGAAAATACTTCTCGAAAAATGCTTCTTTATAGATAGCCCAGGTAAATTGGGCGTGCTTCGTTAACAGATAACTTCGAGTAGACTTCGACCAATGGTGTGCATCGCCCTTCAGCATAAATGTGGCACATAACACTTTTTTCTCTTCATTTACAGTCATCATCATGAAGTCCTTTCCATCTCGTCGATCCAGTGAGCTGGCCATAAAGGATCTGATGGCTTGCCATTAAACTCCTTAGGCTTCATCTTCAGGAAACGTTCGTCGAGAATGGTCCACCTGATACTGAGCATATGCTCCATATATAGGCGGTTGATACTGGTAATTGCCTTGGATGTATATGCCTTGAGCTACTTCAGGGTTTTGTACTTGAGCTTGTACAAATGGTGTTTGAGGTGCTAGAGGTACCGTGTTATTCATAGACGATGCTTGGGGCATGGTGTTGCTACCCCCTGGTACGGTACTAGCTTGTCCCGCCAGTAAAGGTGTAGTGTTTGCAGCTGGGAAAGCCATTCCCATAGCAGCTTACATGTTGACTTGTACTTGCTGTATTTGCTACAACTGTTGTGCTAAATTCATCACCGCAATAGCCAAATCTGTAGGTAGGACTAGCAAGTCTGTGGGGTTGGCTTGGTCGTTGACTCCTGGCGGTGCCACATTCTGGTTCTCCTGTTCCTCAGGGTTTTCATGGCTTTTCTCCTCCACAGGTGGTGGTGGAGGTGGAATTGCGTTACGTCCACTCCTCGTTATTCTTTGCCCAGCCATTTCCTATTTTCGGCAGTGGTAGTGTCTAAAAGTCAAGGAATATATGGGGCAATCATAATATACATCATTCTCATGTCAAAATCCAAATAAACAAGGTAAAATTTCAATCTTTAAAGTCATTCAATCAAAACAGAACATTTTTCATCGTAGGGTCGTTGGTGGGGTCGTAGTATATGTGACCACAGGGTTGCGACTACACAAACCCTGTCAGCTCACCGAGAGCCTGTGGTCGATCATGTGGTCGATTCTGGGGTCGCATTTTCGGTCGAATTCTGCAACCACATGATCCCAGATCAGGTTTTTAAACCTGATTTTTAAGCCATTCTCTATATTTCTCTTTTGTCTTCCACTCAACTTGCCACTAATGAGTTGCTACAGTGTCGACCATAAAAATTTGGTGATTCTTTCATCGATCTATGACCTACGTTCCCTTCTTGCAGGTATGTTCCCTAATCTTTCTCCTTTTCAAGCTTTCATACCTAGGTTTTGCTCCATTTATAGGGTTTTCTTCAAATTAATATTTTTTTGACCGTAAAAATTTGATTTTTATTGGGGGTTATTGCTATTGGCCACCCAATGGATGAAAACCCTCAAGAAAATTTGAGTTTCATCGATTAGTTTAATAGAAACTTGAAAATTCCCAATTTTGACCTAAATTTTGGGGTTTTTTCTAAATTGTCAAAATTTCTTCAAATTCGCCCAGTTAATTTAAATTTCCAATTGTATGAGCCTTGCAGGATGGTTTGGGACCAATGTAAGTCCTCCTGCCCAAATGTTTGGGTGAAAAGTGAGGCTTTTGGCCAAATCACGTCGTCATAATGCCAAAATTTTAAATTTTCACTATATTTGATATATTGCTTGTTGGTCTATACTCTTGCAGACAACATGGCTCGCACTAAAGTCCCCAAAGTTCATGATCCCCATCATTTTTGATCTATTAAAACAGAACCACAGTATGTTCGGTATGAGCGTAAGAAGGTGGAAGGGGATCATTGTGTCAACTTGGCCTACCTAGCCCTATTTGATGTGGAGGGAGCATTCGATGATATGGGCTGGCTCCCTGTGATTCTATATGAGGGTTGCACCTGTCCTGAGTTGGTGAAATAGTTTTACTATAATTTACAGGTGGAGGGTGACCCCGAAGATATAAATATGGGTAGAGAGCTCAAGATCACCAGTTTAGTTAAAGAGGTGGAGATCTCCCTTAACTGCCAGGAGTTGGCTGATCTCCTAGGTATCTCAAATGATGGTCCCTTAATGTACTACGCACCCAAGGAATCCTAGTTCCTGTCAGTGAGAATGCGAGCAGAGATTGGCAGCCAGATTTTTAGGGATGATCGCTGGCAGATGAAAGCAATCAACTTACGGCCGGAGCCCCGAGTGTATTCCAAGATCATTCAGCACAACCTAATTCCCCAGAGTGGACACTATGAGAAGGTTTAAAGTTGACCCAGTACCTTCTGTACTGCATCTGCACTAGGCAACCTGTCTACCTTCCTTATATCATTATCAGGACCATGCTCCGTGCCACGACGACTGGTAGTGGGTAACCTACCCTATGGGCGTTTGATCACTACTCTGCTCACTCGCCTGTAGGTAGACTTGGTCGATGAGAGGATTCACGAGGACACTTTTTCGAATGACCTTGACTGGGAGGCTATCTACAGGATGGGGATGCAAGATGTGCAGGTCAGTGACGAAGAGAGAAACACTATGGTGCGTCCCCATACTCGAGTAGAGGTAGCAAACGCAGAAGCGGCAGCAGCAGTAGCAGCAGAGGTTCACGAGGGCGATGATGAGGAGGATGATGATAGGATGTTCATGGACATGGATGCCATTCCTCCTCCATCACCTCAGCATTCCACTGGAGCTGGCCCTTCTCAGGTTCCTTCCCACTCAGCTGGTCCTTCGCACCCACCACCAGATGACGTGATGGGGCTGCTACGTGTGATTCGGGAGGCCCAGTGTGCTACTGATCAGTGGGTGGTGGATCTGGAAGCTAGTCTCCAGGTGACCCAGACTCAGATAGCTGGCTAACGAGAGTATATGCTGAGGATTATGATCGAGATAGTAAGGCACCTCCTCCTCCAACACCCCCACCTCCCTGATATCTTTATTTCATTTTACTTTATACTACAGAGTAACTATCCAGATTGTGAACCATACTCTGATTCAGATGTATGTTAGTTTTATTTCATATTTCCCTATTGAAGAAGTATGTCAAGGATCCAACGCACGTTTTAACAGTAGATTTATCGAAATTGACTGATGATTTGACATTCGAAGTAACACCAACTGAAATCACCAGCCGAAAGGTTCAACGACTACGCAACCGAGATATTTATTATGTTAAGGTCACCTGGAAAAGTAGAGACATGGAAGAAATTACATGGGAAGAAGAAAATGCTATGTGAAAGCAATACCCTCACTTATTTGATTCAGAAGGTACGTACAATTTCGAGGATGAAATTTTTATAAGTAGGGAGAGTTGTAAGACCCGTATCAAACTAACCTGGTCTTATCACCTTGAACCAGGTTTACCCATCATGGTTGAGTCAAATGGACCAAGGGCGTGAAGGAGATCATGATCCCAGGTATCAAATCGACCCAAAAACACTTAAATTAGGGGGAGGGTCGCATACCCAGCAAGGGAGGGTCGGACCCCCCCCCCAAGACAGAAAGTCAGACCCTCTGTTTTATAGGGAGGGTCGGACACATTAGAAACCTAGGGTCGATGGGATCATCGACCCTCCCATCGACCCTCAGTTGCCGTCGAAGTTGAAATTAGGAAATTTCCATAATTTCGATTAGGATTCTTTCCTAATCTCAAAGGAACTTATTTAGGATGTTTCTACTCTATTTAAAGGACGTCCCTAAGCCTCTTTCACTCCTTTTACAACCCTAATTGAATTGAGAGAAAGAGAAAAGAAGGAAGAGAAGAAGAAGAGAAACAAGGTAGAGAAGAAAGCAAAAGGAGAAGAATTGCAGAGAAGGAGTGTTCTTCTCAGGTATGGATACTAATTCCATGAGTTTCTACAGGCCTTAGGTTAGATAATGATAAGAGTGTGATCTCGGAGAAACCCAAACCATCAACCCATGGTTAGGATTTCATGAAAAACCATGGGAGAATACATGAAAACTATTTGGGTGGGTGATTCATGGTTCTAGACCATGGAATGCATGTTGAATGGGCAGTAGGAGCAAGCCATAAGACCCCAAACACGAAGAATGGATTAAAAGGAGGAAAATTGATCAAAACCCACCGAGGGTCGCACAGAGGGTCGATGACCATCCGACCCTATGTGATGCTGAGTATCGACCCTCAGGGTTCTGGAAGTCCAGATTTGGGGAGGGTCGCACCCAGGGTCGATCATGACTCCGACCCTACCTCCGACCCTCAGTTAACAGAATGGTTTTAAAAATTAGAATAAATTCTAATTAAATTTTATCAACTTTGTTAGGTCTTCTAGCAATATAATAACATTATAAAGGTAATTCTAAAGCTTGAAAGATATCTATTAGCCAGCTAAGGTGAGGAAACGGAACTCTAAACTAATTGGTTAATAACGAACTGTTTTCTCTTTTCTTTGAATCCAATGCCATGCTTGATTCTATGCGACTATGTTTGTAATGTGCAAACAACATGTCATCCAATATTTCTATTACTTGTTCATGCATATTTGCTTTATTGTTTATAACATGATGATGATGATGATGATAGGAATAGGCATGTGATTGTATGTGTGTGGTTGGTGTACTTGCTGCGAGCGAGTATCAGGGGAAGTGTGATTAGAACGTCAATAAACGTTAACCTTTGACTGGTCTCAGCATTTTAGCTCTATCTCTAACTCAAGTCTTGTGCATTAGCATCGTCGTATCGCCATTACTTTAGCAGAATTATTATGTCGTAGAGTATCAGGGGAGGTGGTCTCGGTCCTTGTAGTCTCTGACTCTATCGGGGGGCCTTAGCTCTATCTCTATGGATATTCTGAGGGATGCTGGGGTGAGGCCTTGGATACACTGTTTGGCATTAGGATTGGTTAGTTGCGAGCCCAGTTTGCAAGCCCTCGCTAGCAGGGGCTTACGTGTTGGTATGGCACTATACAGCAATAAACGTTAACCTTTGTTGTATAATGTTCATGATTAGGGTGGATGGGGACGACAATAAACGTTAACCTTTGGACGGACTTCCACACCTTGTGTATAGAGGCGGGGTCAATAAACGTTAACCTTTGACCACCCAACCTTTCTATTACGCATTGCAAACTATAAACCAGACCAAAGATATGAATTAATTGCATGCATATGTATTGTTGCATTGTTTTGTTTGCTCACTGAGCAATGATGTGTGTTCACCCCTCGACGTCGAATATTTTTAGTTGATGATGTAGGTTAAACCATTGAAGATTATGTAAACGCTCCAGCGTACGGGAACGTAGCGGCGATAGAAGTTGAAGCTGAAGTGGATACACATGACTCTTCTTGCGAGTGCAACTCATGTGTATTTGATTAGATATTTTCTTAGTTTTCTTACTTGGATTTATTATGGACATGTATTTGATAATTATTTATGTCCCAGTTGATACGGAATAATTTGTTATTTAAATATTAATATCACAGTAGATTCTCAGTTCATTTTACTATAAGACTTTCGCTAATATATATTTACTCTGATTATGAATGTGGATATATGGAGTTTAGATAACACGGATACAGCCTACTCGAGACCTTGGTTGAACCGTTGGTTTGTTTGCGGTTCATCACACCATTCTGAATAGTGTAGAATTGGGGTGTGACACCGATAGAGTCAGAGACTACACGGTTCGAGACCACCTCCCCTGATGCCCTACGACGTAATAGTTCTGCTAAGGTAATAGCGATACGACGATGTTAGTGGCAAGACTTGAGTAGAGATAAAACTAGAGTCTGGTGACCAGGATGAACTACAATGTCATGTCCTCCCCCTGATGCTCCACTGGCATCAAGCACACTAATAACATGCATACATTCACATACCTATTCTAACATCATCATCATCATCATGTTATAAATATCAGAATTAAATATGCATGAGCAGTAATAGCAGGAATATTGGATGACATGTGAAAGGCACATTACAAATATACAAGCATAGAATCATTTATGGCATTGGACTCAATAAGTGAAATAGTTTATTATTAGCCAATTAGTTTGGGTCTTGTTCCCTCACCTTTGGTTGATGATTGTTCCTCGTCTAAACTTTGTAAATCACTTTTTGACCACTTGAAAAATTAACAAATTTATAGATTTTAAATTAGAATTTATTCCCATCAATTCAGACTTCCAGAAAGCTGAGTGGTCGCAGGTGCGGCTGCACTTGTGCTCTCAGTTTCTGCGACACAGGGTGTGTGGTCGCTATGTGTGCACATATCATGTGACCATACATGCGACCACACCCTCCCTGAAACTTTCCCAAGGTTGTGTGGTCGCTATGTGTGGTCGCATACCATGCGACCATACATGTGACCACACCCTCCCTAGAACTTTCCCGAGGGCATGTGGTCGATATGTGTGTCTCTTGTGGTCGCATATCATGCGACCACACATGCGACCACACATCTGATGGTTGACTTTTCCACTCTCAACTCAATTCCTTCATGTTTTGATTCTTTGGTTTATCATCATGATCCTTCGTATGATTGTTCTATGGTTTAAAATTCATTTTTACATAAACCATCATCCTAATAGATTCCCTCCATGGATCTCTTAGAATTTGTCCATGGTTTTATGATTGGGGTCTCATTTTGAATCACTATCTCCTCCATGGTCTATTCTAGGTATTCAACTGATGTGAGGAATGTTTTTATACCTTAAACTTGTTGAAGATTCAGAGTTCTCTCTGAAATTCCTCCTCTTAGTCTTCCTCTTCAATTCTCCTTCTCTTCCTCCTCTTCTCTTTCTCTCTCTTTCAGTTTGAGTTCTAAAAGGATGAAAGAAGCTAAGGGACGTCCTATATATAGAGGAAAACCCTCCATATAAAGTCCTACTTAGATTAGGAAAGAACCCTCTTCAGATTAGGAAGATTTCCTAATCACGTAGTCAGTTTGATTTCGTGTGGTCGCACATAGGGTCGCAGAACCCGTCGACCACACATCCAAAAACTGCGACCACACATCCCAGACTCCAGTGGAGGGATTATTTTAAGGTGTGGTTGACCACACCTGTTTAGGTATGCGACCACACACTCCTAAATAGATGATTTTGGGTTCAATTTCATACCTAGCCTTGTGGTTTCTTCACTCACTTGGTCCGCTTGGCCCGACCAAATAGGAAGACCTGATACAAGGTGGTAAGACTGGTTAGTACGATACGGGTCTTACATCCCGTGCCTATAAAGCCATTTAATGGTCAATCAGTGAGGATATAATTCAGTACACTCAGATATGCTCTCTCACTTTTCATTCTCGAATTCTTCTTCTCCCCCCATGACCAAGGAGCTTACGTTCTTCTCTAAGCTCCATACTATTAGTTTCTTTACTAACTTGATTGTCGGAGTGGACTTCAGACCATCTCAGTCTACCCTCCGAAAACAATTCACTCTTCCTATCTTGCAGGAGAATGTGAACCAAGTACTAGTCGGTAAATTACAACGACAAGTAGGACATCACAGATTCTTTCTATTTTGGTTGTCAATTTCATTTTGTTTGGTTCCCCTTTTATATGACTTATGGTAAGTTCTTTGCATATTCACCCGACTTTTTTTTATTTTTTGAAATTAAGGAAAGTCTTAATTTATGCCACCAGCAAGATCCGATTAGTGTGTGGGATCCTATTCTGCTTTGTGTTTGTTTAAAATTGGTTTCGGTTAGGTCTTAAGTATTAGTTCTTCTATTATTTTTTATGCTTCTCTATTGTTAGAATCATTTTGGTTTAGCTATGTTTTTCTTTTATATGTCCTTCTGGTCTCTTCTATCTGTCTTTGTGTACTCTTCTCTTTGTGTCAAATATGGGTTGAGTTGAGGTCATTTTAGGTTGTATTGAGCATCTTATATGTGTCAGAGATATATATATATATATATATATATATATATATATATATATATATATATATATATATATATATATATATCTTGTAGGTTAGACCTATTGTGTTGAATTTGAGTGGCTTCTAATGACTTAATCCAGCTTAGCTTGAGTTGGTTATCTTAATAGCCAAAAATGACTAGTGTGGGTGATTTGATTTTGTTAATTTATACTCATATCCAACTTGGTTTGAATATATCTTAGCAAAACCAAGACCGATTTTGTTGGGTTCTGTATTGATTTTCACAATAATGTCAAATTGGTTGAGTTTAGTTGGTCTATCTCTTAATGTCAAGCTCAGTTTGGTTTTAATGGGTTTAGTGGTTAAATCTGACTTCTTATTCTAATTTTTTTTTTCCGTGGTCAATCTGA
Source organism: Protea cynaroides (assembly GCA_028583415.1). NCBI lineage: Eukaryota > Viridiplantae > Streptophyta > Magnoliopsida > Proteales > Proteaceae > Protea > Protea cynaroides. The sequence goes on from CM053271.1 coordinate 75,450,915, forward strand.
GTCACTTCCCATCCCATACTTGCCTATTTGGATTTCATCAAATCTTTGATATTGATTTATTAGTTTCTTCATTTGATCATTTGCTTTGCAAGTAGCTTCCATGGTTGTAAATATTCTTTACTTGCTTACACCTAATGTGTAGATTTATGCTTGTTTGGCACTTTGCTTTGCATGTTTGGATTATTTGCTAGAATATACGCATGCTTAACTTTGTTCAAATGCTTAATATAATATAAAATCCCTACCCTCAAAAGATGTATCCCCACACTTATACTTTCTTTGTAATAGCCTAGGGGTACACTGCACGGGTGCACCATAGACCCCACATGCATGACTGTGGTACCTTGCGATGTGATGTTTAGAGGACGCCAATGAGTCTAACCCCGCACAGGATCTCAGATTTCTTGCCGACCAATGTAGGTCCACTTAGCTTAAGGCCCATCCATACCTTAGGTCCGGATCCATGAGTGTTGTGGGTAATCGTTGTATAAATGTATAAATGTGATGAACGTTGGGTTGATTATTTGGATTTAACTTGTGGCTTTGGGGCCATTTTGTTTTCCCAAGTTGGGAATTGTGTGAGATTAGTTTACCCTTATTGTGTGATGGGAGCTGAGGCAGTGGCCTCTTTGAGTGTTGCCACGCGAGATTCATGGCCTGTCATCCATGGGAACTACGTTTGACCTGTTTCTCATTTGAGATACATAGGCTGTGAGAGGTTGTTGCCTCGCACAAGGTCATCCGGAGGTAAGTTCCATCATTATGGGATTACCTCCATCAAGGGGACGTTCTTATGTGATAAGAAGTATCTCATATGAGATGTGTCCCACCATTGTGGGAGCATCTGACCATTGGGATGTGTTCCATAGTTATGGGAACATCCATCACTTCGATGTGTTCCATGATTATGGGAACATCTCTAGACACTCATTCATAGACCCATCTGAACTACATTTGGCTTGATTCCCACCACATAGGGATACGTAGGTAGTTTTGGATATCTTCCAAACTCGGTCATAATCTTATAAATATTTTTTTAATGTTTTTTAAGGCTTTGCACTTCGTTCTTTATTTTGTAGATTCTATTCTTTATTTCATTTGTATATTCACTCCTTGTATGGTCATTTCCAATTGTAGAACTGGTAATTCATTAGTATAATACCTTTAGCCTAGTGAGAATTAGAGATTCAACCTAGGTTTCCTCATGTATAGTGTAGCATAGGTTAGGTAACCCCAAAGCATGCATAAACCATAAAAAATGATAGAACATAAGGAAACCGGTCAATGACCGTGCCAGTTGAGTGCCTAACACCTTCCCAACTCATAAATTGGAGTTTACTAGCTTTTGGTGAGATCAATTGGCCAATCCATTGAGTGAGTCATTAATGTTTCTCCAAATGAGAAACAATTCTTTTAGGTCCTAGGTGGCAACTCTAGATTTTAGCCTCCACCGGCATAAGTGGACAAGACCTTAAGGTGAAAACCTTTTGGTCTCCATCGTGTTGTTTAGAGTTAGTTTAAAATTTTTTACCAACAATCTAAAAATGAGGATCCATTCCATTTTAAGAAGGGAATTTCAAAATTTCCCACCATCGTCCTAACAAACATATGTCCATATTATGGTGGATTTGCATATCACACCATGTGTACGACATGTGGCGACTATCGGAAGATACTGATCGTTCTCCTAAATATTAGGGAACGACTCCTTGGTAAGAGGCTTAGAACGTCTAATCCACTTCCCTGCAAATAGGGAAGAATCTAAGACTTATGCATTGGTAACTGCATCTACTATATCCACAAGATCATCATCCAACGGCGTACACCATTAATTGTAGAGGCTTTCGGTTATCAACAGTCTATAACTCCTAAAGGATAATTTAGACATCATCAATGATCAGGCACTCCTATATAAATTCATGACCACTAAGGTAAAAGGATGGATAATTTCCTCTCACTCAAACCTTACCCCACTCTCTAAAGAAGCTTTGTTCTTACTTTGCTTCATATTGATTGTTTTGTAAACTAACTTAATCATCGTAGTGACCACTGTATTACCGAATCCATACCTCTATAAGATTTTCTTTGTTTTCAAGTTCAAACCTTGAAGTCAGCTAAACTTGTGAACTTTAGTTTACTCGTGATCAACTCGGATAGTACGCGGTCAACTCTGACAGAATGTGAGTAATTCGGCTAGACAAGTTTTCAGCAGCAACACCTACCACCCTAAATAGTAGAAAGGATAATCTCTAGTCTGTTATTCTCTATCATCTACATACTTTAAATAACTTTATATTTCTCTGTGGAAGAAACTGGTTTGTTTAAGACTTTCCAAATGGATGTTGAGCGTACCACACCAGCCCTAGGGTCGAGCCCTTACCCACCTGCCACTCTCCCTCTTGAATCCAATTCGTATGGTAGCATAAGAGCAAGATTTCATAAAATAAAAAATAAAAAATCTTTTTCATTCTCATGCAGTAAAATTTGTGTAGAATACTTATATCAATTGTAATGGACTAGAAAACCTAAACATGTCAATTGGTACGCTATTAGTCATCCAATCCGGCCCAATATGGTACAGAAAAAAAAAAAACAAAGCCTTAATTACCATTAAGGGTGTCATTTGGGATGGTTCCGAATAATTGAGATTGTTCTTTTCCTATAGATCTTTTCCGGTTTCAGTCCCAAAGAGGTCATTCCCGGAAATATCCTATTTACTAAAACAATCCCAAACTAGAAATTTGTCCCATTTAATAATGAGACAGCCCATTATGGTACCGATTTCTTACCAGTTCTAGACAATCAAAAGCCTACTTCTTAAGGATTTATTTTTGATAGAAAATTTTGAACATTTAACCATAACGCAGATTTATTGCACTAAAGGATTTATATTGAATTAGAAAATTTTGAAAGAATAAGTCAACTATGAGTTAAAACATTCTCAATAATATAATCTGAAATTTAATACACCAAGCCTTCCAATAAAACCAATATCCAAAATAAGTTCATATTCAACATTTTCTTCCCAAGTATGCCTTTAAGTTGTCTCTGTTAGGATGACTTGGATTTAAACATCAACACATTTACATGCCCAACACCGATGGCCCCAAAGCACCTACACCAAATCAAATTTAAAATTCAAAATTCATTCAATTCAACATCTTTCATAGCCATGTATTCGGGTACCAAAAAGGACTCTCAGAATTGTCTCATTTAGTCATGGTACGATTCTGGGACAGATTTTAGCAGTTCAATCCTAGGACGGGTTTCGGTTCCAGATCCAAATTGACACACTTTCTTATCATTATTGTACCGTACAGGTAGATATACGATTTTCCCTTGCCATTACCATTACCATACCATCCTGGTACAATTTTAGCTGGTAGGAATATGGTTTTTATACTATATGAAATGATATTAGATTTGGTATGAACTTCGATTTCTATTTTTTTACGAAATATCTAATTCTATATGGTTATTTTGCCGTACCTTCTTGAACACTAGTCATCTATTTTTTTATTTTTTTATTTTTTGTATATTAGAAAAATATGGAAAATTTACTTGTACTATCTCTAGACTTTTAAGTCCAAATACAATTACTAGCCTAAAGCTCACAACAGGTACAATTACACTCTATTGACTAATGGTATTAAGTATAAAAATTAAATATCAATTTTACTCTTATCGCATTTATAAGTAATTAAGAATGAAATGACATTTTTAACCTTTCAAAGTTGACAAAGGATGAAAAGACCAAATCCCAGAGAGTTGAGATTACGCGCCAAATTATATCATACCACATATCCAGTTAATTTACAGACGCTTTGGAGCCTGGATCAAAATCTGATACTGCTCGCAAAAAGGAAGATCCGTAACAGCAAAATATTGACAGCAAATTTTATATGGAGGAGACGATTTTTAATCAACCCTTCTTGCAAGATGTACATACATGGATTCCTTATTCCTATATTTACATTGTTGACCCCATATTTTTTTGCGAACAATTCACCTCCTGGTGAAAATAACTTCATTATTATAAACTTTAGGATAGTAGTTGTATTTGAACCTAAGTCTAGAAATATAGAAATGGTACAAGTAAATTTCACAAAAAAATATTACAACCCTTAATTTCCAAACCTTGTTAATCAGAGGCCCATTCCGTTAGAATTTTTCTGTTAATTGTTGATGTCTGCACACATTCAAAATTTGAAAGACAAAAATAGTATTAAGAAAGGATTATAATATACTTTTGTAAAATGAAAAGACAAAAATAATGGTCGGTTTATCCGTACTATAGTTGGCTCCATTCACTCTGTCTAGAGGTTTCTATAAACTTGTTGCATCTGTCTTTGCCTTCTTTACCTTCTTTACCTGTAAAATCAACCCACTTAATTGTCGATTTGTGGGTTTCTTCCTTCCAAGTGGTTTCTGCTCCTGAAGCAGAAACAAATTGCCCCCCGTCAGACTATAAAACATGATAAAGAGAAGTAGCTACCATCCAAACTTTAAACCACCATCCAAACTTTAAACCCATGCTCAGATTCATAAGAGTTCAAAACCCAAAACACCATAGGAATTACATGATTCCTATTCGATCAGGGACTCATCTGCGTCACCGTGTGATGTGAGTGCCCTATAATATCTATTCAGTTCAATGCCAAAAGAAACAGATTATGAACCTCTATTTAAAGTCATGAGATGTGAAATCAACAAGCCCTTGTACCTGCAGAAAGGATACACTTGGTTGACTGGTCCCACGAAGGAGAACTTTTGTGTCAAAAACAAAGAAGTCCATGAATCACCTGTAGATTTGATAATTAGGGCGGATTTTGGATTGTGGGCATAAAACATTTTTGGGGCAGGGTAAAGTAAATGCTGGGCCCCCGGCCACTCTGCTTCTGTGCCACCTAATCCACATGGGCAAAAATGGTCTATAGAATCAAATGTTGTGGTTGTTTTATCCACGAATTCAAATCCTCTCATGCCCCTCATGTCAGCATGAGGAAATCCTGTGGCTGTCAGTCACTGTGGGTGTATACCCATACATTGGTATATGGGTACAATAAACTACAGGGACTGGATTTTCTCATGCTAGCATGAGGGGAATGAGAGGATTAACTTCTTCCTTCATCAACTCCTATATGTAACAATGGAAACGGAATATGGAAACTCATTCCCTTGATTGAAGATGCTGCCCGTGCTAAATAATAGGCAGAATGAGCAGAATATACCAAATAGCAAAAAAAGAAATGCCATGTTTTTCATCCAATGGAAGTCTCACAGTGGCTGAGGAAATAGATTGGAGGAAATTGATGGATTCATCTTCCACCTCAGAGGCCCTCCCAGTTGGGTGTAGAGCAAAGGAGAATGAGAAAAAAATGAAAAAGATATAGAGAAGAGAACAAGAGAGATGAAATAGAGGTAGAAACTAAGGAAATAAGAGGAGAGGGATTCGATATTGGTGTTGGCCGGAGTCTGCTGCTAGCCAGAGCACTTTGGTCGAATGTTGGAGAAGAGAGGGAGAGGGAGATGGAGAGGAAGAAATTAAATGTAGTTTCTAATATAAGGGTTTGGGAGGGGAAATTTGGTCATTTCTTCTTTTGTCAATTTTAGAAGGTTTAAAATGTCATTACATCCTTAATTACATGTAAATGCAATAAGGGTAAAGTTGACATTAGATTTCCCTAATTTTTACTTGTTATACAATATACAAATTTGTATAAGCAGTGGTGATATGTACCTTCGGTATACTGGTACAATACCATACCATAACATACCATACTGGATAGGAATAGGGCATCTTAATGCGCGAGTCTCCCGCTACTGCAAGGTCTGGGAAGGGGTAGAATATAGGCAACCTTAACCCCACAACGCAGAGAGGCCCTCACCATACCGGATAGGAATACGATACTAAAATTTGAACTATTACCTTACCGAATAGAAAAGAATACACAGGCATCAGTATAAACGATGCAGTATGACTTTCTGTATCAAATTGTCACCCATAAGAAAACCTGTTGCTTTTTTCAAGAGTTGAAATAGGAAAATTATCAACTTTTAAGGTTGTTAAGTGAGGCTGGCAAAACACAAAAAGAATGAATAGAAAAAAGCCCTCTCCCAAGACATCATCAAAATGAAAAATATCATCCCACATCCCCTGACACATGAGGAAAAGGAGAAACTATCATATCATATATGTAAAGGTTTTGCTAAGTCATATTACGTTAAAATTACATTCCAATGCAAACATGGCATATAGGACCAATAGAAGAGAATAGGGTCCTATTGAAATTAGAAAAGAAATTCTTCTTGAGGTGATATCAACAAATCAAAGAATAAATGAAAATGTTTGTAAATTCAACTCCTATTGAAATTATTAAAAAAAAAAATCTTCTTAAGGTGATTGATGTAAATTAAATATGTATATAAGCGCAAGTGCACGGTATTGTGCAGTAACGGGTCGATCTCAGGGAGGAATCGCTATTATCCTAACTCAAATAAGGCAAAGCGTACCAAAGGGATTTGATTGAATTAACACCCTAATCACTTCAAATAAAAATTAATCAAATAATAAAAACAATAATAACCATTCATAACGGTACAAAAATTTACGAAACCGCTAACCATAAAGTAACACAGATCTATTGCAAGAAAGGAATGAAATTAAAAGTAAAAGAATGTAAGAAAAACTTATCTCGATAGAAGATTTCTCTGTCGTTGCTCGTCGTCTTGTTGTCACTCCAAGGCGATGTGCAAACGATTACAAAGGTAACTTTCTCCCCTAAATTAAATTAATAATGGGGTACAACCTATATTTATCTACCCTACTACAGAGTTCTAAATCAAAAATTAAAACTTAAAAAAAGATAAATAAATAAAAATAAACTTAAGCAAGATGAACACAACTTGAAAAAAAAATAAGAATCTCAAACTCTCTCATAAATTCTCAAAGAAAAAAAAAAAAACTCATAATAGAATTCATGGATGGATTTTCTATTGCTGAGCATCACATATATATATAAGTGAGTAAAGATCACAATCAATCTTTACAATTGGATTACAAGAGATTTTGTGGAGATAATTTTGATAACCAAATTCCAATCTTGTAGGTTCATTGTATGTAGACAATTCTTGAATAGAAAAAATCTTACACCAACTCATCATATCTGTAGCATCATTATCTCTTCTTGAAAACTTTCATAATCTATTAGAGCTTTCCATTCTTTCATGCATTGTCAATCTTGTAAATTTGATTCAAAAAAAGTAAGGAATATTTTCTCAAGAGAACAAAATCTTTCACATCAGATTGGGCTACTTTTTGACTTGGTCCAAGGCTGATCTTATACACAAAATTCGTGGCTCTCCTCATAAAATTCATGCATTATGCCCGGCTGCTGAGTTGACTGGGTGAGTTAACTGGACAGGATCATCAAAAATTCATAAAATGATATTTTCAAGCTCAAATTTCTCTATTTTTTCACCTACACCCTACAAACATAAAAACAGCATTAAATACCCGAGAAGTATCATAAATAGAATAAGAGATGTATATCTTATGTCCAAAATTTACACATAAAATGTGTTCATTAGATTCCCCCACACTTGAGCTTTGCTAGTCTCGAGCAAAGAAAAATATAAAAATAAAATAAAATCCTAATTCATTTTCTTAGAAATCATGATCGCACTTAGCACGTGCAACAAGCCTTTAAACCCCTAGGTCATCCCTAGTAGATGAGTTGTGTCTTGTGAGTATTTTCAGAGAATAAACACACAAAATTCATATATATATTTCAAACTTTAATTTTGGTATTAAGGAAAGAGAGCACACACGCATCTTATTAGTCAAGACACTCAACTTGGGATCAAGAAAACATAGAAACCCCACACTTGAACTTTGCTACCTCATATGATTCAAACACTAAGGTTGCATCTCAATTAAGAAACCTTGTTATATCTTCCAAACATATCTCTTTTTAGGGTGAATCATTTGTCACATACTGGTAACCAAAACCCAACAATAGCTTTCAACACTTGTATATATTTATTTATTTTTTCTTTCTTTCTTCCTCTTTAAACTACTCTACTACAATTGGCTTGAGAAGTGCAGGTGGTTATGCATTCCCATGTTACTATGTAGCTTCGTTTTTGGCATAAATATTTAAAGACATTTGTCACACCCCAATTCTATACCAACCAGAATGGTGTGATGAACCGTCTATGATCCAACGGTTCAACCAAGATCTCGAATAGGCTGTGTCCGTTTGCTTAAACCATACACATCCACAACCATAATCAGAGTAAATAAACAATAGTGGAAGTCTTTAATACTAATGAACTAAGAGTCTAACAGTGATAACATAAATAAATTATTCACTTATCTTCAAATGACTAAGACATAAAATAAAATAATTAATCAATTACATGTCCTTAATAATCCAATAAATAAATCTAATCAATGATGCATGAGTTGCACTCGCACGACGAATCATGCGACTCCATCATAGCTTCTGCATCCATCGCCGCAACATTCGTACATCAGAGCATTCATATAGTCTTCTACAGTAGTACCTGCATCATTAACTAAAAATATTTGACGTCGAAAGGTTGAGCACACATCACGGCTCAGTGAGCAAACAAAACAATGCAACAAACATATGCATGCATTCAATTCATATCTTTGGTCTGGTTCATAAGTTTGCAATGTGCAATAGAAATGATAGGTGGCCGTCACACCTCTATACACGAGTGTGTGAAGCCGCCCAATGGATCAAATACTATTTTCGTCTCACATGCACCCACCATGGGATAGAAATAGAGCTAAAGTGATAGGACCACACCGCATGACACTTCTCCTGATGTCCTACCCATACCAATACATAAGTCCCTATTGGCAAGGGCTTACAAACTGGGCTCGCAACTAACTAATCCTAATGTCAAACAGTGTATCCAAGGCCTCACCCCAGCATCCCTCAATACGTCCATAGAGATAGAGCTAAGGCCTCCGACAGAGTCAGAGACTACACGGTCCGAGACCACCACACCTGATGCCCTATGATGTAATAGTTCTACTAAGGTAATGACGATACGACGATGTCAGTGGACAAGACTTGAGTAGAGATGGAGCTAGAGTCTAGTGACCAGGATGAACCACAGTGTCACGTCCTCCCCCTGATGCTCCACTAACATCACATACACTAACCAAACACAAACATTCACATGCCTATTCCTATCATCATCATCATCATGTTATAAATAAATAGATTAAATATGTATGAACATTAATAGCAGAAATATTGGATGACATGTGAAATACACAATACATGCATACAAGCATAGAATCAATCATGGCATTGAAGTCAATAAACAAATATAGTTTAGTATTAGCCAATTAGTTTAGGTCTTGTTCCCTCTCCTTTGGTTGATAGTAGATCCTCGTTCAAGCTTTGTAATTCACTCTTAGATCACTTGAAAACCTAACAAGTTTATAGGTTTTTAATTAGAATTAATTTCCATGTATTTAGACTAACAGAAACTGAGGGGCTCGCAAGTGTGGCGGCACCTGGGGTCTCAGTTTCTGCAACAATAGGGTGTGGGGTCGCAGGGTAGAGTCGGACATACTCCGACCACACGTGCGACCACACCCTCCTTGGAAAGTTCCTGAGGTCATGTGGTCAGACATGTGTGTCTTGTGGGGTCAGACATCATGCGACCTCATGTGCGACCACACGTGTTATGGTCGACCTTTCACTCTTAATTCCATTCCTTCATGTTTGAATCCTTTGGCTTATCATCATGTCCTGCCTATGATTGTTTTATGGCTCAAAACTACTATTTTATACACCATCCAATGTCCACATAATTTCCTCCATGGATTCTCTTGGAATTTATCCATGGATGGATGATTTGGGTTTCTCCTAATCCTATCTTCTTCATGAACTATCCTAGGCTCTCAATTTAACATGAAAAATATGTTCATACCTTATGCTTGCTAAAGATTCAAAGTTTTCTCTAAATTTTCCTCCTCCTTAGTCTTCTTCTTTAATTTTCCTTCTCTTCCTTCTCTTCTCTTTCTCTCACTTTCAATTGGTGTTCTAAAAGGATGAAAGAGGCTAAGGGACATCCTATTTATAGAGGAAAACCCTCCATAATATGCCCTAATGAGTTTAGGTAAGAACCCCCTTCGGATTAGGAAGGTTTCCTAAATTTGGTTTCAGACTGGATTCTGTGGGGTCGGAGGTGGGGTCGCAGAATCCGTCGACCCTACCTTTTGAAATGTTTGACCACACGACCAAAATTCATGTGGTTGGACTCTTTTGAGGTGGGGTCGGTCATACCTATTTAGGCATGTGACCACACGCTCATAATTGACTGTTTTTGGGTTAATTTCATACCTGGTCTTGTGGTTTCTTCACGCACTTGGTCCACTTGGCTCGACTATGATAACTAGACCTGGTACAAGGTGGTAAGACCAGTTAGTTCGATACGGGTCTTACAACTCCCCCCTCTTATTAAAAATTTCGTCCTCGAAATTTACACATACCTTCTGAGTCGAAAAGGTGATCATATTGCTTTCGCATAGCATTCTCTTCTTCCCATGTAATCTCTTTTTTATCTCGGCTCCTCTAGGTGACCTTAACATAATAAATGTCACGGTTACGTAGACGTTGAACTTTTCGGCTAGTGATTTCAGTTGGTGCTACTTCGAATGTCAAATCATCAATTAGACCTGGTGGATCTGCTGTTAAAATGTGTGTTGGATCTCTGACGTACTTCTTCAATAATGAGACATGAAATACATCATGCACACTTGACATAGATGGGGGTAATGCTAACTGATATGCTACTTTTTCACGTTTAGCTAGAATCTCATATGGCCCGACATATCTCGGACTTAGCTTCCCTTTCTGTCCGAATAGTTTTAAAAACCTTGCATAGGTGATACATTCAAAAATACCTCATCACCTACGATAAATTCAAGGTCTCGATGTCGAGTATCTGCATACTATTTCTGACGATTTTGAGTCGTTCTAACTCTTTCCTTAATAATGTCGACTACACGACAAGTCTCTTCCAAAAATTCTGGTCCAACAATACTTCGTTCACCAACTTCATTCCAAAACAAAGGAGTTCGACACTTCCTATCATACAGTGCTTGATAGTGTGACATCTGTATAGTAGCCTGATAGCTGTTGTTATAGGCAAACTCGATCAATGGTAGTTTCTCATCCCATGATCCCTTGAAATCAATAACACAGGCTCGAAGCATGTCTTCGAAGATCTGAATGGTATTGTAAGACCCGCACTCTGAAAACCCGGTCTAACCTTGGTTTTTGTGTCGTGACAGGTCTTCCGATCATCACCGAGCCAGACGGGGCAAGCGGATAACAAACAGGTACAAAATCGGACCGAAGTCGACCAATTATACCTGATTTTAGGTATACCGGTTGATGGTACCGGTTGATGGTACCGGTCGACCGGTATGGCCTGCGCAGCTTTGTACGGGAATATGGAAATTGGTCTCTACGGGTCCCGCTTTCCTGATTTCGAATCCTAGAAGTTTCCTAATCCTAGTAGGGTTACTAAACCCTATTTCTAGCCTATAAATACACCCTTAACCCTCCTCAAATCCTTTCCATTGTCTCTCACAAACCCTAGAGAAGAGAAAGAGCTTGGAAAGGAGAAGGAGCTAGGAAGAAGAAGGAGGTGCCGCCATTACCGTTCGACAACGCTCTCATTACGACAGTCAACGGTAAGTGTTTGAATCCCTCTTCTTACCCTATGTTAGTTGTGCAGGTGGATCAATACCATGCAAAGTAGGTATTGATCTAAAACCCTAATTTGGCCAATAAACCCTAGGTTGTCGTCAAACCCTTGATTCGAGTTTCGAGATGATATTCATCGAAACGAGACTTGAATGAGTTGGGGATAACTCTAACTCAAATCCTAGACTTAGAATGGATAGGAAAAACCCTGAAAATCCATGGAGGATGATCGACGGCAGTCGAAAAACCCATGTATGGTCTTCCGGAGACATACCGGTCGACTAAACCGGTTGCACATAGTGCGACCGGTATGTTGCGACCGCTACCTCTCGGGAGGTTATCTGTGGGGACCGGCTGACCATACCGGTCGCCAGTATTTCCCACAGAGCTGCGACCGGTATATGCCACCGGTCAGCTCAGGGAGGGTAGTTTGTGATCTCTGTTGGTTTCCGACCAACATGAAACCCTAAGCAATGTATTCTAATGAAACCCAAATAATATTGTAGGACTTTGTGACATATCGTTTGGACCTTGCGACGTGGAGCAAGTTATCAAACGAGCGTCAGGTAAGGGAATCTGACCTAAACCTAATAATTAATGGACAGTAAATCGTTGTTAATCATTGAATATCTATGATGTGATGTTTGTGCATATTCACATGCCATCCTCTACTTTCAGTTATTATTACTGTTCATGCATTAATAGGATATGATTGTTAGGCATGTGATTGTTTTCGTTGGTGTGTGGAGTGGGGCATGGGCCTAGGATCGCTCTTCACACTAGCACCTTTTGTAGTATTCTGTCTTAACATGCTTGGTACGGGTGGGGTATCAGGGGAAGGTCGTGGTACGGTGGTCTCCGATATTGATGTTGTCCCGGCCATTGTTGTGTGGTACTGAGGATTCTGAGTCGACGCTGGCTTGTCCACGATGCTTTAGCTCTATCTCTATGCCGTAGGGAGTTGTGTTGGGATAGGGTCTACCTGCGTATTGTTTCTATCCTAGTGGGTTAGTTGCGGATAGGGTATCATGGGGAGGTGAGGTATTGTGGTCTCCGGCCCGGCCTGCACGCTCTAGCTCTATCTCTATGCCGTAGACGGTTGTGCTGGGATAGAGCATACATTGTTGACATATAGGATTGGTTAGTTGCGAGCCCAGTTTACGAGCCCTGGCCAGTAGGGGCTTAGGTACTGGTATGGGTAGAGTATCAGGGGAGGTGCGGGTATACCTTAGCTCTATCTCTATTCCATGATGGGTGCATGTGGGTTGGTGGTAGTGTGATCTACTGTGTGATGCCACACACTCGTGTATAGAGGTGCGGGGGCCACCAAACCTTTCTATAGCACATTGCAAACTTTAAACCAGACCACAGCATAAAATTGGTTGTTACTCATGCATAATATTGTGAAACTGTCTGATTGTCTTACTGAGCTGTGTTGTGAGCTCACCCTTTGAGTACACATTGTTTTAGATGTTGATGCAGGTTACACTGTGGACGATTATGTGAACGCTCCGGCGTATGATGACATTGCTGCTTTGAGTGTGCAGGCAGGAGAGGACGAGCATGACGCTTCATGCGAGTGCCCTTTCTGCGTGTACCTTTGATGGGATTTTTATTTAATTGTTTCAGTTATTTTCGTTTGATATTAAAGGGATGTAAAAGTTATTTATTTTATGTTTGGATTTGAATAATTGAATACTTATTTAATTATCAATAGATACTCAGTTCATTCTATTTTAAAGACTTCCGCTGTACTATTATATTCTGATTGTGGTTATGTGTGATGGTTTGCATGAGTGGACACGGCCTATTCGAGATCATGGTGTGAACCGTTGGTTCAATGACGGTTCACTCACACCGTTCTGGTTGGATCAAAATTGGGGTGTAACAACTTGGTATCAGAGCTCTCGGGCTCTGTTCCAACAAACCATGTTGCACTTAACTGAGTCGATGAACTGAGTTAGGAGAAAATTAAAAATCTTAATACAAACGCACCTTAAGCATTGTTTGATACCTGAGACGGACTAAAAAAGAGAATAATGTACTATTCTAATTATGAAGCTTAACATGTACACATGCACTAGTTAGGTGAAACCATGAAACTTTCATTAACTAAGAAAATGAGTATCTGATAAATAGTGCTACAGGGTACAGTCCACAAACCGGACAGTTACCCTGTTATATATACATCAGTCATAAGAAAGAGAAAGTAAAAGGGGAAATCATGGGGTAGGGGGCCTAGGAGGTATGGGGTCCGCTATATCATAGTCCCGCTTGTAAGCAACCCGGAGCCAGTGCACCTGATCCTGTGTGACTCGGAGGCTGCGAGTCAACTGTGCTAGGTTACGGCTCATCTCCCGCTGAGCGTCCCTGAGCTCCATAAACATACCCATCACTGAGTCGGGAGGAGGCTGAGATGGTCCAGCTGTGGGGATAGATGGTGGTGGTGCAGGTGCAGGCTGTGGGGCAGGCACTGGTGCTTCCCCAGCCATATCGTCATCATCGTCATCACTCACCTCTGCCGCATAGGCCGCATTGGCCGCGGCTGCTGCTGCTGCTACTCTCCCAAGTGGACGAGGGCGAGCCTCCAACTCGTCGTCACTAACCGGCAGATCGACCATCTGCATCCTCTGTATCGCATCCCAGTCGATGTCGGAGGTCATGGTGTCCTCGACGGCTACCTCTCCTCTGAAACTCACACCCAGACGGCGAAGAAGGAAAGTGACGAGACGGCCATAGGGAAGGTTGCTGGCCCGATCGGCCACGGCCGCTCGATGCATAGTCCGGATGATGAGGTAAGGAAGTGAGATCTGCTCCCCTGTGCAGACGCAATAGGTGACGTACTGGGTGAGCTGGGACAACTCACTGTAGTGGCCGCTCTGTGGCACTATGTCGTGCTGAATAATGCGACTATATACCCGAGGTATAGGCCTCAGGCTAGCCGCCTTCATAGGGGCTCCAGGGTTTAAGATCTGATGCGCTATCTCCCGACGCAAATCATCAGTCAAGTAACCTTTTGCCTTGGGGGCGCAGTACACCAAATCTCCATCATTGGGAACCCCAAGCAGATCAGCCAACTGGTGGGTGTTGAAGGAAATATGTACACCCCAGACATAGCTGGTAATGCGTAGATCCCTACACTAGTTCGGATCTTCGACATCCCCTTCGAGTTCCAAGTTTGCATAGAAGTACTTGACCAGGTTAGGGCGTGTGGTCTCCGTGTATGAAATAACCGGCAACCAACCTAGAGCGCCAAAAGCCGTCTCCACATTGAACCGGTGCAGTTGTTCCACGTTGACCCGGCGCCCTGATTCGATATTTTTATTATCAAACCATGGAAACCGAGCTTGAGCTTCCAAGGAGCGAAACCATAGCTCATCTAGCTGTGGAGCTGGCGGAGAGGGAACCCGAGAACTAGAACCATGTGAGCGTTTCTCGAGAGTGCGTCTGGGAGCCATTTAAAATCTGCAAAACAAAAGAAAATAAGATAAAAGTTAGATTTTGTCGAAATTTCGGCAGCATAACGACAACATTTTGGGAAAAAGCCTCGAACTCACCCAAAAACATGGGGAGGAGGACTTACGTAACCCCTACACTCTTCAACAAACCAATCACAAGCAATTATAATAAGAAATTTCGAGAAATTAAGAAAACTCAAGAAATTTCAACAAAAAAAAAATGGAAAACCTAGGTCAAAAAGGTGAAAAATTCGATTTTTATCAAAACCTTCCGGTGGAACCCCAAATTAGTTGAGGGCTTTTTCTCTTGGGGGTCCCTAAACCCTTTCCTAGCCGAAGGAAAAGAATTCCTACGGTTAAAACATCTCGAACAAAGAAAAACCTAAATTTCTACATATAGACGATATGGGAAACTTGTAAAAATATGAGAGAGAGGGAGGAGACCTACCTGGAGACGATGTTCCACGCTTGGAATGGAAGAAATCGGCTTCTAAAAGTACCGGCCGGACTGTAGCAACTCAGTTGGGCAGAGAAGAATCGCCACCGGAGAGGAGGAAGAAAGAAAAGTGAGAAAATTTCTCACTTTTCGCGATTTTAAAGTCAATTATGGGCATACCGGTCGACGGTTTTGCCTATACCGGTCGACCGGTATCACCCCAGGTGTGCGACCGCTATGTCTTGGTCAGAAAAAATTTTCTGACCGATCGACTATACCGGTCGCAACACTGTATACAGAGTGTCGACCGGTATCTCCTAGACATGCGACCGGTATGTCTCGGCCAGAAATTGAATTCTGACCGGTCGACTATACTGGCCACATCCTGTTCCACAGGGGTGCGACCGGTATGTTGCGACCGGTACGCCCCAAAGAGCCAGAAAATTGAATTTAAAATTTCTAAAATTGTGTAAATTGAAATGTTACTTCTCGACTATTTTCCCTTGCATTATTCAAGACTAACACTACTACTATTGATGTTCTCACGTGTTATGTCTTTTTCTCAGATCCAAATAAATAGTCTGAGATGGCAGGTGGAAACGGTCGAAGGGGTCGGAATCGTCATCAGGCCAGGATGCGCCTAGAAGAAGAGCAAGCTGAACAAGACCAGGTTAGAGAACCAAGTCCTGAAGTGGAGGAGGAACAGGTCCCGAAGGTACCGACAAATTTACCTGGCCCACCTCATAGGAATTCTGAGACCATTGTTACAAACTTGGTCTATCAGATGCAGGCTCAACAGAAGGAATTTACGGCGAAGTGGCGAAGATGCTCAGGCCAACAGGTTCAGTTCCCACTGGAAATACGCCCGAGTCGG
The DNA here is from genome assembly GCA_028583415.1 of Protea cynaroides. Taxonomy (NCBI): domain Eukaryota; kingdom Viridiplantae; phylum Streptophyta; class Magnoliopsida; order Proteales; family Proteaceae; genus Protea; species Protea cynaroides. The sequence continues at coordinate 75,467,445 of CM053271.1, forward strand.
GAGGAATTAATACTACCTAACCGATGCAGAGTAGCCCAAGGCCGAGGGGCCAAGCACAGAACGTACCACCACCGCATCGGTTTCCGTCGCCTTCTGCGTACCCGGGAGCTTATCCGTATCCACCACCATGGTACGGAGCAGACACACAGGGACAGCATGATCTGAGCAGGTCAGTGGACAGATTCTTGAAGTTGAAACCTTCATCGTTCACGGGCAGGACAGGGAAACCATTGTGGCCAGCACAGTGGGTTGCTAAAATGGAAAAGAACTTCCGACTGATGACTTGCACTGAGGAGGAGAAGGTTCTGTTTGCCACTCATATGTTAAAGGAAGACGCCAATGCTTGGTGGAATTCTACTCGGGCATATCTGGAGAATAAGTATACCCTGGTTGATTGGGAAGTGTTTAAAGCGGCTTTCTTCGACAAATACTTTCCGAAGAGCTTCAAAGATCAAATGGAGAGAGAGTTTCTCAATCTGCAGCAATCTCAGTCGACCGTAGATGCTTATCAGCAGAGGTACGAAGTGCTATTCTTCTTCGCACCGGCTAGTATGCAAGAGGAGGAGACCAAGACACGTAGGTTCACCATGGGACTATGTGGAAACATTAGAGAGCACCTTTTGGGTCTGGACAAGAAGACCTACAACGAGGCGGTGCAGGTTGCGAGGGTGATAGAGTCTAGTCAGAGGGACAGCTTCTTCGCTCAGAACAGGGGAGTGAAGAGATCCGCTGGTGAGAGCTCGGGTGGCGGTAATACTAGACCCTTCCGCCCATACAGGGCACAGACCGCTACAGACACTGCGAGAAACAACCCGGCACCACCGTGCCACGGTTCGCTAGACCCAACCCAAATATCAAATGTTATAGCCGTCGTGGTGGGACATGTTGCAAGGAACTGCACACTACCTAAGAAGCAAGCTCCCCAGCAAGGAAGAGTATATGCGGTCACCACTGAAGAGACAGCCGCATCACCTGATATGGTAACTGGTACGACTCTATCCCTTACTATTTGGTTTATTCTTTCAGTTGCATGAGCATATAGAACTAAGGGGCAATATATTCCAGGGATTTTAAATGTAGCTGGTTTACCCGCCAGAGTATTATTTGACTCTGGGGCCACGCACTCCTTTGTTTCTATTTCTTTTGGGAAGCGAATGGAGTTACCAATCAAGCATATGAACCCAAGCTTGATAGTTCGCTCTCCACTAGGAGTCGAAGTGGTTTTGACCGAATATTATGGACCATGTATTGTATGTATTGAGGGCCGAGACTTAGAAGCAAGCCTAGTAATACTTGAGATGGAAGATTTTGATGTCATTTTGGGGATGGATTCGCTAGGCCATCATTCGGCCGTCCTTTTATGTGGTGAAAGGAAGCTTGTGCTTACTGACAAAGAGGGAAGGGAATATAGTTTCGCGGGGATCAAGCTATCTAGGAAGCAAAAGTTGATCCTCTCCGCCCTAAAAACTAAGAGATGCTTGGAGAAAGGGGGAGTGGGTTATCTCGTATCTGTAGTCGATCTCACGGCAGAGTCACTCAAGATGGAAGATATAGATGTGGTTTGGGAGTTTTTAGATGTGTTTCCAGAGGAGCTTCCAGGCTTACCACCAGACAGGGCTACAGAATTTGTGATAGACCTTATGCTAGGTTCGGCGCCGGTGTCTAAAGCACCATACAGGATGGCCCCGACCGAGTTAAAGGAGTTGAAGACCCAATTACAAGAATTGTTGGATAAGGGCTTCATACGACCTAGTATATCGCCTTGGGGAGCACCTGTATTATTCGTCAAGAAGAAGGATGGAAGTGTACGGCTATGTATTGACTATCGTGAGCTGAACAACTTGACGATCAAGAATCGGTATCCTTTGCCTAGGATCGATGATCTGTTCGATCAGCTGCAGGGTGCAAAGGTTTTCTCGAAGATCGATCTCCGATCGGGGTATCACCAATTGAAGATCAAGGCCGGAGATATTCCGAAGACTGCTTTCAGGACGAGGTATGGGCGTTATGAGTTTCTGGTTATGTCTTTTGGGTTGACCAATGCTCCAGCGTCGTTTATGGAACTGATGAACCGAGTGTTCCATGATATGTTGGACACTTCGGTCATCGTATTCATCGATGACATATTGATTTACTCTAAGGACATGGAGACTCATACAGCGCATTTGAGGGAAGCCCTACAACAGCTGAGAGATGTGAAGCTTTATGCAAAATTCAAGAAGTGCGAGTTTTGGCTGAAGGAAGTGGCTTTCTTGGGCCATGTTGTGTCTGGAGACGGTATCAAGGTTGATCCAAGTAAGATAGCTGCTATAGTAGGATGGGAAGCACCAAAATCTGTTGCGGAGATTCGTAGTTTCCTTGGGTTGGCTGGTTATTATAGAAGATTCGTGGAAGATTATTCCAGGATCGCGGTTCCACTCACCAGATTAACCAAGAAGGGAGAGAAATTCATATGGACAGATGAGTGCGAGAAGTGCTTCCAGACTTTGAAGTCAAGACTAGTCTCTGCACCTATCTTGACCATCCCAGAACCAAGCGTACCATTTACTTTATATACGGATGCTTCGGGGTTGGGTATCGGGTGTGTATTGATGCAAGGAGAACAGGTGATTGCTTACGCATCAAGACAGTTAAAGGAGCATGAGAAGAACTATCCTACGCATGACTTGGAGCTAGCAGCGGTTATTCACGCAATCAAGACTTGGAGACACTACTTGTACGGTGAGAAGTTTCAGATCAAGTCAGATCACAAGAGCTTAACTTATCTTTTCACTCAGAAGGATCTGAATATGAGACAGAGGAGATGGCTGGAATTGTTAGAAGATTATGATTGCGACATCTAGTACCATCCGGGTAAAGCAAATGTAGTGGCTAACGCCTTAAGAAAGTGGGCATCAAAACCTGAGGCAGGACCAAGTACAAATGCTGCATTGTGTGCTGCAGCCTCAAGTTCAATGAAAATTGATGAAGAACATATTATCGAAACTGCAGAAGATCCAGTCGAGCAAGGCTTGATTCATAAGTTCACTATGATGATCGCCGCATTGAAGATCTCACCGGGTCTAATTGATGAAGTCAAGGTTGCAATCCTACAGAATCCATATCTCAAGACAGTGCAGGAGGACTTAGAAAAGGGTACGTGAAATCCTGACTTTACCTTGGAATCAGACAAAGTACTCAAGTATCGCGGACGGTTATGTATACTTGAGAGCGAAGACTACGATATCAGAGGTCGAGTTATGACTGAAGCTCATTACACTCCATATTCGGTACATCCAGGAAGTACCAAGATGTACCATGATCTAAGAAGACTATATTGGTGGAGGGGTATGAAAGCAGATATAGCTCGTTTCGTGTTCCAATGTCTGAATTGTCAACAAGTTAAAGCGAAAAGGCAAAGACCCGCAGGTTTACTACAGCCGTTACCAGAACCTGCATGGAAGTGGGATTATATCACCATGGATTTCGTCACTGGCCTACCTTTAACACCAAGGTCAGTAGATGCAGTTTGGGTTATAGTAGATCGACTCACCAAGACAGCTCGATTTATTGCGGTCAGACCTCAGTATACCATGGAGAAACTGACCAAGTTGTATGTGGATAATATAGTCAGACTTCATGGCGTTCCCGGAGAGTATAGTATCGGCGAGAGATCCCCATTTTACATCAAAGTTCTGGGAAGGATTACAGAAAGCTATGGGAACAAAGTTGAAGTTCAGTACAACTTTTCACCCTCAGACGGACGGACACTCAGAGCGAACTATTCAAATTTTGGAAGATATGCTCCGAGCTTGTGCATTAGATTTCAAAGGAGCTTGGGATGAGAAGCTATCACTTATCGAGTTTGCTTACAACAACAGTTATCGGGGCTACAATTCGGATGGCCCCATATGAAGCACTCTATGGGAAGAAGTGTCGTACACCCTGTTATGGAATGAAGTGGGGGAAAGAAGAATTGTAGGACCGGAGTTTGTTGAAGAAACTTGCCGAGTGATTGATCAGATCAGAGAGAGAGTAAAGACAGCTCAAGTTCGACAGAAGCACTATGTGGATAATCGACGTCGAGATCTGGAGTTTGCAGTGGGTGACAAAGTATTCTTGAAGGTATCACCGGTGCGAGGTCTGAAATGGTTTGGTAAAAAGGGGAAGCTATGCCCCAGGTATGTGGGACCATATGAGATATTGAATCGACGTGGTAATGTAGCATATCAATTGGCTTTACCACCATCTATGTCTAGCGTTCATAATGTGTTCCATGTATCATTACTGAAGAAGTATGTCAGAAATCCATCGCATATCTTGATCGCTGATCCTCCAGACTTGACTGAAGACTTAACTTTCGAAGTGGTTCCTATAATGCTCTCAAGCCGAAAAGTTCAGCAACTTCGAACCAAGGATATCCACTATGTGAAGGTGCATTGGAGAAGCCAAAATGTGGAGGAAATTACTTGGGAAGAAGAGAGCGCGATGAGGAAGGAGTACCCTAACCTTTTTTACGATCAAGGTACGTTCAAATTTCGAGGCCAAAATTTCTTTTAAGGGTGGGGGAGTTGTAGAACCTTCATGCAAATTTTGGGACGAAATTTCTTTTAAGGGTGGTGGAGTTGTAAGACCCACACTCTGAAAACCCGGTCTAACCTTGGTTTTTGTGTCGTGACAGGTCTTCCGATCATCACCGAGACAGACGGGGCAAGCGGATAACAAACAGGTACAAAATTGGACCGAAGTCAACCAATTATACCTGATTTTAGGTATACCGGTTGATGGTACCGGTTGATGGTACCGGTCGACCGGTATGGCCTGCACAGCTTTGTGCGGGAATCTGGAAATTGGTCTCTACGGGTCCCGCTTTCCTGATTTCGAATCCTAGAAGTTTCCTAATCCTAGTAGGGTTACTAAACCCTATTTCTAGCCTATAAATACACCCTGAACCCTCCTCCAATCCTTTCCATTGTCTCTCACAAACCCTAGAGAAGAGAAAGAGCTTGGAAAGGAGAAGGAGCTAGGAAGAAGAAGGAGGTGCCGCCATTACCGTTCGACGACGCTCTCATTACGCCAGTCAACGGTAAGTGCTTGAATCCCTCTTCTTTCCCTATGTTAGTTGTGTGGGTGGATCAATACCATGCAAAGTAGGTATTGATCTAAAACCCTAATTTGGCCAATAAACCCTAGGTTGCCGTCAAACCCTTGATTCGAGTTTCGAGATGATATTCATCGAAACGAGACTTGAATGAGTTGGGGATAACTCTAACTCAAAGCCTAGACTTAGAATGGATAGGAAAAACCCTAAAAATCCATGTAGGATGATCGACGGAAGTTGAAAAACCCATGTATGGTCTTCCGGAGACATACCGGTCGACTATACCGGTTGCACATAGTGCGACCGGTATGTTGCGACCGCTACCTCACGGGAGGTTATCTGTGGGGACCGGCTGACCATACCGATCGCCTGTCTTTCCCACAGAGCTGCGACCGGTATATGCCACCGGTCAGCTCAGGGAGGGTAGTTTGTGATCTCTGTTGGTTTTCGACCAACATGAAACCCTAAGCAATGTATTCTAATGAAACCCAAATAATATTGTAGGACTTTGTGACATATCGGTTGGACCTTGCGACATGGAGCAAGTTATCGAACGAGCGTCAGGTAAGGGAATCTGACCTAAACCTAATAATTAATGGACAGTAAATCGTTGTTAATCATTGAATATCTATGATGTGATGTTTGTGCATATTCACATGCCATCCTCTACTTTTAGTTATTATTACTGTTCATGCATTGATAGGATATGATTGTTAGGCATGTGATTGTTTTCGTTGGTGTGTGGAGTGGGGCATGGGCCTAGGATCGCTCTTCACACTAGCACCTTTTGTAGTATTCTGTCTTAACATGCTTGGTACGGGTGGGGTATCAGGGGAAGGTCGTGGTACGGTGGTCTCCGATATTGATGTTGTCCCGGCCATTGTTGTGTGGTACTGAGGATTTCGAGTCGACGCTGGCTTGTCCACGATGCTTTAGCTCTATCTCTATGCCGTAGGGAGTTGTGTTGGGATAGGGTCTACCTGCGTATTGTTTCTATCCTAGTGGGTTAGTTGCGGATAGGGTATCAGGGGGAGGTGAGGTATTGTGGTCTCTGGCCCGGCCTGCACGCTTTAGCTCTATCTCTATGCCGTAGACGGCTGTGCTGGGATAGAGCATACATTGTTGACATATAGGATTGGTTAGTTGCGAGCCCAGTTTGCGAGCCCTGGCCAGTAGGGGCTTAGGTACTGCTATGGGTAGAGTATCAGGGGAGGTACGGGTATACCTTAGCTCTATCTCTATTCCATGATGGGTGCATGTGGGTTGGTGGTAGTGTGATCTACTGTGTGATGCCACACACTCGTGTATAGAGGTGCGGGGGCCACCAAACCTTTCTATAGCACATTGCAAACTTTAAACCAGACCATAGCATAAAATTGGTTGTTACTCATGCATAATATTGTGAAACTGTCTGATTGTCTTACTGAGCTGTGTTGTGAGCTCACCCTTTTTTGTACACATTGTTTTAGATGTTGATGCAGGTTACACTGTGGACGATTGTGTGAACGCTCCGGCGTATGGTGACGTTGCTGCTTTGAGTGTGCAGGCAGGAGAGGACGAGCATGACGCTTCATGCGAGTGCCCTTTCTGCGTGTACCTTTGATGGGATTTTTATTTAATTGTTTCAGTTATTTTCGTTTGATATTAAAGGGATGTAAAAGATATTTATTTTATGTTTGGATTTGAATAATTGAATACTTATTTAATTATCAATAGATACTCAGTTCATTCTATTTTAAAGATTTTCGCTGTACTATTATATTCTGATTGTGCTTATGTGTGATGGTTTGTATGAGTGGACACGGCCTATTCGAGATCCTGGTGTGAACCGTTGGTTCAATGACGGTTCACTCACACCGTTCTGGTTGGATCAGAATTGGGGTGTGACTGGTATGCTCCGACTGTCCGTCTGTCTGAGGATGTAATGCAGTGCTAAACTTCAACGTTGTACCCATAGCCTTCTGCAATCCTTCCCAAAACTTTGAAGTAAAGTGCGGGTCTCTATCGGACACAATGCTTTCAGGTACACCATGTAATCTGATAATATTATCCACATATAGCTTGGCTAACCTCTCCAGGGTATACTGTGGTCATATAGCTATAAAGCAAGGTATTTTAGTCAGACGATCTATAATCACCCAGATTATGTCAACTACTCGGGGAGTCAATGGTAACCCGATGACGATGTCCATAGTGATGCAGTCCCATTTCCATGCTGGTTCTGGTAGTGGCTGTAATAATCCTACAAGTCTTTGCCTTTCAGCCTTTACCCTCTGATAATTTAGGCATTGAGACAATAATTTAGCTAGATCTGCTTTCATTCCTCTCCACCAATATAATTTCTTCAAATCATGATACATCTTCGTACTTCCAGGATGTACCGAATAAGCGGTGGTGTGAGCTTCCTTCATTAGCCTGTGTCTAATATCCAAGTTTTCTATTTCAGGAACACATACTCTTCCTTTGTACTTCAGTACATTTTCAACGTTCAAGGTGAACTCAGGAATAGTCCTACCTTTTTTGATGTTTTCTTGTACCGTTTTCAGATAAGGGTTTGATCTAATAGTGGCTTTCACTTCATCTAATATATCAGATACAATCTTCAATGTTGCAAACATATTTAAAAACCAATGAATAAACCCTTGGTTGGTTGATCCACCTGGTGCATCTATCACGAACTGTTCATTACCATGATTGAATACTTTTCCTGTAACACACATTGCTGCAGTCGTGTTAACCTCTCCTTGGGATTTTATCATTGCTTTTCTGCTTAGTGCATCAGCAACTACATTAGCCTTTCCTGGATGATACTGGATATCGCAATCATAATCCTTCAATAATTCTAACCATCTTCTTTGTCTCATGTTCAACTCCTTCTGATTAAAAAGGTAAGTGAAACTCTTATGATCTGACTTAATCTGAAATTTCTCTCCATATAAATAATGTCTCTATATCTTGACAGCATGTACTGCTGCTAATTCCAAGTCATGAGTGGGATAGTTCTTCACATGTGTCTTCAGTTTTCTTGAGGCATACGCAAGTACTTGTTCTCCTTGCATAAGTACACATCCGAAACCCAACCCAGACACATCAGTGTACAAGGTAAAGTGTTATCCTGGAATAGGAATAGTCAATGTCACACCCCAATTCTGCATTATTCAGAATGGTGTGATGTACCGCTAGCAAACAAACGGTTCAACCAGGATCTCGAATAGGCTATATCCGTGTTATCTAAACTCCATACATCCACATTCATAATCAGAGTAAATACACAATAGCGGAAGTCTTATAATAAAAAGAACTGAGAATCTATGTGATATTAAAATTTAAATAACAAATTATTCTGTATCAACTGAGACATAATTAATTAAATACCAAATACATGTCTTTAATGAATCCAAATAAATCAAAAATCTAATTGAATACACATGAGTTGCACTCGCAAGAGACGTCATGTGTATCCACTTCATCTTCAGCTTCCATCGCCGCTACGTTCCCGTATGTTGGAGCATTTACATAGTCTTCAACGGTAAAACCCGCATCATCAACTAAAAATATTTGACGTCGAGGGGTGACCACACATCATGGCTCAGTGAGAAAACAAAACAATGCAACAATACATATGCACGCAATCAATTCATATCTTTGGTCCGGTTTATAGTTTGCACTGTGCTATAGAAAGGATAGGTGGCCGCCGCACCTCTATACACAAGTGTGTGGATACGCCCAATGACTCCTGCACTGTCGCCCACAGCACCCAAAATGGCACAATATACACCCCATGAAAACGGCATGGCTGCACCGGTCGATACCATACCAACAAATAAACCCCTGCTGGCTAAGGTTGCAAACTGGGCTCGCAACTAACCAATCCTAATGCCAAACAGTGTATCCAAGGCCTCACCCCAGCATCCCTCAGAACATCCGTAGAGATAGAGCTAAGGCCCCCCGGTAGAGTCAGAGACTACAAGGACCGAGACCACCTCCCCTGATGCTCTACGACATAATAGTTCTGCTAAGGTAATGGTGATACGATGACATCAGTGGACATGACTTGAGTAGACCATAGCACAATATACACCCCATGAAGAACAGTCATGGTTGTACCGGTTGATACCATTCCTACCCTCACCATATACACTAGCCAAACACAAACATTCACATGCCTATTCCTATCATCATCATCATCATCAAGTTATAAACAATAAAGTAAATATGCATGAACGAATAATAGAAATATTGGATGACATGTTAAATGCACATACAAGCATACACGCATAGAATCAATATGGCATTGGACTCAAGAAGTAAAACAATTTATTATTAACCAGTTAGTTTAGGTCTTGTTCCCTTACCTTAGCTTGCTAATAGATACTCTTCCAAGCTTTAGAATCACCTTTATAATGTTATTATATTGCTAGAAGACCTAACAAAGCCGATAAAATTTAATTAGAATTTATTCTGAATTTAAAAACCATTCTGTTAACTGAGGGTCGGAGGTAGGGTCGGAGTCCTGATCGACCCTGGGTGCGACCCTCCCCAATCTGGACTTCCCGAACACTGAGGGTTGATACTTAGGATCACCTAGGGTCGGATGGTCATCGACCCTCTGTGCGACCCTCGGTGTATTTTGGTCCAATTCCCTCTTTTTAGTCTATTTTTCATGTTTGGGGTCCTATGACTTGTTCATACAGTCCATTCAACATTCATTCCATGGTCTAGAACCATGAATCAACCACCTAATAGCTTTCATGTATTCTCCCTAGGTTTTCCATGAAAACCTAACCATAGATTGATGGTTTGGGTTTCTCCGAGATCATACTCTCATCATTATCTAACCTAAGGTCTGTAGAAACTCATGGAGTTAGTATCCATACCTGAGAAGATTACTCCTTCTCTGCAACTCTTCTCCTTTTGGCTAAATTCTCTTCCTTGCTTCTCTTCTTCTTCTTTTCCTTCTCTTCTCTTTCTCTTAATTCAATTAGGGTTGTAAAAGGAGTGAAAGAGCCTTAGGGATGTCCTTTAAATAGAGTAGGAACATCCTAAATTAAGTCCCCTTGAGATTAGGAAAGAATCCAAATCGAAATTTAGGAAATTTCTTAATTTTAGTTTCGGCAGCAACTGAGGGTCGATGGGAGGGTCGATGATCCCGTTGACCCTAGGTTTCTAAGTTGTCCGACCCTCCCTTCAAAACTGAGGGTCTGACTTTTTGTTTTGGGGGGTCCGACCCTCCTTGGCTGGGTATGCGACCCTCCCCTTAAATTAAGTGTTTTAGGGTCAATTTGATACCTGGGATCTCGATCTCCTTTATGCCCTTGGTCCATTTGACTCGACCACGATGGGTGAACCTGATTCAAGGTGATAAGACCGGGTTAGATTGACACGGGTCTTACAACTCCACCTACTTATAAAAATTTTGTCCTCGAAATTATACGTACCTTCTGAATCAAATAAGTGAGGGTATTGCTTTCGCATAGCATTTTCTTCTTCCCATGTAATTTCTTCCATGTCTCTACTTTTCCATGTGACCTTAACATAATAGATATCTCGGTTGCGTAGCCGTTGAACCTTGCGGCTGGTGATTTCAGTTGGTGTTACTTCAAATGTCAAATCATCAGTCAAATCTGGTAAATCTACTGTCAACATGTGCGTTGGATCCTTGACATACTTTTTCAATAGGGAAATGTGAAATACGTCATGCACACTTGACATAGATGGTGTTAGTGCTAACTGATAAGCCACTTTGCCACGCTTAGCTAGAATTTCATACGGCCCGACATATCTTGGACTTAGTTTCCCTTTTTGTCCGAACCTTTTCAATCCTCGCATAGACGATACCTTCAAAAATACTTTATCACCTATAGCGAACTCCAGATCTCTGCGTCGAGTATCTGCATATTGCTTCTGATGGTTCTGAGCTGTTCTCACTCTTTCCTTGATAATATCGACCACTCGACAAGTCTCTTCAACAAATTCCGGTCCAACAATACTACGTTCTCCAACTTCATTCCAAAATAAAGGAGTTCGACACTTTCTGCCATACAGTGCTTCATAAGGTGACATCTGTATAGTAGCCTGATAGCTATTGTTATAAGCAAACTCGATCAGTGGTAGTCTTTCATCCCATGATCCTTTGAAATCAATTACACATGCTCGTAGCATATCTTCTAGAATCTGAATTGTACGCTCTGACTGTCCATCTGTCTGTGGGTGGAATGCAGTACTGAACTTCAATGTTGTACCTATAGCCTTTTGCAATCCTTCCCAAAACTTGGAAATAAATCGAGGATCTCTATCGGATACAATGCTCTCTGGTACACCGTGTAACTGTTCAATATTATCCACATACAACTTTGCTAACCTTTCCAGTGTATACTGAGGTCGTATTGGTATGAAGCGAGCTGTTTTAGTCAGACGGTCTACAATCACCCAAACTGCGTCAACTACTCGAGGAGTCAGTGGTAATCCCATGACGAAGTCCATAGTGATGTAGTCCCATTTCCTTGCTGGTTCCGGTAATGGTTGTAACAGTCCTGCGGGTCTTTGTCGTTCAGCCTTTACTTTCTTACAATTTAGGCATTGAGACACGAACTTAGCTACATCTGCTTTCATTCCTCTCCACCAATATAGTTTCATTAGATCATGATACATTTTTGTACTTCCAGGATGTATCGAATAGATGGTGGTATGGGCTTCTTTCATCAGTCGGTGTCTAATGTCCACACTTTCTATTTCAGGTACACTTATTCTTCCTTTGTATTTTAGTACTTTCTCTTCGTCCAAGGTGAACTCAGGATTAGTCCTACCTTTCTCGATATCTTCTTGTACTGTTCTTAGATAAGGATCTGATTTAATAGCTGTCTTCACTTCATCCATTATATCCAGTATAATCTTCAAAGCAGTGAACATATTTGAAAACCGATGAATAAACCCTTGGTTGGCTGATTCATCCGTTGCGTCTATCACATATTGCTCATCGCTGTGATTGAATACCATTCCGGTAGTACACATTGCTGCTGTTGTACTAACCTCTCCTTGAGATTTTATCCTTGCCTTTCTGCTCAACGCATCCGCTACTACATTAGCTTTCCCCGGATGTTACTGGATATCACAATCATAGTCCTTCAATAGTTCCAGCCATCTTCTTTGTCTCATATTCAATTCTTTCTAATTAAATAAATACGTAAAACTTTTATGGTCCGACTTAATCTGAAATTTCTCTCCGTATAGGTAATGTCTCCATATCTTGACAGCATGTACTACTGTTGCTAACTCCAAATCATGAGTGGGGTAATTTTTCTCATGTATCTTCAACTGTCTCGAGGCATAAGCAATTACTTGCTCTCCTTGCATAAGCACACATCCTAATCCCAGTCCTGACGCATCAGTGTATAAGGTAAATGTCTGTCCTGGAATAGGAATAGTCAAAATTGGGGTGGATATCAATCTAGTTTTCAATGTCTAGAAACTCTTCTCACATTTATCCGTCCACACAAACTTTTCACCTTTCTTAGTCAGACTGGTGAGAGGTACAGCAATCCGAGAATAGTCTTCTACGAATCTCTGATAATAACCAACGAGACCCAGAAAACTTCTAATTTCTGACACGCTCTTTGGTGCTTCCCACTTTACAATAGCCTCGATCTTGCTGGGATCCACTTTGATTCCTTCAGCGGATACTACATGGCCTAAGAAGGCGACTTCACTTAGCCAAAACTCACACTTTGAAAATTTGGCATACAGCTTCTCTTTCCTTAAACGTTGTAGGGCGGCGTTTAGGTTCTTGATATGGGTTTCTTTGTCCTTGGAATATACCAATATATCATCAATGAATATAGTAACCGACGTATCCAACATATCGTGGAAAACCCGGTTCATAAGTTCCATGAAAGTTGCAGGTGCGTTTGTTAATCCAAAAGATATGACCAAGAACTCATAATGTCCGTATCTGGTCCTGAAAGCTGTCTTAGGGATATCACCTTCTTTAATCTTCAACTGATGATAGCCTGACCGAAGATCGATCTTAGAAAATACCTTTGCCCCTTGCAACTGATCGAACAAGTCATCGATCCGAGGTAGTGGATATCGATTCTTGATGGTCAGTTTATTCAACTCCCGATAGTCGATGCATAATCGAACGCTACCGTCCTTCTTCTTCACGAATAATACTGGTGCTCCCCATGGTGATATACTGGGTCGAATATAACCCTTGTCCAGTAGTTCTTGTAGTTGCACTTTCAGTTCCTTTAGTTCAGTAGGAGCCATTCTATAAGGTGCTTTTGATACTGGTGCGGCTCTAGGTATAAGGTCTATCACAAACTCTGTGGCTCGGTTGGGTGGTAATCTTGGTAGTTCCTCCAGAAATACGTCGGGATAGTCCCGCACGACATCAATATCTTCCATTCATGGTGCCTCCTTGGTTAGGTCGACCATTGATACTAGATACCCGACTGCCCCCTTCTCAAGGCACTTCTTAGCCTTCAGTGCTGAGAGTATAAGCTTGCGTTTATGGGGAAGTTCGGTTCCCGAAAAATTGAATTCTGCTCCTTCTTTGTCTTTAAATGTTAGCTTCTTTTCGGCGCATAATAGATTTGCAGAATGCCGAGCTAACCAGTCCATTCCCAAGATGACGTCAAAGTCTGCTATCTCAAGTTGTATCAAGGTTGCATCTAAGGTTTTCTCGCCAATGAGAACTGGACACGGTCCATAACCTTTCTCTAATTCCACTTCTAACCCCATTGGTGATCGTACAAGTAGTTTGTAGTCCAATGTTTTTATGGATAAATTCATCTTCTTTTCGAATGACACAGATATAAAGGAATGAGTAGCTCCTGAATCAAAGAGTACTCTGGTGGGTACGCCATTTATAGGTATGATACCTGTGATTTATTTTACTTAGTCTACATGCTCATACAATGTAATTACAACTTAAAAGGTTTCGGTCATACCTGTGACCACATCGGGTGATGCGGCAGCATCCTCGGATGTAACAGCATATACTCGTCCTTGATGTACTTGCTTCTTGGGCTTAGGACACTCCCTTATCATATGTCCCACTTGGTTGCAGTTGTAACATCTCGGACCTTCAGAATTTGGCTTCGGTTGCTGCTGAGCTGCTTGAGTGGTCTTGGGTGAGTGGTCTTGGGTGCAGCGTTGAAATTTTGAGTACGGAAAGGTTTGTATGTCTTGTTGTTACCTCCGTTGTAAGAATTCCCTGCTGGCCTTTTCACGCCTCTGTTCTGTGTAAAGTAACTTTCCTTCTGGTTCTATTCGATAACTCGAGCGATTTGGACAGCTTCATTATATATCTTCTTCTCTAAACCCAGTACATGTTCTCTGATGCTTCCCCTGAGTCCCGTGACAAACCTACGGGTTTTGGTGTCATCTTCTTGCATACTGAGCGGTGCAAAGAAAAACAGCTCCTCATAACACTGTTGATATGCATCCACAGACATCTGTCCCTGATATAAACTCAGGAACTACTTCTCCATAGAATCTCTGAAGCTTCGTGGAAAATACTTCTCAAAGAAAGCTTCTTTATGAATAGCCCAAGTCAATAGGGCGTGCTTGGTCAGTAAATAGGCCCAGGTAGATTTCCACCAATGATGTGCGTCACCCTTTAGCATGAAGGTGGGACATAGTACTTTCTCTTCTTCAGTGATAGTCATCATAAGAAAGTTTCTCTCCATTTCATCGATCCAATGTGCTAGCCATAACGGATCCGACGGTTTACCGTTAAATTCCCTGGGCTTCATCTTTAGAAATCTCTCAACCAGTCGAGAGTGATCCATCTGATTTTGGGGGTATGCCCCAAACATAGGTTGTGGATACTGATAATTAACCTGGACTACTTCTGGACCCGGTACTGGAATCTGTGCAGCTGGTGGTTGAGGTGTTTGAGGTGCTGGGTGGTTACCCACCGGTGCGGCACTGGCTTGTCCCGTCTGCATGGGCGTAGCATGAGCAGCTTGGAACATGATTCCCATTGCAACTTGCATTTGAGCCTGCGCATGTTGCATCTGTTGTAGCTGCTATTCCAAATTCACACCACGGTTGCTAACTCAGGTGGTGGAGGTGGTAAATTTCTAGGGTTTGCCTGATCAGGATTTCCTTGTACATATACATTCTCTTGGCTAGTTTCCTCCACAGGTGGTGATGGTGGAACTGCATTTCGGCTCTGTCTGGTCACTCTTCGTCCAGACATAATTTCTTCTGAGATTGATGGTGCCTGAAAATCATAAAAAAAAAGTAAGAAAATCATTGATACTTCACGTAGGCACCTTAACCGATGTAAAATTTCAAATTTCAACTCATTCTGTGAAAAATACTGTCTTTTTTATGCAGGGTCGATGGTGAGGGTCGATGGTATGTCTGACCCTTAGTATCAGACCCTGGGAATGACCTGTTCTTCCCGAGAGCTGAGGGTCGATGTGAGGGTCAATGGGTGTCCAACCATTAGTATCCGACCCTTAGTTTTCTGTTAGATTCCCAAGAGCCGAGGGTCGATGGGAGGGTTGATCCGAGGGTCGATGGTTCTGGTCGAATTGTCTAACCCTCAGACCAAAAATCAGATTTTTAAGATCCAATTCTGGGTTTATTCTTGGTTATTTCCCTCCCGTTTCGACTCGTCTCTCCCCTCTGAGTTGCTATAGTGCCACTTCACTATATTGGTCGGTTTGGATCCGGGTTTCGTCATCCACATCATCCCTTCAGGTATGTTTTCTCATTTTTACCTGTTTTTAGGTTTCCATTCCTAGGTTTTTACCCACTTAACTTGTATTTTTCAAATTAAACATTTTTCAACCGTAAAAATTTGATTTTTATTGGGGGCTTTTGTTATTGGTGTCTCGAGGAATGAAAGGCCTCAAAAATTTTTGAGTTCCATCGGTTGGTTATCGAGAAACTTGAATTTTTGCTCTTTTTGCCCTAATTTGTCGAAATTTTCGATTTCTTGAAATTTTCTCAAATTGGACCCCATTAGTTAAAATTTCCTACTGTCTGAGTGTTATAGGATATGTTGGGACCTACGTAAGTCCTCCTGCCCACGTGTATGGGTGAAAAGTGAGGCTTTTGGCTAACTTACGTCGTTAAAATGCTAAATTTTGGATTTTTATCCTATTAACTCCTTATCTCCCTCTTTCTTTCTTATTTGCAGATACCATGGCTCGTACCAAGGTACCCAGAGTTCGTGATCCGCTTCGCTTCCCCTCCAACGAAGCCGAGGCACAGTATGCCCACCTATGTTCGTAAGAAAGTGGAGGGTGGTCGTATGGTGAACTTGGCTGAGCTAGCCTTGTTCAACGTAGAGAGAGCATTCGGTGATATGGGGTGGCTCCCTGTCATTACTTATGACGCTTGCACCTGCCCGGATTTGGTGCGACAGTTTTATTGTAACCTCCAGGTGGTGGGGAATTACAATGATGTCGAGAGGGGTCAAGAGTTGCGCATCACCAGCTACGACAAAGGGGTGAATATCTCATTTGACTATCGGCAACTGGCCGACCTACTGGGAATTCCTTATGATGGCCCCATGGTGTTCTGTGTGCCTGGAGAGCCCCAGTTTGTTTCTATGGAGATGAGGGCAGAGATCGACAATCAGCTGCTACTACCTGATCGCTGGCAGATGAGAGCTTGTTACATGCGTCCAGCTCCACGGGTCTTCTGCAAGATTATCCAGCATAATCTGATTCCGCAGAGTGGGCACTATGAGAGGGTTTCTCAGCTGACCCATTTTCTATATATAGTATTTGCACTAGACAGCCAGTCTGCCTTCCCTACATCATCATGCGGACCATGATTAGTGCTACATTGTCCGGTCATAGAGGTAGAGATTACCCTATGGACGTATGATTACTGTTCTACTGACCCGCCTGGGGATTGACTTAGTGGATGAGAAGATTCAGGAGAAGACCTTCTCATCGCCTCTAGATTGGGAGGCTATCTGCAAGATGGGCCTGCGGGATGCCCAAGTCAGTGATGAGGAGAGGAACGAGATGGTACGCCCTTACACTCACATCGAGATGGCTGACGCTGAGGCCGCTGCTGCCGCTGCTAGGGCTCATGTGGATCCTGTCGATGATGACGACCGTATGTATATGGATGTCGACTCGATACCACCACCTTCACCTACGCATGTGGCTGGAGTTGGTACTTTTTCTGCGGTAGATCTTGTACCTAAGACTGGTCCATCTCATGCGGCTGGTCCTTCACGCCCACCTTCTGACTTGATGGAGATGTTGCAGGAGATCAGGGAGGCTCAGCGCAGATCTGATCTGAGGATGGAGGAGTTACTAGACGCTCAGCGTGTGAGAGTGGATGAACTGTTAGCTGCCCAACACATATCAGACATGCGGATGGGAGAGCTCATAGAGGTTCAGCGTGCGACTGATCGGAGGATAGCCGATCTCACAGCTAGTCTATAGACGACCCAGACTCAGATAGCCTGGTTGACTAGAGTCTATGCTGAGGACTATGACAGAGATCGTGAGGCACCGCCTCCTCCTTCACCTCCAGCTTCTTGATTGTTTTTATTTTCCTTGTACTACAGAGTAACTGTCCGGGTTGTGGACTGTACTCTGTTTTAGTTATGTATATACGTTTCGTTTCTCTCTCATTGTATGTAAACTTGTTTCCCCTTTAATAGATGTATTATTCTCTTTTTAAATTTGGTCTCAACCATCACTTGTGCTTGCAGTGTGTTAATATTACTGTTTTTACTTTTATCCTATCTCAGTTCACAATTTTCTTGAATGTATGCTAGTTCAGTGGATAAGGCCTGAGATACTCTGATACCAAGTTGTCACACCCCAATTCTGTACTATTCAGAATGGTGTGATGAACTGCTAGCAAACCAACGGTTCAACCAGGATCTCGAATAGGCTATATCCGTGTTATCTAAACTCCATACATCCACATTCATAATCAGAGTAAATACACAATAGCGGAAGTCTTATAATAAAATGAACTGAGAATCTATGTGATATTAAAATTTAAATAACAAATTATTCTGTATCAACTGAGACATAATTAATTAAATACCAAATACATGTCTTTAATGAATCCAAATAAATAAACCAAAAATCTAATTGAATACACATGAGTTGCACTCGCAAGAGACGTCATGTGTATCCACTTCATCTCAGCTTCCATCGCCGCTACGTTCCGGTACACTGGAGCATTTACATAGTCTTCAACGGTCAAACCTACATCATCAACTAAAATATTCGACGTCGAGGGGTGAGCACACATCATGGCTCAGTGAGCAAACAAAACAATGCAACAATACATATGCATGCAATCAATTCATATCTTTGGTCCGGTTTATAGTTTGCACTGTGCTATAGAAAGGATAGGTGGCCGTCGCACCTCTATACACAAGTGTGTGGATACGCCCAATGACTCCTGCACTGTCGCCCACAGCACCCAAAATGGCACAATATACACCCCATGAAAACGGCATGGCTATACCGGTTGATACCATACCAACAAATAAACCCCTGCTGGCTAGGGTTGCAAACTGGGCTCGCAACTAACCAATCCTAATGCCAAACAGTGTATCCAAGGCCTCACCCCAGCATCCCTCAGAACATCCATAGAGATAGAGCTAAGGCCCCCCGGTAGAGTCAGAGACTACAAAGACCGAGACCACCTCCCCTAATGCTCTACGACATAATAGTTCTGCTAAGGTAATGGCGATACGATGACATCAGTGGACATGACTTGAGCAGACCATAGCACAATATACACCCCATGAAGAACGGTCATGGTTTTACTGATTGATACCATTCCTACCCTCACCATATACACTAGCCAAATACAAACATTCACATGCCTATTCCTATCATCATCATCATCATCATGTTATAAACAATAAAGTAAATATGCATGAACAAATAATAGAAATATTGGATGACATGTTAAATGCACATATAAGCATACACGCATAGAATCAATATGGCATTGGACTAAAGAAGTAAAACAGTTTATTATTAACCAGTTAGTTTAGGTCTTGTTCCCTCACCTTAGCTTGCTAATAGATACTCTTCCAAGCTTTAGAATCACCTTTATAATGTTATTATATTGCTAGAAGACCTAACAAAGCCGATAAAATTTAATTAGAATTTATTCTGAATTTAAATACCATTCTGTTAACTGAGGGTCGGAGGTAGGGTCGGAGTCCTGATCGACCCTGGGTGTGACCCTCCCCAATCTGGACTTCCCGAACACTGAGGGTCGATACTCAGGATCACCTAGGGTCGGATGGTCATCGACCCTCTGTGCAACCCTCGGTGTATTTTGGTCCACTTCCCTCTTTTTAGTCCATTCTTCGTGTTTGGGGTCCTATGACTTGCTCATACAGTCCATTCAACATTCATTCCATGGTCTAGAACCATGAATCAACCACCTAATAGCTTTCATGTATTCTCCCTAGGTTTTCCATGACAACCTAACCATAGATTGATGGTTTGGGTTTCTCCGAGATCATACTCTCATCATTATTTAACCTAAGGTCTGTAGAAAGTCATGGAGTCAGTATCCATACCTGAGAAGATTACTCCTTCTCTGCAACTCTTCTCCTTTTGGCTAAATTCTCTTCCTTGCTTCTCTTCTTCTTCTTTTCCTTCTCTTCTCTTTCTCTCAATTCAATTAGTATTGTAAAAGGAGTGAAAGAGGCTTAGGGATGTCCTTTAAATAGAGTAGGAACATCCTAAATTAAGTCCCTTTGAGATTAGGAAAGAATCCAAATCGAAATTTAGGAAATTTCCTAATTTAGTTTCGGCGGCAACTGAGGGTCGATGGGAGGGTCGATGATCCCGTCGACCCTAGGTTTCTAAGTTGTCTGACCCTCCCTTCAAAACTGAGGGTCTGACTTTCTGTTTTGGGGAGTCCGACCCTCCTTGGCTGGGTATGCGACCCTCCCCTTAAATTAAGTGGTTTAGGGTCGATTTGATACCTGGGATCTCGATCTCCTTTACGCCCTTGGTCCATTTGACTCGACCACGATGGGTGAACCTGGTTCAAGATGATAAGACTGGGTTAGATTGACACGGGTCTTACAGTCAAGATGAGAGCAGATATCAATCTAGCTTTCAATGTTTGAAAACCTTCTTCACATTTATCGGTCCAAAGAAAACTTTTCTCCTTTCTTAGTCAAACTGGTGAGAGGTACGACGATTCTAGAGTAATCTTCCACAAATCGTCGATAATACCCAGCTAGACCTAGGAAACTTCTAATTTCTGTAACACTCTTAGGTGCTTCCCATTTCACAATGGCTTCAATCTTACTAGGATCTACTTTAATTCCTTCAGCGAATACAACATGGCCTAAGAAAGCGACCTCATTTAGTCAAAACTCACACTTTGTAAATTTGGCGTAAAGCTTCTCTTTTCTTAGTCATTGCAGAGTGGCTCTTAGATTCATGACATGAGTTTCCTTGTCTTTAGAGTAGACCAATATATCATCAATAAACACAATGACTGACGTATCCAACATATCATGGAATACCCGATTCATGAGTTCCATAAAAGTTGCGGATGCATTAGTTAATCCAAAAGACATGACTAACAATTCATAATGTCCATATCTTATTCTGAATGCTGTCTTTGGAATATCACCTTCCTTAATCTTCAACTGATGGTATCCTGACCGAAGATCAATCTTGGAGAACACCTTGGCACCTTGCAACTGATCGAACAAGTCATCGATCCGAGGCAATGGGTACTGATTCTTGATTATAAGCTTAATCAATTTTTTATAGTCTATACACAGTCGAATACTACCGTCCTTTTTCTTTACAAACAATACTGGCGCTCCCCATGGTGATATGTTGGATCTGATATAACCCTTGTTCAGTAATTCCTGTAACTATACATTTAGTTCCTTTAGTTTAGTAGGAGTCATTCGATAGGGTGCTTTAGATACTAGTGCGGCTCCGGGTATAAGGTCTATAACGAACTCTGTCGCTCGGTCGGGTGGTAGTCCTGATAGTTCCTCAAGAAATACATCTGGAAAGCCACGCACAACATCAATATCTTCCATTCGTGGTACTTCCTTGGTGAGATCGACCATGGATACTAGATACCCAACTCCTCCTTTCTCGAGGCATTTTCTAGCCTTTAATGCTGAGAGGATGAGTTTTCGTTTACGGGGTAGTCTGATTCCTGCAAAACTAAACTCTACTCTTTCCTTGTCCTTAAAAGTTAATTTCTTCTCTGCACATAGGTTTGCCGAGCTAACCAATCCATTCTCAAGATAACGTCAAAGTCTGCCATCTCTAGTTGAATCAAGGTTTCATCCAAAATCTTCTCGCCAATAAGAACTAGACATGGTCCATAACCTTTTTCTAATTCCACTTATAATCTCATAGGTGATCGTACAAGCAATTTGTAGTCTAATGATCTGAGGGGTAAATTTAGCTTCTTTCCAAATGACACAGATATAAAAGAATGAGTAGCTCCAGAATCAAAGAGTATTCTGACGGGTATGTCATTAATAGGTACGATACCTGTGATTTGTTTTAATTTAGTCTACATGCTCACACAAGGCAATACAAAATGAAAGGTTCAGTTCATACCTGTGACCACATCAGGTGATACGGCAGTATCCTCAGATGTAACTGCATAAACCTTTCCTTGCTTAGCTACTTCCTGGGCTTAGGACACTCCCTAGAATAATGTTCCATTTGATTGCAGTTATAGTATTTTACTCCTTCATTATTTTGCTTTTGTTGAGGTTGGGCTGTTGGAATAGTCTTGGTTGCAGCGTTAAAGCCTTGAGTACAGAAGGGTTTAAATGTCATTGTGTTCATCCGTTGTATGAATTTCCATTAGGCCTTTTGATACCTCTATTCTAAGCAAACTAGCTCTTCCTCTGGCTCGATTCTAGTACTCGAGCAATCTGTACTGCTTCATTATAAACGTTCTTTTCCAGCCCCAAAACATGCTCCCGAATGCTCCCCCTAAGTCCCATGACGAACCTTCGGATTTTAGTATTTTCCTCCTGCATGCTAGAGGGAGCAAAAAAAAATAGCTCTTTATAACGCTGTTGATATGCATCTACAGTCATCTATCCTTGGTACAAACTCAGGAACTCTCTTTCCATAGCCTCTCTGAAACTTTTGAGAAAATATTTCTTGAAGAATGCCTCTTTATAGATACCCTAGGTCAATTGGGCGTGCTTTATTAATAGATAAGTCCGAGTAGACTTCCACCAGTGGTGTGCATCACCTTTCAACATAAATGTTGCACATAATACTTTTTCCTCCTCATTAACAATCATCATCATGAAATTCTTTTCCATCTCGTCAATCCAATGAGCTGGCCACAAACGATCTGCTGGCTTGCCATTATTTTCTTTAGGCTTCATTTTCAGAAAATGCTCGATCAATTGAGAATGGTCCAACTGATACTGAGCATAGGCCCCATATATAGGTGGTTGATACTGGTAACTGCCTTGGGCTACCTCAGGGTTTTGTACTTGAGCTTGTACCTCTGGCGTTTGAGGTGCTTGGGGCACCGTGTAGCTACCCCCTGGTACTATGCTAGCTTGTCCAGCTAGCATAGGTGTAGTATGTGCAGCTGGGAAAACCATTCCTATAGCAGCTTGCATATTGGCTTGCACCTGCTGTATTTGCTGCAGCTGTTGTGCCAGATTCATAACTGTTGTAGCCAAATCTATAGGTGGGGCTAGCAAGTTTGTAGGATTTGCCTGGCCATTAGCTCCTGGTGGTGCCATATTCTGATTCTCTTGTCCTTCAGGATTTTCATGGCTATCTTCCTCCACAGGTGGTGGTGGTGGAATTGGGTTATGACCTTGCCTAGTTACTATTCGCCCAACCATTTCCTGTTCTGGTGGTGGTAGTGTCTGAAAAAATCATAGAACATGTGAGGCAATCATAATATACATCATTCCCAAGTCAAAATCCAACAAATCAATGTAAAATTTCAATTTTCCAAGTCATTCAGTCAAAATACTGTATTTTCCATCGTAGGGTCGATGGTAGGGTTGCACTATGTCCAACCACAGGGTATGTGACCTCACAAAACCCTGTCAGCTCACCGAGAGCCTGTAGTTGATCGTAGGGTCGGTATATGTCCGACCACAGGGTCCGACCATGAGGTCTATCAACGCACCTAGAGCCTGGGGTCGATCATGGGGTCGGTCATGGGGTTGCACATTTAGTCAAATTTTGCGACCGCACGACCCCAAATCAGGTTTTTAAATCCGATTTTGGAGTCATTTCCCACTCTCTCTTTTTCCCTTCAACTCAACTCACTTCCTCTGAGTTGCTACAATATCGACCCCTCATGTTTGATGATTATTTCTTCCATTCACGACCTTCGTTCCTTTCCTTCAGGTATGTCCTCTACTGGTCCTCATTTTTAAGCCTTCAAAACTAGGTTTTTCTCCATTTATATCAATTTCTTCAAATTAAAATTTTTCTAATCATAAAATTTTGATTTTTATTGGGGGCTTTGCTATTGGAAACCCAATGGATGAAAGCCCTCAAGAAAATTTGAGATTCATCGGTTAGTTTTTGAGAAACTTAAAATTTTTCTCTTTTGACTTAATTTTTGGGATTTTCCAAATTGTTGAAATTTCTTCAAATTCAACTTTCCTAGTTTAAATTTCCAACTGTATGAGCTTTGCACGATGGTTTGGAACATATGTAAGTCCTCCTGCCCAACTGTTTGGGTGAAAAGTGAGGCTTTTGGCCAAATCACGCCGTTATAATGCCAAAATTTTGAGTTTTTCACCATATCTAATATCTTGTTTATTTGTCTGTATCCTTGCAAATAGCATGGCTCACACCAAAGTTGCCAGAGCTCATGATCCTATCCGCTTCCGGTCTAATGAAGCAGAGGCTTAGTATGCTCGTTATGATCGTAAAAAGGTAGAAGGGGGTCGATGTGTAAACTTGGATACTCTAGCCTTATTTAATGTAGAGGGGGCTTTTGGAGACATGGGTTGGCTCCCCGTGATATCGTATGAGGCTTGCACCTGTCCTGCTCTGGTGAAGTAGTTCTATTGCAACCTCCAGGTAGTAGGTGATCGCAATGATACAGACAAGGGTAGGGAGCTCAGGATCAGCAATTATGTTAAAGGGGTGGAGATCTCCTATAACAGCCAGGAGTTGGCTGATCTCCTGGGCATATCGAACGATAGCCCCTTGGTATACTGTGCACCTAAGGAACCCCAGTTCCTATCTTTGATGACGCGTGCGGAGATTGATCGCCAGCTTCTTAGAGGTGATCGCTGGGAGATGAAGGCAATCAACCTACAGCCAGAGCCTCGGGTGTAAGACCCGCACACCACGAACCTGGTCTAACCTTACATTTCGTGTCGTGACCCGTCTACATATCATGGTCGAGCCAAGTGGACCAAGTGTGTGAAGAAACCCAAGACCCAGTATGAAAATTTACTCAAAAACAATCAAAATGAGGGTAGGGTTGTAGGTTTTAATAGGCAGGTCTGACCCTCCCATCGACCCTCCCATCAACCCGTGACCAGGGGTCGTAGAGGGTCTATGAATTGTCCGACCCTCCCATCGACCCTCGGTATTCGGGAAATACAGTACGAACCGAAAATTTAGAAACCTTCCTAATTTCAATTGGAACCTTTCCTAAACTCAATGGGACTTATTTTGGGAGGTTTTACTCTATAATAGGACGTCCCTAAGCCTCTTTCACTCCTTTTACAACCCTAATTGAATTGAGAGAAAGAGAAGAGAAGGAAGAGAAGAAGAAGAGAAGCAAGGAAGAGAAGAAAGCAAAAAGAAGAAGAGTTGCAGAGAAGGAGTATTCTTCTCAGGTATGGATACTAATTCCATGAGTTTCTACAGACCTTAGGTTGTTAGGTAATGAAGAGAGTATGATCTCGGAGAACCCAAACCATCAACCCATGGTTAGGTTTCCATAGAAAACCATGGGAGAATACATAAAAGCTATATAGGTGGATGATTCATGATTTTAGACCATGGAATGTATGTTGAGTGGACTGTAGGAGCAAGCCATAGGACCCCAAACACGAAAAATGGACTAAAAGGAGGAAAATTGACCAAAACCCACAGGGGGTCGCACAGAGGGTCGATGACCATCCGACTCTATGTGACCTGAGTATCGACCCTCAGGGTTCTGGAAGTCCAGATTTGGGGAGGGTCGCACCCAGGGTCGATCATGACTCCGACCCTACATCCGACCCTCAGTTAACAACATGATTTTTAAATTTGGAATTAATTCTAATTAAATTCAATTGACTTTGTTAGGTTTTCTAGCAATATAATAACATTATAAAGGTGATTCTAAAGCTTGGAAGATGATCTATTAACAAGCTAAGGTGAGGGAACAAGACCTAAACTAATTGGTTAATAACAAACTATTTTTATTTCTTTAGTCCAATACCATGATTGTGATATGCGTGTGTGCTTGTAATGTGCATTCAACATGTCATCCAATATTTCTATTATTACTGTTCATGCATATTTAAATTATTGATTATAACATGATGATGTTGATGATGGTAGGAGTAGGCATGTGAATGTTTGTGTTTGGCTGGTGTACATGGTGCGGGTAGGGATGGTATCAACCGGTACTTTGATGCCTTTCTCATCGGGGTATATTGTGCCATGGTCTATTCAAGTCATGTCCACTAAGCAAGTGTTAGTGTGCTTGATGCGAGTGGCGCATCAGGGGGAGGACGTGACATTGTGGTTCAGCCTGGTCACCAGACTCTAGCTCTATCTCTACTCAAGTCTTATCCACTAACATCGTCGTATCGCCATTACCTTAGCAGAACTAATATGTCGTAGGGCATCAGGGGGGGACGTGGCATTGTGGTTCAGCCTGGTCACCAGACCCTAGCTCTATCTTTATGGATGTATTGAGGGATACTGGGGTGAGGCCTTGGATACATTGTTTGACATTAGGGTTGGTTAGTTGTGAGCCCAGTTTGCAAGCCCTCGCCAAGAGGGGCTTACGTGTTGGTATGGGCAACCGGTACAGCCATGCCATTTTCATGGGGTGTATATTGTCCATGGTAGGTGCATGTGGGGCGACAGTGCCATTTTCATTGGGCGTTTCCACACACTCGTGTATAGAGGTGCGGCGGCCACCTATCCTTTCTGTAGCACATTGCAAACTTTAAACCACGCCAAAGATATGAATTGATTGCATGCATATGTATTGTTGCATTGTGTTGTTTGCTCACTGAGCCGTGATGTGTGCTCACCCTTTCGAATTCGAATACCTTTAGTTGATGATGCAGGTACCACCGTTGAAGATCATATGAACGCTCCTGTGTACGTGCATGTGGCGACAATGGAAGTTGAAGACTTAGTGGATACACATGACTACTCTTGCGAGTGCAACTCATGTGTATTCGATTAGATATTTTCTTAGTTTTCTTTACTTGGATTTATTATGGACATGTATTTGATATTTATTTATGTCTTAGTTGATACAGAATAATTTGCTATTTAAATATGATTATCACATCTAGATTTCTCAGTTCATTATCTGTAAGACTTCCGCTATTTACTTTATTACCTCTCATTAATGTGGAATGTGTTTTGGTTTATCATATGTGGGATAGCCTATTTGAGATCCTGGTTGAACCGTTGGATTATTGACGGTTCATCACACCGTTCTGGTTGGTGCAGAATTGGGGTGTGACATCGGGTGTACTGCAAGATTATTCAGCACAACCTGATTCCTCAGAGTGGGCATTTTGAGAGGATTTCCTATTTTACCTAGTATCTCTTGTACTACATCTGCACTAGGCTGCCCGTCTGCCTTCCATACATTATCATCAGGACGATGATTCGTGCTACGATGCCTGGTCAGATAGGCAACCTGCCCTATGGGTGCTTGATCACTACCCTGCTCACACGCCTGCATGTCGACTTATTGGATGAGAGGATTCATGAGGATACCTTCTCTTCTGACCTTGACTGGGAGACAATCTGCAAGATGGGGATGTGAGATGCACAGGTCAGTGACGAGAAGAGGAATGCTCTGGTGTGTCCCCATACCCGGTTAGAGATAGCAAACGTTGGGGTGGCAGCGGCAGCAACAGCAGCAGTAGGGGTCCATGGGGATGATGCTGAGGATGATGATCGTATGTTCATGGATGTAGATGCCATACCTCCTCCATCACCATCGCATTCCACTGGAGCTGGCCCATCTCAGGTTCCTTCACACACAGCTGGTCCTTCACACCCACCATCTGATGATGTGATGGGGCTGCTGTGTGAGATTAGAGACTCAGCGCGTGACTGATTGGAGAGTAGGAGAGCTTCTAGATGCCCAGCGCGTGTCTGATCAGCGGATGGCCGATCTGATAGCTAGTCTCCAGGTGACCCAGACTCAAGTAGCCTGGCTGACTAGAGTGTATGCTGAGGACTATGACCGAGATCGTGAGGCTCCTCCTCCTCTAGCACTTCCAGCTCAATGATGCATATTTTCTTTTTGTTTTTCCTTGTACTACAAAGTTACTGTCCAGATTGTGGACCGTACTCTGATTTGGATATGTATATATATTGTCTTTTATTAGATGTATATATGAAACTTGTTTCTCCTTTTATATATGCATTATTCTCTTTCTTAATTTTTGTCTCATACAACACAGGTGCTTATAGTGTGTTCTTATTAAAGCTTTTAAATTGAATCCTAACTCAGTTCATGAACTTTTATGGAAGTATACAGGTTTAATAGACAGGGCCTGAGAGCTCTGATACCAAGTTGTCATAACCCAATTCTGCACCAATCAGAATGGTGTGATGAACTGTCTATGATCCAACGATTCAACCAGGATTTCGAATAGGTTGTGTCCGTTTGCTTAAACCATACACATCCACAACCATAATCAGAGTAAATAAACAATAGCGGAAGTCTTTAATACTATTGAATTGAGAGTCTAACAGTGATAACATAAATAAATTATTCAATTATCTTCAAATGACTAAGACATAAAATAAAATAAATTAATCAATTACATGTCCTTAATAATCCAATAAATAAATCTAATCAAAGATGCATTAGTTGCACTCGCACGATGAATCATGCGACTCCATCATAGCTTCTGCATCCATCGCCGCAACATGTCCGTACATCGGAGCATTCATATAGTCTTCTACAGTAGTACCTTCATCATCAACTAAAAATATTCAACGTCGAAAGGGTGAGCACACATCACGGCTCAGTGAGCAAACAAAACAATACAACAAACATATGCATGCATTTAATTCATATCTTTAGTCTGGTTCATAAGTTTGCAATGTGTAATACAAAGGATAGGTGGTCGCCGCACCTCTATACACGAGTGTGTGAAGCCACCCAATGGATCAAACACCATTGCTGTCCCATATGCATCCACCATGGAATAAAGATAGAGCTAAAGTGCTAGGACCACACAGCATGACACTTCCCCTGATGCCCTACCCATACCAATACGTAAGTCCCTATTGGCGAGGGCTTGCAAACTGGGCTCGTAACTAACCAATCCTAATGTCAAATAGTGTATCCAAGGCCTCACCCCAGCATCCCTCAATACGTCCATAGAGATAGAGCTAAGGCCCCCCGGTAGAGTCAAAGACTACATGGTCCGAGACCACCTCCCCTGATGCCCTACGACGAAATAGTTCTTCTAAGGTAATGGTGATATGACGATGTCAGTGGACATGACTTGAGTAGAGATAGAGCTAGAGTTTGGTGACCAGGATGAACTACAGTGTCACGTCCTCCCCCTGATGCTCCACTCACATCAAGTACACTAACCATGCATAAATATTCACATGCCTATTCCTAGCATCATCATCATCATCATGTTATAAATAAACAGAATTAAATATGCATGAACATTAATAGCAGGAATATTGGATGACATGTGAAATGCACAATACATGCATACAAGCATAGTATCAATCATGGCATTGGACTCAATAAATAAAAATAGTTTATTATTAGCCCATTAGTTTAGTTCTTGTTCCCTCACCTTTGGTTGATAGTAGATCCTCGTTCAAGCATTGTAATTCACTCTTAGATTACTTGAAAACCTCACAAGTTTATAGGTTATTAAATAGAATTAATTCCCATGTATTTAGACTAACAAAAATTGAGGGGTCGCAGGTGTGGCAGCACATGGGGTCTCAGTTTCTGTGACCACAGGGCGTGGGGTCACAGGATAAGGTCAGAAATACTCTGACCACACGTGTGACCACACTCCTTTTTTAACTTCCCGAGGGCATGTGGTTGGACATGTGTGTCTTGTGGGGTCGGACATCATACTACCTCACGTGCGACTACACGTGTTATGGTCGTCCTTTCACTCTTAATTCCATTCCTTCATGTTTGAATCATTTGGCTTATCATCATGGTCCTTCCTATGATTGTTCTATGGCTCAAAACTACTATTTTATACACCATCCAATGTCCACATAATTTCCTCCATGGATTCTCTTGGAATTTGTCCATGGATGGATGAATTGGGTTTCTCCTAATCCTATCTTCTTCATGAACTATCCTAGGCTCTCAATTTAACATTGGAAATATGTTCATACCTTATGCTTGCTGAAGATTCAGAGTTTTCTATGAATTTTCCTCCTCCTTAGTCTTCTTCTTCAATTTTTCTTCTCTTCCTTCTCTTCTCTTTCTCTCACTTTTAATTGGAGTTCTAAAAGGATGAAAGAGGCTAAGGGACGTCCTATTTATAGAGAAAAACCCTCCATAATATGCCCTAATGAGTTTAGGAAAGAACTCCCTTCGGATTAGGAAGGTTTCCTAAATTCGGTTTCTGAATGGGTTCCGTGGGGTCGGAGGTGGGGTCGGAGAATCCATCGACCTTACCTTTTGAAATGTCCAACAACAAGACCAAAATTCATGTGGTTGGACTCTTTTGAGGTGGGGTCGGTCACACCTATTTAGGCATGCGACCACATGCTCATAATTGACTATTTTTTGGTTAATTTCATACTTGGTCTTGTGGTTTCTTTACGCACTTGGTCCACTTTGCTCGACCATGATAGGTTGACCTGGTACAAGGTGGTAAGACTAGTTAGTTCGATACGGGTCTTACAACATTGATGGTAAAGAGTACCCTTTTTTTTTTAACAAGAACTGTATCCAAGGAATTTCCATCAAGATACCTCGCTTCCTGAAGCGGAATGTCCTGTTTAGTTCCAAGAACAAAAAACTCTTATATTATTATTATGGTTTTTTTATAGTACAAGGATGTCACACCCCAATTCTGATCCAACCAGAATGGTGTGAGTGAACCGCCATTGAACCAACGATTCACACCAGGATCTCGAATAGACCGTGTCCACTCATACAAACCATCACACATAACCATAATCATAATATAAATAGTACAGCAGAAGTCTTTAAAATAGAATGAACTGAGTATCTATTGATAATTTAATTATGTATCCAATTATTCAAATTCAATCATAAAATATAATATTCCTACAACCACTTAATCCAACTGAAAATAACCAAAAACAAATAAATAAAATCAATCACAGATACACGCAGAAAGGGCACTCGCATGAAGTGTCATGCTCATCCTCTCCTGCCTGTGCACCCAGAGCAGCAACATCACCATACGCCGGAGCGTTCATATAGTCATCCACCGTGTATCCTGCATCAACATCTAAAAGCAATGTGTACACAAAGGGTGAGCTCACAATTTAGCTCAGTAAGACAATCAGACAGTTTCACAATATTATGCATGAGTAACAATCAATTTTATGCTGTGGTCTGGTTTAAGTTTGCAATGTGCTATAGAAAGGTTTGGTGGCCCCCGCACCTCTATACACGAGTGTGTGGCACCTCATGGATCACACCCCTATTGAGCCAGCGTCGACCTCAGACACCACAGTGCCACATAACCATGGCTAGGCCAGCATCAACAACGGAGACCACCGTACTACGACCTTCCCCTGATGCCCCACCCGTACCAAGCATGTTAAGACAGAATACTACAAAAAGTGCTAGTGTGAGGAATGATCCTAGGCCCATGCCCCACTCCACACACTAACGAAAACAATCACATGCCTAACAATCACATCCTATCAATGCATGAACAATAATAATAACTGAAAGTAAAGGATGGCATGTGAATATGCACAAACAACACGTCATATATATTCAGGTTATTAACAACGATTTACTGTCCATTAATTATTAGGTTTAGGTCAGATTCCCTTACCTGACACTCGTTTGTTAGCTTGCTCAAACGGGAAGTCATAAAGTCCTACAATATTATTAGGGTTTCATTAGAATAGTTTTCTTAGGGTTTCATGTTGATCGAAAACCAACAAAGTCCAAAACCAGCCATTCAGAGCTGACCGGTTGCAACATACCGGTTGCAGCTCTGTGAGCAAACTAGCAACCGGTATGGTCGACCAGTATGTCTCCGGAAGACCATACGCTTGGTTTTTCGACTGCCGTCGATCGATTACCTTAGATTTTTAGGGTTTCTCCTATCCATTCTAAGTCTAAGCTTTAAGTTAGAGTTATCCCCAACTCACTCGAGTCTAGTTTCGATGAATATCATCTCGAAACTCGAATCTAGGGTTTGACGGCAACTTAGGGTTTAATATCCAATTTAGGGTTTTAGATCAATACCTACTTTGCATGGTATTGATCCACCCACACAACTATCCTAAAGTCATAGAGTAAGAAGAATGATTAAAACACTTACCGTTGACTGGCGTAAAGTGAGCGTTGTCGAACGGTGATGGTGACACCTCCTTCTTCTTCCTAGCTCCTTCTCCTTTCCAACCTCCTTCTCTTCTCTAGGGTTTATGAGAGATAATGGAAAGGATTTGAGGAGTTTTAAGGGTGTATTTATAGGCTAACATTAGGGTTTAGTAACCCTATTAGGATTAGGAAGGTTCAGGCATTAAAGTTTAGGAAAATGGGACCCACAAAGATCCAATTCCGGATCTCCGCACTCAGCTGTGCAGAGCTGACCGATCAACCGGTACCATCGACCGGTCAACATAAAATGATGAATATTTGACCGTCTTTGATCAGATTTCGTACTTGTTTGTCATCTGCTCGTCCCGTCTGGCCCGGTGATGATCGAAAGACCTGCTATGACACAAAACCAAGGTTTAGACCGGGTTTACGGAGTGCGGGTCTTACAAAGGAGGTCTCAACTTTATTCAAAGGTTGAAATTATCAACTATAATCATAAAATATTCATCCCTTCAGGAGTGGTAAGATGTTTTTTTAACTCAGTTCTCACCTCAAAATACAGCCTAAGTATTATCCTCACATTGAGTTTCATTACTTCGTATGTGAGAGTTTTCTAGGTCTATTTCTCCTTCCTCTTTTGTGTCAGAACTATAGAAATAGTGATTGACTTTCCCAAAAACCAAAGTTAAGAAATTAAAATTTACAATGAAAGTCGAAATTCATTTTTTTTAATGAAATCTAAACCCTTCCTTCATACTTAAATCATGCATTGTCCTTAATGTATACAGAAAAATAAAAGACAAGGACAAGGAAGATAAAACTCCTTGAATCAAGGATCAGTGTAAAAAGGCTCATGGAAATCCATGACCTCTTCAGTAGAGTCGTGTGGAAGCCCCAAAAATGGCTTCAAATGCTGGCCATTCACTTTGCTTGTTGCACCTGTACCTGGATTCAAAATCTCAATTGCATCTGATGAGAAAACATTTTGAACAATATAAGGGCCCTCCCAACGAGATCTAAGTTTACCAAGAAAAATATGCAAATGAAAATTATAAAGCAAAACCTTGTCGCCAGGGGTGAAAGACTTCCGAAGGATATGTCTATCATGATAAGCCTTGGTCTTGTCTTTATAGATGCGGGCACTGTTGTAGGCATCATTTCGCAATTCATCCAACTCAGAGAGCTGGAGTCCTCTATGAGTGCTAGCATCTGACAAATCAAAATTTAATTTCTTAATTGCCCAAAATGCCTGATGTTCCAATTCGACTGGTAGATGGTAGGTTTTTTCGTACACCAGACAGTAAGGGGATTGACCAAGAATGGTCTTGAAAGTAATTTTATAAGCCAACAAAGCATCTATGAGGTGAATGGACCAATCCTTATGAGTAGGATTGACAGTTTTTTCCAAAATTTGCTTGATTTGTTGATTAGACACTTCAACCTGTCCACTGGTTTGAGGGTGGTAAGGGGTTGCCAATTTATGGGTAATACCATATTTTCGAACAAGGACCTCAAATGGTTTGTTACAAAAGTGTTTCCCCTTATCGCTAATGATGGCTCGAGGTGTACCAAATTGGGGGAATATATTCTCCTTTAAAAATTTAATGACTACCTTGTGGTCATTGGTCTTAGTAGCAACAGCTTCTATCCATTTGGACACGTAGTCCACAGCTAACAAGATATACTCATTCCTAAAAGACTTTGGGAACGGACCCATAAAATCGATGCCCCAAACATCAAAAACTTCAACCACCAGAATTGGGTTTAGTGGCATCATATTCCGCTTGGTAATGTGGCCTAATGACTGACAAGAAGGGCATGCCTTACAGTAATTAAAGGCATCCTTAAAAAGACTAGGCCAGTAGAATTCAGACTGTAAAACCTTGGCCGCAGTTTTATTTGGCCCAAAGTGGCCACCACACACCTGATCATGACAATAAGACAACACAGATTGTTGTTCATGGTTAGGTACACATCTCCTGATAATCTTATCAAGGTAAGTCTTGAACAGATAGGATCGTCACAAAAATAGTACTTGACTTGGGAATGGAATCTATACCTATCCTGGGCGGACCAATGGGAAGGGGTCACACCCGTTACCAAATAACTTACAATATCAGTGAACCAAGGTTCAGTAGATACTGCAAATAATTGCTCATCTGGGAAAGACTAGTTGACTGGTGAATCGACAGTCAAAGAATTAGGCAGTCGGGATAAGTGGTCAGCAACTAGATTTTCTATTCCTGGTTTTTCCTTAATCTCTAAGTCAAACTCTTGTAAAAGCAAAACCCATCTAATGAGACAAGCTTTGGCATCCTTTTTCTGCAAGAGATGCCTTAGGAAGGCATGATCCATGTAAACAATGACATGGGATCCTATCAAGTAGGCACAAAATTTCTCTAAAGCAAATACAACAGCTAAAATTCCTTTTCAGTGGTAGTGTAGTTAAGCTGCACATCATTTAGAGTTCTACTTGCATAAAAGATTACGTGAGGCAATTTATTGATCCGTTGCCCAAGGACAGCTCCTAATGGAAAATCAGAAGCATCACACATAAGCTCAAAGGGCTTTGTCCATATGGGTGCCTGAATGATGGGGTTAGTGGTCAAAATATTTTTGAGTTGATTAAAACTCTCAAGACAACTATCATTAAAATCAAAGAGCTGGTCTTTAGTAAGCAAAGAGGTGAGAGGACAAGCAATTTGACTAAAATCTTTAATGAACCTCCGATAGAAACCGCCATGTCCTAGAAAGGAGCGAATGTCCTTAACAGATTTGGGAACAGGTAGCTTTTCAATCAATTCTACTTTGGCTCTGTCAACCATGATCCCATCTTTGGAAATGATGTGATCCAACACTATGCCCTGTTTTACCATGAAGTGGCATTTCTCCCAATTTGAAACTAATTCTTTCTCCGTACACCTGATAAGAACTAAGGAAAGATTATGTAGGTAATCAGAAAAAGTAGACCCATGCACAGAAAAGTCATCCATGAATACTTCTAAATATTGCTCTACCATATCTGAGAAGATGCTCATCATGCACCTTTGAAAAGTTGCAGGGGCATTGCATAGCCCAAAAGGCATGTGTTGGTAAGCATAGGTTTCGTAGGAGCATGTGAAAGTGGTCTTGTGTTGGTCATCTAAGGCAATGGGGATTTGATTGTAGCCAGAGTATCCATCTAAGAACCAATAGTATTCATGTCCGGCCAACCTCTCTAACATTTGGTCAATGAAAAGCAAAGGGAAGTGATCCTTCCACATTACCATATTTAGCTTTATGTAGTCTATGCAGACTCTCCATCCTATTTGGATACGGATTGGAATCAATTTATTATCAGCATTAGCAACTACAGTGACTCCTAACTACTTTGGTACCACATGTACCGGACTTACCCACTCACTGTCAGATATGGGATATATGATCCCATGAGCTAAGCACTTTAGAATCTCTTTCTTAATGGCTTCCTTCATCACAGGATTTTCCCGTCTCTGAGGTTCCCTTGAGGGGTCAGTATCTTCCATAAAGTGTATATGATGCCGAACAATAGATGGACTAATACCTTTGATGTCAGCCACAGTCCAACCTAAGGCTTCCTTGTGATTTTGTAAGAGTTTGACTAACTCTTCTTCCTGATTAGAAGTCAAATCAGATGCAATAATAACAAGAAGAGTTTGGTCAGGTCCTAGGAAGGCATACTTCAAAGTGGATGGTAACTCCTTTAATTCTAAGCTAGGTGGTTCAACCATTGAGGGCTTGGGATTGGAAGTGGATAGAGGTCCTAGAGGTTCCAAAGGTGTGTGGATACTCCATGCCTCTGATGAGAAAGTGTCCTCTACTCCTCCCAACTCTTTCATATACTACAAGAATTCTGAGTCAAACTCAATGTCAAAAGTAGTCTCTACATGGTCAAGGAATTCTTGGAGCATATGTACTTCCTCATTCGGTTGCTTACCCAGCCTAAATACATTTAAATCAACAGTTTGGTTACCAAATGATAGTTTCATGAGACCGTTCCTGTAATTTATCAGTGCATTGCTTGTAGCCAGAAACGATCTCCCTAAAATGATAGGGATTTGATCCCTATTGGAGACAGGATGTGTTTCTAAAACAATAAATCCACAGGAAAAAAATTCTCCTACCTTTAACAAAACATCCTCTACCATTCCTTTAGGAGTTTTTACAGAGCGATCAGCTAATTGAAGTAAGATGGACGTTGGTTTCAACTTTTTCAATCCTAATTGTTGATAAACATGGTAAGGTAGAAGATTCACACTTGCACCTAAGTCTAGCAGAGCATGATCAATAAAGGTGTTGCCTATGACGCAAGAGATGGTAGGACAGCTAGGGTCCTTGTATTTGGCTGCCACAGGAAGGGAACTTAAATGTGCAGCCAAGAATACCTTTTTAGGAATTTGACTAATCCTCTTTTGTGTGCATAAGTCTTTAAGGACTTATACATAAATAGAAATTTGGTCAATTGCATCCAAAAGTGGATATTCAATTCTACCCATTTGAAGACCTCTAAAATTTTATCAACTAAAGCAGTCTTCTTTTGATTTACCAACCTATTAGGGAATGGGGCTAGTAGAGTAAAAACTCTGTCCGAGACAGTCTCTTTGGGTCTTTCAGGTACATCAGACGAACCTGAAGAAAGAGGCTCAGTAGCTGCCTCAGTTTGGGGAACATTAACGGGAGCAACTGTGGGTTTGTTTTTTGGTGCTTCATCCTGTAGGTACTCTTGGCCACTCCGTAATGCATGGACTGCATTGCATTGTTTGGAGGACCCTGATTGACTCTCTATGCCATTCACTTGAGGGTTTGACCTATTTGGTTGTGGGTGATGGCATGGGTTGGTCTCTGGTTGGCTGGCCAGAATACCCTTGTTCTTTTCACACATTAGGGTAACCAATTGGGTAAGTGTCCTCTCCATACTGGTATGTCCTGCCATTAGAGCTGTCACATTCTTCTCCAACTCACTGAGTCTGGCTGGCTCACTCGTGTTAGAAAACCCAGGGGGTTGCTAAAAATTACCTTGGGGAACAAAATTGGGTCAAGGGGGAGCATATGGCTTGGTGTGACCGAGAGGACCTTGATTTGGATATTGGGGTGGGTCCACACGGTTCCCTTGGTTCCAGAAGAAATTTAGATGATTTCTCCATCCTGGGTTGTAAGTGTTGCTATACGGATTATACAATGCACTTACATTGGCATTCTAAGAATTTCCTTGTGAAGGGCATTCCTTTACTGTGTGTCCAGGAGTTTGACACCAGTTGCACATTAGGACTTACTTTTGGATAGGGTCTTTAGGAACTAAAACTTCTATCCTTTTGATAAGGCTATCTAAGTGTGCCTCCTTAGCTACTATGCCATCGACAAAGTAACCTTTACCTTTTTGGGTGCGATCTGTCTCCTGTACAGACTCACACTCTTGTTTTTTCGACGAGATCCGCCAAAAAGTTCCAAGCATGGTTAGCATCCTCATAGGAAGTGAATCCTTGAAAACACATAGACTCAAGCATTTGCTTGGTAGGAAAGTCTATCCCCTCGTAAATAATTTGACAAAGTTGCCATGTTTCAATACCATGGTGAGGGCACTCTTGGAGTAGGCCTTGGAACCTCTCAATGAGTCGTAAAAAATACTCATTTGACTCTTGTTGAATTGCATTATATCCCCTCGAAGTTTATTTGTCTTGTAAAGAGGAAATTTTTTCTTAAGGAATAACACAGTAAATTTATCCCATAATATAATGGAATTTGTGGGAAGATCATAAAGTCATTTTTTAGCTCCATCCTTGAGTGAAAAAGTGATGCACCTCAATTTGACAGCATCATCACTGAGTTGTTGCATCTTAATGAGGGCATACACCTCCTCATACTTACGGAGGAACAAGTATGCATTCTCTGAAGATAACCCATGAAAATGGGGAAGCATGGTAATGAATTGAGTTTTCAAATCATAGTTATTGCCTGTGGCAGTCGGTAATTGAATACATGAGGGTTGTGCTGCCCTAGCAGGGTATAACATATCCTTAAGTGTCATCTTTGGTTCAACCATTGTAAATGATGGGACTCTTACTAGACGATTGCTAGAATCATGAGTCCACACACTCATGCACAAAACTGTTTCAAATGATAAAATTTTCTCTTTTTTTTCCTCTAAATTCAATATGAAAAGTTGGATTTTTTGAATCGGGGTCAATGCAAACCTCCTGACGATTAATGGCTTAGAGACCGGTCATATCCGCAATCACCTTGAGAAATAAAGCCATTACCACTGAAGCTATTGGTAGTTATTCCTCTTGATAATTCAATAGCTAGCATCCCTTAACACCATATCATGGTCAGGATTGGACCGTCGATTGTACTGTTCCAACCTAATGGATCGGAGGTGCAAAGAAAGGCACAAAAACTAATGCAAACTTTTTGCATTTTTCTTTTCCCTTTTTTTTGTTTTTTTTTTTCAAATCACTTTGAACTCAATGAATTTTTTTTTTTGCATTTTTTTTAATATCACTTTGAACTATTTAAAATAGGAAAAATAAGGGCTTACCTCCCCGGCAACGGCGCCAAAAACTTGATGTAAATTCAATATGTATGTAACCGCAAGTGCACGGTATTTTGCAGTAACGGGTCGATCTCAGGGAGGAATTTACATTATCCTAACTCAAATAAGGCAAAGCGTACCAAAGGGATTGGATTGAATTAACACCCTAATCACTTCAAATAAAAATTAATCAAGCAACAAAAACAATAATAACCATTCATAACGGTACGAAAATTTACGAAACCATTAACCATAAAGTAACACAGATCTATTGCAAGAAAGAAACGAAATTAAAAGTAAAAGAATGTAAGAAAAACTTATCTCGATAGAAGATTTCTCTGTCGTTGCTCTTCGTCTTGTTGTCACTCCAAGGCGATGTGTAAACGATTACAAAGGGAGCTTTCTCCCTAAATTAAATTAGTAATAGGGTACAACCTATATTTATCTACCCTACTACAGAGTTCTAAATCTGAAATTAAAACTTAAAAAAATAAATAAATAAAAATAAACTTAAGAAAGAAGACTACAACTTGAAAAGAAAAAAACTAAGAATCTTAAACTCTCTCATAAATTCTCAAAACTAAAAAAAAAAAACTCACAATAGAATTCTTGGATGGATTTTCTATTGCTGAGCATCACATATATATACAAGTGAGTAAAAATCACAATCAATTTTTACAATTGGATTACAAGAGATTTTGTGGAGATAATTTTGGTAACCAAATTCCAATCTCGTAGGTTCATTGTATGTGGACGATTCTTGAGTAGAAAAAATCTTGCACCAACTCATCATATCTTTAGTATCATTATCTCTTCTTGAAAACTTTCATAATCTATTGGAGCTTTTCATTCTTCCATGCCATGCCAATCTTGTAAATTTGATTCCAAATAAGTAAGGAATATTTTCTCAAGAGAATAGAATCTTTCACATAAGATTGGGCTACTCTTTGACTTGGTCCAAGGCTGATCTCCAAGGCTGAACTTATGCACAAAATTCGTGGTTCTTCTCATAAAATTCATCTTATGCCCGGCTGCTGAGTTGACTAGGTGAGTTAACTAGACAAGATCATCAAAAATTCATAAAATGATATTTTCAAGTTCAAATTTCTCCATTCTTTCACCTACACCCTATAAACATAAAAACAGCATTAAGTACTCGAGAAGTATCATAAATAAAATAAGAGATGTATATTTTATGCCCTAAATTCACACATAAAATGTGTTCATCAGTATTATCAACAAATCAATGATTAAATTAAAATGTTTGTAAATTCAACTAAAAACGTATAACTACAAAAATAAAACCTTCATAACCATTGTTAGTTGAATAAGTTAAAACTTGGATAATATAAGAGGAGGACCAGAAGAAGAGAAGAGAATAGGGCCTCATGACAAAAGACAGACTGTAAAACAATTGCAAAATAATCCCAAGCTATTTTCACTGTCCTACAAAGAAATTGCATACCAGCTGTTGTTTCTTCTTCTTCCTCCACCACCTCTTCAGGAATATTACTGGATCCTTTAACTCCGCCTTCCTTCCTTATGAGACTTCTTGTAGTCTTTGTCATCCTTATCATGTTGGTCATCCTCACCACCAAGACAAGCTCCCTTGTAGTTACAAGCACTCGACACACCCTCTTTTTCCTCCACCTCTTCATCATTGTCAGCATCTAACCATTTGAAGAAAGTTGCTACTAGTGTAGCACTAGACTATTGGTTAGGCATTTGCTGGTCAGATTCCTTGTTTCCAAACAAGACCTTCCAAAATTTTACATGGCAGATCCAATAAAAAGTTTCATGGTGAGAATCAGATTGCCTAAATTTCTTGTATATCTCAACATTGAATTCCTCGATAGCTTCTTTGCTATCCAATAAAAATTCAAACCATTCAAACCCTTTGAAATAGTGGATGTAGATTATGTCTTGATAAGTAAATTCGATGTCCTCAATTATAATTGAATGTTTACACCAAGTCACATTTCTCCCATGTTACAAAATCCAGAAAGGGAAAAAGAAATCACACACACACAGAACACAGAGATTTTATGTGATTCACCAACACAATGTGTGAGGGCTATGTCCCTGGTTGCAGTAGATCGAATATTTCACTATCTCAAAGAAGAAAAAACTGATTACAAAGAGAGTTCCCACAAATTCACAAAATACACCAAAACCATAGGATAAGAGGAGTTTATATAATACTCTTAAAACAGAATTGTAGAGTCCTCTTCCAACTCATCAACAACAGTAGTCAAATAGTCTTGCACCAATAGTGCAGGTCAAAGAGTCCCACACCGATGAGGATTATTAGTTGGTCCCATGATGTGGATAGATTTCATAACTAATTAGGATTCAAGATATCCCAACATCACAGATGAATAATCTCGTCCATATCAAGAGGGATGGTCACTAGCTCACTGGCCTGTAACTTCTCTAGTTCAAATCCCAACCTACTCCAAGGTCTCAATGGTGAAGCATTATAGATCTCATCTTTAGCAACTAAATTACTACCTTGCACTTCACCAGCAGTATCTACAAGTGTTCCCTGCATATATAAGAGGGAAGGAAAAGAACCGTTAATCATATAGAAATTAGTTGGTGATTTTTTTACCTCTACTTACAGTGCTGCTATAACATATGGAAAGTTCCATTTAAAGTTACTGAGAGAAAGATTAAACAAAGGATATTCCCATCTATCTTCCTGGTTGTCTTTATTATTTTGTAGCTACACTGTGCATCCAACCTCTTCAAGGATTTTGTTATTCAAGGCGGTAAATTTCCTCTAAATTTTAACTTTTTGAAACGTTTAATTACTGCAATCATTTTAGCTTTGACGAATGTAGTAACTCCGTTAATTTGTGGCAATCTAATGCATTCAACTCTTCCAAGGATTATGCTCCTCCAATGCCATGAATTTTCTCTACATTTTCATAATAGGAAATGTTTAATTCTCTCAGTATTTTCAGCTTTGACAAATCCGATACCTCTGCTAATTCGTGGCAAGCCAACGCATTCAACTCTTCCAAGGATTCTATTCCTTCAAGGCCAAAGATTTCCTCTAGATTTTCACAAATGCAATGTCTAATTTTCTTAGTCTTCTCAAGTTTGAAAAATCTAGTAATAATTCCCCTCACCTTCCCATGTGTGATAGAGAGTGTGTGTGACAATCGCGAAGCTCAAGAACCTTCAACTTTTGGAACCGCTATCAAACGAAGGAAATGAAAAAAAAAATTATTTCTATCTATTTAAATTTTGATAATAAAGCAATAAAATACAAAAGAAAAAAGAAAATTGACAAATATTATGCCTTGGAGGTGGATCATCCAATCCTGTTTGAAATCATTATCTAATAAATCAAGATGAAATAGTTCCGGGTGAGAAAAATTGGGTTGAAGAACTTTCAAAGAGAATCTCCAACGGAACCATATTAATTTAGAAGAAAGCTGCGAATAGTCACCATTAAGGCTGCCAAAAAATATCAAGTTTGAGAAATCTTAAATTGGGCATTTTTTGAAAGTCTTCACTGCTATCAAGGAAGGACTGTCATCTTTTGTCTATTCCACTCAAAAATAGAATGGCACCTGTCCCTTCCATGTTCATTTTATAGAAGAATTTTGATGCCAAAAAAGGGAAGAAACAGTAGCTTACTCATCCAAAGTAAAAAAACCTCCCTCCACTCCTTCCCTCCCTCCTCTCCCCCTACTCTCCTCCCCTGCCCCCTTTTCCCTCGATTTTAGCTCAACCAACAAAACCTCGAAAGAGCAAATTAGGTACCATTGTAGGTTGATTGTTCGAGAGGGAATATCTCATGATTTCAGAAGAGAGGCCAGGGACTGTCCCACGAGTAGAGGCAAAGGGCAGCGGAGGATGGAAGAATTGTTCCTTTTATTGTTTTTGTTTTCTCAGTTCTTCCTCTTGAATCAATTGCCTAGTTCCCCAATTTCTTGTTTTGAAACAGTTCTATTTTTATGATTTCTGCTGCATTTTAGGCTTTACTCTTTCAAGAGGGTTTTCCAAATGGACTAGGTCTATATGATAAATGATTACAATTCTAGAGCAAGAGTCTAACACAATATAATTATTCAACCCTTCTGTGAGGTTGGGGAAAGGTCGTATCCTCAACTGACTTAATTGGGGTTGACTTCATGATTTATCATAGGCATTATTATTCTTCTCAAGTTAGATCTTCATTGAGATGCCTAATGTTTAAGTTTATAACACAGACAAAAATCATGAAAAAACTCCTTGATCCATTTGATGGGCTGGAGGTGATATTTATAATGTGTCGGTTACATTTATGATAAGACTCTAGTTTGAAATTTAAACTGAGCCTATTCTTATGGGATTACAATTTACACTCAACATATTTGAGGAATATGCTAACTGAATTCGAGAGTAAACCAGATACGGTTTATCTCTAACAGCCCCCTTCAAGTGGAAGAGGATCTTTGGACAATCTTCAACTTGTCTCAGAGTGCTGTGAATCGAATATGGGACAGAGGTTTGGTGAA
The DNA here is from genome assembly GCA_028583415.1 of Protea cynaroides. Lineage (NCBI taxonomy): Eukaryota > Viridiplantae > Streptophyta > Magnoliopsida > Proteales > Proteaceae > Protea > Protea cynaroides. Next base: position 75,510,280 of record CM053271.1, read on the forward strand.
GATATTCGCTATCTGGTCCCGTGTCGACATGAACTGAACTTTAAGTTTCTTCTCCGCTACAAGTTGTCGTACATAATAAAAATCAATTTCAATATGTTTGGTTCTAGCGTGAAAGAGGGGATTCACAGTTAGGTAGGTGGCCACCAGATTATCACACCACAAAGTCGGAGACTAAGGGAGATGAATACCGAGTTCTTGGAGAAGTGAGTGCAACCATTGCAGTTTAGCAGTGGTGTTAGCCAATGCCCTATATTCAGCTTTAGTGGAAGAGTGTGCAATGGTGGGTTGTTTTCGAGTAGACCATCAGACAAGATTGGGTCCTAAATAAATTTCATGTCCACCAGTGGACTGACGGTCATCCACACAGCCAGCCCAATTAGCATCACTGTAGGCTGATAAATGGGTGTAGGAACCACGAGAGATAAATAAGCCTTCGGAGTATGTTCCTTTTAGATAGCTAAGTTACACTTTACAGCCTAGCAATGTTCATCTATTGGTGCCTTTAGGAACTAACACACTTTGTTAACTGAATAGGATATGTCAGGTCGAGTGAAGTGGCATATTGCAAGGCCCCAACGGTGCTTCTATACACTGTGGCGTCCGGCAGAGGAGAGCCAAAAGAGATAGAGAGATGAGCCAAACTTGCCTTAGGGGTGTGGACTGGTTTGGCCCCATCCATGTTGGTCTTGTTGAGGAGATCCAAGATGTATTTTTTCTGTGAAAGGATGATTCCTATGGCCATTGGGATGACTTCAATCCCCAAAAAATATGATAACTTGCCTAGATCACTCATAGCAAATTCTTGACTTAGAGATTTCACGACTTGATTTAAGAAGCTTGCATCGGATACAGTCAACACTATATCATCGACATAAATAAAAATGTATATGCTTCGATGACCATCCTTGTAAATGAATAATGATGTTTCTGTTTTGGAGCCTTCGAAACCAAGTGATAAGAGAAAACTACTCAATCGATGAAACCAAGCTCGAGGGGCTTGTTTCAACCCATATAAGGATTTGTGTAATTTACATACATGGGTTGGTCAAAAGGCATCAACAAAGCCAATGGTTTGAGTCATGTATACATCCTCCGATAGAGAGCCGTGAAGGAAAGCATTACTAACGTCCAATTGGCGTATATCCCCCCTTTGACATATAGCAATGGCAAGAACAGTGCACACCGTTGTGGGCTTGACTACCAAACTGAGTGTCTCAGTGTAATCGATGCCCTCTGCTGGTTGTAACCTTTTGCTACGAGGTGCATTTTGTAGCGCTCAACATTGCCGTCGACCTTGCGTTTGATTCGAAATACCCACTTACATCCAACGATATTTTGTTGAGGAGATGATGGAATGAGACTCCATGTGTTATTTTCAAGCAAGGCGTTGAATTCGGTTAGCATGGCTGCTCTCCAATGTTCATGCTTTGAGGCCTCGGTATAGCATGATGGTTCTACTTCAACATGGCACAGATGGGCCGAAGGGAGTGGATATTTGGTAGATGGCTTTGGATTAGGCTGTAGGACCATCGGATGAGTCTTAGTGGGAGCCACCGGTGAATCAGTAGCATTGGAAAGCTGCTCATTTGTTGCTGGAATGTGTTGATGTCCATCAACAACAGCTTCTAGAACCTAACCTGCACATTGATCAAGAGGAGATAATGACGTTACTTGTATAGGGTGGGTGTTAGAATCAATATTTGCAATGTGAGGGGTGATAGGGGGTTGGGATAGTGGTGGGGTCGGGATCCGCATCCTCTCCTCCCAGTGATTCTGGGAGGATGGTGGTAATCTTGTTTGGATGGCCGACACGTGGCTCTCGGTGAATCCGAGACCCACGTTCAAGCCAACACCCCCTGTCAGCTTGGCTTGTCGGCTGGGGTGTCGGCTTGAACGTGGGTCTCGGATTCACCGAGAGCCACGTGTCGGCCATCCGGACAGGGTTGCCACCGTCCTCCCAGAGTCGCTGGGAGGAGACGATGTGAATCCGGTGGGGTCGGTGTGGAAAGTGGTGTGGTGGGAGCAGCTACTTGAGGTCTAGATGTGGGTGGAGGTGATGCTGCAGCTCCTCTGGACCGCCATGCGGATGGTATGTGGTTGTCATCCACGGGTTTGGTGGAGAAGGTGGAGAGGGAGCCGATGATGAAACAGAGGCAAAGGGATAAGAAGATTCAATGAAGTTTACAAGGCGCGCTATATATAATTGATTTGATGCAAGATCAAGACATCTGTGTCCCAAATGAAGAGGGTTGTATCCTATAAATACACATGGTACTGTGCGAAAACTAAATTTGTAAGAATTATATGGTCTTAACAACGGAAATGTGGAACAACTAAATACCTTTAGAAACTTGTAGTCATGTGGTCGATTGTGAAGAATCTCAAGAGGATTGAGATTGTTTAAGACCGGTGTGGGAAGTCTATTGATAAGAAAAGTGCCCGTTTGAAAAGCGTAGTCCCAAAATTGAAGGGGAACAGAAGCATGAGCAAAAAGTGTGAGACCGGTATCAACAATATGTCTAATTTTTCGTTCGGCAAACCCATTTTGTTCATGAGTATGTGGGCATGCAAGTCAATGAATAAAGCCACATTGTTGAAGATATGTTTCGAAATTCTCTACCCCAATCAGATTGAAAAGTCTTGATTGGAGTGGAAAATTGCTTTTCAACCAGTATTTTGAATTGCTCAAAGATCTGAGGAACAGATGATCTTTTTGTGATAGGATAGTACCATGAATATTTGGAATAATCATCGATAAAAATAATAAAATAAACATGACCAGTAGTAGAGATTTTCGGAGCAGAGCCCCATACATTTGAATAAATTAATTGAAGAGGGGCAGAACTAACTGAACCGATAATTGGTAGAGACATTTTATGAGCCTTGCTCATGTAGCAAGCTGGACACTTATCTAAACTAGATGAATCAGAGGGAAGGGAGTGTGTAGAACCTAAATGACGCGCAGTGCGTGACTAAGGGTGACCAAGCCTAGCATGCCAGTCATCGGTAGAAGGTGGAGCGGAGCTTTGAGCGACATGAGCAGAGGGTGGAAAGATGTTGCGGAGACTCATCAACTAGTACAGACCATCCTTAAGTTGGCCTTGGAGCAGCAACTTATAGGTCACCTGCTCTTTAACAAAAAAAGAGTTAGGATAGAATTCGATGTAGCAGTTCTTGTCTTTGGTAAATTGATTGAAGAGGGGTAGAACTAACTGAACCGATAATTCGTAGAGAATTTTTATGACCCTTGCTCATGTAGCAGGCTGGACACTTATCTAAACTTGATGAATCAGAGGGAAGGGAGTGTGTAGAACCTAAATGATGCATAGTGCGTGACTAAGGGTGACCAAGCCTAGCGTGCCAGTCATTGGTAGAAGGTGGAGCGGAGCTTTGAGCGACATGAGAGTGGAAAGATGTTGCGGAGACTCGTCAACTGGTATAGACCATCATTAAGTTGGCCTTGGAGTGGCAACTTATAGGTCACCTGCTCTTTAACAAAAAAAGAGTTAGGATTGAATTCGAAGTAGCAGTTGTTGTCTTTGGTAAATTGATGGACAAATAGTAAGTTCTTGGTAATGGCAGGGACATGTAAAATGTTAGATAAAGTAAAAGTGGATGAGGGAGAGGAGAAATGAGAGGAACCAACATTGCAAATATTTAATCCAACCCCATTACCTACACAAAGTGCATCTTTACCATTATATGTGTTGGAGATATGCAAAAGTTGCTAAGCTTCGGAGTTATATGATGAGTAGCAATAGTGTCAGGATACGATTCAAGCATTGGAGCAGTGGCGTTGGTAAGATCCCAGCCATATGTGCAGAAGGATTTGTGTCAGTAGTAGGTGCATTCCCCGAGTAACGATAGTAACATTTTCGAGCATTGTGGTTTGGGCGACCACAAATTTGACAAAGTTCTTTACGGCCCGAGCGATTGTTAGGAGCATGGTTAGGAGTATTACCAGAGAATGGAGGTCGTGGCAATCCTTGTTGAGTAGGAGGTCCTTGCTGGCCGAAAGTTGGAGGTGAGCCAAGAGATGTCATGGTGCTCATATTTGCAGTGATAACTAATTGGGCAGATTGCAGGCGACTTTCATGGCTAAGGAGGAGGTGATGGAGAGAGTAGAAGAGCAAGGCCTCAGACTTAGTAGTGAGAGCAGCAATGATGTCGTTGTAGCCGGCACCGACATTGCAAAATATCATCGCATTAAGTTCTTCATCAAACAGTGGTTTGTTGGAGGTGGCAAGTTGATCTGAAATATATTTTACCTCTTTCAAGTATTCAGAGACTGTTTTGGCACCTTTGAAAGTGCTCTGTAATTGCATATGTAGCTGCAGAACGGTTGTCACACCCCAATTCTGCACCAATCAGAATGGTGTGATGAACCGTCAATAAACCAACGGTTCAACCAGGATCTCGTATAGGCTATCCCACCATGTAAAACCAAAACACATTTCACATTAATCAGAGATAATAAAGTAAATAGTGGAAGTCTTACAGATAATGAACTGAGGTCTAGTCATGATAAATAATTAATATTCCATTTATCTCTAAGTAACCAAAACATAATTTAATCCATATTACAATATCCAAATACAGAAATTAAACACTAAGCATATCCATAGTTGAAACGCTAGCTTGACGAATCACAATAGTCCTCCATAGCTTGCTCATCATAGCTGCCACCCGTCTACATGCTGGCTTGTTGACATAATCTTCAACCGTAATACCTGCAACATCATAAACTAAAAGATTTATGCGCACGAGGGTCAGCTCTCCAACTTGAGCTCAGTGAGAAAATAAAACAATGCAACAAAACATATGCATGCATTCAATTCATATCTTTGGTCTGGTTCATAAGTTTGCAATGTGCAATAGAAAGGATAGGTGGCCACCGCACCTCTATACACAGGGTGTGTAAGCCCACCCAACGGATCAAACACCATTGTCGTCCACATCCACCCCATCATGGAATAGGGATAGAGCTAAAGTGCCCGGATCAAACACCGCATAACACTTCCCCTGATGCCCTACCCATACCAACACGTAAGTCCCTATTGGTGAGGGCTTGCAAACTGGGCTCGCAACTAACCAATCCTAATGTCAAACAGTGTATCCAAGGCCTCACCCCAGCATCCCTCACTACGTCCATAGAGATAGAGCTAAGGCCCCCCGGCAGAGTCAAAGACTACACGGTCCGAGACCACCTCCCCTGATGCCCTACGACGTAATAGTTCTGCTAAGGTAATGGCGATACGACGATGTCAGTGGACCAGACTTGAGTAGAGATAGAGCTAAAGTGCCCTGATCAAACACCACATAACACCTCCCCTGATGCCCAACTCGCATCAAGTACACTAACCACACACAAACATTCACATGTCTATTCCTAGCATCATCATCATCATCATGTTATAAATAATCTGAATTAAATATGCATGAACATTAATAGCAGGAATATTGCGTGACATGTTGAATGCACATTACAAGCATACACGCATAGAATCAGTTATGGCATTGGACTCAAGAAAATAAAAACAGTTTATTATTAGCCAATTAGTTTAGGTCTTGTTCCCTCACCTTTGCTTGAGTGTAGATCCTCTTTCAAACTTTAAGAATCACTTTTATATCAATAAGAGAACCTAACAAGTCGATAGATTATAGTTAGAAGTCATTCCGACAATTTTAGACTTGCTGTTAAGCGAGGGTCGCAAGTAGGGTAGCAGTTTTCTGCGACCCCCAGGGGTAGGGTCGATGCCAGGGTCGGATGTTCCATCGACCCTGGGTGCGACCACCCCATTCCTGGACTTCTCGAATGCTGGGGGTCGATCCTGTGGTCTGGTAGGGTCGATTCCCAATCGACCCCACGTGCGACCCCCATGGTTTGAGTCGAGAATTTCATCCTACAGTCCATTCTTTCATGTTTGGGTCCTATGGCTTACTTTTATAGTCCATTCTATGATTGTTCTATGGCTCAATACTCCAAGTTACTCACTTTTCATAGTTTTCCATGATTTCCATTGGAATTCATCCATAGATGGATGGTATTAGGGTTTCTCCTAACCTAACTTCATCATAATCTATTCTAAGCTTTCAATTCAGATAGGGATTGAGGTTCATACCTTCTGTAGTCTGAGTTTCAAAGATTTCTCTGAGCATCTTCTTCTTCCTTAGCCTTTTCTTCAAGTTTTCCTTCTCTTCTTCTCTTCCTTCTCTTCTCTTTCTCTCACTTTCAATTAGGGTTCTAAAAGGAGTGAAAGAGTCTTAGGGACGTCCTATTTATAAAGGAAAACCTCCCAAAATAAGTCTCATTGAGTTTAGGAAAGGTTTCAATTGAAATTAGGAAAGTTTCCTAATTTTCGATTCGTGCTGTTTTTTTGTTGTTTTCTAGGGTCGATGCTAGGGGGTCGGACAATTCGAGACCCCTGCGACCCCAAGACCAAAAGTCATGGGTTGGACTTATTTTTGAGGTGGGGGTCGACCCTGCCTATTTAGGCATGCGACCCTACCCTCATTTTGACTGTTTTTGAGTAAAATTTCTTATTGGGTCTTGGGTTTCATCACGCACTCGGTCCACTTGGCTCGACAATGATATGTATACTGGTCACAACACGAAATGTAAAGTTAGATCGGGTTCGTGGCGTGCGGGTCTTACAACTCCACCGCCCTTAGAAGAAATTTCGTCCTCGAAATTTGAACGTACGGATCTTACAACTCCCCCCCTCCTTAAAATAAATTTTGTCCTCAAAATTTGAATTTAGGTGGGAATTCTATTTTCGCATTGCATCTTCTTCTTTCCATGCAATCTTCTCCACGTCTTGTCTTCACCAGATTATCTTTATATCATAATTATTCTAGTTTTTGAGATGTTGTACCTTCCAACTAGTGAACTAGACTGGTACCACTTCAATAGTTAAATCTTCTATCCACTCTAGTGGATCAGTGGTCAATACCTTTGATATTGATCTCCAATGTACTTTTTCAATAGAGACACGCAAAATACGTCATGCACACTAGACATGGACAGCAGTAACGCTAGTTGATATACAACTTTTCTACGTCTCTCCACATTTTATGAGGTCCAAAACATATATCGGATACAACTTTCCCTTCTCGTTGAATTGTTTTTAATCCGTGCATAAGTGAAATCTTCAAGAACACTTTGTCACTTATGGCGAACTCAAGGTCTTGGTGTCTCTCCTGACAAACTTGAGCTATCTTGGCCCTTTTCTTTGATCTTGTCTGCCACTCGACAGGTTTCTTCAATAGGCTCAGGTCTTAAAACTCTTCATTCATCAACTTCATTCCAACATAGAGGGGTTTGACATTTCTACCGTACCATGCTATATAGGTGACATTTACATAGTAGCTTGGTAGCAACTTCAATTCACGATAACTTAGTTAACCGCTCCAAAGCATACCGAGGTCGTATAGCAATGGAATGAGCTATCTTCATAAGGCGATCAACAATCACCCAAACCATGTCAACCGATCTGAAAGTCAGTGGCAAATCATTGACAAAGTTCATTGTACTGCAATTCCACTTCCAGACTGGCTCCGATAGTGGTTTTGGTAAGCCATGTTGGTCTTTGTCTTTCAGCTTTTACTTGCTGATAATTCAGACACTGAAACATGCATCTAGCCATAACTACTTTCATTCTCTTCTACCAAAATAATCTCTTCATGTTTTGATATATATTATACTTCTACAATGTATCCAATACGGAATAGAATGGGCTTTTAACCTTATCTTATATCTTATGATCAGCATTTTTCACTTCAGGTATACATAATCATCCTCTGTATCATAGGACCTTTTTCGCATCCGGAGTAAGTCAGGTTTTGGTTTTCCTTTCTCTAAATATGCTTACACCATTCTTATATACAGATCTAACAAAATTGCTACTTTTACTTCATCCATCAATTCAGAGATGATCTTTAATGCCACAAGCGCAGTCGACGAACTATTGCTCCATAAGTTCATCCATAAATTCTCGCTCAATTGGATCATCACGAGTTTCTATTATATGTTACTCTCCTTTCAATCTGAATTTATTGTTGTGGGACATAAGACAGCATCTATATTGGTTCCTTCCTCGGACTTCATAATTCCCTTTTTGCTTAAGGCCTTAGCTTAGCCTTGCTCGGATGACACTGTATATCACAGGCTTAATCCTTGAGCAATTCCAGCCAGTTTCTTATCTTTATGTTCAACTCTTTCTAATGCAGAGATAAATAAAACTCTTGTAATCCGATTTAATTTGAAATTCTTCTTTTTATAGGTAATGTCTCCAAGTTTTGATTGCATAACTCATCACTGGTACTTCCAAGTTATGAGTAGGGTAACTCTTCTCATGCTTCTTTAGTTTTCTTGAAGCATATATAATCGCTTATTTACCTTGCATCAACCCGCATCCTAGATCCAATCCGAAAGCTTCGATGTTTAGGGTAAACGGTTTCCCTGGTGTCCGAATGATCAAGATAGGAGTTGATATCAACATTACTTTAGAATCTAGAAATATTCTTCACACTTGTCAGTCCAATTAAACTCCTCTCCCTTCTTGGTTAGCTTGATAAGAAGTTTTTTGCGATCTTAGAGTGGTCCTCTACAAATCGTCTGTAATAACCAGCTAAACCCAAGGAACTTTTGATCTTCGCAATATTCTTTAGGTGTTTCTCACCATAAGATTACTTCTATATTAATAGAGTCCACTTTAATCCCTTTTTATGATGCTACGTGATCTAAGAAGATTACTTTGTTTAATCAGGTCTCCTATTTCTTAGACTTGGCATAAAGCTTTTTCCTTTTCAACTATTGTGAAGTAGTTTTAAGATTCGTTGTATGAGTTGTTTCATTCTTGGAATAAACCAAAATATCATCTATGAAAACAACAACCGACGTGTCCAACATGTCATGAAACACCCAGTTCATCGGTTCCATACAATGTAAGGGCATTGGTTAATCCAACGTCATAATCGAGAACTCATAATGTCCAATCCCGATTCTAAAGGTATCTTTGAGATATCGTTGTCCAAATTATTCAGCTGATGATATCTTGACTGAAGATCAATCTTAGAAAATACCTTTGCTTCTTGCAACTGTTTTAAACAAGTCATCGAGCTGAGGTAGTAATGATCGACTCTTGATTGTGAGCTTGTTTAGTTCCCGATAGTCTATACATAATCTGACACTACCGTCCTTCTTCTTCAAGAATTGGCGCTCCTCGTGATGCAATACTTAGCCGATTAGAACCCTTATCTAATAACTCCCGTAGTTGAGCCTCAATTCCTTCAATTCTATAAGAGCTATTCATAGGTGCCTTTGACACAAGTATCGCCCTTGGGTAACAAGTCGATGACGAACTTGGTCATATGATCAGATGGTAACCCAAATAAGTCTCCTGGAAGCACATCAGAAAATTTATGCATCACATCAATATCTTCTATCTGTGGTGCTTCTTTGGTAATGTATACCATAGATACCATATATCCAACTTCTTTCTCTTCAAAGCATCTCTTCGCCTTTAGCATATAGAGGATCAACTTTTACTTCTTAGGCAGTGCCTCCAATAAAACTAAGTTATATGCCCTCTTTATTCTTGAATGATAACCTCTTCTATGCACAAAACAACTTTGTAGAGTGTTGAGACAACCAGTCTATTCCCAAGATGACGTCAAAGTCTACCATCTCAAGTCGACTCAGGCTGCATCCAAATTCTGTCCATCCATATCATTTGGACATTGTTCGTAACACTCATCCCATACAACATCTAGTCTAGAAAGGGCTTGAACTAGAAAATCTGGTGTAACGGTTTTAAGAGTTTGTCTAGTACCTTCATCTCTTATGATTTTTCAAAGATTATCCTCAAAATCTCATATATCCCAAAAAGCTCATTAGCTTACACCTTCTTTTATCATTCTATTATATATCTCAAAAAACATCTTCTGACTATTTACTCATTACATATCCCCAACTTTAACATTAGGGTATATGCTCAAAATTTCATTAATCCAACCAAACTCTTTTGGTCTTTACTTAATCATCTCACTCGACATTTGGCACAACCCAGTATTACTTATACTAATCTGAATATTATCAATGCCATAATTTTGACTTTATCCTTGTATCCACTCTTAGATTTGCTTTTAGTAATCTTCTGCTTTGTCAAAATTCATATCGATATAACCATCTTTAACTTTACTTAAGTGATATCTACTCTTTCCTAGTTACTCTTGATAGTTTTCACTTTTTGCTCATGCACTCTTTTATAGACATGGCTCATATCCATCAAATCAAAAATCTCAAAATAGATTCTCCATTACTTCATCTGAGGTTCATTGGCCATAGCATTTAATCTGAATCCAATCATCTTTTTTTCAATAATTCCATTATCACTAAACATCTTATCAATGGATGTCGAGAAATGTAAGAATCAAAATGTTTATCCAAAACAATTCATTTCCTTCTTTCAATTTAGTATGACGATAAATACTTGCTTTATCTAATGAACTTAAGTTTAAAGGATCAGGAGTAAATCTATGGTAATCCAACCGGCATCAAAAGGTCGTTAAGTTGCACGGTGGTCCAAATACATGGAAACTAGAGGTTCTATAACTCTTAACCTCAAGGTTATAGGTTGTATCAAGTATATAATTCCATTGGTCAAGGCACTATAAGAATAAATCTGGAGAAAGTTTTCGTACATCAGTAAATCAGGTATAAATCAAAAGATGTACGCTCAACATGATGAAACATTTAACTGTTCATTCAGTTCATATCTCTGTTCATGTTGTCGATCATGAGAGTAGCTCAGATTGGTATAATTAGGACTAATACTAAAGAAACAATATCTATAACTCCAATTGACAGGTTAAATCAAGAAGGTATCCTGTCAAGGTACGAGAATTTAAAATCAGGTATGTGCATCCTCTATAATCATAAGAGTAAATCAATAATGCACCGCATCCTATATAAACCTATCTAGTTATATGGCCACAATAGATTTGATCCTTTGCTGAAAATGTTTGAGGCTTCATCTTCAGAAAATATTCCTCAATCATTGTTGGATCATTCTGTCATGATGCAGCTATCCCATATATCGATGGCTGATAAGGGCAACCACCTTGATACACTGCTTGTTGTGCACCAAACTTCTGCACTAGGGTGTGCATTACTGGGACTTGCTGTATGGTAGGCACTGTGTTATAGCTAACAGGTGTTGGGGGTACAGTGTTGCTACCAATTGGTACCGTACTTGGTTTGACCCGGAGGTGTTGATGTAGCATCGGCAACTTGGGTAGTGATTCACATTGCAACTTGCATAGTCGGTCTCATCTGTTGTTGCTCATGTATTTTGTCTAGCTAAATTTATTACAACCGTGGCCAAGGTACTTGGTAGTCCAGGTGATTGGCTGGAGTGGCCTGGTTGTCCACCTCCTTTGATTTGCCCCAATCTGATTATCATTATTTAGCATCTGCTCAGATGAGTTTTCACTATCCGTTCTCGACCCATAGAGTGGTGGGGTCAAGTTGCAACTTCTACTTAATGCTCAGCGGGTAATGGATCAGCTTATGGTGGATCTCATTCTAAGTCTCCATGTCACTCAAGAGTATAGCTTTATCTGCTTGTAGTTACTCTTATTCTTAATGTATAGCCATTATTCTCTTATCTCTGTTGAGTTTAGCCTGAGATCTTTCCCTTTACCATTGCAAGGACTTAGGCGTTACTAGCCATTTTCTCCTTTCTTTATCATACATCGAGTTTCACATCTTGTGAGTACCAACTCGGTATTCTAATTTCTCTACTTTACAGATGCTCCCTTCTTGCTACTGTACTATATCTTTTGTATACTTAGGTAACTGCCCGACTTATAGATAGTACCCTATATTATTTGTTTATCAAGATAAATTTTGGTCTTCTCTTTCTGTTTGAGTGTATATTTATGGTTTCACCTTTTATATGTACATTATTGTCTTGTTTAAGTTCGGTCTCAACCAACACATGTGCTTATGTGGGTTCGTATTAAAGCTTTCAATTAACCTAATTCAGTTCATGGACTCCAGAGGAAATATTGAGGTTTCATGGGAAAGGCCTGAGAGCTCTGATACTAAGTTGTCACACCCCAATTCTGCACCAACCAGAATTGTAAGACCCGCACGCCACGAACCCGGCCTAACCTTATATTTTGTGTCGGGACCCGTCTATATATCATGGTCGAGCCAAGTGGACCAAATGTGTGAAGAAAAATCAAGACTCAATATGAAAATTTACACAAAAATAGTCAAAATGAGGGTAGGGTCCAAGGTTTTAACAGGCAGGTCCGACCCTCCCATCGACCCTCAACCATGGGTCGCAGGGTCTATGAGTTGTTCGACCCTCCCATCGACCCTCCCATCGACCCTCGGTATTTGGGAAAAATAGCACGAACCAAAAATTAAGAAACCTTCCTAATTTCAATTGGAACCTTTCCTAAACTCAATGAGACTTATTTTGGGAGGTTTTACTCTATAAATAGGACGTCCCTAAGCCTCTTTCACTCCTTTTACAACCCTAATTGAATTGAGAGAAAGAGAAGAGAAGGAAGAGAAGAAAGCAAAAAGAAGAAGAGTTGCAGAGAAGGAGTATTCTTCTCAGGTATGGATACTATTTCCATGAGTTTCTATAGACCTTAGGTTAGATAATGAAGGGAGTGTGATCTCGGAGAGTCCCAAACCATCAACCCATGGTTAGGTTTCCATGGAAAACCATGGGAGAATACATAAAAGGTATATAGGTGGATGATTCATGGTTCTAGACCATGGAATGTATGTTGAATGGACTGTAGGAGCAAGCCATAGGACCCCAAACACGAAGAATGGACTAAAAGGAGAAAAATTGACCAAAACCCACAGAGGGTCGATGACCATCCGACCCTATGTGACCTGAGTATCGACCCTCAGGGTTCTGGAAGTCCAGATTTGGGGAGGGTCGCACCCAGGGTCGATCATGACTCCGACCCTACCTCCGACCCTCAGTTAACAGCATGGTTTTTAAATTCGAAATTAATTCTAATCAAATTCTATCGACTTTGTTAGGTCTTCTAGCAATATAATAACATTATAAAGGCGATTCTAAAGCTTGGAAGAGTAGCTATTAACAAGCTAAGGTGAGGAAATGGAACTCTAAACTAATTGGTTAATAACAAACTGTTTTCTCTTTTCTTGAGTCCAATGCCATGCTTGATTCTATGCGAATATGTTTGTAATGTGCATACAACATGTCATCCAATATTTCTATTACTTGTTCATGTATATTTACTTTATTGTTTATAACATGATGTTGATGATGATGATAGGAATAGGCATGTGATTGTATGTGTGTGGTTGGTGTACTTGATGCGAGCGAGTATCAGGGGAGGTGTGATGAGAACGTCAATAAACGTTAACCTTTGGCGGGTCTCAGCACTTTAGCTCTATCTCTAACTCAAGTCTTGTGCATTAGCATCGTCGTATCGCCATTATTTTTGCAGAACTATTATGTCGTAGAGTATCAGGGGAGGTGGTCTCGGTCGTTGTAGTCTCTGACTCTACCGGGGGGCCTTAGCTCTATCTCTATGGACATTTTGAGGGATGCTGGGGTGAGGCCTTGGATATACTGTTTGGCATTAGGATTGGTTAGTTGCGAGCCCAGTTTGCAAGCCCTCGCCAGTAGGGGCTTACGTGTTGGTATGGCACTATACAGCAATAAACGTTAACCTTTGTTGTATAATGTTCATGATTAGGGTGGATGGGGACGACAATAAATGTTAACCTTTGGGCGGACTTCCACACCCTGTGTATAGAGGCGGGGTCAATAAACGTTAACCTTTGACCACCCAACCTTTCTATTGCGCATTGCAAACTATAAACCAGACCAAAGATATGAATTGACTGCATGCATATGTATTGTTGCATTGTTTTGTTTACTCACTGAGCTCAAGTTGGAGAGCTGACCCTCGTGCACGCAATTCTTTTTAGTTTCTGATGTTGCAGGTACTATGATTGAAGATTTTGTCTACACGCCAACATATGAACGGGTAAAGGCTATGAATGAGCAAGCGGTGGAGAATGAACGTGGTTCGTTAAGCGAGTGTTTCAACGGTGGATACGTTTAGTATTTAGTTTTTGTATTTGGTGTAATATGTATTAAGTTATGTTTTGGTTACTTGGAAATAAATGAAATATTAATTATTTATCATGATTAGACCTCAGTTCATTATCTGTAAGACTTCCGCTATTTATATATTTACTCTGATTAATGTGGAATGTGTTTTGGTTTATCATATGTGGGATAGCCTATTGTGAGATCCTGGTTGAACCGTTGGTTTATTGACGGTTCATCACACCATTCTGGTTGGTGCAGAATTAGGGTGTGACAACTTGGTATCAGAGCTCTCGTAGGCCTTACCCATTAAACCTGAACACTACCACTGGAGTCCATGAACTGAGTTAGGATAAATTAAAAGCTTTAATACAAACACATCATAAGCACCTGTGTTGGTTGAGACAGAACTTAAACAAGACAATAATGTACATATAAAAGGTGAAACCATATATATATACTCAAACAGAAAGAGAAGACCAAAAAAATTATCTTAATAAACAAATAATATAGGATATTATCTAAGTTGGGTAGTTATCCAAGTATACAAGGATATAGTACAGTAGCAAGAAGGAAGCATCTGTAAAACAGAAAAGTTGGAATACCGAGTTGGTACTCACAAGATGTGAAACTCGATGTATGACAGAGAAAGAAGAAAAATGGCTAGTAATGCCAAAATCCCTGTAATGATAAAGGGAAAGATCTCGGGCTAAATCCAACAAAGATAGGAGAATAAAGGTCATACATTAAGAATAAGAGTAACAAAAAAAGAGATAATCTATATTCTTGGGTGACATGGATACTCAGAGTGAGATCCACCACAAGCTGATCTATTGCCCACTGAGCATTAAGTAGAAGTTGAAACTTGACCCCACCACTATCTGGATCGAGAATGGGTAATGAAAACTCATATGAGTAGATACTAAATAATGATAATCAGATTGGAGCAAATGAGAGGAGGTGAACAATCAGGCCACTCCATCCAATCTACCTGGACTACCAAATACCTTGGCTATGGTTGTAATAAACTTGGCCCAATAAAGATACAAGAGCAACAACAGATGAGACCGACTATGCAAGTTGCTATGTAAATCACTACCCAAGTTGCTGATGGTACATCAACACCTCCGGGTCAAACCAAGTACGGTAACAATTGGTAGCATCACTGTACCCCAACACCTGTTAGCTATAACACAGTGCCTACCACACAGCAAGTCCCAGTAATGCACACCCCAGTGCAGAAGTTTGGTGCACAACAAGCAGTATATCAAGGTGGTTACCCTTATTAGCCATCGATATATGGGAAAATTGCATCATGACAGAATGATCCGAAAAGGATTGAGAAATATTTTCTGAAGATTAAGCCTCAAACGTTTTCAGCAAGGATCAAATCTATTGTGGCCATATATCTAGATATGTTTATATAGGATGCGGTGCATTATTGATTTACGCTTATGATTATAGAGGATGCACACACCAGATTTTAATTTCCCGGGCCTTGACAGGATACCTTCTTGATTTAACCTATCAATTGGAGTTATAGATATTGTTTCTTTAGTATTAGTCCTGATTATACCAATCTGAACCATTCTCATGATCGACAACATGAACAGAGATATGAACTGAATAAATAGTTAAATGCTTAATCGTGTTGAGCGTACATCTTCTGATTTATGCCTGATTTATTGATGTACGAAATCTTTCTCCATATTTATACCTGATTTATTGACGTATGAAACCTTCTCCAGATTTACTCTTGTAGTGCCTTGACCAATGGCATTATATACTCGATAGAACCTGTAACCATGAGGTTAAGGGCTGTAAAAACCTCTATTTCCATCTATTTGGACCACCGTGCAACTTGACGATCTTTTAATGCCGGTTGGATTACCACAGATTTACTCCTGATTCTTTAAACCTAGGTTCACTAGATAAAGCAAGTGTTGTCATTATGCTAAATCGACAGAAGGAAGTGAATCACTTTTGGATGGACATTTTGATTCATACACTCCCTGACCTTTGTTGATAAAGATGATTAGTGGTAATAGAATTATTGGAAGAAAGATGATTAGATTCAGATTAAATACTATAGCCAATGAATCTCAGATGAAGTAATGGAGAATCTATTTTGAGATTGCTAAATGGATGGATATGAGTCATGTCTATAAAAGAGTGCATGAGCAAAAATGAGAACTATCAAGAGTAGCCAGTAAGGAAATAGATAGCACTCAAGTAGAGTTAAAGAGGGTTATATCGGTATGAATTTTGACAAGGTAGAAGATTCCTAAAGGCAAATTTAAGAATGGATACACGGATAAGTCATGGCATAAGTAGTACTCGATTTAATACAATGATAATTGAGTTATGCCCAATGTTGAGGGATATGATTAAGTAAAGACCAAATAGTTTGGCTGAATTAATGAATTTTTATAAGCATATATCCTAATACTTAGAAGTAGACTTGGGATATGAAGTAACAATCACAAGATATTTTTTGAGGTATGTAAAAGAGATATCCGGATAGAATAAAAGTGATAAAGGAAATATAAGCTAATGAACTTTGCAAGATATGAGATATTAGCAATAGTCTTTAGAATCATAAGAGATGAAGAAACTAGACAAGCTCTTAAGACCTTTACACTAGATTTCTCTGGTTCAAGCCCTTTTGGACTAAATGTTGCATTAGATGAGTATTATGAATAATGTCCGAATAGTATGGATGGACAGAAGTTGGCTGTAAGCTAAGTCGACTTGAGATGACAGACCTTGATGTCATCTTGGGAATAGACTAGTTGTTTCAACACTCTACAAGTGATTACGTGCATAAAAGAGGTTATCATTCAAGAACAAAGATGGCATATAATTTGGTTTTATTGGAAGCATATTGCCTAGTAAGTAGAAGCTGATCCTCTCTATGCTAAGGGCGAAGAGATGCCTTGAAGAGTAATGAGTTGGATATATGGTATTTGTGGTATACGTTACCAAAGAAGCACCACAGATGGAAGACACTGATGTGATGCAAAAATTTTCTGATGTGTTCCCAGGAGAGTTACTTTGGTTACCATCTGATCATGCTACCGAGTTCGTCATCGAATTGTTACCAAGGACAATACTTGTGTCAAGGCACCTATAGAGTAGCTCCTACAGAGTTGAAGGAACTGAGATTCAACTACAAGAGTTATTAGACTAAGGTCCTAATCGGCTAAGTATTACGTCACGGGGAGCGACAATGCAATTCATGATGAAGAAGGACGGTAGGGTCAGATTATGTATAGACTACCGGGAACTAAACAAGCTCACGATCAAGAATCAAGATCTATCACCTCGAATCGATGACTTGTTTAAATAGTTGCAAGGAGCAAAGGTATTTTCTAAGATTGATCGCCGATCAAGATAGCATAAGCTAAATAATTTGGACAGAAATATCTCGAAGATAGCTGTTAGAATCGGGATTGGACATTATGAGTTATCGATTTTGACATTTGGATTAACCAATGCCCTTACATCTTTTATGGAACTGATTAACTTGAGTGTTTCATGACATGTTGGACACGTCAGTCATAGTTTTCATAAATGATATTTGGTTGATTCCAAGAATGAAGCAACTCATACAATGGATTTTAGAACAGCTTCACAACAGCTGAGAAGTAAAAAGCTTATTGCCAATTCCAAGGAATATGAGACCTGATTAAACAAAGTGATCTTATTAGATCACGTAGCGTCATAAAAAGGAATAAAGTGGACCCTATTAAGATAGAAGTAAACATATGGTGAGAAACACCTAAAGAATATTGCGAAGATCAAAAGTTTCTTGGGTTTAGCTGGTTATTACAGACGATTTTTGGAGGACCACTCTAAGATCGCTGTTAGGAGGGAAATGATCCATCCACTTAAAATCTTACACGTGTCAAGTTGCGCCTTCGGAGCCCCAGCGCTCAGAGTGTCTCGCGCTTGTCTTCATGTATTCGACCTATTATGCATACGGCCTCTCATGTGCTCGGCCTCTCTGGTAGCGCTCGGGTCTCAGTCCTACTCGGCTACGGTTCTCAGACGGAAGCCAGAGTCCTAATGTGATTAGGACTATCTCCGAGGAGTCCTTCTCCCAGTCTGATACAACACCGACTATCCCGGTGGGTCGTTACTCACACGTTGACACGTGTCAGTCCCAGAGCTGACCGACTTAGCTTCCTTGGCTAAGGTCTCCAACTCCTACTCGGAGTCTACCACCCAGGTGTCCCCTAGTCCGACACATGGCAGTCCTATTGGCGATCTACTTCCCTGAGTCCTGGTGCCTCCATGCCTCTTCCCAATCAATAAGTAGGGGTCATCCCTCAAGGTAAACCCTAAGGCACTTACAAGCTACAAGCTATTATTGCTCATCCCACACACTCAAACTCACTCATCGTCCCACTCTCTCTAAACTGGAGATAGCCTTCTGCTCTCTCTTGACGGTTGACCTTGAGAATCTAACTTAGGCATCGGAGGGTAACCGGGGCTTAGGCGCCCCCTCCTTTGTCTCTTCTCTGTTGTTGCAGGTAGCTCAGAACGCGGGTCAACGGGCGATTTCCAATCGTAACAGTTTGGCGCCCATCGCGGGGCCCTCTTTTGACTGAGTTTAGCGTGTACGTATCCCTATTTCAATGGCCCATAGAAGAACTTGAGCACAGACGTCGCGCGCCCTTTCTGAGGCATCGGTGCACATGGACAGTACCGAAAGCACGACGAGGGAGGACCGTGAGCCTGCACCTCCAGTGCCAGAACCCGCACCTATCCCAGAACCGGTACCACTGCAGGCATCGGCGCCTGCCCCGAGCCACACACCGTCGGTAGATCGACCACAGCCTCCTCCCTAATACGTCACTCGCTGGCAGTTCGACGAGTTGAAGCAGCAAATTGAGCAACTTGCGCAAGTCTTAAGAGGGGCTCGAGCAAGCAATTCGGTGGCGGCGGGAGAGAATCCCCAGCCGACGCCGAATCCCCTACCTCCACCAGAAGTCCCACAAGCGGTCCATCCGCCAAGGGCGAGGGCAGGCCCGGTTAACGCTTTGCCAGACAACCTCCCGGCGGGAGACCAAGCACCTGGACGAAGCGTAGCACGGCCCGCCGGTCGGAATCAATCGCTAAATCAGCACCAGGAACCTATTGCGCCACCTCCGATGGGGGCCCGGGGTCCTTCCTCAACGGCCTCCGGAGGGAAAGAGTTAACGACGAAACACCCAGTTTTGTTCCTCAGCCTCCAGACACTCCTCAGTCCGAGGTCGAGCGGCGTCTACTCAAGATAACAACTCGGCTTCTGCGGGTGGAGCAAAACAAGGCTGCCCCGCCGAGAACGGCCTACACTGCAATTACGGTGCTCTCGGACGAGATCATGAGGGCTCCACCCCCTGACAACTTCAAGATGCCGGTCTTGGACTCCTACCATGGGAGTACCGACCCCGAGCAGCACCTAGATGCCTTCGTCTCCACAACATTATTCTACCCCCTGAGCGACGGCCTCATCTGCAGGATGTTTCCCTCGACGCTCCGGGGAGCTGCCCGCACGTGGTTCAATAATCTCCCGGCCAAGAGCATTACCTCGTTCGAACAGCTATCGAATAAGTTCTTGACGCACTTCCAAGCGAGCCGAGTGCGTAAGAAAACATCGTACCATCTGTCGACAGTGAAACAGCAGAAGGACGAGTCCTTAAGGGAATTCATCAAGCGCTTCAACAACGAGGTGCTCGAGATCAAGGACGTCGAGTCCGCGGTCCATATGTCTAGCCTACAGGCAGGCGTCACTGATCGTCAGCTTTGTTGGTCCCTTGCCAAAAAGCCACCGAAGAACTTGGACGACTTGCTCGCCAGGTGCGAGAAGTATGCCTCCGCGGACGAGACGACTCGGGCGTAGAAAAACAACACCGTGAACAATCTGCAGGTCGTAATGAAACCAACAGACAAGAAAAGGTCTGAGGCGGCCGACCCGGCACCAAGCCCAGGAGATTCAAAGAAGCAGAAGTCCGGTAGGGATCAGACCTACCGGCACCCTTATAAGACATTCGAGTATTACACTCCGTTGAACACCTCGATGACGGAGATCCTCGAAGTGATTAAAAATGATCGAAACCTCCGACCACCGCCAAAAGCGCTCGGCAGCGGAAGGAATAAGGATCACTCCCGTTTTTGTCGCTTCCATCGCGACTACGGCCATGAAACAGAAGAATGCAAGTACCTCAAAGGGGAGATTGAGGACCTCATCAGACGAGGATACTATGGCAACTTCGTTCGGCACGCAGACAGGAGACCAGCCTCTGCTCGGAGGGATCACAGGTTACCGCCTCCACCTCCGAGAAATCCACAACCCAACAAATGCCGTGCGGACGCGGGCGACAATTAGAACGCCGCTCAGAGGGATGACAGAGACCCTGATGGTGGGCCGGCTCCTCCCAGACAATGGGTCGGCGCCATCCAATTTGGCACAGTGGGAAGCTCGTCAGGAGGGCAAAGAGAAAGAGTTCCGGTGAAAGAAAGACTCGGAGGCCGACAACATACCCAGTCCGAGTCCATCTCGGCTTGCCCGGAGCCCGAAGTCCAGCAGAAAAGAAGGAAGTCCCACCCGGCCTCAAAGAGAAAAAAGGCCGAACGCAGGTTTGTCGGCAGTCCGCCCCCGAAGGACCGACCGTGCACAACAATGGGTTTGCGCATCCCTGGTGACAGTTGCGTCTATGCAATCACCAAGGGACCTCAAGACGAGGGCAAGCCAGTCCTCACAATCATAGAAGGACCCGCTGCCGGGAACACCTCCAACAGGTCAGCAAAGGCCTACTCCCGTCTGGTGGCCAAGACTGAGTGGCCGTCGAAGAGAGCCCGGACCGGAGAAGTCATTACCTTCAGCGATGAAGATCTAGTCAACGTCACGGTCCCCCATAAAGACGCCCTTGTCTTCACGGCCGGGATCGGGCACTGCGATGTCGCGAAGGGCCTAGTAGACACCGGGAGCTCGGTGGACATTATATTCTATTATGCATATCAGAGGATGCAGCTGACGGACGACCAGCTCCATCCCGTCACTTTCGACCTTATCAGCTTCTCCGGGGACCCAGCCACAGTAAAAGGGGGCATCTATTTGCCTGTCATTCTCGGTTAGAAGCCCAGGCAGCGACAAATGGTGGTCGAATTCATGGTGGTTGATCGACCATCGGCTCATAATGTCATCCTCGGCAGGCCCTCGCTGAACAAATTAAAGGCCTGTATGTCCACCTACTACCTGGTGATGAAATTCTCGACTGAGGATGGAGTCGAAGAGTGTCGAACAGACCAGGACACTTTGCGGAGGTGGTACGCCACCGAGCTGAAAAACAGTCAGCGCGCCTTGAAGTCGGCACAGGTGAACATGGTAGATGTTCCCAAGGACCCCTCTCCCAACCGAGGAGAACCCGTAGAAGAACTTCTGCAAATCCCGATTGCGGAAGATCAGCCAGAGAAGACTTTCCAGGTCAGCTCCTTGTTGCCCGAGGAACAAAGGGAAGAACTAATTGAATTCCTAAGACAGAATCTCGACCTCTTCGCATGGTCGGCCTCTTAGATGCCGGGGATACCGAGGAAGGTAATTGAACACCACTTAGCAATCGACCCGCAGCATAGGCCGGTGCGACAAAAGAAGAGAAGTTTTGCACCCGCCCGACAGTCTGCCATAGACGAGGAGGTGCAGAAGCTGCTGGCGGCAAACTTTATACGGGAGGTCGACTACCCGGACTGGTTGGCCAACGTGGTTATGGTGCCAAAGTCTAACGGCAAATGACGGATTTGCATAAACTTCACCGACCTCAATAAAGCCTGCCCAAAGGACAGCTATCCGCTGCCGCGCATCGACCAGCTGATTGATGCTACGACCGGACATGAACTGCTGAGTTTCCTTGACGCATACTCCGGCTACAACCAGATAAAGATGCGAAAGGACGACGAAGAGTGCACATCCTTCATCACAAATCAGGGGCTCTTCTGCTATACGGTCATGCCTTTTGGCCTCAAAAATGCAGGAGCCACCTATCAGAGGCTGGTCAACAAAGTCTTCAGACGACAGATTGGACGCAACATGGAGGTGTATGTGGACGACTTCCTTGTCAAGAATCGACAATCTGGTCGGCACTTGGCCGACCTCGGTGAAGCATTTCAGGTCCTCCGAAGGCATAGCATGAAGCTCAACCCTACAAAGTGCGCCTTTGGAGTTGGATCAGGAAAATTGCTGGGATTCATGGTCTCACAGAGGGGAATCGAGGCAAATCCCTCGAAAATCAAGGCAATCCTAGACATTGCTGCGCCAACCAGAGGGAAACAGGTACAAGAGCTGAATGGCCGAATAGCCGCACTCGGCCGCTTCATGTCCAAGTCAGCCGAGCGCTGCCTCCCTTTCTTCAAAACTCTGAAGGGAGCTGGGAAGTTTGAATGGACCGAATAAGTGCCAGAGAGCCTTTGAAGACTTGAAGGCGTATTTATCCTCGCCCCCCTGCTAGTGAAGCCAAACCCGGGGGACGAGTTCCAGTTGTACCTCGGAGTATCCGACCGCGCAGTCAGCGTCGTCCTGATAAAGGAGGAAGACAAGATCCAGCGGCCGATCTATTACATCAGCAAAGTACTGCTCGACGCTGAAACTAGGTACAAGCCGATTGAGAAACTAGCGCTTGCCCTGGTCACCTCCCCCCAGAAGCTCCGCCCGTACTTCCAGGCATATCCGATATCGGTGCTCACAAACACACCACTGAAGAAGGTGTTGTCCAAGCCCGATGTATCCGGACGACTAATAAACTGGGCAGTAGAGCTCGGTGAGTTCGACATCAGGTACGTCCCCAGAACGGCCATCAAAGCACAAGCCCTGGTGGACTTTATCGTCGAAAGTACCCTACCTGATCAGGATTTTGCAGAACCTCAGGTGGTACTGCCCTCGGAGCAAGCTGAAGCCGCCTGGACCTTGAACTTCGACGGTTCCTCCATGGAAAACAAGGCAGGGGCAGGAATAATTTTGAGAAGCCCGGAAGGATTTAAAATACGATCCGCCATCAGATTCGGGTTCAGGGCAACCAACAACGAGGCCGAGTACGAGGCTCTACTAACCAGACTCAGATTGGCTAAAAGTCTAGCCGTCCATCGGCTAGTGATACAGGGCGACTCTCAGTTAGTCATTCGCCAAGCACAAGGAGACTACGAGGCCAGACAGCCCGGAATGCAGAAATACCTCGAGAGGGTAAACTCGGTCATTGCAACCTTCCAAAGCGCCGAGCTGCAGTATGTCGGCCGCGAAGAAAACGCCGAAGCAGATGAACTATTAAGGTTATCCATAGAAGACATCCATGCAATGGACTCTGCCGTGTACCTGGAATTTTTGGACCACGCCAGCACCTCTGTTGAAGTCGTAGCCCCCGTCGGAGTCGCATCCAGTTGGTACGACGACATATATCAATACCTCCAGACGGGCGCCCTGCCGACTGACAGGAAAGATGCTTGCCGCATCCAAGCCAAGTCCCGGCAATATGCCATACACAATGATGTACTGTACAGGAGATCTTATACCCTACCGCTGCTTAGGTGCCTGCGGTCAGACGAGGCCGATAGCGTTATGAGAGAGGTCCATGAGGGCATATGCGGCCGACACCAAGGCAGACGATCGCTCTTCCAAAAGATCCTCCGCCAAGGCTACCATTGGCCGAAAATGCACGACGATTGCATCGAGCTGGTCCGCAGATGTGACAAGTGCCAGTTCTATGCACCTATACAGCATGCTCCGGCCGCTCCATTGCAGCCGATCACAAGCCCCCTCCCCTTCGCCATATGGGGTATGGACATCATGGGGCCCTTCTCCCAAACCACTTATCAATGGAAATACGTCATAGTGGCAATCGATTACTTCACCAAATGGATCGAAGTCGAGGCCGTGGCCAAGATCGACACTCACAAAGTGGAACAGTTCTTCCGGCACTCGGTCATGTACAGGTTTGGTGTACCAAGGATCTTTGTGACGGACAACGACACTCAGTTCTCCAGCTCATCCTTCGCAAACTTTTGCGAAGAGTTCCGAATAGACCACAGGTTTGGGTCAGTCGGACATCCGCAAACAAGCGGTCAAACTGGGGCCACCAACAAAACAATATTGGTCGGCCTGAAAAAGATGGTGGCAGACCAGAAAGAGAAATGGGTAGACATGTTACCCAGTATCGTCTGGTCATACAGGACAACCAGCCGAACACCCACTGCGGAGACGCCCTTCATGCTTGCCTTCGGCACGGAGGCAGTCGTCCCCGTCGAGGTGTTCCATCCCACATTTCGAATGCTGAACTTCAACGAGCACACCAACTCCGAAGACCTACGGACAAACCTTGACAACCTCGAGGATGTGCCTGAATCGGCAGCATTTCGAATGGGAGACTACCAGCAGACTACAGCCCGACATTACGACAAGACAGTCCGACTTAAACAATTTAAGGTCGGAGATCTTGTCCTCCGAAAGACTGCAGTCTCTGACCCCACCAATTAGGGGAAGATGGCCAAAAACTAGGAAGAGTCATACCGCGTACAAAGGACAGGACGACCAGACTCTTACAAGTTGGTCACCATGGACGGCGACGAAATTCCGAGGACATGGCATGCCACCAATCTTCAAAAATATTACCAGTAGTCCAGCATTGTAAAAATTTCAGCTTTTTTTAATTTCTTGTAATATCGGACCCCATGCGGGCATCCGCTCTTCTTTGAATACAAGGTAGTACCATTTAGTCATAACAATATCTGTGCATTCTGCTAGCTCAGCCGATTGCAAACATAGAGACCTCACTCGTACCTTCCGATCATGGTCCACCAGCAGACCATGCTCGCATGAAGGCCATATCTTCCTACCAAGGTCCACAAGCAGACCACGGTAGCATGAAGACCATATTCGTACCTTCCGACCATGGTCCACAAGCAGACCATGATCACATGAATGCCATATCTTCCTACCAAGGTCCACAAGAAGACCACGGTAGCATGAAGACCATATTCGTACCTTCCGACCATGGTCCACAAGCAGACCATGCTCGCATGAAGGCCATATCTTCCTACCAAGGTCCACAAGCAGACCACGGTAGCATGAATACCATATTCGTACCTTCCGACCATGGTCCACTAGCAGACCATGCTCGCATGAAGGTCATATCTTCCTACCAATGTCCACAAGCAGACCAAGGTAGCTTGAAGACCAAACTCGTACCTTCCAACCATGGTCCACAAGCAAACCATGCTCGCATAAAGGGTAAGCCCAACTACCCACCACGGTCCATCAGCAGACAAAGATAGCATGGAACCATCCGTACTAAGTATCTTCGGCTAGCCCTTAGACCAAGCCGATGACACTTCTGGGGTAAGAAGTTAGTCGAAACAAAATACGCAGCCGGAATCGGAGTCGGGATGTTTCCTAATGATTACCGAATTCGGAGTCGTGGGGTTTCCTAGCTATTATAAGCTACTCGGCCTTATCTACTTGGAAGAAAAAGAAGACAAGAAGACACAATGGAAGAAATAAATTTTCATTGATGAGAGCCCTAAAAGGGCAATATTACAGGTATGAGTGTTACAAAAATAATTTACAAAATTTTACAAAGGAAACGCCTTCTCAAGATCGGCCGTCTCAGATGCCGAGCCCGCGGCTGCATGGTTCGCCAGATCCTCGGCAGGCAGTGAAAGTACGGGGAGCTCCACCAGTGGGGTCTGCAGCATCTCGTAGGGGGGAAGGTTGTCCTCGGGCGCAGGGGCAGCCTTGGTATCTTTAGTAGCGGGCAGAGCCTCCTCGGATGCCGAGGCCCTCAGTTCTTCAATCTGGGCGACAATCGGAATTGTCGACCAGTTTATCTTGAGGGCCCCCTTGTCCCACAACTGATCCCTTAAATACATCACACCCCTCTCGAAGTAGCCGTTGGCTGCCTTGTCAACTTCTTCATCGAACTGGGCCGATGACTTGTACTCGTCAACGGACCGAGCCAACATCGCCTGGTGATCCTCCTCGGCTTTGTTTAGTGCCTCCCTGGCACTCCGAGCATCTTCCTCGGACTTCTTCAGACTCTTCTCCAGCTTCTGCTTTTCCTGCGCCTCAGCCTACAGGTCCTCCTCGGCCTTCTTCCGTCCGTCCTCGGAAGTCCGGAGCTTCTCTTCTGTGGAGAGCACCTTCTTGCGCTCCGCGTCAAGATCAGCCTTGGCATTGGTCAAGGACGCCTAGAGGGTGGTCTTCTCCTTAACGAGGCCCTCGGCCTCCGAAGATTTGTTTGCAAAGTTATCCTCGGTAGCCTGTAAGGCCTCGTGCAAGGAGATTTCCAAAACCTCCTTCTCGTCCAAGTCGACATACGCACGGCAGAGTCTTTCGATAAGCTCGGCGAAGAGGTTGGTAGCCTGCACCAGAGACAACAATTGGCCGATCACTACATATGGGAACACAAAAAAAACGATAATCAGGGGCCGATCAGTACCTGGACGAGAGTAGTAAACCCGCGGGAGTAGATTTCCTCGTGAGGCAGGCCGGCCATGAATTTGATATCTTCCGGCAGGCGCCCCTCCGTGGCCACGACCCTGGCCACCCTCTGGCTCTTAAAGACCGAGTCCGTAGGCCTCAGTTTGAGCGCAGGGTGGAAGGCCGTCGTCGTGGCCACTCTCTTCTCGCCCTGTTGGCGAGCTGCACCCTTGGCCTCTTCCTTGCTGGCCCCGGAGGCCCCCGTCAGTTCGACGACCTTGGGGCTGCTGCCAACCCCCTTGGCCTTGGAAGCGGGAACACCCTTGGCCTCGGCTGCCGAGGGGACGACCGTCTGGAGAGGCTGGACGTTTACCACACCCCCTCAGGCAGGCTGGACTTCCTTCGTCGCAGCCTCAGCCGTTCTCTCCTCTCCACCGCCGAGCCAAGGAGCCGGCCTCTTCTTGTATATGTCGGCTGGGAGCTCGGCAGCCGACTTGATCTTCTTTTTGGGGGGCTCCTCGGGCATTGGCCCCTTACCATTGGCCTCTGCCGTGGCTGCTGGTCCCCTCTGAGGGTGGGAATCTGCCTCGCCGCTGGCAGGTTGAACTTTGGATCCCGCTCGGCCGCCCGTAAGCTGAAACCCCTTTTCAACGTCGACCTTTCGTTTGGCCATTTTCCGAGCAACGATCTTGTCGTCCCTGAAGTTCACTGCAATAAGAAGATGGTCAGTAACGTAAATAGAACAGTTGAGCGAAGTCAAGTCCTAATGTTATTAAACTCACCGAGAAGACCGTATTCGGCCAACTGCACGGGGTCCGCAAGGTCGGAGAGGTGCACAGTCTCCCCGGCCATCATCTTCTTCAGAGTCCTTCTCTCCTCCGTCGTTAGGAAGGGAATTTTATTGAACCCTGTGGCGTCGACCACCAACCAGATGTTCGACAGAGGGAGAGGCGGACCGCCCGCAGGAGGGCCCACGAAGAAGAACTTGTCCTTCCACCCGTGGATGGAGGAAGGCTTCTGAGAGATGACCGGGAGCTTCTTTCCGCCCCTCTGGCTAAAAAAGTACCACCCGGTCATGGCCCGAGCTTCGTTCAAACTGGTCAGCTGAAAGACCGACCGGAAGAGGTTCGCGGTCGGAGTCTCGCTAAGACGGCAGACGAATATGATGAAGGCAAAGATGCACCGCCACCCATTCGGAGCGAGTTGGGAGGGGGCGATGCGGTACGTCTGCAAAATTTCTACAACTAAGGGGTGGAAGGGGAACCTAAACCCTGATTTCAGAGTGTGCTCATACACAGAGATCTCCGACGTAAGCACGGTGTAGGCCCGTTCGTCAGAGGTAGGGAGCCGAGCTCGGACGTTTGTCATGGGCTCCTCGAGCTGGTATGCCCGACATATCGATAACAAAGCCGCCTCGGTCTTGACTTTACTCGTAACTCTCCAGGCTGGAACGGTAGCGAAGGACGCTACCGACGGTCGGCCACCCCTCTGGCGGGAAGCCTGTTGGGGTGGAGGGCCTGCGGGACGACCGCGCTCTTCCGCCTCAGAGGAACTCTTCTCAGATTCCTCTGGGTCGGAAGCCCTGGATTCATCAGACCATCCTCCTGAAGAGGAAGATGATCCATCAGAGGAAGAAGTTTGGGACTGGGTCATTCTTCTGGTCACTCTCACCATACCGGAAGACGTGACGCTGTTAGAAGAGAAACTACTGAGCATGAACAGAAAGGAGAACGATTAGAAGACTTACTGGTTGCAGAAAAGACGACCGAGTGCACGAAAGGAAGCTTGAAGACAAAGATCGACTGAACTCCGAGTGCTCTGGTAGAACTCCGATCGCAGTTGAAGCAAATGGTCGAATGATTGAAGTAGGAAGGTATTTATAAGGCGAGCGACTGAGAACCGTCTCTTTGGGTTCTGGACACGCGTTTCAGTTCCATTGGCTGTCCTCTGCTACGCCGGACGTGACGTGACTGATTGACGTGCGCAATGATGGCGCTCGTTCTCGAGGCACTCCGCCTCCTGTGGACCGTCGGATTAGTGTGACGATCCGTGTGAACTACGGTCTCAGCCGTCCGATGCACTCGGTCGATTCGAAGGCGAGTAGCATTTAATGGCATTCGTTCTCGAGGCGCACCGCCACTCGATGTTCGTTGGATCGTGGGTCGATCCGTGTCAAATTGGGAGATCGACGGTTGAGCACTCTTGCATAAACCGAGACTGACGCCTCAAGCCCCGTGCCTCAATCAATCGTGCAGACGGAGCACAACCGCCTCTTCTTGGGAACAGCCTGTCATTCAATGCATCTGTCCGTCTGGCATTCGGCCTCGTACGACGTGGGTCTTTTCAACAGAACTTATTGCACTGCCGAATTCGCTGCATCCGATAGCGCAAGGGGCATCTGTTAGGAGGGAAATGATCCATCCACTTAAAATCTTACACGTGTCAAGTTGCGCCTTCGGAGCCCCAGCGCTCGGAGTGTCTCACGCTCGTCTTCATGTATTCGGCCTATTATGCATACGGCCTCTCATGCGCTCGGCCTCTCTGGTAGCGCTCGGGTCTCAGTCCTACTCGGCTACGGTTCTCAGACGGAAGCCAGAGTCCTAATGTGATTAGGACTACCTCCGAGGAGTCCTTCTCCCAGTCTGATACGACACCGACTATCCCGGTGGGTCGTTACTCACACGTTGACACGTGTCAGTCCCAGAGCTGACCGACTTAGCTTCCTTGGCTAAGGTCTCCGACTCCTACTCAGAGTCTACCACCCAGGTGTCCCCTAGTCCGACACATGGCAGTCCTATTGGTGATCTACTTCCCTGAGTCCTGGTACCTCCATGCCTCTTCCCAATCTATAAGTAGGGGTCATCCCTTGAGGTAAACCCTAAGGCACTTACAAGCTACAAGTTATTATTGCTAATCCCACACGCTCAAACTCACTCATCGTCCCTCCTCTCTAAACTGGAGATAGTCTTCTACTATCTCTTGACTGTTTACCTTGGGAATCTAACTTAGGCATCGGAGGGTAACCGGGGCTTAGGCGCCCCCCTCCTTTGTCTCTTCTCTGTTGTTGCAGGTAGCTCAGAACATGGGTCAACGGGCGATTTCCAACCGTAACAATCGCAATACCTCTTACCAAGCTAACCAGGAAAGGAGATGAGTTTAATTTGACTGACAAGGGTGAAGAATATTTCTAGATTCTAAAGTAAGATTGATATCAGCTCCCATCTTGATCGTTCCGGCACCAGGAAAACCTTTTACCCTATCCATCGGAGCTTTCAGATTGGATCTAGGATGCGGGTTGATGTAAGGTAAATAAGCGATTTCATATGCTTTAAGAAAACTGAAAGAGCATGAGAAGAGTTACCCAACTCATGATTGGAGTAGACAATTGTGATTCATGCAATCAAGACTTGGAGACATTATTTAAACGGAGAAGAATTTTAGATTAGATCGGATTACAAGTGTTTTATTTATCTCTTCATTAGAAAGAGTTGAACATGAGGAGAAGGAGATGGTTAGGAATACTTGAAGGATTAAGACTGTGGTATTCAATATCACCCGAGCCAGGCTAATGTAGTAGCTAAGGCCTTAAGCAAAAAGGGAATAATGAAGTCTGAAGAAGGACCCAGTATAAATGCTATCTTATGTTCCACAGCAACAGATTCAGATTTGGAAGATGAGTAACATATAATAGAAACTCGTGATGATCCAATTGAGCAAGAACATAGGGACGAAGAAAAAGTAGCAATTTTGTTAGATCTGTATATAAGAACAATGCAAAAAGATTTAGAGAAAGAAAAACCCAAACCTGACTTACTTTGGATGTGAAGACGGTACTCAGATACAAAGGTAGATTCTGAATACCTGAAGATAAAGACTCGGATATCATGAAGAGGATAATGATAAGAGCCCATTGTACTCCATATTCAGGACATCCTGGAGTACCAATATGTATCATGACCTGAAGAGATAACAAATGTGGATTAGTGCGTGTTCCAGTGTCTGAATTATCTGCAAGTAAAAGCTACAAGACAAAGACCACCATGACTTACAATAAAAACTATTAGAACCAGTTTGAAAGTGGAACTGCATTATAATTAACTATGTCACTGATTTGCCACTGACCACTGATCAGTTGACGCAGTTTGGGTGATTGTTGATCGCCTTATGAAGATAGCTCATTCCATTGCTATACGACCTCGGTATGCTTTGGAGTGGCTAACTAAGCTATATATGGATAATATTTCCAGATTAAATGGTATGCATGAGAGCTTAGTGTCGGGCAAAGGCTTATGCCTTATTTCAAAATTTTGAGAGGATCTACAGAAGACAATGGGGACAAAGTTGAAGTTTAGTACCACATTTTACCTCAAACCGACGGACAGTCGGAGCGGACTATACAGATCCTAAGAGATATGCCCCGAGCTTGTGAAATTGATTTCAAGGAGCTTGAGTTGAGAAGTCACCGTGAATTGAAGTTTTTATTAAGCTACCATGTAAATGTTACCTATGAAGCATGATATAGTAGAAATGTCAAACCCCTCTATTTTGGAATAAAGTCGGGGAATAAAGAATTGTAATACCTGAGTTAATTGCAGAAACCTGTCGAGTGGCAGACAAGATCAAAGAAAAGGGGCAGGATAGCTCAAGTTGTCAAAAGAGACACCAAGACCTTGAGTTCGCCATAAGTGACAAGTGTTCTTGAAGATATCACTTATGCGTAGTTTGAAACTATTAGACAAGAAGGGAAAGTCATATTTTATATATGTGTTGGATCTTATAAACTTTGGAGAGAAGTAGAAAAGTTGCATATCAATTAGCGTTACCGCTATCCATGTCTAGTGTGCATGATGTATTTCATGTGTCTCTATTGAAAAAATACATTGGAGATCCATATCAAAGGTATTGACCACGGAATCACTGGATTAGATAGAATGTTTAACTATTGAAGTGGTACCAGCCTAGTTCACTAGTGGAAAGGTATAATATTTCCAAAACTGGGATAATTATTATATGAAGATAATCTGACGAAAGCAAGACGTGGAGAAGACGGCATGGAAAGAAGAAGATGCAATGCGGAAATAGAATTCCCACCTATTGACTCCGAAGTAAATTCAAAATTTGAGGACAAAATTTATTTTAAGGATGGGGGAGTTGTAAGATCCGTACTTTCAAATTTCGAGGACGAAATTTCTTTTAAGGGTGGTGGAGTTTTAAGACCCGCACGCCACGAACCAGGCCTAACCTTATATTTTTTGTCGGGACCCGTCTACATATCATTGTCGAGCGAAGTGGACCAAATGTGTGAAGAAAAACCAAGACCCAATATGAAAATTTACCCAAAAAACAGTCAAAATGAGGGTAGGGTCGCAAGTTTTAACAGGCAGGTCCGACCCTCCCATCGACCCTCACCATCGACCCTCAACCATGGGTCGCAGGGTCTATGAGTTGTCCGACCCTCCCATCAACCCTCAACCATGGGTCGCAGGGTCTATGAGTTGTTCGACCCACCCATCGACCCTCCCATCGACCCTTGGTATTCGGGAAAAACAGTACGAACCGAAAATTAGGAAACCTTCCTAATTTCGATTGGAACCTTTCCTAAACTCAATGAGACTTATTTTAGGAGGTTTTACTCTATAAATAGGACGTCCCTAAGCCTCTTTCACTCCTTTTACAACCCTAATTGAATTGAGAGAAAGAGAAGAGAAGGAAGAGAAGAAGAAGAGAAACAAGGAAGAGAAGAAAGCAAAAAGAAGAAGAGTTGCAGAGAAGGAGTATTCTTCTCAGATATGGATACTAATTCCATTAGTTTCTACAGACCTTAGGTTAAATAATGAAGAGAGTGTGATCTCGGAGAGTCCCAAACCATCAACCCATGGTTAGGTTTCCATGGAAAACCATGGGAGAATACATAAAAGGTATATATGTGGATGACTCATGGTTCTAGACCATGGAATGTATGTTGAATGGACTGCAGGAGCAAGCCATAGGACCCCAAACACGAAGAATGGACTAAAAGGAGAAAAATTGATCAAAACCCACAGGAGGTTGCACAGAGGGTCGATGACCATCCGACCCTATGTGGCCTGAGTATCGACCCTCAGGGTTCTGGAAGTCCAGATTTGGGGAGGGTCGCACCCAGGGTCGATCATGACTCCGACCCTACCTCCGACCCTCAGTTAACAGCATGGTTTTTAAATTCAGAATTAATTCTAATTAAATTCTATCAACTTTGTTAGGTCTTCTAGCAATATAATAACATTATAAAGGCGATTCTAAAGCTTGGAAGAGTAGCTATTAACAAGCTAAGGTGAGGAAACGGAACTCTAAACTAATTGGTTAATAACAAACTGTTTTCTCTTTTCTTGAGTCCAATGCCATGCTTGATTCTATGCGAATATGTTTGTAATGTGCATACAACATGTCATCCAATATTTCTATTACTTGTTCATGTATATTTACTTTATTGTTTATAACATGATGATGATGATGATGATAGGAATAGGCATGTGATTGTATGTGTGTGGTTGGTGTACTTGATGCGAGCGAGTATCAGGGGAGGTGTGATGAGAACGTCAATAAACGTTAACCTTTGGCGGGTCTCAACACTTTAGCTCTATCTCTAACTCAAGTCTTGTGCATTAGCATCGTCGTATCGCCATTACTTTAGCAGAACTATTATGTCGTAGAGTATCAGGGGAGGTGGTCTCGGTCCTTGTAGTCTCTGACTCTACTGGGGGGCCTTAGCTCTATCTCTATGGACATTCTGAGGGATGCTGGGGTGAGGCCTTGGATACACTGTTTGGCATTAGGATTGATTAGTTGCGAGCCCAGTTTGCAAGCCCTCGCCAGCAGGGGCTTACGTGTTGGTATGGCACTATACAACAATAAACGTTAACCTTTGTTGTATAATGTTCATGATTAGGGTGGATGGGGATGACAATAAACGTTAACCTTTGGGCGGACTTCCAAACCCTGTGTATAGAGGCGGGGTCAATAAACGTTAACCTTTGACCACCCAACCTTTCTATTACGCATTGCAAACTATAAACCAGACCAAAGATATGAATTGACTGCATGCATATGTATTGTTGCATTGTTTTGTTTACTCACTGAGCTCAAGTTGAAGAGCTGACCCTCGCGTGCGCAATTCTTTTTAGTTTCTGATGTTGCAGGTACTATGATTGAAGATTTTGTCTACACGCCAACATATAAACGGGTGAAGGCTATGAACGAGCAAGCGGTGGAGAACGAACGTGGTTCGTTTCGTTAAGCGAGCGTTTCAACAGAGGATACGTTTAGTATTTAGTTTTCGTATTTGGATATTGTAATATGTATTAAGTTATGTTTTGGTTACTTGGAAATAAATGGAATATTAATTATTTATCATGATTAGACCTCAGTTCATTATCTGTAAGACTTCCGTTATTTATATATTTACTCTGATTAATGTGGAATGTGTTTTGGTTTATCATATGTGGGATAGCCTATTGTGAGATCCTGGTTGAACCGTTGGTTTATTGAAGGTTCATCACACCATTCTAGTTAGTGTAGAATTAGGGTGTGAGAAGAATGGTGTGATGAACCGTCAATAAACCAACGGTTCAACCAGGATCTCGTATAGGCCATCCCACCATGTAAAACCAAAACACATTCCACATTAATCAGAGGTAATAAAGTAAATAGCGAAAGTCTTACAGATAATGAACTGAGGTCTAGTCATGATAAATAATTAATATTCTATTTATCTCCAAGTAACCAAAACATAATTTAATACATATTACAATATCCAAATATGGAAATTAAACACTAAGCGTATCCATAGTTGAAACGCTAGCTTGACGAATCACAATAGTCCTCCATAGCTTGCTCATCATAGCCAACACCCGTTTACATGTTGGCTTGTTGACATAATCTTCAACCGTAATACCTGCAACATCAGAAACTAAAATATTTGTGCGCACGAGGGTCAACTCTCCAACTTGAGCTCAGTGAGAAAACAAAATAATGCAACAAAACATATGCATGCATTCAATCCATATCTTTGGTCTGGTTCATAAGTTTGCAATGTGCAATAGAAAGGATAGGTGGCCACCACACCTCTATACACAGGGTGTGTAATCCCACCAATGGATCAAACACCATTGTCGTCCACATCCACCCTATCATGGAATAGAGATAGAGCTAAAGTGCCCAGATCAAACACCGCATAACACTTCCCCTGATGCCCTACCCATACCAATACGTAAGCCCCTGTTGGTGAGGGCTTGCAAACTGGGGTTGCAACTAACCAATCCTAATGTCAAACAGTGTATCCAAGGCCTCACCCCAGCATCCCTTACTACGTCCATAGAGATAGAGCCTAGGCCCCCCGACACAGTCGAAGACTACATGGTCCGAGACCACCTCCCCTGATGTCCTACGACGTAATAGTTCTGCTAAGGTAATGGCGATACGACGATGTCAGTGGACAAGACTTGAGTAGAGATAGAGCTAAAGTGCCCAGAACAAACAAGCCATAACACCTCCCCTGATGCCCAACTCGCATCAAGTACACTAACCACACACAAACATTCACATGTCTATTCCTAGCATCATCATCATCATCGTGTTATAAATAACCCGAATTAAATATGCATGAACATTAATAGCAGGAATATTGGGTGACATGTTGAATGCACATTACAAGCATACATGCATAGAATCGGTCATGGCATTGGACTCAAGAAAATAAAAATAGTTCATTATTAGCCAATTAGTTTAGGTCTTGTTCCCTCACCTTTGCTTGAGTGTAGATCTTCTTTCAAGCTTTAAGAATCACTTTTATATTAATAGGAGAACCTAACAAGTCGATAGATTTTAGTTAGAAGTCATTCCGACAATTTTAGGCTTGCTGTTAAGCGAGGGTCGCAGGTAGGGTAGCAGTTTTCTGCGACCCCCAGGGGTAGGGTCGATGCCAGGGTCGGATGTTCCATCGACCCTGGGTGCGACCACCCCATTCCTGGACTTCTCGAACGCCGGGGGTCGATGCTGTGGTCTGGTAGGGTCGAATCCCAATCGACCCCACGTGCGACCCCCCGTGGTTTGAGTCGAGAATTTCATCCTACAGTCTATTATTTCATGTTTGGGTCCTATGGCTTACTTTTATAGTCCATTCTATGATTGTTCTATGGCTCAAAACTCCAAGTTACTCACTTTTCATAGTTTTCCATGATTTCCATTGGAATTCATTCATGGATGGATGGTATTAGGGTTTCTCCTAACCTAACTTCATCATAATCTATTCTAAGCTTTCAATTCAGATAGGGATTGAGGTTCATACCTTCTGTAGTCTGAGTTTCAAATATTTCTCTGAGCTTCTTCTTTTTCCTTAGCCTTTTCTTCAAGTTTTCCTTCTCTTCTTCTCTTCCTTCTCTTCTCTTTCTCTCACTTTCAATTAGGGTTCTAAAAGGAGTAAAAGTGGCTTAGGGACGTCTTATTTATAGAGAAAAATCTCCCAAAATAAGTCTCATTGAGTTTAGGAAAGGTCCCAATTGAAATTAGGAAAGTTTCCTAATTTTCGATTCATGCTGTTTTTTTTTGCTGTTTTCCTAGGGTTAATGCTAGGGGGTCGATGAGGGGGTCAGACAATTCGAGACCCCTATGACCCCACGACCAAAAGTCATGGGTTGGACTTATTTTTGAGGTGGGGGTAGACCCTGCCTGTTTAGGCATGCGACCCTACCCTCATTTTGACTGTTTTTGAGTAAAATTTCTTATTGGGTCTTGGGTTTTATCACGCACATGGTCTACTTGGCTTGACCATGATATGTATACTGGTCACGACACAAAATGTAAGGTTAGACCGGGTTCGTGGCATGCGGGTCTTACAATGTTGGTGTGAGAAGGAGTGTCGAAGGCTGATTGAAGAGCATCCCAGACAGCGGCAGTAGTGGACAGTCCGACCATGTAAGGGAGAACATCGGCAGAGAGAGAGGAGAGCAACCAACTTAATACCATCTGATCGGTGCAAACCCAATCTGTGAATGCAGGATTGAGAGAAGAAGAGGAGGGTGTGGCAATGGCGGTAGCAGGAGCTGCAGCAGTAGATAGTGGAAGGAACTATGGTAGAAGGATCTTTGGTGGACCTTTTTTGGTGCCATCAACGAACCCGATGTGGTCATGGCTTCGAAGGAGAGGAAGTAGTTGGGTTTGTAAGATTTTTCAGATCTCCCTTGGGTTTTTCCCATGGGTTTTCCCATTAACCCTAACAAACACACCACACAGATTACTAAAATACAATGGGTATTGAAAAGAGATGATTAGACACATACCTCTTGCTAAAGATTGATTTTCGACCGTTTTCTTTGCTTTGAATGCTTGGATCAGAGTCTTCCATAGCCTGTCGGGATCCCTTGAATCTTCTCTCTGTGTATGGGAACAAGAGAAGAAAATAACATCATGGCTGTGGGGACTCTAACCATTGGTATTTATAATACCACCCCCTACCCTGGGCCAGTCCCATAGTAGACCAGGTTGGTCCATCTCTAATCATACTTAAACCGGTCTACCTGTAACTAGACTCCCACTGAACCAACTAACCTAATAATTAATTTATCCCATAAAATATCTTACAATCTCCCACTTGGGCTATATTAATTATAAATTCACCATTGATCCAATGTGGCCATGGAATCTAATTACACCAAAACCATCCTTTACTTTGATCTAGTCATCAAGCCTACCAATGTCGAACAACAGCGGAAAGTACTGCTACACATCCACTGTACCCCTTTCTGTCAGTCACATACAGAGGTTTACTTAATGACATAAATCACTTTGAGATAAATACTTGAGTCCAATGATCGAATTACCACAATCCTGTTACCTTAAAATCCTTATAGGTCAACGTACTTTGATATTATCCAACTCTATATAGGCAAACCGCCTCCAATTTGAACTAATATCGTACTTTGGCTTACCACCTTCTTTGGCTAAATACCGCCTTGCAATTTTGACATGTCTTAAATAATCAATAATACATACAAGCAATGAAATTAATGCTTACCAATAATCTTGCCCATTAAATCATAGGCAACATAAACAATCACTGATAAACCATCAACTACCAGATCTCTACTAATCAAGCAGATCTAAACACTCCTACTAATTAAGAGAATCTAAAGACTCCCACAAATTTTACAAATTCCAAAAGAATATATAAACTAATAAAATGCCTTCATTTAAATTTAATATGAAATTTAGTTCTATCAAAACATGTCAAATAAAATCTTTTAAAATAAATAACTGAACTATAAATCCGTAAATAAATATCTAAAAATAATCTAAAGACAACTATATTAAATGACATTATCATTTGGTGTCTTCTTTCTCTGGTGTCTCAGTTTCCTTCTTCTTCTCTAACCAAGCTTTTCTTGCCTTACACTCTCTCTTCATATGCCCTTTCTTATGGCACCAAAAACATTCAACATCACTCATATCTATATCATAAGGTTTTTCTTTCTTAAATGAGTGTTTATCTTTTCTATAAGGTCCTACCCCAACCTTTCTTTACCCTTATCTTCTCTAAAATGATGGCTAGTGACATTGACACTTTCAAATCTTTTCTTTAGTATCATTTCTTCTTTAGTGCAAACAGAGATTAATTTGTTCATATCCCATTCTTCTTCCTGAGTATTATACGCCACTTGTATCTGGTAATACTCTTCAAGTAACGAGGATAACGCATAATGGATCACGAATTCATCATCAACGTTTATTCCCATGCCTTTAATCTTCTCAACAGTAGTAGCAAGCTCCATGAAATGATCTCTGACACTTCCATTACTATCAAATCTTGCATTAGTAAGCTTGTTCATTTTAAAGCTCAAACTTCCCTTTGATCTCTTTTAAATATTCTTTGGCCGTTTCCTTGGCTTAAACACCATCACGCATGGTTTCAAGAATGGCCTACCTCATGAGTAGCATAGACATTTTATTTGCTGCCATCCATCTTGTCATTTTCTCCTTCTCTTCTAGGGTACTAGTATCAGTAATGGCAGCAGGTTCATACCACCTTTTAAAACTCATCCCAGATAGGGAAGGAATAGTAACTACAAAACCACCTGGCATAGTCATAGGGATGGACATTATAGGAGATACAAACCATCATCACCGTATGAGTTCAAGAAAAAATATCAAGTAATAGAAAATCATGTGAAACTCATACAAACACATGCAATTATATTTATTTATACTTTGTCCCAAATAAAAAGAAATAGACATCAAAACCCTCTTTGGGACAACCATACTTAGATGAAACCAATAATGCATGAGATTAAATATATATCAACCAATAGAAATTTGATATATACACCATTTACTTGCACTAACCATATCAACCATTCATGTAAATAAATATCTTTTTTTCAAGAGTTAACCAACTACACATTCTCCTTTGGGATAAACATGCAGTGGTCTTCTCAGTTTCTGTGCAGTGATTGCTAAAGAATAATGACTCTCTAAAATCCTATCACCTTTGGGTTAATGAGACCCCCTAAAGTCAAAACCCTTTCAATTCATGTGCATGAATATACCTTTAACTTTGACAATGCTACCTTTGGATTGACAATGTCTTTCTTAGCTGTTTTTCACACCATGGAGAACAATGTATTAAAATATATCCTTTATTGTATATGTAAATGCACAAATTTGGGGTTTAAGGACCACCATGTTGGAACTGAGTGTACCACTTTAGTGGATTCCACCCAATCTTCACATGATACCTGCAAACCTTAATTTGATCAAAACTTGACATGCCACCTTTGGGTGTACATCACCCTTACACAAGCATTTACAAATACATGAACTTTGAATTTAAAGACATCATGATGAAACTAAGTGTACCACTTTGGTAGGTTTCACCTAATTCCACAGTGATATCCCCAAACCCTACTTTGCAGCACCTTGTGGGTCAATAAACAAAATATCATGCACACATAACCTTTTACAAATATCTCGTACAAAAATAACTGATAAACAAGTAGAAAACTACAAAATCAGACTAATTTGGGACACCATTTAATCAAAAATAAATTCCCCAAATCATCAGACTATGCCAAACTATGTACCAAACTGTAGAGCATGAAAATACGAACACAACGCAAAAAACCGCGTCAAAATCCGACGCTCCTAGCTCCCACAATCGCATATCAAAGTTGGCTTATGCATTCTTGCATCCTGAACCGGTTCTGGGCTATTCAGCCTGGATCAGTTCGGTCTGACAGGGCTCGGTTATGGGTGGACCGAACCCAAAAAAAATAAAACTTTTTTTTAAAATGTTTTGGTCCAGGCCAAACCAAATGGTCTGGCCTTTAAACTGAACCGTAAACCACCAGTTCAACCGCCGGCCCAACCATCCCGCTATCTGGGTTCTCGGACCCACTTTTCTAGGTCGTTGGGTCGGGTCCTCGGGGTCAAAATTTGGGTCATTGATCGGGTTCTAGGGTCACAAATTCGGATTCATTGGTCGGGTTTCCAGGTCAAATATTCGGGCTTGTGGATTGGTCTCGGGTCACACGTGCAAGTCGCACGTGAACCCTGAGTGGGTTTGTGGGTCCCCTTGGGTCAGGCCAGGTTGGCCTGGGCCCAGGTTCGGTCTCGGACTGGCCCAGATCGGCTCGGTCTAGTACAGGGCTGATCAGGTGACGTCAGCCCTATCTTTCACCCCCCCTTTTTTTTATTATTTTTTTATGCCACCGGCGCATGGATCTCACGTGCATTTTCAGGTTGCGCGTGAGGGAATTTCTGGCGACCAAC
Source organism: Protea cynaroides (assembly GCA_028583415.1). NCBI lineage: Eukaryota > Viridiplantae > Streptophyta > Magnoliopsida > Proteales > Proteaceae > Protea > Protea cynaroides. The sequence goes on from CM053271.1 coordinate 75,550,642, forward strand.
CTTATGTCACCGGCTCCATCTCTCCGAGACCTATAATCCTATAAAATTTATTTTACTTATTAACGGTCCGAAAATTTTTTTCCGAGTGTCCAAATCCTAGACTAGTTCATATGAAAAATTTGAAAGAAAAATCTCTCTCTTTTCCAGTCGAATCAAACATGAAGTCTTTACAATGTTTTCCCGTTGATCCTAGATCTATGTAGGTGGCTCTGATACTACTGTAAGATTTTTCAGATCTCCCTTGGGTTTTTCCCATGGGTTTTCCCATGAACCCTAACGAACACACCACATAGATTACTAGAATACAATGGGTATTGAAAAGAGATGATTAGACACATACCTCTTGCTATAGATTGATTTCCGACCGTTTTCTTTGCTTTGAAGGCTTGGATCAGAGTCTTCCACAGCCTGTCAGGATCCCTTGAACCTTCTCTCTACATATGGGAACAGGAGAAGAAAATAACACTGTGGCTGTGGGGACTCTAACCATTGGTATTTATAATACCACCCCCAAGCCTGGACCAGTCCCACAGTGGACCAGGTTGATCCATCTCTAATCATACTTAAATCGGTCTACCTGTAACTAGACTCCCACTGAACCAACTAACCTTATAATTAATTTAGCCCATAAAATATCTTACAGGGTTATCCATAGAAGATAGTTTTCAGTGGTGAGCTTTAAGGTGAGGTGGTGATGGACGTTGGGAAGAGAGGGAGATGGAGAGGAGGAGGCGGATGCCATTTCAGAACCAGGTGAAACCTGGTTACCTGATACCAAGTTTAAGTTATAACAGAGATAGAAATCGTGAGAAAAATCCTTGATCCATTTGATGGACTGGAGGTGATATTTATAATGTGTCAGTTACATTTATGATAGACTCTAGTTTGAAATTTAAACTGAGCCCATTCTTATGGGATTACAATTTACACTCAACATATTTGAGGAATATGCTAACTGAATCCGAGAGTAAATCAGATCGGTTTATCTCTAACACCTAAGATGCATTGTGAATGGCCCGGATGCAAGTGCAGAGACTGTACAACTGTAGTAAATCCAAATCCCAAATCAAGTCCTTTTTTTTTTGTCAAAATCAATAGCAATATATTAATTGAACAGTGAAGGCTAATACATCTGAAGAAGAGAAAGGATCTTCATAGAGAATGAGGAATCGCAGAACCCTTCATGATGGTAATGCAAAGCCCATTTGACAAGAAAGTTCTGTGCTCGAGGTCCAAAAGAAAAAGAACAAAAAGTGGGAAAAAAGAGAGTCTCGGGATGGACTAAATATCCAACATAATTGAGGGTGCCAGTTTTGAATTCAAATTGATAAATCATATCAAAATTGGCCGGAAAAAAATCAAATCAAACCAACAGTATTTAATCTGTTTGGTTTTGGTATTAGAGGCTAACAATCGGTTCAGTTTCGATTTTAATAGAGAAATCGTCGATTGCAATGGTAAGCCAGCTAAGAAGGGCCTGGCCATCAGAGAAAACCACAAGAGTATTGGCCCCTGAAAGAAAGAACATGTGGTTACCATTATTTCATGAGTTCCTCTATCTGACATCGGTCATGTCACCGATTCCTTTTTTTGGGATATCATTAAGTCACCATGGAAATCATAATCTAGTTAAGAAGGTATATTTGGTATTTACGAGGGAGGGGTGAAAGAGTTTTGTGTGATCCGAGAGACAAGGAGTTGGGGAGTCAACATTTGTAGACACCGGCCCACTATCAATAAGAATATCCCTTATTTCAGACTATAAAAGCACGCACCTGGAGCCAATGACAAACACAACAGGAGAACAGTACTTGTGCAACCTCCCAGTAACTGAATGATCTGGTCGTCATAAAATAGCCTTTGTCACTCATTGATCAAGCTGAGGGCATCAACAAACATAAAAAATGTTAGGCCACCAACAAACGAAATAAAGGTTAGAATAAAATGAATATAGAGTCAACTAACCAGCTTGAGTTTGTTGTTGACGCCTGTAACAAATCCTTAGTAGGGAAAATTGAACTTTTATATATATATATATATATATATATATATATATATATATGAAGGACTGACTAGTAACAGAGAATAAGGCCTCATCACAAAACCCTTGTACAGAAACAGTTGCAGAAATAATCCCAAACAACTTCCACTGCCACAATCAATTGCATTCCATTGAACCAACCACCTTACCTTTTTCCTCCACAGTCTCCACTATCTCTTCAGAAACATTGTCGGCTCCTCTTAACCCCGCCATATGAAGAGCCAAAGAAATTGATTGCTATGTTACTCCACTCTGCTTATTCGTTATCATAGGGGAACCCCAAACTTCATCATCAGTGTTTGATTGTTGGGTTGGATTAGCATTTACTGCAGATCCACACAGTGATTAGACTGACGTTGTGCAGGGTTTCCACATCAGCGTACGTGGAAAGAGGTGGTACCTACAATCACATGATTTTTTTAATATTAAAATTTTGATGGATAAAGAGAAATATTTTACCTTAATTAATAGATTAGATATCTAAAATGTATGTGAAAAATTAAATTAAATTAAATTTAAGAAATTGGTTGAATTGGTGTTGGTACCTTTAACAATCAGTAAGATCCGGAATGAATAATTGACTCATCATCCTCATCAACAAGTGTTGTTGTTGATGAACTTGATATGACACTGAGAGGGAGGGTGAATCAGTGTCTGAAACTTTTTCCCTATAAATTCAATGCTGTCCAGAGCTGTTGGATACCTGATTTGTCAATACACACAATTGTATGCAAATCCACCTCGCTACCACTCAGTGGCCAGGTCTACTAGATTTGCACACCCATCCTGCAAACCATTCTACACACTCCAAAATATACCAGAAAAATAAACACAGAGAACACAAGATATTACGTGGTTCACCACCATAGTATGTGATGGCTAATCCACGGAGTAATGCCCCACGGGCTCCGTACTTACTCAATACTCAACTTTTAGTCTCTTACAGACAAGGATACTAACCCTAAATTTTTCCAGCATAAAACTGAGAGGGTGTAACAACACCAAAATTCGGGCATAAAGCCGGTGTCCAAAGACCCACCGAACACACCACAACTAAAATAATTTTTGGGGCTTATAGAATTGCCCTACAATGAAACCCACAAGCTAGATAGGTATTCTACTATTTTTCTTTCACCTATACTAGCATACAGTGCATAAAAATTATTTAATGAGATAGGGAATGAGAAAATCTCACAACCAATAGTCTTGAATTGCCGCGATAATCTTTGATGCTCCACTCCGCCTTGAGAACCTCCGAACGACCTTCAATGATAGTAAATCTTGAAACATCGATCTCGTCTTGATCATAGGCTTCCCATCTCCTTCAACATCACCATGAATGAGTAATACGCAGCATATCAACCTCTCTCAGGGTTTCAACAATCCATTGATGCACAGAGAATAGGTGGATAGTGATGAATCCCCTCCTCCGGAAACTCCGACAGGCAAAATCCCTCTTCTGTAGCTTCAAAACACACTTTTTAATTTTTTCCAGCCCTTTCACGACTCCCAACGGCGCCCAATAGATAGGGCATCGAAAAATATGAATGCTGCAATTTGAACGGACCGATTTGGAGCTCGGATGAAGAAGATATGACAATTTGAAAATTGGCTAATCTCGGATAAGGAAAGAGAATCTTTCCTTATATAACCTGCACCTGCGCCGCACCGTAGCCGAGCCGCGTCTTTGTGGGCTGTCAGATGCGAATCTAAGAGGTGAGGATCAGTCCTCGCCGTGGATCTTGGATCTCCTTCTCTTTTTCTTGACGAAAAAGCCCCTATACAACTTGTGAAATGCCGAAATTGCCCCTAAACAACTTATGAAATGACTTTTTCGAGCGATTCGACAGAAACTGCGATATCTCTCTCATCCGACGTCGGAATTGAGTGATTCAAGTTGCGTTGGAAAGCTAACTCGATGCTCTACATATTTCCAATGCCGGATCTCCATGAACCTGTTGCAAGACCTACCAAAAATAGACCCAAAGTTAAAACTCTGTCAAACCTTGGAATTTGAACCTAAAACTTTGTGTGCATGCATGCCAAGTGCCGTGGGCTGCCGTGTTGGCATGTCACCTTGCCACCATACCTGTGGGTCCCACTCACATTTTTTATCTCTCCTCTTTCTCTCTCTTTTGATTCTCTTTTTCTCTCTCCTCTTTCTCTCTCTTCTGATTCTCTCTCTTCTTTCTCTCTCTTGAATTTCTCTCTTTAATTGCATGACGAACCACAAGACTACAACCGGTATCAATCTACAACCAGTATCAATCTCCCTCATCAGACTTGGTCCGAGTTGCCGACAATGACAATCCAAAGTGCAACAATCTCCCCCTTTGGAATTATTGGCAACTCACTCTGTGCATAAATATTTCTCCCCCTTTGACAATAAGAACAAAGGGATATGCCACATAGGAGTGCCCACCGCATCTTCCCAATCCTATGAAAGCTCCAAAACATAAACTCAACACCATAGTAACACAAAAAAATATCAATAGACTCCCCCTGAGTCCTACATGGGGAGCAAAAAAAATAGAACAAGCAAACACTGCTCCCCCTCACTCCAAGCTCCTCAATGCTTGGGGAAGATAATCACTCCCAATTTCTGTCGCAAGTAATCAAACCGATCTCCGGGAAGTGGCTTTGTGAAAATATATCGCAATCCGCTCTCTGTAGGAATGAACTCTAACTGAACTTCTCCTTCGAGAACTTTCTCTCTCAAGAAGTGATATCGAATGGCTATGTGCTTCGTCCTGGAGTGCATAACGGGATTTTTAGATATATTTATGGCACTAGTGTTATCACAAAACATAGAAATAGGTTTCTTTGACTCAATGCCGAGATCCTTCAACATCTGCTTCATCCATAATACCTGTGTGCAACATGAGGTAGCTGCAATGTATTCTGCCTCTGTCGTAGATAATGATACTGACTCCTGTTTCTTACTGTGCCAAGCCACCAAATTTCTTCCAAGATAAAAAGCACCGCCACTAGTGCTCTTCCTATCATCAACACATCCTGCCCAATCTGCATCTGAGTAAGAAGATAATTCCAGATCTTTGCTTTTTGCATACCAAAGACCATAGTCCATAGTCCCCTTTAGATATCTGAAAATTCTTTTCACAGCTACAACGTGTGTCTCTTTTGGGCCAGCTTGATATCTAGCTACCATGCAAACAGATTGTAGAATATCTGGCCTTGTAGTAATTAAGTAAAGTAGACTTCCAATCATTGACCTATACATAGTGTGGTCAACCGATGGAGAGTCATCCTCTTTGCTTAGCTTACGACTTGTCATCATTGGAGTGCTCATTGGTGTACAGTCTTCCATTGTGAATTTCTTCAACATTTCCTTCACATATTTAGTCTCGAGATAAAAAGAATCCATTCTTTAAGCGGCTGATCTGCAGACCTAAAAAATAAGATAACTCTCCAATCATAGACATCTCAAACTCATCTTGCATTCTCTGAGCAAAGTCTTGACATAATTCATCATTTTGGCCTGCAAAGATGATATCATCTACATATACAACCACAACTGTCTGATTGCCATCCATAGATTTAACATACAAATTGCTATCAACCAAACCTTTCTTGAAGCCCAACTTACAAAGATAAGTATCCGATCCGGAATACCATGCTCTTGGTGCTTGCTTCAACCCATACAATGCTTTCTTCAGTTTACACACAAGTGTAGGGTCCTCACTCGGTTGAAATCCTTCCGGTTGCTCTATATACACCTCTTATTCCAACTCTCCATTCGGAAAAGCTGACTTGACATCCATCCGATAAACCTTGAAGTTCTTATGCCTTGCAAAAGCAAGAAACATCCCGATAGCTTCCGGCCTAGCCACGGGAGCAAATGTTTCTTCAAAGTCAATTCCCTCAACTCTGAGCATATCCTTTGCAAACTAATCTGGCCTTGTTTCTTACAATTTTTCCATCTTCATTGAGCTTGTTCCTGTAGACCCATTTAGTGCCAATGGCATTCTTGTCCCGTAGGCCTTGGCACCAATTCCCAAGTTTTGTTTTTCTCTATTTGATCCAACTCTTCATTCATTGCTTTGAGCCAACTTGCATCTTCACATGCCCTCGCAACCGATTTTGGTTCAATATGAGATAGTAAAGAAAACATTTGTTTTGGTTGTCTCACCTTTCTTGTTTGCATACCAGCCGATGGATCACCAAGAATTAATTGCTCGGGATGATTTTTTTTTACTGCTTGAGCCACTTTTGTTCCGCCTATCCGCCTCTCGAATCATTGCTCTTCTCTTTCTTCAGTATCAACCACTGTTCTCGTTTCGGCACATTTGTCACATTTTGCTCTTTTTCTATTTCCACTGTCATTTTTCTCACTATCCAAATCTTCAAAAATATGAGGATCACCGATTGACTACGGAGTTGAATTTTTATGCTCATCTACTTTCACATCCGCACTCTCAACGATTTTACCAAGCTTCTTGTTGTAACATTTATATGCTTTGCTTGAGGTAGAGTAGCCAAGAAAAATTCCTTCATCTCGCTCGATCATCAAACTTCCCTAAATCAAGATTGGTGTTTTTTATATAACATTTACTACCAAACACTTTGAAGTGCTTTCTTTGTGGCCTTTTACCAAACCATAATTCATAGGGAGTTTCGTCTTCATGTTGTCTCAACATACACCCGTTACGAACATATCTCGCTATATGCCTTTGCTTCTCTCCGAATTTGTTCCCCATGTCATTTTCTCGTCAACATAGTCCCGGCCATCTCTTGAACAGTTCTATTCTTTCTTTCGCAACACCATTACATTTGTGGTGTTCTAGGAGCCGAAGTCCGTCTCTTGATGCCATTCTCGGAACAAAAATCTGCAAAATTAATCCGGTGTATTCTCCTCCCCTGTCGGACCTTAAACATTTAATTTTCTTTCTGTCTCATTTTCAACTTGAGCTTTGAAGATTTTAAACTTTGCAAGAGCCTCGACTTATTTTTCAAGAACATTACCCAAGTCATTCGGAGTAGTCATCTATGAATAGAATAAAGTACCTCTCTCCCGAGATGCTCACGAGTTCTCACGGCCCACATAGATCCGTGTGAATAATCTCAAGTGGTTGAGTAGTATGGTGATCTTTTGGTTTAAATGACACTCTTGTCCGCTTCCCTTTCGACAAGATGGACATATGCCATTGGTTGGCTTCTTCAAAGATGGGATATCTCTCACGGCATTTTTATTGGAAATCTTTACTAAATTTTCAAATCCAATATGCCCTAGTCTTTTGTGCCATAGCCATATTTCTTCTTCTGGGCTCAACATGCAATTTTCTTGAAAATCTTCAGACAATGTATAAAGATTTCCTGAAGTTCTCTTTCCAATTGCCATCAATTTGCCACTTGTCAGTTCTTGAATCTCACATCCTTGATCACCGAAAATTAATCTGTGGCCCTTATCACAAAGCCGACCGACACTCAATAGATTATGTTTCAAGCCTGAAACATAGAGAACCTCATGAGATTTTACCTTCCCATTGTTGAGGCTAATGCTTCCTTTCCCAACAATCTTTGCACCAATATCATTACCAAACTTGACTGAGCCTCCTTCATAATGTTGAAGTTTTTGAAGCCTCTTACTATCTCCTGTCATATGACTCGAACATCCACTGTCAAGAATCCATGGTGTAGAACTATTTTGTGCCTTGAAAGCGTCTGTACAACCAAAGAGCTATTTTTTCGAACCCGGACCCTCTTATTTGATTTAGATATTTCATCTTGCTTACGTCTTGGAATCTTGCTTCTAATTCCGTCATCTTGTCTCCGTGAATGTGGCATAGGGGAAAGATGGTTCTACAGTTCCTTGCTATATGCCCAAAATTGTTACAGATTATAGCATTCAACAAAATTTTCTTCAAGAGGGGCAAACCGATTTACGCTTTCAAATCTAATTTGACTCGGATTGAACTTGCGGGTAGCTATTCGTGACCATAAGTATTGCATTTATAACAAGTAACCATGAAAATAAGATCTTGGCCTAGAAGGAGCCACATACCTCATCTGTCTCTGCAATGCATTGGGATAATTTCTTTCATAGATGTTAGTTTTTTCAACTCTCCTACCTTGCCTTGCATTGTTGGTCAGAGGAGTAGGAACATGATTTTCTTTTTTTATCATAAACCACAACAGCCTTGCCCTTTTCACTCTCTTTCACAAAAGAGATGGAACCTTTTCTATTTGAGTTTGCATTATTTGAAGTCTCTCCCTTATCAAAACCAAGACCAAATTTTACATTGAAAGGTCTTTGAGAATTTATAATCTCATCTAGCTTTCTGCTACTAGGATGTATTGTAGTGTTGCTTGGCTCATCAGATTTGTTCAATTTTTGTTGTCTTTCAAACTCTTCTATTTCATATTCATGCACCTTTGCTTTTAACAAAATAAATTCCTTCTCAAGCTCTTCAAATTTACTCATCACAGGGGCTTGTGTTTCAAGTTGAGCTCTCAAACCTGTATTCTCACTCATTAGTTTGGAGTGGTCTGTAGACACCTGTCCAATCTGAGTCTTGAGATCTTCAACAATTTTCTTGGATTCAACAACTTGAATTCTCAAATCTTGAATTACCTTTTTCTGTTTTTTAACTTCTTGTGAGGCAAGCTTGTTATATTTTCTTTCTTTCTTGAGTTCCTTCATAGCTGCAGCAAACTCTTCTTCAAAATTTACCTCACCTTCTTCTTCATCACCAGAGCTTGAAATTTCATTCCCTTTTTCTTCTTCACTACTAGAGATAGGTTTCACAATGCCTTCTTCATTGCTTTTTGAGGAGAATTTTTCTTTAGCTGTGTTCTTCTCTTGATCTTCAATGTAAACCATGAACAAAGCCTCACTAGGCTCATCTTCTGAGATTTCATCAGAGTCATCATCTAAGGATTCAATGCTTCTCTTAGAGATAAAACTCTTTCTGTTTGACCTGTTTTTCTTGAAGTTGTAGTTTTTCTTTCCCTTAAACTTGCTTTTTCTATCATCTTCATCATCACTGTCAAACTTACTCTTCATTGGGCACTTTGCAGCGAAGTGTCCAACTTTACCACAATTGAAGCATTTGAATGGAAGCTTGTTTTTATACTTTCCTGTACCCTTTTTCAATTTCCTAGTGAAATGAGTTGTGGCTTCATCTTCACTTTCTTCCTCATTTTGTTTTTCAGAAATCTTCAGCTTCTTCATAGCCTTGAAAGCTACCTGCTTGTCACTAGTGGTTCCTGGATCAACCCTCATCTCAAAAGCTGTTAAAGCTCCATGAATTTCATCAATAGTAACCTGTTCCAAGTCCTTGGTTTCTTCAAGAGCTGATACTTTTGACTCAAATTTTGGAGTGAGAGACCTCAAAATCTTCTGACAAACAATATGACCTTTTAAATCTTCACCAAGTCCTCTAATGGAATTGATCACTTCATTAACCCTGTTCATGTATTGATCAATGGTCTCATCTTCATTCATCTTCAGATTCTCAAACTGACCTCTGAATGTTTGTAGCTTGACTGTCTTGATTTTCTTATCTCCTTCATATATGTTGATCAGTCTGTCCCATACTTCCTTTGCTGTCTTGCAGTCCATGATTTTAGCCAGCTCACTATTTGTCAGTCCCCCTTGAATGGCATTGAGAGCCTTTCTATTGTTCTCAAAATTCTTTTTGTCTACAACTGTGGGAGCATTTGTATCATGTGGAGTGTAGCCATTCTCTACAGAAGCCCAAACATCATAACCAAGAGATCCTACATAGACCTCCATTCTTCTTTTCCAAAAGACAAAATCCGTCCCATCAAACAAAGGGGGCTTGTTTGAACCTTCTCCTGGTGCCATATCTTTTATTCTGATCTTCTCAGTTGCTGATTAAGCTGTCACTGAACCTGGGGCTCTGATACCAATTGATGAACTTGATATGACACTGAGAGGGGGGTGAATCAGTGTCTGAAACTTTTTCCCTATAAATTCAATGCTGTCCAGAGCTGTTGGATACCTGATTTGTCAATACACACAATTGTATGCAAATCCACCTCGCTACCACTCAGTGGCCAGGTCTACCAGATTTGCACACCCATCCTGCAAACCATTCCACACACTCCAAAATATACCAGAAAAATAAACACAGAGAACACAAGATATTACGTGGTTCACCACCATAGTATGTGATGGCTAATCCACGGAGTAATGCCCCACGGGCTCCGTACTTACTCAATACTCAACTTTTAGTCTCTTACAGACAAGGATACTAACCCTAAATTTTTCCAGCATAAAACTGAGAGGGTGTAACAACACCAAAATTCAGGCATAAAGCCAGTGTCCAGCACCCACTGAACACACCACAACTAAAATAATTTTTGGGGCTTATAGAATTGCCCTACAATGAAACCCACAAGCTAGATAGGTATTCTACTATTTTTCTTTCACCTATACTAGCATACAGTGCATAAAAATTATTTAAAGAGATAGGGAATGAGAAAATCTCACAACCAATAGTCTTGAATTGCCAGCGATAATCTTTGATGCTCCACACTGCCTTGAGAACCTCTGAACAGCCTTCAATGATAGTAAATCTTGAAACATCGATCTCGTCTTGATCATAGGCTTCCCATCTCCTTCAACATCACCATGAATGAGTAATACGCAGCATATCAACCTCTCTCAGGGTTTCAACAATCCATTGATGCACAGAGAATAGGTGGATAGTGATGAATCCCCTCACTGGAAACTCCGACAGGCAAAATCCCTCTTCTGTAACTTCAAAACACACTTTTCAATTTTTTCCAGCCCTTTCATGACTCCCAACGGCACCCAATAGATAGGGCATCGAAAAATATGAATGCTGCAATTTGAACGGACCGATTTGGAGCTCGGATGAAGAAGATATGGCAATTTGAAAATTGGCTAATCTCGGATAAGGAAAGAGAATCTTTCCTTATATAACCTGCACCTGCGCCGCACCGTAGCCGAGCCGCGTCTTTGTGGGCTGTCAGATGCGAATCTAAGAGGTGAGGATCAGTCCTCGCCGCGGATCTTGCATCTCCTTCTCTTTTTCTTGACGAAAAAGCCCCTATACAACTTGTGAAATGCCGAAATTGCCCCTAAACAACTTATGAAATGACTTTTTCGAGCGATTCGACAGAAACTGCGATATCTCTCTCATCCGACGTCGGAATTGAGTGATTCAAGTTGCGTTGGAAAGCTAACTCGATGCTCTACATATTTCCAATGCCAGATCTCCATGAACCTGTTGCAGGACCTACCAAAAATAGACCCAAAGTTAAAACTCTGTCAAACCTTGGAATTTGAACCTGAAACTTTGTGTGCATGCATGCCAAGTGCCGTGGGCTGCCGTGTTGGCATGTCACCTTGCCACCATACCTGTGGGTCCCACTCACATTTTTTCTCTCTCCTCTTTCTCTCTCTTTTGATTCTCTTTTTCTCTCTCTTCTGATTCTCTCTCTTCTTTCTCTCTCTTGAATTTCTCTCTTTAATTGCATGACGAACCACAAGACTACAACCGGTATCAATCTACAACCAGTATCAATCTCCCTCATCAGACTTGGTCCGAGTTGCCGACAATGACAATCCAAAGTGCAACAGTTGTAGTAGCCCTCAGCCAAGCCTCTTATAACTCGAGATGGACGGACCTGCTTCTTCAATATTAGGGGGAGAAAGCCTTGAATATCATCATCGTGAATGTTTGGTACTCAATGTCAGGCTATGAGAAATGTTTAATGCCACATCGATCGTCATCGTCTTAGTCAAGAAGATGAGCCTTCTTTTTGGGCCTCAACATCTCTTCCTTGTCCTCCACTGCATCAGAGATGGAGTCTAATCCTAAACAACTCAAGAAATCTACTGTTGTGTTATTGGCTTCCTCCTCCACCCCATCATCAGCATCTAACCATGTGAAGAAATCTACTACCAACATGGCACTAGAATGTTGGTTAGGCATTTGCTGGTTTGATTCCTTGTTTTGGAACAACACCTTCTAGAATTTCAATTTGAACAAACATTCATGAATTAAATTGCCAGAATGTGTGAGTATATTCTTACACCAGAAAAGTTTAATTCATGGATATCATCTTTGGTTTCCAATGGAAACCCAAACCGATTGAGCCTTTTGAAATGGTGGATGTAGATTATGTCTCAATTAGTGAATTTGATGTCCTTAATTCTAACCGAATGCCAACAGCTAATCCTCCTTATTCCTCTCCGATAAATATATGTGTTAATTCCAAAAGTTATGGTTACTAGTTCACCATCTGTGGCTTCAATTGAACCATTTGCTCAGCTTCGAATGCAAAAACAACACAGAATAGGAATTGATGAGCCATAATAGATGTCATCATCAGCAATTGACTTGCTTCCCTGGTGTTCGCCAATATTATCTACAAGTCTTCCCTGCATATATAAGAGAGAAGGTACAAGAAAAGAGTCAATGACCCATCAATCATATAGAAATTAATTGCTGATATTTTCTTAAATCTACTTATAGTGTTGCTGTATTTAAATTTCAATTTAAAGCTATGGAGAGAAGATTAGATAAAGGACCTGTCCAAGTATCTTCGAATTTGTCTCGGTTAATTTGTAGCAACCCTTTGCATACAACCTTTTACAATGACTCTGTTCGTTCAAGGCTGTCAATTTTGTCAAGGTTTACACAATATAAAATGCCTAATTTCTTCAATATTTTCAGGTTTGATAGATCTGGTATCTCTCTTACTTTGTAGCAACCCTGTGCATTCAACTCTTGCAATGATTATGTTCCTTCGAGACAGAGAATTTCCTCTAGATTTTTACAATCTACAATCATTAAATTTCTCAAACTTCTTAGATTTGACAAATCCGGTATCTCTCTTAATTTGTGGCAACCCTATGTATTCAACTCTTGTAATGATTCTGTTCCTTTGAGACAAAGAATTTCCTCTAGATTTTTACAATCTACAATCATTAAATTTCTCAAACATCTTAGATTTGACAAATCCGGTATCTCTATTAATTTATGGCAACCGTGTGCATTCAACTTTTGCAATGATTCTATTCCTTCGAGACAGAGAATTTCCTTTAGATTTTTACAATCTAAAATCATTAATTTTCTCAAACTTCTTAGATTTGATAAATCCGGTATCTCTCATAATTCGTGGCAACCCTGTGCATTCAACTTTTGCAATGATTCTGTTCCTTCGAGCCAATGAATTTCCTTTAGATTTTCACAATCTACAATCACTAAATTTCTCAAACTTCTCAGATTTGGCAGATCCGATATCTCTTTTAATTTGTGGTAACCCTGGGCATTCAACTCTTGCAACAATTCCGTTCCTTTGAGGCAAAGAATTTCCTCTAGATTTTTACAATCTACAATCATTAAATTTCTCAATCTTCTTAGATTTGACAAATCCAGTATCTCTATTAATTTGTGGCAACCCTGTGCATTCAACTTTTGCAATGATTCTATTCCTTTGAGACAGAGAATTTCCTCTAGATTTTTACAATCTAAAATCATTAAATTTTTCAAACTTCTTAGATTTGACAAATCCGGTATCTCTCTTAATTCGTGGCGACCCTGTGCATTGAACTTTTACAATGATTATGTTCATTCGAGCCAATGAATTTCATTTAGATTTTCACAATCTACAATCACTAAATTTCTCAAACTTCTCAGATTTGGCAGATCTGGTATCTCTCTTAATTTGTGGTAACCCCGTGCATTCAACTCTTGCAACAACTCCGTTCCTTCGAGGCAAAAAATTTCCTCTAGATTTTCACAATCTACAATTATTAAATTTCTCAAACTTCTCAGATTTGACAAATTCGGTATCCCTCTTAATTTGTGTCAAACTCATGCATTCAACTCTTGCAACGATTCTGTTCCTTCGAAATAGTGAATTTCCTTTAGATTTTCACAATCTACAATCATTAAATTTCTCAAACTTCTCAAATTTGACAAATCCAGTATCTCTCTTAATTTGTGGCAATCATGTGCATTCAACTCTTGCAACGATCCTGTTCCTTCAAGACAATGAATTTCCTCGAGATTTTCACAATCTACAATCATTAAATTTCTCAAACTTCTCAGATTTAACAAATCTGGTATCTCTCTTAATTTGTGGCTACCCCATGCATTCAACTCTTGCAAGGATTCTGTTTCTCTAAGACAGTGAATTTCCTCTAGATTTTCACAATCCACAATCATTAAATTTCTTAAACTTTTTAAATTTGACAGATCCGGTATCTTTCCTAATTTGGGGTTTGCTTTCAACTCTTGCAACTATTTTGTTTCTTTGAGACAGTTAATTTCCTCTAGATTTTCACAATCTAGAATCATTAAATTTCTCAAACTTCTCAGATTTGAAAAATCTAGTATCTCTCTTAACTTGTGGCAACCCCATGCATTCAACTCTTGCAATGATTCTGTTATTTTGAGACAGTGAATTTTCTTTAGATTTTCACAATCTACAACTGTTAAATTTCTCAAACTTCTCAGATTTGATAGATTTGGTATCCCTCTTAATTTGTGGAAACACTGTGCATTCAACTCTTGCAACGATTCCATTCCTTGAAAACGGTTAATTTCCTCAATATTTTCACAATCTGCAATCATTAAATTTCTCAATCTTCTCAAATTTGACAAATCCGGTATCCCTTCTAATTTGTGGCAACCCTGTGCTTTAAACACTTGCAACGATTCTATTCCTTCGAGATAGTGGATTTCCTCTAGATTTTCACAATCTATAATCATTAAATTTCTCAAACTTCTCAGATTTGACAGATCCGGTATCCCTCTTAATTTGTGGTAACCCTGTGCATTCAACTCTTTCAATGATTTTGATCCTTCAAGACAGTATATTTCTTTTATATTTTTACAATTTGCAATCGTTAAATTTCTCAATCTTCTCAAATTTAACAAATCTGGTACCTTTCTTAATTTGGGGCAACCCTGTGCATTCAACTCTTGCAACGATTCTATTCCTTCGAGACAATGAATTTCCTCTAGATTTTGACAATCTACAATCCTTAAATTTCTCAATTTTCTCATATTTGACAGATCTAGTATCTCTCTTAATTTGGGGCAACTTTGTGCATTCAATTCTTGCAACGATTCTGTTCCTTCGAAACAATGAATTTCCTCTATTTTTTTATAATTTGCAATCGTTAAATTTCTCAAACTTTTCATATTTGACAAAACCGGTATCTCTCTTAATTTGTGACAACCTTGTGCATTCAACTCTTCCATGGATTCTATTCGTTTAAAGCAGTAAACTCTCTCTATATTTTCAGAAGAAAATATCTAATTCCCTCAATCTTTTCATGTTTGACAAATCCAGCATGTTTCTTAATTTGAGGCAACCCTTTGCATTATTAAATGATCCCATTCTTAACACCTCTAAGCTAGATAGATTTGAAAAGTCATCAGGTAGTTTTACATTCAAAGTATCCATCAGGTCGAAGTGATGCAAACTCTTCATTCTACCCATTGATGTTGGTAGCTTCACTAGTTTTTCGCATTTTGAAATGTCCAGTTCCTCAAGCTCCTCTAACTGTCCTACACCATTAGGTAGTTCTTCAATCTGTGTTCCAGGCACAGAAAGCATAATCAAATGTTTTAGATCACCTATTGACTTAAGGCAATTTTTTGAGTAATGAGCACCCATTGAGAGTAAGAGTTTCGAGAGAAGTCATCAGACAAATACTAAATGGGATTTCCAATAGAGAAGAGTAGTAATCAAGATTCAATGTCTGTAAACACGGGAACCATAAAAAGAAGTCGGGAGAGATAGAGAGTCCTACAGGATTTGAGGTCAAAAACCTTCAACTTTTGGAACTGCTATCAAACAAAGGAAAAAATTATTATTCTCTATCTAAATTTTGATAGCAGAACAGTAAAAAATAAATAAATAAATAAAAAGAGAATTGACAAATATTTTACCTTATTTTGATTTTGAGGCGGATCATTCCAAAGCCTTTCGGAATCATTATATGATAAGTCAAAGATGAACTAGTTCCCCATGATAAAAATTGGATGAGAGAAATTTCAGACATGCTTGGCAACTAAACCATCTTAATTTGGAAGGAAGATGCATTAATTCTCCATTGAGGTTGTCACATTCATAAAATTGTAGAAATCTATTGAGGCTGTCCCGTTCATAAAGTTATAGAAATCTCAAATTGGGCATCTTCTGAAAGTCTTCACAACTTAATTGGGCTGCACTTCGAAAATGATACCTTCAACCATTTGAATTTCATAAAATAGAAAAATAGTATTTAAGTAAACAAAAAATGGTGCACACACAAAAGAAAAAAAAAAGGAAAAATGTAAAAGCTTACTCAAATGCACTTAATATTTTATTGTACTTTAGTCCATTCTCTTGTAATTCATAGTACCATGCCGGGACAAAGTAGGCTTTTATATATATATATATATATATATATATATATATATATATATATAAAGAATCATACTCGGTTCTTAGTCCTACTTAGGTAGGGTCCTAAGAGGGGCTGATTAGTGGAGTCTTAACCTTTACTTTATCGCACAATGTGACTGAGTAGACCTAACACAACAAGATTTTTACCATCACTTTGACCAACCGACAGCCTCACATGATTACTTATAAGAAAAGCTGAACAAGAAAAAGGAAGCAAGTTTCTAGCTCTTATCATGTCTCCTTTCAATGCTTTCCAGATCTCATCTTTAGACCACAACCTACTAATTTTGGAGGGGTCCCCATTGCTGTCTTTCATGACAATTCTCATTCCCATATATTGAAGTTGATCATCCATATTCAAATCTCCAAAAGCATTAATCTTTATGAGGTACTTTTGACTGAGTTCTTTAATTGCTAACATTGGATGCAATTCACAGGCTTTCCATATAGAAATTGCTTCTTTTAGTTTCCGTCCCTGAAATAGCATGCAATATCAATAAATATGGTTTTCGCATGAACACCTAAGTCATTGTAACTTATCATCAACCTTCCAAAGACCTTGTCATCATAGGTTTTTATTGATGTTCCAACGATCTTGTCATCAAGAATATATTTCAATATTTCCAATGTATCTAGCCATTTTTCTTTGCTTTTGTCAATTAGAAAAGATCCCAACACCTCTACAGTTAAAGAGTAACCCTCCTACATAGATTATGACTTCATGCGAAAGCTGATTATAATTTTCAGGAGGTTCATTCTTTGGAAAGACATACAAACTAAAGAGTAGTAGAGAATTCTTAATTAAAATTCAATTCTTCTGGCTTGTATATATGAATATCTTTTTCGATTTTGTTTTTATGCACATTCAAAATATGGTCATCCCTTGTTGTTATGATGATCTTGTTTCTTGGACCAAACCAATTGAATCCACCAGCCAATGCATTAAGTTGTTCATGATCATCCACATCATCAAGAATAAGAAGAATATTTTCTCTATGAAGTCTTTATGCACTAAGTGTTGATCCTCTAGAAACATTGATTATGTCAAAATCCCTTTGAAAGATATCTTGAAGAAATCCCCTCTACGAAGAAACTAATCCTGTATTTCCTTGTGATGCTTCTCTTACATCTCTAAGAAATTTACTTCCCTTAAAGCTTCTAAAGACGCAATTATAGACCATTTCTGCAATAGTTGTCTTTCTGAGGCCTCCCATATTGTATATTGCCACAAATTGTACATCATTAGAACCAATATTTAACGAAGAACATACTACATGAGAATCAATTCGAACAAGATGTTTAGGTCCATCAAAGGGGGTGCTAGAAGTTCTCTCAAGCCTTTTGAACAACTAACTCAACGATATTTGATTGCTCCCTGTAATTATTTCATATCAACAAATAAATTACAGGACAATGATTAATGATGTATAAATCTTAAGTAATACATATGAAGAGATCATTTAAACTTTTTTGACGGAATAGAAAACAACGGTGGGCACCACTCATGAGAATTAAAGAACGGGTAAAATTTTAATTAAAAAATCAATTATATAATTTTTTTTCTTGCACAACTAAGCCAAATTTATCGTCAAAGATAATACATGCCAAAGCATTTGGACTACTGAAATTGATACCTAATCTACACAAGTAAAAAGAAATCCACATCATCATTTGGTGGGCCGAACAACATTGGTTTTATTTCAGTCAAATGAAGAAGATAAATAGGAGGTCAGCAACTGCGTATCTTGTCATGCATTCATGTTTACATGATAGTGTTTCATATGAGTGTTTAAAGTTTTTTTTTCAGAAACTAAATTCCGTTTTTCAAAATCGATTTTCTAAGCTTGTTCAAGGGTTATTGGACGGGAAGAACGAATGTTATCATGCTGTTAGGGTTCATTCGAACAGGCCGAGGAGAAGAAAAGAAAGAAAGGACCTCTGGCACCTATGTACAGATATCCGTAGGTACATATTTTCAAAACGGGTAATCAATGGGGGAAAATCTTTTCTCATTGCCTGGTTCCATATGCACTAACATGGAATCTGCTCTTCTTCAATCGGTTCACAAATTCCCTCCTAGGTTTTAATATTATTTAAAATACTTTTTTAATTGAGGTGAGATTCTATAACCTTGCACTTGGAACCGAGCAGCAGGTTTTTTCCTGATTTGTAAGAAAATTTCGTCCATTAATGGGAGCCTTTGTATTTCATTATAAGATAAAAAGTAGGATAATGGTTTTTTCAAATATAAAAAATATGGAGGGGAAAACTAGAATAATATGGTAGTGTTAAGAGGGAAAAATCCTCTTCATTTAAAATCTTACACGTGTCAAGTTGCGCCTTTAGAGCTTGAGCCCTCGGAGTATCTCGCGCTCGGTATCGTGTATTCGGCCTATCATGCATACGGCCTCTCGTGCGCCCGGCCTCTCGGGTAGCGCTCGGAGTTATAATCCTACTCGGCTACGGTTCTCAGTCGGAAGCCAGAGTCCCATTGTGATTATGCTACCTCCGGGGAGTCCTTCTCTCGGTCTGATATGACACCGACTATTCCAGTCGGCCATTACTCACACGTTGACACATGTCAGTCCTAGAGCTGACCGACTTAGCTTCCTTGGCTAAGGTCTTCGACTCCTACTCGGAGTCTACCACATGAGTGTCCCACAGAGCGACACGTGGCAATCCTATTGGTAGTCTACTCCCCTGAGTCCTGGTACCTCCATGCTTCTTCACAATGTATAAGTAGAGGTCATCCCTCAAGGTAAACCCTAAGTTACAAGATATTATCACTCAAACTCTCTCAACATCCCACTCTCTAAACTGGAGGTAGCTTTCTGCTATCTCTTGACTGTTTACATTGGGAATCGAACTTAGGCATCGGAGTGTACCCGGGGCTTAGGCGCCCAACTCCTTTGTCTCATCTCTGTGATTGCAGGTCATTCAGAGCGCGGATCGACGGGCGATTTCCAACCGTAACAGTTTGGCGCCCACCGTGGGGCCTCTTTTGACTGAGTTTGAAGATTAGCACGTGAGAACTCTGATTTCGATGGCTCACAGAAGAACCCGATGAGAGGCGCGAGGTCCCTCCTCGATGCCCTCTACCAGGAAAGAGTCAATGAAGTAACACCAGGAACTGGCGCTCAACCTCCGGACATGCCCCGGTCCGAGGTCGAGCGACGTCTATTGAAGATAACCACTCGGCTTCAGTAGGTGGAGCAAAACAAGGTAGTCCCGCCGAAAACGGCCTATACAGCAATTACGGCGCTCTCGGACGAGATCATGAGGGTACCCCCTCTTGACAACTTCAAGATGCAGGTTTTGGATTCATACCACGGGAGTACCGACCCCGAGCAGCATTTGGACGCATTCGTCTCTACAACACTATTCTACCCTCTGAGCCACAGCCTCATCTGCAGGGTGTTTCCTTCAACGCTCAAGCGATCCGCTCGCACGTGGTTCAATAATCTCCCTCCGAAGAGCATTACATCGTTCGAACAGTTATCGAACAAATTCTTGACGCACTTCCAAGCAAGCCAAGTGTGCAAGAAGACGTCATACCATCTGTCAACGGTCAAACGGCAAAAAGACGAGTCCTTGAGGGACTTTATCAAGCGCTTCAATGCTGAAGTGCTGGAAATCAAGGATGTTGAGCCTGCAGTGCACATGTCCAGTCCGCAGGCCGGAGTCACCGATGGGCAGCTCTGTTGGTCCCTTGCCAAAAAGTCACCCAAGAATCTGGATGACCTGCTAGCCAGGTGTGAGAAGTACGCCGCAGCCGACGAGGCGACAAAGGCTCAAAAGAACAACATGACAAACAATCTGAAGGCCAATCCAAAGCCTGAAGACAAGAAGAGGTCGGAGTCGACCGACCAGGTGCCGAACACAGTCGACCCCAAGAACCAAAAGTCCAGTAAGGATCCAACCTACCGACATCCGTACAAGAGCTTCGAGTATTATACTCTACTCAACACTTCGGTGGCGGAGATTCTCGAAGTGATAAAAAACGATCGGAACCTCCGACCACCACCAAAAGCCCTCGGCGACACTAGGAATAAAGATCGCTCCCGATACTGTCACTTCCATCGCGACTACGGCCACGAAACGGAGGAGTGCAAGTACCTCAAAGGAGAGATTGAGGACCTCATCCGTCGAGGACTATGGCAATTTTGTTTGGAATGCGGACCGAGCGCTGGCTCCCACTCAGAGGGAGCAGGGATTACCACCTCCACCCCTGAGAAACCCTCAACCCAATGACTGCCGAGCGGACGCTGGCGATAACCAGAATGCCGCTCGGAGGGACGACAGAGACCCTGATGGTGGACCGGCTGCCCCCAGACAGTGGGTCGGCGCCATCCAGTTTGGGTCGATCGAAAGCTCTTCTAGAGCTGGGAAGGAAAGGGTGTCGGTAAAAGAAAGGCTTGAAGGCCGACAGTGCACCCAGTCCGACTCCATCCCGTCCTGGTCGGAACAAGAAAGCTGGGGTAGAAGAAAGAAGTCCCATCCTGCTTCAAAGAGAAGAAAAGCCGAGCGGAGGTTAGTGGGTAGTTCGCATCCGAAGGACCGACCGCGCGCAGAAATGGGCTTGCGCATCCCTGGTGACAATGGAGTCAATGCCATCACTAAGGGACACCAAGCAGAGGTCAAGTTGGTCCTCGCCAACATAGGAGGACCAGCGATCGAAAAGACCTGTCCGCATACAGGAGAACCCGCGGGCTCCCTGCTGCTCGAGAAACAAAGGGACGGACACTACCGCGTACTTCCGGGCATCACAGTCCGGGCTCGTATAAGATAACCACCCTCGGCGGGAGGAAATTCCGAGGATGTGGCATGCCATCAACCTTCGGACATATTATCAAGTTTTTATTCTCAGTTCATTACAGAATTTTTTTCAACTATTTTTTTTCCAGCAAGTCTCAGTTGTATACCGGACCCCCTGAGGGCATCCGCTTGGTTTCTTTTAATACAAAACAGCACATATAGTTCAGTCAACTCAGCAAATCTTCCATAGCCGTTCCTTCCGGCCCAGCCGATCACAATCAGACCTAGTTCAAACATTGACCTCGGCGTATCTTCCTACCGCGGTCCACAAGCAGGCCTTGGTAGCATGAAGACCATACTCGTATCTTCCTACCGCGGTCCACAAGCAGACCTCGGTAGCATGAAGACCATACTCGTACCTTCCTACCATGGTCCACAAGCAGACCATGGTAGCATGAAGGTCACACCCGTATCTTCCTACCACGGTCCACAAGCAGACCAAGGTAGCATGAAGACTATACTTGTATCTTCCTACCACGGTCCACAAGCAGACCAAGGTAGCATGAAGACCATACTCGTACCTTCCTACCACGATCCACAAGTAGACCATGGTAGCATGAAGGTCACACCCGTATCTTCCTACCACGGTCCACAAGAAGACCAAGGTAGCATGAAGACCATACTCGTACCTTCCTACCATGGTCCACAAGCAGACCATGGTAGCATGAAGGTCACACCCGTATCTTTCTACCACGGTCCACAAGCAGACCAAGGTAGCATGAAGACCATACTCGTATTTTCCTACCACGGTCTACAAGCAGACCAAGCTAGCATGAAGACCATACTCGTACCTTCCTTCCATGGTCCACAAGTAGACCATGGTAGCATGAAGGTCACACCCGTATCTTCCTACCACGGTCCACAAGCAGACCAAGGTAGCATGAAGACCATACTTGTACCTTCCTATCATGGTCCACAAGCAGACCATGGTAACATGAAGGTCATGTTGCACTTTGGATTGTCATTGTCGGCAACTCGGACCAAGTCTGATGAGGGAGATTGATACTGGTTGTAGATTGATACCGGTTGTAGTCTTGTGGTTCGTCATGCAATTAAAGAGAGAAATTCAAGAGAGAGAAAGAAGAGAGAGAATCAGAAGAGAGAGAAAGAGGAGAGAGAAAAAATGTGAGTGGGACCCACAGGTATGGTGGCAAGGTGACATGCCAACACGGCCGCCCACGGCACTTGGCATGCATGCCCACAAAGTTTCGGGTTCAAATTCCAAGGTTTGACAGAGTTTTGACTTTGGGTCTATTTTTGGTGGGTCCCGCAACAGGTTCATGGAGATCCGGCATTGGAAAGATGTAGAGCATCGAGTTAGCTTTCCAACGCAACTTGAATCACCTAATTCTGACGTCGGATGAGAGAGATATCGCAGTTTCTGTCGGATCACTTGAAAAAATCATTTCACAAGTTGTTTAGGGGCAATTTCGGTATTTCATAAGTTATTTAAGGGCATTTTCGGCAAGTAACAAAGAAGAAGATCCGATATCGGTGGCCAAGAGAGAGCCACGCTTCTCAGATTCTAATCTGATGGACCAGATTGAGGCGGGCTAATGTGTATCGGAGCCGACGCACAGAGATTCTATCGCGCGCTATCCGACCGGGCCGGGAGCAGTTTAATACTGTGGATCTTGTTGCGTGCAAGCTTAGCCGCGATCCAGTGTGTCGCGCTTACGGTGCCGCGACTCTAATGATCCAGATCGTGCGGCTGGTATCAAAGCCGCTGGATCTGACGCTATTTATGCAGATCCAGCGGCGAGAATCAAATCCCACCTTTTTATATGAGATCCGACGGCCTAAAGTATTGATTCCTCCTTCAACCAATCAGAGCGCGACACCCAGACGGTGGGCGCGGCTACGGTGCAGCGCAGGCGTACCATATGGAATCAGAAGATTCCATTTGGAATTTTTTCAGAGGCCGAACTTGTTTATGCCATAACTTGGCCATCCGGTGGCCAAATCCGACGATCCAAGTTGCACCGAGCTAGGTTTTTAATGCTCTTTCCATTGAGAATGTCTATAGAGACTGCTGGCCGCAAGAAAAATCGTAGAAGGGGAGTTTTTGAAGAAAAAGGGGAAAAACCTCTTATTTTTGATTTTTTCTTGCTTTGGGATTTGAAGACAGTCATTCTCCATTGCTGCTGATGCTAATGCCGATACATTGAAGTGTTCTTGAAGGCTGGAAGAGCTTGATCGCATATGGCAAGGGTTTTTTTTTGACTACCAGATGAAGAAGAACATCGTCAATTATCAGAAAAATTGGTTGTGAGATTTTCTTATCCCTTTTATTATTTATTGAACCAATCTATTGTATGTTCAAGTAGGATAATGATGTTGAATGCCTATGGGACATGGGAATCTATTGTATGCTAGCATTAGGCAAAGAAAAAGAGAAGAAAAATATTGAATGCCTTGCTAGGGTGGGATTTAATTGTAGGGCATCATTATAAGCCCCAAAAATTGTATCGTTGTGGTGTGTTCAGGTGGGTCTTGGACACCGGCTTTATGCCCGAATTCGGCGTTGTTACGCCCTCTCGTTTTATCTTTGGGAAAATTTAGGGTGAGCATCCTTGTCCTGTAAAGGGCTAAAAGTTGAGTATTGAGTAAATACGAAGCCTATTGGGCATTACTCCGTGGATTAGCCATCACTCACTGTGGTGGTGAACCACGTAATTTTTGTGTGTTGTGGTTTGCTTATTTATGAGCTTTGTGAAGTGCGTGGAATGAATTGCGGGATGGGTGTGCAAACTGGTAGACCTGGCCACCGAGTGGTGTGAGGTAGATTTGCATACGATTGTGTTTGGGACAAGGTTATTTTGTGAATATCACTGGGCAGCAAAGAAATTTCAAGGGAGAAATTATTCACACCGATTCACCCCCCTCTCGGTGTCATTCAAGGTTTATCAATTGGTATCGAGCACCGGGCTCGTGACGGCTTAATCAGGAATCGAGAAGATCGGAATATAATATATGACACCGGGAGAAGGTTCAAACAAGCCTCCCTTGTTTGATGGGACGGATTTTGTCTTTTGGAAAAGAAGAATGGAGGTCTATGTAGGATCTCTTGGTTATGATGTTTGGGCTTCTGTAGAGAATGGCTACACTCCACATGATACAAATGCTCCCACAGTTGTAGATAAAAAGAATTTTGAGAACTTCAGGAAATCTTTATACTCTGTCTGAAGAGTTTGAAGAGAATTGTATGATGAGTCAAGAAGAGGAAACATGGCTATGGCATAGAAGATTGGGACATATTGGTTTTGAAAATCTGTCCAAGATATCCAACAAAAATGCTGTGAGAGATATTCCTTTATTGAAAAAGCCTTCCAATGATATTTGTGCATCTTGTCAGAAGGGGAAGCAGACTAGAGCATCATTCAAGCCTAAGGAATATCACACTACTCAACCATTGGAGATAATCCATACAGATTTATGTGGGCCAGTGAGAACACAAAGCATTGCAGGAGAAAGGTACTTCATTCTTTTTATATAGATGACTACTCGGAATGACTTGGGTAATGTTTCTAAAACATAAGTCGAAGCTTTGGCAAGATTCAAGATCTTCAAGACTCAAGTTGAAAATGAAACAGGGAAGAAAATCAAGTGTCCGAGATCCGACGGGGAGGAGAGTACACCGGATTGACTTTGCAGATTATTGTTCGAGAATGGCATTAAGAGACGGACTTCAGCTCCTAGAACACCACAACAAAATGGTGTTGCGAGAAAGAAAGAATAGAACTGTTCAGGAAATGGCCGGAACTATGTTAATCGAAAATGACATGGGGAATAAATTCGGAGAGAAGCAAGTGCATACAGCAATATATGTTCAGAATAGATGTATGTTGAGGCCACATGAAGACAAGACACCCTATGAATTATGGTTTGGCAAGAAGGCTACAGCAAAGCACTTCAAGGTATTTGGTAGTAAGTGCTATATCAAGAACACTAGTCATGGTCTAGGGAAGTTTGATGATCGAGCAGATGAAGGGATTTTTCTTGGCTATTCTACCTCAAGCAAAGCATATAAATGTTACAATAAAAAACTTGGCAAGATTGTTGAAAGTGCAGATGTGAGAGTTGATGAGCATAAGAATTCTTCTACAGAATCAAATAATGAGGTTCCTCTTTTTGAAGACCTGGACAGTGAGCAGAATGACATTGAATCAGAAAAGGAGCGAGGATGTTACAAATGTGCCGTAACGGAGAACAGTGGTTGAGCACGAAGAAAGAGAAGAGAACCCGATTCGGGAGCGAGATAGGCGGAACAAAAGTGGCTCAAGCAGAGTTAAAAAGAATCATCCTGATCAATTAATTCTTGGTGATCCATCTGCTGGTATGCAAACAAGAAAAGTGAGACAACCAAAACAAATGTTTTCATTACTATCACAGATTGAACCAAAATCAGTTGTAGAGGCATGTGAAGATGCTAGTTGGCTCAAGGCAATGAATGAAGAGCTGGATCAAATAGAGAAAAACAAAACTTGGGAATTGGTGCCAAGGCCTACAGACAAGAATGTTATTGGTACTAAATGGGTCTACAGGAACAAGCTCAATGAAGATGGAAAAATTGTAAGAAACAAGGCCAGATTAGTTTGCAAAGGATATGCTCAGAGTTGAGGGAATTGACTTTGAAGAAACATTTGCTCCCGTGGCTAGACTGGAAGCTATCGGGATGTTTCTTGCTTTTGCAAGTGCACAAGAACTTCAAGGTTTATCGGATGGATGTCAAGTCAGCTTTTCGAATGGTGACTTGGAAGAAGAGGTGTATATAGAGCAACGGAAGGATTTCAACTGAGTGAGGACCCTACACTTGTGTGTAAACTGAAGAAAGCATTGTATGGGTTGAAGCAAGCACCAAGAGCATGGTATTCCAGATTGGATACTTATCTTTGTAAGTTGGGCTTCAAGAAAGGTTTGGTTGATAGCAATCTGTATATTAAATCTATGGATGGAAATCAGACAGGTTGTGGTTGTATATGTAGATGATATCATCTTTGCAGGCCAAAAGGATGAATTATGTCAAGACTTTGCTCGGGAGAATGCAAGATGAGTTTGAGATGTCTATGATTGGAGAGTTATCTTATTTTCTAGGTCTTCAGATCAGCCAGTTAAAGAATGGATTCTTTTTATCACAGGCCAAATATGTGAAGGAAATGTTGAAGAAATTCACAATGGAAGACTGTACACCAATAAGCACTCCAATGATGACAAGTTGTAAGCTAAGTAAAGAAGATGACTCTCCCTCAGTTGATAATACAATGTACAGGTCAATGATAGGAAGTCTTCTTTACTTGACCGCTACTAGACCGGATATTCTTCGGTCCGTATGCATGGTAGCTAGATTTCAAGCAGGCCCGAAGGAAACACATTTTGTAGCTATGAAGAGGATCTTCAGATATCTGAAGGGGACAATGGAGTATGGTCTTTGGTATGCAAAAAGCAAGGATCTAGTTTTGTCATCCTACTCAGATGCAGATTGGGCTGGTTGTGTTGATGATAGGAAGAGCACTAGTGGGGGTGCTTTTTATCTGGGCAGAAATTTAGTAGCTTGGCACAGTAAGAAACAGGAATCAGTCTCATTATCTACAGCAGAAGCAGAATATATTGCAGCCACCTCTTGTTGTACACAGGTTTTGTGGATGAAACAAATGTTGAAAGATCTAGGCAGTGAGTCAGACAAGCCTATTTCTATGTTCTGTGACAACACAAGTGCTATCAATATCTCAAAAAATCCAGTTATGCACTCCAGGACGAAGCACATAGCCATTCGATATCATTTCCTGCGAGAGAAGGTCTTGGAAGGAGAAGTTCGGTTAGAGTTCATTCCAACAAAGAAAGCGATTGCGAGATATCTTCACAAAGCCACTTCCTAGGGATCAGTTTGACTACTTGAGACAGAAATTGGGAGTGACTATCTTTCCCAAGCATTGAGAAGCTTGGAGTGAGGGGGAGCAGTGTTTGCTTGTTCTATTTTTTTTGCTCCCCATGTAGGACTCAGGGGGAGTCTATTGGTATTTTTTTGTGTTACTATGGTGTTGAGTTTATGTTTTGGAGCTTCCATAGGATTGGGAAGATGCGGTGGGCACTCCTATGTGGCATATCCCTTTGTTCTTGTTGTCAAAGGGGGAGAAATATTTATGCACAGAGTGAGTTGCCAACAATTCCAAAGGGGGAGATTGTTGCACTTTGGATTGTCATTGTCGGCAACTCGGACCAAGTCTGATGAGGGAGATTGATACTGGTTGTAGATTGATACCGGTTGTAGTCTTGTGGTTCGTCATGCAATTAAAGAGAGAAATTCAAGAGAGAGAAAGAAGAGAGAGAATCAGAAGAGAGAGAAAGAGGAGAGAGAAAAAATGTGAGTGGGACCCACAGGTATGGTGGCAAGGTGACATGCCAACACGGCAGCCCACGGCACTTGGCATGCATGCCCACAAAGTTTCGGGTTCAAATTCCAAGGTTTGACAGAGTTTTGACTTTGGGTCTATTTTTGGTGGGTCCCGCAACAGGTTCATGGAGATCCGGCATTGGAAAGATGTAGAGCATCGAGTTAGCTTTCCAACGCAACTTGAATCACCTAATTCTGACGTCGGATGAGAGAGATATCGCAGTTTCTGTCGGATCACTTGAAAAAATCATTTCACAAGTTGTTTAGGGGCAATTTCGGTATTTCATAAGTTATTTAAGGGCATTTTCGGCAAGTAACAAAGAAGAAGATCCGATATCGGTGGCCAAGAGAGAGCCACGCTTCTCAGATTCTAATCTGATGGACCAGATTGAGGCGGGCTAATGTGTATCGGAGCCGACGCACAGAGATTCTATCGCGCGCTATCCGACCGGGCCGGGAGCGGTTTAATATCGTGGATCTTGTTGCGTGCAAGCTTAGCCGCGATCCAAGTGTGTCGCGCTTACGGTGCCGCGACTCTAATGATCCGGATCGTGCGGGCTGGTATCAAAGCCGCTGGATCTGACGCTATTTATGCAGATCCAGCGGCGAGAATCAAATCCCGCCTTTTTATATGAGATCCGACGGCCTAAAGTATTGATTCCTCCTTCAACCAATCAGAGCGCGACACCCAGACGGTGGGCGCGGCTACGGTGCAGCGCAGGCGTACCATATGGAATCGAAGATTCCATTTGGAATTTTTTCGAGGCCGAACTTGTTTATGCCATAACTTGGCCATCCGGTGGCCAAATCCGACGATCCAAGTTGCACCGAGCTAGGTTTTTAATGCTCTTTCCATTGAGAATGTCTATAGAGACTGCTGGCCGCAAGAAAAATCGTAGAAGGGGAGTTTTTGAAGAAAAAGGGGAAAAACCTCTTATTTTTGATTTTTTCTTGCTTTGGGATTTGAAGACAGTCATTCTCCATTGTCGCCGATGCTATTGCCGATACATTGAAGTGTTCTTGAAGGCTGGAAGAGCTTGATCGCATATGGCAAGGGTTTTTTTTTGACTACCAGATGAAGAAGAACATCGTCAATTATCAGAAAAATTGGTTGTGAGATTTTCTTATCCCTTTTATTATTTATTGAACCAATCTATTGTATGTTCAAGTAGGATAATGATGTTGAATGCCTATGGGACATGGGAATCTATTGTATGCTAGCATTAGGCAAAGAAAAAGAGAAGAAAAATATTGAATGCCTTGCTAGGGTGGGATTTAATTGTAGGGCATCATTATAAGCCCCAAAAATTGTATCTGTTGTGGTGTGTTCGGGTGGGTCTTGGACACCGGCTTTATGCCCGACTCGCGCGTTGTTACGCCCTCTCGGTTTATCTTGGGAAAATTTAGGGTGAGCATCCTTGTCCTGTAAAGGGCTAAAAGTTGAGTATTGAGTAAATACGAAGCCTATTGGGCATTACTCCGTGGATTAGCCATCACTCACTGTGGTGGTGAACCACGTAATTTTTGTGTGTTGTGGTTTGCTTATTTATGAGCTTTGTGAAGTGCGTGGAATGAATTGCAGGATGGGTGTGCAAATCTGGTAGACCTGGCCACTGAGTGGTGTGAGGTAGATTTGCATACGATTGTGTTTGGGACAGGTTATTTTGTGAATATCACTGGGCAGCAAAGAAATTTCAAGGGAGAAATTATTCACACTGATTCACCCCCCCCCTCTCAGTGTCATTCAAGGTTTATCAGGTCACACCTGTATCTTCCTACCACGGTCCACAAGCAGACCAAGGTAGCATGAAGACCATACTTATACCTTCCTACCATGGTCCACAAGGAGACCATGGTAACATGAAGGTCACACCTGTATCTGCCTACCACGGTCCACAAGCAGGCCATGGTAGCATGCAGACTATACTCGTATCTGCCTACCATGGTCCACACGCAGACTCCGACAGTAAATAGCATCTACCTAACTATGCGGTCGGGCATCAGTATCCCGGCTGGGGCAAACCATACTCGTATCTCAAACATCGAGCTGCTCGGATATACCTAAGTGCTCTCGGCCAGCCAAAGCGTTAAGCCGAAAACACTTCCGGGGTAAGAGGCGGTCCAGACAACAAAGTTAACAATGCCTTAGCCATTTTTCTAAGGAATGCCCACGGTCGGGTTCGACATCGTTCGTTCTCGGACTCTACTACAAGCTAATAGCCTCAGCTACTTTAATTACTTAAGTGTTCTCGGCCTACCGAGGGCCGAGTAAACAACACTTCCGAGAAAACCGCCGAACAGGTAACAAAATGCGAGAAGGAAGAAAGCAAATAGAAAGAATGGATATTTTATTGATAAAGGCCCTAGAAGGGCAGTGGTACAAATATACAGGTGTAAAAAAGACAAAATATACACAAGTGCTGCCTCTTCAAGGTCGGTTCCCCTCAGTGGTCGAGTGTACTTGATCCTCGGATGGCGGTGCAAGGTCCGGGAGCTCAATGAGCGGCGTCTGCAGTACTTCGTAAGGAGGAATGTCACATCCCAATTCTGATCCAACCAGAATGGTGTGAGTGAACCGCCATTGAACCAACGGTTCACACCAGGATCTTGAATAGGCCGTGTCCGTTCATACAAACCATTACACATAACCACAATCAGAATATAAATATACAGCGGAAGACTTTAAATAGAATGAACTAAGTATCTATTGATAATTTAAATAAATATCCAATTATCCAAATTAAAACACATAAAATAATATCCGTACATCCATTTAATCCAACCGAAAATAAATGAAAGAAATAAATAAAATCCGATCAAAGGTACACGCAGAAAGGGCACTCACATGAGGCGTCATGCTCGTCCTCTCCCGCCTGTACATCCAACGCAGCAACACCACCATAAGCCGGGGCATTCATGTAGTCATCAACAGTATAACCTGCATCAACATCTAAAAACAATGTGTACACAAAGGGTGAGCTCACAACACAGCTCAGTAAGACAATCAGACAGTTTCACAATATTATGCATGAGTAACAATCAATTTTATGCTGTAGTCTGGTTTTAAGTTTGCAATGTGCTATAGAAAGGTTTGGTGGCCCCCGCACCTCTATACACGAGTGTGTGGCACCTCATGAATCACACCCCCATTGGCCCACATGCACCCATCATGGAATAGAGATAGAACTAAGATACCCACGTACCTCCCTGATACTCTACCCATACCAGTACCTAAGCCCCTACTGGCCAGGGCTTGCAAACTGGGCTCGCAACTAACCAATCCTATATGTCATCAATGTATGCTCTATCCCAGCACAGCCGTCACGGCATAAAGATAGAGCTAAGGCATTCCCACACCTCCCCTGATGCCCTATCCGCAACTAACCCACTAGGATAGATACATAACGCAGGTAGACCCTATCCCAACATAACTCCCTACGGCATAGAGATAGAGCTAAAGCATCATGGATAAACCAGCATCGACTCGGAGACCACAGTGCCACATAACTATGGCCAGGCCAACATCAATATCGGAGACCACCGTACCACGACCTTCCCCTGATACCCCACCCGTACCAAGCATGTTAAGACATAATACTATAAAAGGTGCTAATGTGAAGAGCGATCCCAGGCCCATGCCCCACTCTACACACTAACGAAAACAATCACATGCCTAACAATCACATCCTATCAATGCATGAACAGTAATAATAACTGAAAGTAAAGGATGGCATGTGAATATGCACAAACATCACATCATCTATATTCAGGTGATTAACAACAATTTACTGTCCATTAATTATTAGGTTTAGGTCAGATTCCCTTACCTGATGCTCATTCAATAACTTGCTCCACGTCGCAAGATCCAAACGATAAGTCACAAAGTCCTACAATATTATTTGGGTTTCATTAGAATATATTGCTTAGCGTTTCATATTGGTCGAAAACCAACCAAAATCCAAAACCAGTCTTTCAGACCTGACCGGTCTCACCATACCGGTCGCAACACTGTGAACAGACTGTCAACCGGTATGGTCGACCGGTATGTCTCTGAAAGACCATACACTTGATTTGTCGACTTTCGTCGATCAATCTCCATGGATTTTCAGGGTTTCTCCTATCCATTCTAAGTCTAAACTTGGAGTTAGAGTTATCCCCAACTCATTCGAGTCTCGTTTCGATGAATATCATCTCGAAACTCAAATCTAGGGTTTGACAGCAACTTAGGGTTTATTGGCCAATTTAGGATTTTAGATCAATACCTACTTGCACGGTATTGATCCACCCATACAACTATCATAGAATAAGAAGAATAGTTAAAACACTTACCGTTGACTAGCGTAGCGTGAGCGTCGTCGAACGGTAATGGCGGCACCTTCTTCTTCCTAGCTCCTTCTCCTTTCCCACCTCTTTCTCTTCCCTAGGGTTTGTGAGAGATAATGGAAAGGATTTGAGGAGGTTTATGGGTGTATTTATAGGCTAAAAATAGGGTTTAGTAACCCTACTAGGATTAGGAAAGTCTCAGGATTCGAAATCAGGAAAGTGGGACCCTCAGAAGTAAATTTCCAGATTTCCACACTTAGCTGCGCAGACCATACCGGTCGACCGGTACCAAGACCAGTACCATCGATCGGTCAACATAAAATGATGACTTTTTGGTCGTCTTTGTCCGATTTCATACCTGTTTGTCATCCGCTCGTCCCGTCTGGCCCGGTGATGATCGAAAGACCTGTCACGACACAAAACCAAGGTTTAGACCGGGTTTACGGAGTACGGGTCTGACAAGGAAGGTCGACCTCGAGCATACGGTTAGCCTCCAGCTGCCGTCAGCTCCGCTAGGTCCTTCTCAGCCACGAGCGGGGTCTCCACGGGTACCGGGGGCTCCAACCCATCAATCTGGGCGACAATCGAGATCTCCGACCAGTTTATCTTGAGGGTGCCCTTATCCACTAGTTGTTCCCTCAAATACTGACCCCCCTCTCGAAATACACGCAGAAGGCCTCCTCGACGTCCTCATCGTACTGAGCCGAAGACTTATACTCGATGACAGCCCGAGCCAAGGCCTCCCGGTGAGCCTCCTCGGCCTTGTTCAATGCCTCCTTGGCAGATCTGGCTTCGTCCTCAGACTTCCGAAGCTTCTCCTCCAGGACCAGCTTCGCCTTCTCCACAGCCTGCAGATCTTCCTTGGTTTTCCGCCAATTGTCCTCGGATGACCGAAGCTTTTCCTCGGACGAATGCACTCTCTTATGCTCTTCGTCGAGGGCGGCCTTGGCTTTGTCCAGCAACGCCCGGAGGGCGACCTTTTCTGCAATGAGGTCCTTAAACTCTGAAGATTTATTGGTTAGATTCTCCTCGGTGGCCTTCAGAGCCTCGTGTAGGGAGATCTCCAAGACCCTCCTTCTCGTCCTGGTCGAAGAAGGCCCGGGCAGCCCGCTCGCTGACCTCAGCCAGAAGATTGCTCATCTGCACAAAAGGGATTACTCAGAAAATGACAACATGAATAAAAAGAGAAAAGCAGAGGAATCCGAACATTACCTGACAGCACGCCGTGAATGCTCGTCTATAGACGTCCTCGTTCGACAAGCCGGAGGTGAAGGCCACATCCTCTGGAAGGCGTCCCTCGGTGACTATGATTCTAGCCACCCTTGTGCTCTTGAAGACCGAGTCTGTCGACTTCAGTCCTAGCACAGGAGAGAAGGCTATCTTCAGAACCTCCTGCCTTTCACCCCTCTGGCGGGCCGTGTGCTCGGCTTCCTCCTTGGAGGCCTCAATGGCCCTGGTCAGATCAACCACCTTTGGACTTTCGATAGCCCTCTTCACCGCAGGCGTCACCGCACCCTGATCGGCCTTGGTTTCCATCGCAGCGACCACCTGAAGGGGCTGGGCCTCCTTCGCAGCCCCATGGCGGGGCTGGACTTCCTTCGTTGCAGCCCTCGCTGTTGTCTCCTCTTGACGGCCGAGCTTAGGGGCCGGCCTTGTCTTATATATATCGGTCGGAAGCTCCGCGGTCAACTTTATTTTCTTCTTCGGTGGCTCCTCGGGCATGGGCCCCTTGCCCTTTGCCTTGGCTGTGGCCCTCGGTTCCTTCCGTAGAGGTGCGCCCGCCTGCCCGCCAATCAGCTGAACCCCCTTCGCGGCCTCGACCGTCCGCTTGGCCAGGATCCGGGCAACGATCTTATCGTCTTTGTAGTTCACTGTAATGAGAAAATGGTTAGCGACAACATCAAGACAGCAGCAGTACATAGTCTGGGTCCTAAAATTATTAAACTCACCGAGGAGACCGTGCTCGGCCAACTGCACGGGATCCGCAAGGTCGGAGAGACGCACAGTCTTCCCGGCCATCATCTTGCATTGAGCATTTCTCTCCTCCGTCGTCAGGAAGGGGACTTTGTTGAACCTCGTGGCGTCGACCACCAGCCAAACATTCGACAGAGGGAGGGCCGGGCCGTCTGCGGGAGGGCCCACGAAGAAAAACTTGTCTTTCCACCCATGGATGGAGGAAGGCTTTTGGGCGATAGCCGGGAGCTTCTTTCCGCCCCTCTGGCTGAAAAAGTATCACCCGGTCATAGCCTGGGCCTCGGTCAGACTAGCCAACTGGAAGACTGACCGAAACAAGTTCAAGGTCGGAGTCTCACCTAATCGGCGGACGAACAGGATGAAGGCAAATATGCATCGCCACCCATTCGGAACAGGCTGGAAGGGGGCGATGCGGTAGGTTTGAAGGATTTCTACAACTAATGGGTGAAGGGGAAACCGGAGCCCAGACTTCAGGGTGTGTTCATACACACAATCTCCGACGTATTCACTGTACAGGCCCGCTCATCGGAGGTTGGGAGCCGAACGCGGACATTCGTCATTTGCTCTACGAGCTGGTATGCCCGACAGACTAATACCAAAGCCGCCTCGGTTTTGATCTTACTCGGAACCTTCCATGCTGGGACGGTGCCAATTGCAGTTACTGACAGTCGGCCGCCTCTCTGACGAGAAGCCCGTTGAGCAGGGGGGCCCGCGGGGCGACCACACTCTTCGGCCTCAGAGGAACTCTTTTCAAGTTCCTCCACTGAAACCGGATTAAAAGCCTTGGAGGCAGCGGACCATCCTTCCCTAGAGGAGGATGATTCCTCGGAAGAAGAAGTTCGGGAAAGGGCCATTTTCTCACTCACTCTCACTCTATCGAAAGAGGTAATACTATTGGAGGAAAAGCTAATAAGCATGAAAGAACAAGAAAGGAAATGTAAGGAGACTTACTGGTTGGAAGAAATTGAACTCTGACTGCAGAAGCAAAGCTCGAAAACAGGGATGTTCGACTAGACTCCGAGTGCTCTGATGAAACTCCGATTGCAACTGAAGCAAATGGTTGAATGAACAAAATAGAAGAGTATTTATAGGTCCTGTGACCGTGAACCGTCTCTTTGGGTTTCGGACACGTGCTTCAGCACCATTGGTCATCGTCTGCCACACCGGACGCGACGTGACAATCTGACGTCATGCGCAATGATGGCGCTTCTTCTAGAGGCACACCGCCTCCTGGTAGCCGTCGGATCAATATGTCGATCCGTGTCACTTCAGTCTCAGCCATTCGATGCATTTGACCGATTCGAAGACGAGCGAAAGTTAATGGCGCTCCTTCTCGAGGCACACCGCCTCCTAGTGGCCGTCGGATCGAACGTCGATCCCTGTCAAATCGAAAGATCGACGGTCGAACATGTTTGCAGAACCCTAGTTTAACGCCTCGTGTCTCGCGCTTCAATCAATCGTGCAGACGGTTGGTGCAACCGCCTCTACTCAGGAGCACCCAAAGTCATTCAATGCAGCCATTAATCTGGCAATCGGCCTTATACGATGCAGGTTTTCTCAACGGTCTAGACTTATTGCACTATCGAATTCGTTGCATCCGACAGTGCAAGGGGCATCTGTTAGGAGGGAAAAATCCCCTCCATTTAAAATCTTACACGTGTCAAGTTGCGCCTTCGGAGCTTGAGCCCTCGGAGTATCTCGCGCTCGGTATCGTGTATTCGGCCTATCATGCATACGGCCTCTCGTGTGCCCGGCCTCTCGGGTAGCGCTCGGAGTTATCGTCCTACTCGGCTATGGTTCTCAGTCGGAAGCCAGAGTCCCATTGTGATTATGCTACCTCTGGGGAGTCCTTCTCTTGGTCTGATACGACACCGACTATTCCGGTCGGCCATTACTCACACGTTGACACGTGTCAGTCCCAGAGCTGACCGACCTAGCTTCCTTGTCTAAGGTCTCCGACTCCTACTCGGAGTCTACCACATGAGTGTCCCACAGAGCGACACGTGGCAATCCTATTGGCAGTCTACTCCCCTGAGTCCTGGTACCTCCATGCTTCTTCACAATCTATAAGTAGAGGCCATCCCTCAAGGTAAACCCTAAGTTACAAGATATTATCACTCAAACTCTCTCAACATCCCACTCTCCAAACTGGAGGTAGCTTTCTGCTATCTCTTGACTGTTTACATTGGGAATCTAACTTAGGCATCAGAGTGTACCCGGGGCTTAGGCGCCCAACTCCTTTGTCTCATCTCTGTGATTGCAGGTCATTCAGAGCGCAGATCGACGGGCGATTTCCAACCGTAACAGGTAGCAACTAGTAAAGTGGTTTAATAGTTTGTAAATCCTAGTGCCATACCTTATATTATTATTATTATTATTATTATTATGTTTTTCGGGGCTATAAGTGGGTTAAAAATTCTAATCATTCTTTAATGATGAAGAAGAAGAAAAAACTCTTAAACTAAAAAATAAAATGGATCATAGCTAATTAGGAATAAATTTGTAGTGCGAGTATGAGTCTTATTTAATATTTGCTTGTCCATCCTTTTAGATTTGTCACCTCTTTCAAAGCATTCTTCCATCCATCTACGATAGCAGCAGACTCAAAATTCTTTTGGTGTTCTTGAAATGGTCCCAAAAAGCTTCCGGTCTGATGTCGGACAGCCCGTGGCTCAACATCGATGAATATTGGAAAAACAGTTTGACCATCAGATATATGACAATCCAACATCTCTGCAAGTTCTAAGAGACAATATTTGTTATTCGCAAACCGTTTAGAAAAGACAGGAATCAAGATTTTGGACCCTCAGATCGCTCTTAGAAGTAACGAGCATATCTCTTCTCCTTCCCAGAGTTCTTTACCATCTATGAAGGTGTAGATTCCATTTCCTTTTAAACCCTCATAAAGCAGATAAACGAAACTTTCATGGGTATCAACACCTCTGAAATTGATAAATACATCGAAAGAAGAAGTCTGTCGAGATAAAGCAGATGAAGTAGTAGCTCGTGATGATGAAGCCATGGAATTGCATTACTATTGGAGAGCTCTCTCTTCTTTTTGCTTCTTTCTATTATGGAACCAAGAATAGCAGTATTGGAAGTTCAATTTGAAGTTTCCCAAATGAAATAACTATGAGGCTGTGTTGTTGTAGCTCTATTGTACTCAAAGTTTAAAGTGTTTTTTGTTAGGATTCCTGGGAGAACTAATCAGATTGCTCTTTCCTTCACTAGACAGGCTTCGACTATTTCGGGATTGGTGTGTTGACTAGACTCCTCTAGTTAACATCATGATTTAATTGTAAATGAGATATTGGCTTTCTCTGTTTCTTTTACCAAAAAAAATAAATAAAATAACTAGGAGGCGGCCTTAATCAGTGGCTTACACCTCACAGTGGATTCGTTTATTCTAGCACTCTTTCAGGATTTTGTGTACCTATTTGTAATAATGGTATTTCATACAAGAGCCAAATTTGTAACATAGTATTAATGGTTACACTGAAAATCAATTGCTAAAAATCCATAATGATTATCAATTTTATTTGTGATTATTTATTTTATATTTTCGTTTTCTTTTTTCTTTGATTTGAATTTGTTCTTGTGACATAAATTTGATAATTTTTTTTTATATTTTACATTGTCTTATAATTATTTACTTAGGCTCTCTTTAGTATAGTTTATATTTATTTTATGAGTTATTTATTATAAATCATTGGAAAATTTATTTGGACCTCTACTTAACAATTGGTTTACTACTCAGAACTACATTCTCTAGAGAAAAGTGACACAGACCACCCCTAAAACACTGTTTTGTAATAAAATGATCCATACTGTTAGGTTGTGGGCGTTAAAATATGATGGAAAAATAAAATAAAATTTCATTAAGTCAATACTACCCCTATCTAAATTGAAATTACCTAAATACCTTTATTATAAGGGAGACCGTTGTTTGAAGATTCCTTTTATTTCTCAATTTCGAAAGGTCTCGGAAAAGGATCGACCATTGATGACGGAGTAGATGTGGCAAGGATCCCTTTTATTTCTCAGTTTCTCAGAAAAGGATAGGCCATTGACGATGGAGTAGATGCGGCAAGGATTTGTTTTATTTCTTAGTTTCAGAGAGTCTTAGAAAAGGGTTGATGATGGAGTAGATGTGGCATCTGTTTTGGATTGCAAGAGTGACCTCATGGGATATGCATTCCCTGACAATTTAGATGGAGGCAAACGATAAGAATTTGAGTTTGGTCTTGACAGAAGATCGTATGTGTGGTTTTATTGTCCAGATATTTTTAGTTCGTGAGATGGTGTGGGATAATTCCCATAGACCTCGGTATTGATTTCTTTAATGGTCTATTGTTAGTTGTTTGGGATGACCTCTACTGATGGCTATGCTGAAGGTGGGGGTTTAACATCCTATCAAGGCTATTTTGTTAACTTTATTTTTGTTAATAATATCTCTTGCTTCGACTGTAGCAAGAAAAAAAAAAAAAGGTTTAGTCTTGACGGTAGAGAATATTCCAGAGAATGTGATATGGGATGAGGAAAAAAAATGATGGCTAATCATGACAAACTGGAAGGAGTAATTGAACCACACCACTGGTTTCCCCTTATTCTCTTTTGATTTTCTTTTCTTGTGTGATTGAGATGACTTTTGAAAGATACTCTGATTAGAAAATGCTAACACCACGCAAAGCACCTCTACTTCTCAAGAACATTGTCTATCGTCGCCGGAACTAGAAACTTGGATATTAATGAACAACACTTGGAAAAAATGAACAAATGCTGCCGATAGAATGCTAGGTAGCCGTCATCGGAGAAGATGAAAGTAAGATGACCAAACCCGCTTTTCTTCACACCTTTTCCTCAATCGATGTCTAGGCCATCGAACAACAGCTTCTTGGGCTCTTCGAACCCTAGCTGCTGCCACAAGCTTCATCGCTTCTGGAATTTGCTGAGTGGTCTTCATGGAATCGATACGCTCTTGAAGCTCTTGATACCATACTTCAATGGGTATTTGAAGGAAATTTATGTCACTTAAATATAGTTAATACTGTTAGTTTTAGGTAATGGACTATAAGTTTAAAAGAAACAGAGTATTTCTGTGTAGTAAACTAATTGTCGAAGGGATGTTTGAGTAAATTTTCCTAAATAATTTATAAGAATAAATTATGAATCACGAATAATAACCATGTAATACTACTAGACATAAAGAAGTAATAATAGATTATCATAATAACGAAAAATACCTTCTAACCTATTTGTAGATTTTAGATTATATCAATTTATTTTAAATATAAATAAATACAAAAAATTATACCAAACGATTAAATATGTCATAATGTATTCTATAATTAATTTTATAATACATACCAAAGAGAGGCTTAGTGGCATCCAATTCACAATGGATTCTTCTTCTAGCGTCCTTCTCGGATTCTTGTGTACCATTGATAAAATTGGCAGAATGCCATACTTCATACTTGATAAAAGTTGTTATTGTTATATCGAACAACTTATTATCATAAAAAAAAAAAGTTTGACATTGATCTCTTGAGCAACTTTTGGTCGGAAAAAAATCATCTCGTGTTGTCCATTCATCTAGCTATGATCCAACAATTGGAATTCATCAGACGCACATATCGATGTATTAATATGCACACCAAGTGAGCTCCAGTGATTGGAACACGGCTAAATACTGACCAACGAGAGGAGACAATATGAGTCCCTTCTAGTCTGAACTCAAGAGAACTGGAAAATTTAAAGAGAACTGGAAAATTTATTTTTTACTTTGATGAAATTACAAATAAAACCACTTAACTATCTTCTCTTCTATAATATATCTTCTCACATAATCATAGGCACAAATCACACACACACACACACACACACACACACACACACACACACACACACATACACACACACACACATATATATATATATATATATAGATATATATATATATATTTGGGTAGGTAGGAATGCACATGTAAATATTAACACAAGCATAAGCGGAGGAGTAAATCCAGCCCCATGTCTATACTATCACTAATGAATTTTAATCAAATATGTAATTACTACGGTTGTAAATTGTCCCGCCGGTCTGCCATCCGAGCTATTTGCAATCACAAAAGTTAAACAAGGGAGTTAGGGGACTAAGCCCCGGGTACACTCCAATGCCTAAGTCAGATTCCCAATGTAAACAATCAAGAGATAGCAAGAAGCTATCTCCAATTTAGAGAAAGAGGGGATCGATGAGAGAGTTTGAGCATATGAGAGAATGAATGATGAAGAATGAGATTGTGAGTGTCCTTTACCTTGAGAGATTGTCCTCTACTTATAGAGATTTTGGAAGAAGCATGGATGTATCGGGACTGTAGGAAGTAGATCGCCAATAGGACAAGGTGTCACTCTGAGGGATGCCCAGGTCATAGACTCCAAGTAGGAGTGGGAGACTGTAGCCAAGGAAGCTAAGTCAGTCAGTAATGAGAGTGATACGTGTCACCATACGAGTGGTCGTATAGCCATGATGATCGGCATCATATTGTACTAGGAGAAGGACTCCTACGACGTAACCTACTTGCCTTAGGACACAGGACTCCGACCGGGAAACGTAACCCAGTAGGATTATACCTCCGACTAGGCGCCGTTTCTTGATAAGATTGTGCCTCCGCCCAGGAGACATAACCGAATAGAATTATGACTCTGATCGTGCAAGGCCGAGCAGCCCTTCATCACCCCTGGTAGGCCTATATGACTTTGGGTGCCACGTGTAAGACTTTAATTGGATGATTTTCCCCTCCATAACAGATGCCCCTTACGCTGTCAGATGTGAAGGATTCGATAGTGCAAATATACTTCGTCAAATATTATGGATCCGACCAGGCGTAACATGAGCCTGTCGAGTCTTGGTTGTTAGTTGCCCTATCATCTTCTGATCGTCTCCCTTTGCGGTTGGACCTTCCTAGTAAGATGATGGCAGTTGTTGCCAGCTGTCTCCACTACCAGTTTGGTATGGAATTTGAGGTGCCTTGATTGCGAAGTGTTGCGAGTTTGCACTGTTGATCTTTGAACCATTCAAACCGCTATTCCCATCTGACGGTTAGGACCCAACTGTCATGTCTTGGGAAGACGTGCCATAAATAGCTGCTCTGATCTCGAACTCATTAGCTAAATCCAACGATGGATATTCAATCGACGCGTCTCGAGAAGACACCCCATAAATCGACCTCGAAGCGGTTACGATGAGCTGACGTCAGCCTATCACGTCGCGTCCTGCTCGGCAGACCTTCCGCCACTATTGTAGCGCCACGTGGATGGAATATGAACGACTTATTTTCAGACTTTGCACCTATAAGTACCCCCCTCCTTCCTCTCGCTCGATCATTTGGGCAAATTGAGGTCGGAGTATTCATTGTCCTGTCAGACCCCTCACGAGTCTTCAAGTCTTTCATGCGTCTTTCCTGCCTTTCTTCAAACAGTAAGTCTTCTCTTCCTTGTTGTTTGTTCTTCTATCATTTCATGCTTGTTAGTTCTTCCTCCTACAATAGTGTCAGACCTTTAGGGAGAGTGAGAGAGAGGAAATCCATGGCCCAATACAGGACTTCCTCTTCAGAGACGTCTTTCGATTCACTCAACGAGTTGTCAGCCACCCATAGATATCTCAGTAGGAAAAGGAAAACCTGGGATTCTGTTAGTCTGGAGTTCGACTCGGACACCACCAAGTCAGAGGACTCTGGTAAGGCAGCCAGTGTCCTCAAATCTCTGAAAGTCATTCCTTCTGCTTTCGGGCCTGCCTCTGAAGAAGAGCTTGGGGAGCGTTCCTCTGAGGCTGTTGAGGGGAGCTGACCGGCTTGTATATCTGCTCGAAGGGCTCTTCGTCAGAGGAGCGGTCAGCCACTAACTCTGCCCATAGAAAAGGTTCCCGCTTGGCAAGTACCGAGCAGGGTAGCCTCTGATATGACCCTATCTCAGATTCGTAGGGCCTACAGCTCGAGGTCCCCATGACTGACGTCCTGGTTAGGCCTCCCATGGTAGAAGAGAGGGCTTGCACCGTACAACTTTCGGAGGTCTACGTGTATGAACATGCTTTGAAGTCTGGCCTCCGATTCTTGATACACCCTCTTGTTGTTGACATTTTGAAGGTGTATTACATCGCCCCTTTCCAATTGACTCTGAACATGTGGCGGTGCATCTAAGTCTTCATCATCTTCATCCGCTGACTGGGTGAGACTCCGAACGTGAACTTGTTTCGGTCTCTATTTAAGTATTCAAGTCTGACTGAAACTCACTCCATGAGCAGGTGGTACTACTTTAGTCAGAGGGACATGAAGAAGCTCCCCCTGATCTCTTAGAAGCCTTCCTCCATCCATGGGTAGAAGGAGAAATTTTTCTTCATGGGCTCTCCGTCGGGCGGTCCGGCACTACCTCTGTCCAACGGGTGGCTCGTGGTGGATGCGACCGGATTTAACAAGGTGTCAATCCTGACTTCAGAGGAGAAGCATGCCTTCCAAAGGGTAAAGGATGGCCAGACTGTTTGGTACGCAGATCTGGCAGATCCCCAAAAGCTGACCGAGCATGGCCTGCTAGGTGAGTTTTTTTTATCTCTAACCGTCACCCTCCGATCTAGTAATTACTGTAGGTACTGACCGCATGTTTGGGTCTTTTGTTGCAGTGAACTTTCGAACGATCAACTTGTGGCTTGGATCCTGCGCAAGCGGGCAGCGGAGGCAGGAAGGCAGGTCGACCAAAGGGATGATCCAGCTGGCGGGGTCGTCACAAGATCATGTATAGCAGCCGAGGACCCCAAGGGTAAGGGGCGCTCTCTAGAGGTGCCAAACAAGAAGATCCGGTTAGCCCAGGAGCTGCCGGTTGATATATATAAGAAAAGGGAGACTGTGAAGGTGGGTTCACGGGACGATGATAGGAAGGGAACTGAGGCGAGGGAAGTCCAGCCCCTTCAAGCGACTAAAGTGGTCGACCTGACCAAGATTGTCGATACGAAGGTGAAAGGAGATACCGTTCGGCTTGTAGAGGATGACCTTGAGAGGAAATTAAAGGTGACTGACTATGTTCGCTCCCGAGCTCAACTTAAAGAGCATTGATTTGGTGTTCAAGAGTTCAAGGGCGGTGAGGATCATGTTGACCCAGAATTACCTCCCTGAGGATGTGGCCTTCACCTCGTCCTTGGAGATGGGGGATTTGTTGAAGAGGATCTTCCTCGCTAGCACTCAGGTAGGATGACCAGTTCTCTTTACCACATTTTTATTTCCACTTTGTTTGAGAAGGTTCCCTAACTGTTCTCTTTTCTGACTTTCAAGGCAGCAACCTCGTGGCCGAACTGTACCAAAAGGCTGCGTCCATGAGAATGGAGCTGGATGATCGAAGGGAGCTGGAAACCTCCCTCCGAGAGGCTCTGAAGTTGGCTGAGGAGAAGTTACGGGAGAAGACCTCCGAGGCTGAGGGTCTAGCCTTGGAGAAGTCTAACCTCTGGAGTTTTTTAGACAAGGCCGAGGATGCCCTTTCGGCGGAGCATGAGCGGGTGCACCAGGTTGAAACAAAGCTCTGAGCTATTGAGGATGCTAAGCGGATGGCCGAGGACGAAGCCAAATCAGCCAAGGATGCTTTGGCTAAGGCTGAGGAGTTCCAGGCAGAGGAGTTCCAGGCAGAGATCAGGGACCAGGCCGTGGCTGACTATTAGTTGTCCGCCCAATATGCTGAAGAGTTGGAAGATGCCGCTAGTAGGTTCTTCCAAAAGGGTGTTGTCTACTTGAAGGAGCAGCTCGTTAGTAAAGATGTCGTGGTTAACTACTCTGACATACCCATTCTGGCCAAGCAGGAAATGATGGAGGCGATCGAGGGAAGAGAAGCTGAGGAGATGCTGGAGTATGATCAGCCGGCCTACGAGGTACCCCAAACGCCGATCATAGAGCTTTCAGAAGTTCATCTGTTGAGCGACGCCCCTACGAACCCTGTTGTGAAGGACGGACCAGCATGAGACTTATTGAAAATTTTCTCTCTTTTTTATTTTTCTTATTTTGTAAAGTTCTACCCCTTCATGGAGTTTTGTACTACTGCCCCCTTGTGGACTTTTATGAATGAAACATGTTTTTTGAAATCTTCTTATGCTTGTGCTTTACCACTTCCCTATCTCGGTGTTGTATTACTCCTACCCCTGAAGTGTAGTCGGCCTGAATGCTGTGAAGGCCGAGGACACTTGAGTTTGGAGTGATTTGGCTAAGGCATGCCATAGGTTGGCACGTACCCCTGAGCGGTATGTTACGATCGACATGATGAATTCCATTGAGTGCCCTACTTATGAGTATGAGGAGGCTATGTCAAGTATGATCTACATGCTACTCCTATCAATTTGTGGGTATTAGTAGGCAGATGCTTGTGAGATCTGCATGCTAGTCATACTTGCTTCTGGGTATGAATAGGCAGATGCTTCTCAGATTTGCATGCTAGTCATACCTGCTTGTGGGTATGAAAAGACAGAGTCACATGTGACCAGCATACTACTCGTACCTGCTTGTGGGCATGAGTAAGATATATCAAGAATGGTCTGC
Organism: Protea cynaroides; assembly: GCA_028583415.1. Classification (NCBI taxonomy): domain Eukaryota; kingdom Viridiplantae; phylum Streptophyta; class Magnoliopsida; order Proteales; family Proteaceae; genus Protea; species Protea cynaroides. Next base: position 75,595,169 of record CM053271.1, read on the forward strand.
ATGCTACTCCTACTTGCTTGTGGGTATGAGTAGGCAGATGCTTGTGAGGTATGCGTGCAAGTCATACCTGCTCGTGGGTATAAAGAGGCAGAGTCACTAGGGACCGGCATGCTACCCGTACCTGCTTATGGGTATGAGTAGGCCAGCTGGGCCTAATGGAAAGAGTGTGAAACGCAATTGCTCTGATGTGTAGACGCAATGAGAAGACTTCTTGCATTAAGACTATATCTGAGCGGGTGCCCCTAATGGGTCTGGCTTACAACTGATACTACTTGCTTTGAAAAGGACAATTACACTTGAGGCCTATACAGGTTGGCCGACTCGATTGAAGAAAAAATATACTTAATGTAAAAACTAACTACGGAGTGCTAAACTGCGGCAGTGCTCATTGGTAGTACTTACGAAGATTGGTGGCATGCCAAGTTTGGAGGATTTCTTCTCCATTGAGGGTGGATAGCATGTATGAGCCAGGTCGGACTATCTTGAGGACACGATAAGGACCCTCCCAATTTTTAGCCATCTTCCCTTGGTTGGTCGGCTCTGAGACAGTTGCTTTACGGAGGACGAGGTCCCCAACTTTGAACATCTTGGGCTGCACTGTTTTGTCATAGTGTCGGGCCATCGCCTGCTAGTATTCGGTTACTCTGAATGCCAAAGACTCCCTCACATCCTTCAAGTGGTCCAGATTTGTCCGAAGGTCATCAGCGTTGGTGTCTTCACTGAAGTTCAGAATCCGATATGTGGAGTGAAATACCTCCATTGGGACGACTGCCTCCATGCCAAAGGTGAGCATGAACGGAGTTTCTCCCGTGGGGGTTTTGCTAGTCGTCCGGTATGAACAGACAATGCTGGGTAGCTGGTCAACCCACTTCTCCTTTTCGTCTACTACCATCTTTTTCAGGCTAGACAGTATGGTCTTATTCATGGCCTCTATCTGCTAACTAGTTTGAGGATGACAGACCTATTCAAAATGATGGTCGATGAAAAATTCTGCACAGAACTCTGTGATTGATGGGCTGGAAAACTGGGTGCCATTATCTGTCACAAGGATATGGGGTACGCTGAACCTGTATATTATGGAGTGTCTGAAGAACTGCTCCACTTTGGTCAAGTCAATCTTGGCGACAACCTCTACTTCTATGTACATCATGAATTAGTCAATGGCTATGATGACATACTTTCGTTGGTATGTTGCTTTGGGGAAGGGCCCCATGATGTCCATGCCCTAGATAGTAAATGGGATAGGACTCGTGATTGGCTGTAGAGGTGTTGTCACACCCCAATTCTGCACCAACCAGAATGGTGTGATGAACCGTCAATAAAACAACGGTTCAATCAGGATCTCGAATAGGCTATCCCCACCATATTGTCACACCCCAATTCTGCACCAGGTTGAAACAAAGCTCCGAGCTGTTGAGGATGCTATGCAGATGGCCGAGGACGAAGCCAAATCAGCCAAGGATGCTTTGGCTAAGGCAGAGGAGTTCCAGGCAGAGATTAGGGAGTAGGCCATGGTTGACTATTAGTTGTCCGCCCAATATGCTGACGACTTGGAAGATGCCGCTAGCAGGTTCTTCCAAAAGGGTGTTGTCTACTTGAAGGAGCAGCTCGTCAGTAAAGATGTCTTGGTTAACTACTTCGACATACCCATTCTGGCCAAGAAGGAAATGATGGAGGCGATCGAGGGAAGAGAAGCTGAGGAGATGCTTGTAAGACCCGCACGCCACGAACCCGGTCTAACCTTACATTTCATGTCGTAACCAGTATACATATCATGGTCGAGCCAAGTGGACCAAGTGCGTGAAGAAACCCAAGACCCAATATGAAATTTAACTCAAAAACAGTCAAAATGAGGGTAGGGTGTCACACCCTAATTCTGAACCAACCAGAATGGTGTGAGTGAACCATCACTGAACCAACGGTTCACACCACGATCTCGATAGAACCGTGTCCACCCATATAAACCATTGCACATAACCACAATTAGAATACAATAAATACAACGAAAGTCTTTAAATAAATGAACTGAGTAATCTATTGATAAATTTAATAAAATATCCAATTATTCAATGACCAAAACTTAAATAAATATTTTTACATCAACTGTATCCCAACAGAAAAATTACTGAAATAAATAAAGTAAAACCCTAAAGGTACACGCAGAAAGGGCACTCGCATGAAGCGTCATGCTCGTCCTCTCCTACTTGGACATCCAGAGCAGCAACACCTCCATACACCGAAGCGTTCACGTATTCATCCACCGTGTAACCTGCATCAACATCTAAAAGTGTAGTGTACACAAAGGGTGAGCTCACAACTTAGCTCAGTAAGACAATCAGACAGTGTATCAATATCATATGCATGAGTAACAATCATTTTATGCTGTGGTCTAGTTTAAGTTTGCAATGTGTTATAGAAAGGGTTGGCGGCCACCGCACCTCTATACACGAGTGTGTAGACAGTAGATCACACCGCTGCCGACCCACATGCACCCATCATGGAATAGAGATAGAAATAAGGCATCCACTACCTCCCCTGATGCTCTACCCATACCAATACATAAGCCCCTACTGGCTAGGGCTTGCAAACTGGGCTCGCAACTAACCAATCCTATATGTCATCACTGTAGGCTCTATCCCAGTACAGCTCCCTACGGCATAGAGATAGATCTAGAGCGTGGTGGCCAGGCCAGAGACCACAGTGCCATGACCTCCCCCTGATACCCTACCCGCACCAAGCATACTAAGACAGAACAATACGCAAGTAGACTCTACCCCAACATAACTCCCTACGGCATAGAGATAGAGCTAGAGCGTGGTGGCCAGGCTGGAGACCACAGTGCCACGACCTCCCCCTGATGCCCTACCCACACCAAGAATTCTAAGATAGAATACTACAAAAAGGTGCTAGTATGAGGAATGATCCTAGACCCTAGGCCCTTCCCATTCCACACACTAAAGAAAACAATCACATGCCTAACAATCACATCCTAGCATATGGAATATGCATGAACAAATATAATAACTGGAAATAACAGATGACATGTGAGAATGCACAAACATCATACCAAATATTAAGGGTTATTAGCAATGGTTTACTGTCCATTAATTATTAGGGTTTAGGTCTGATTCCCTTACCTCACGCTCGTTTGATAGCTTGCTCCACGTCACAAGATCCAAACGTGATATCACAAAGTCCTACATAATATTAGGGTTCAATTAGAATAGTTTCTTAGGGTTTACGTTGGTCGGAAACCAACGAGGTTACAAAATACACTCATAGAGCTGACCGGTCGCAGGTACCGATCGCAGCTCTATGGGGAAAATTGGTGACCGGTATGGTCAACTGGTCCCCACAGGCTACTCCCCGAGAGATACCGGTCGCGGTACCAGTCGCATGACCTGCGACCGGTATGGTCGACCGGTATGTCTCTCGAAGACCATACACTTGGTTTTTCGACTCCCGTCGATCATTCTCTATTGATTCCAGGGTTCCTCCTACACATTCTAAGTCTGAGCTTTGAGTTAGAGTTGTTTTCAACTCCATTCAAGTCTAGTTTTGATGGTATTCATCCTAGAACTCGAATCTAGGGTTTATCGACTAAATTAGGGTTTGACGGCAAAGTAGGGTTTAGATCAATACCCGCTCTGCATGGTATGATTCAACAACAAACAACCCTATAAGAGTTCATAGAGTAGAGGAAGGTTCAAGCACTTACTGTTGACTGGCGGTAAGGTGTGCGTCGTCGAACGGCAATATCGGCTCTTCCTTCTTCTTCCTAGCTCCTTCTCCTTCTTAAATCTCCTTCTCCTTTCTAGGGTTTGTAAGAATCATTAGAAAGGTTTCTAGGAGGTTTAGAGGGGTTTATATAGGCTAAAATTAGGTTTAGGAAGCCTCTTAGGATTAGGAAAGTCAATCAGTTTGAAATTTAGAAAGTGGGACCCGTAAAGATCCAATTCCGGATCTTGGTAGTCTGTTGCGCAGACCATACCGGTCGATCGGTACCATCGAATGGTATGAGTAAATCATACTTTTGTTGGTCTATTTTTGGTCCGATTTCATACCTGGTTGTCATCCGCTCATCCCGTCTGGTCCGGTGATGATCGGAAGACCTATTACGACATGAACGAAGGGTTTAGATCGGGTTCACGGAGTATGGGTCTTACATAGGGTCTCATGCCTAAACAGGTAGGGTCGACCCCACCTCAACAAAAGTCCAACCCATGAATTTTTGGTCGTGGGGTCGCATGGGTCTCTCGGATTATGCGACCCTAGCATCGACACTAGGAAAACAGCATGAACCGAAAAGTAAGAAACTTTCCTAATTTCAAAGGGGACCTTTACTAAACTCAATGGGACTTATTTTGGGAGGTTTTTCTCTATAAATAGGACGTCCCTTAGGCTCTTTCACTCCTTTTGAAACCCTAATTGAATGTGAGAAAAAGAAAAGAGAAGGAAGAAAAGGAAAAGAGAAGGAAAGTTGGAGAAGAAGGCTAAGGAGAAGAGTTTCAGAGGAATCTCTGAATTCAGCAAATCTAAGGTATGAAAACATTCTCTATGAATTGTGTAAGACCCTAGAATAGTTTATGAAGAGGGTAGGATATGAGAAACCCAAATCATCCATCCATGGGAAAATTCCAATGGAATCCATGGAGGGAATCATTGTAAACAAAGTAAAGGAAGTAATTTGGAGTTTTGAGCCATAGAACAATCATAGAATAGACTATAAAAGTAAGCCAAAGGACCCAAACATGAAAGAATGGACTGTAGGATGAAAGGTCGACTCAAACTATGTGCGGTCGCACGTAGGGTCGATTGGTAACCGGCCCTACCAGACCACAGGATCGAACCCAAGTTCTCGGGAAGTTCCAGGGAAGCTATGGTCGCACCTAGGGTCGATGGATAACCAACCCTATGATCGAACCTACCCCTGGTGTCTCAGATACCTACGACCCATCCTGCGACCCATCCTGCGATCCTAGCAGTACAACAAGCTTAAAACTGTTGGAATTAATTCTAATTAAAATTTATCGACTTGTTAGGTTTTCCTAGTGATATAAAGGTGATTCTTAAAGCTTGAAAGAGGATCTACACTCAAGAAAAGGTGAGGGAACAAGACCTAAACTAATTGGCTAATAATAAACCATTTTCGTTTATTGAGTCAAATTCCATGTATGATTGTATGATTGTATGATTGTATGATTGTAATGTGCATATCACATGTCATCTACTATTCCTGTTATTACTGTTCATGCATATTTAATTCCGTTTATTTACAACATGATGATGATAATGATGATAGGAATAAGCATGTGAATGTTTGTGTGTGGTTAGTGTACTTGATGCGAGTGGGGCATCAGGGGAAGTGTGATGCGGTGCGGTCCTAAGCACTTTAACCCTATCTCTACTCAAGTCTTGTCCACTGACATCATCGTATCGCCATTACCTTAGCAGAACTATTACGTCGTAGGGCATCAGGGGAGGTGGTCTCGGACCTTGTAGTCTTTGACTCTGCCGGGGGGCCTTAGCTCTATCTATATGGATGTATTGAGGGATGCTGGGGTGAGGCCTTGGATACATTATTTGACATTAGGATTGGTTAGTTGCGAGCCCAGTTTGCAAGCCCTCGCCAATAGGGGCTTATGTGTTGGTATGGGTAGAGCATCAGGGGAAGTGTGATGCGGTGCGGTCCTAAGAACTTTAGCTCTATCTCTATTCCATGGTGGGTGCATGTGGGGGCGGCAATGGAGTTTGATCAGTTGAACGGTTCCACACACTCGTGTATAGAGGTGCGGCGGCCTCCAAACCTTTCTATAGCACATTGCAAACTTATATACCAGACCAAAGATATGAATTGAACGCATACATATGTTTTGTTGGATTGTTTTGTTTACTCACTGAGCTCAAGTTGGAGAGCTGACCCTCGTGTACGAAATTCTTTTTAGTATCTGATGTTGCAGGTATTACGGTTGAAGATTTTATCAACACGTTAACATATGAACAGGTGGCGACTATGATGAGCAAGCTGTGGAGGACTATTGTGATTAGTTAAGCGAGCGTTCGACCATGAATACTCTTAGTGTTTGACTTTCGTATTTGGATATTTATAATATGTATTAGATTATGTTTTGCATACTTGGAGATAAATGAAATATTAATTATTTATCATGATTAGACCTCAATTCATTATCTGTAAGACTTTCGCTATTTACTTTATTATCTCTGATTAATGTGGAATGTGTTTTGGTTTAAGAAAAATGGGCATAGGCTCTACGAGATCCTGGTTGAACCGTTGGTTTATTGATGGTTCATTACACCATTCTGGTTGGTGCAGAATTGGGGTGTGATAACTTGGTATCAGAGCTCTCAGGCCTTTCCCATGAAACCTGAATACTTCCACTAGAGTCCATGAACTGAGTTAGGATAAATAAAAGCTTTAATACAAGCACACCATAAGCACCTGTGTTGGTTGAGACAGAACTTAAACACGACAATAATGTACATATTAAAGGTAGAACCATATATATACACAAACAGAAAGAGAAAATTCAATACTTATCTTGATAAACGAATAATATAGGGTATGATCTATAGGTCGGACAGTTATCTAAGTATACAAAGGATATAGTACAGTAGCAAGAAGGAAGCATCTATAAAGCAGAAAAATTGGAATACCGAGTTGGTACTCACAAGATGTGAAACTCGATGTATGACAGAGGAAGGAAAAAAATGACTAGTAAAGCCTAATTCCCTGTAAAGGTAAAGCGAAGGATCTCAGGCTGAATGCAACAGAGATAGGAAAACAATGGCCATACACTAAGAATAAAAGAAGATAAAGCTATACTCCTGGGTGACGTAGAGACTCAGAGTGAGATCCACCACAAGCTGATCCCTTGCCCACTGAGCATTAAGAAGATGTTAAAACTTGACGCCACCACTATCTGGGTCGAGAACGGGTAGTGAAAACTCATTTGAGCATATGCTAAATAATGATAATCAGATTAGAACAAATCGAAGGAGGTAAACAGCCAGGCCACTCCAGCCAATGTACCTTGGCCACGATTGTAATAAATTTAGCCTGACAAAATACAAGAGCTACAACAGATGAGACCAACTATGCAAGTTGCTATGTGAATTACTATCCAAGTTGCCAATGCTACATCAACACCTCCGGGTCAAACCAAGTACGGTATCGATTGGTAGCAACACTGTACCCTCAGCACCTGTTACCTATAACACAGTTCCTACCATACAACAAGTCCCAGTAATGCACACCCCAGTGCAGAAGCTTGGTGCACAACCAGCAGTGTATCAAGGTGGTTACCCTTATCAGCCACCGATGTATGGGATAGCTACATCATGACAAAATGATCCGACCAAGGATTGAGGAATATTTTCTGAAGACGAAGCCTTAAATGTTTTCAGTAAAGGATCAAATATATTTGTGGCCATATATCTAGATAGGTTTATATAGGATGCGGTGCATTATTGATATAATCTTATGATTATAGAGGATGCACATACCTAATTTTAAATTCTCGTACCTTGACAGGATATCTTTTTTATTTAACCTCTCAATTGGAGTTATAGATATTATTTCTTTAGTATTAGTCCCGATTATACCAAACTGAGCCACTATCATGATCGACAACATGAACAGAGATATGAACTGAATGAACAGTTAAATGTTTAATCATGTTGAGTGTACATCGTTTCGATTTTACCTGATTTACTGATGTACGAAAACTTTCTCTGGATTTATTCCTATAGTTGCTTGACCAATGGCATCATATATACTCAATAGAACATGTAACCATGAGGTTAAGAGTTGTAAAACCTCTATTTTCATATAATTGGACCACCGTGCAACTTGATGATCTTTTGATGCCGGTTGGATTACCATAGATTTACTCTTGATCCTTTTAACTTAAGTTCATTAGATAAAGCAAGTGTTTGTCATTATGCTAAATTGAGAGAAGGAAATGAATTGCTTTTGGATAAACATTTTGATTCTTACATTTCTCGACATCCATTAATAATATGTTTAGTGAATAAGAAATTATGGGAAGTAAGATGATTAAATTCAGATTAGATTCTATAGCCAAGGAACCTCAGATGAAGAAATGGAGGACCTATTTCGAGATTGCTGAATAGATGGATATGGTCATAAAAGAGTGCATGAGCAAAAGTGAAAATTATCAAGACTAACTAGGAAAGAGTAGATAGCACTCAAGTAATGTTAAAGATGGCTATATCGGTATGAATTTTGACAAGGCAAAAGATTCCTAAAGGCAAATCTAAGAGTGGATACAAGGATAAAGTAAAAAATCATGGCATTGATAATATTCAGATTAGTACAAGTAATACTGAATTATGCCCAATGTTAAAGGAAATGATTAAGCAAAGACCAAGACAGTTTGACAGACTTAATGAAATTTTGAGCATATACCCTAATGCTTAGACTTGGGATATGTAATGAGTAAATAGTCAGAAGATGCTTTTCGAGATATATAATAGAATAATAAAAGAAGGTGTAAGCTAATGAGTTTCTTTCAAGATATCAGATTTTGACGATAGTCTTGAAAAATCATAAGAGATGAAGGAACTAGACAAGCTCTTAAAACCATTATACCAGATTTGCTAGTTCAAACCTTTTGGACTGGATGTTGTATTGGATGAGTGTTATGAACAATGTTCGAATCATATGAATGGATAGAATTTGGATGCAACCTAAATCGACTTGAGATGGCAGACCTTGACGTCATCTTGGGAATAGACTGGTTGTCTCAACACTCCAAAAAGTTGTTATGTGCATAGAAGAGGTAATCATTCAAGAATAAAGATGGAATATAATTTAGTATTATTTGAAGTATGTTGCCTAAGAAGTGAAAGCTGATCCTCTCTATGCTAAAGGCGAAGAGACGTTTTGAAGATAAAGAAGTTAGATATATGATATCTGTGGTATACGTTACCAAAGAAGCACCACAAATGAAAGATATTGATGTGATGCATAAATTTCCTGATGTGTTTCCAAGAGACTTACCTGGGTTACCATCTGATCATATGATCGAGTTCATCATCGACTTGTTACCAAAGACGATACTTGTGTCAAAGGCACCTATAGAGTAGTCCCTATATAGTTGAAGGGATTGAGACTCAACTATGGAAGTTATTAAACAAGGGTTCTAATCGGCTAAGTACTGCATCACAGGGAGTGCCAATTCGTGAAGAAGAAGGACGGTAGTGTTAGATTATGTATAGACTACCGGGGACTAAACAAGCTCACGATTCAAGAATCGATATCTACTACCTCAGATCAATGACCTTTTTAAACATTTGCAAGGAGCAAAGGTATTTTCTAAGATTTATCTTCGGTCAAGATATCAACAGTTGAAGAATTTGGACAGTGATATCTCGAAGATACCTTTAGAATCGGGATTGGACATTATGAGTTCTCGATTATGATGTTTAGATTAACCAATGCCCTTACATCTTTTATGGAGCTGATGAACTGGGTGTTCATAGATGATATTTTGGTTTATTCTAAGAATGAAGCAACTCATATAACGAATCTTAGAACAGTTCACAACAGCTGAGAAGGGAAAAGCTTTATGCCAAGTCCAAGAAATATGAGACCTAATTAAACAAAGTGATCCTCTTAGATCACGTAGCATCATAAAAAGGGATTAAAGTGGACCCTATTAAGATAGAAGTAATCATATGGTGAGAAACACCTAAAGAATATTGCAAAGATCAAAAGTCTCTTGGGTTTAGCTGGTTATTACAGACGATTTGTAGAGGACCACTCTAAGATCGCAAAACCTCTTACTAAGCTAACCAGAAAAGGAGAGGAGTTTAATTAGACTGACAAGTGTGAAGAATGTTTCCAAACTCTAAAAACAAGGTTGATATTAGCTTCCATCATGATCGTTTCGGTACTAGGGAAACCTTTTACCCTATACATTGAAACTTTTGGATTGGATCTAGGATGCGGGTTGATGCAAGGTAAATAAGTGATTGCAAATGCTTCAAGAAAACTGAAGGAGCGTTAAAAGAATTACCCTACTCATGACTTGGAATTACCTGTGATGAATTATGCAATCAAGACTTGGAGACATTATCTATACGGAGAAGAATTTAGATTAAATGGAAACACGAATGTTTTATTTATCTCTTCACCAGAAAGAGTTAAACATGAGGATAAAATAGCTAGAATTGCCCAAGGATTTAGACTATGATATTAAGTGTCACCCGAGCAAGGCTAATGTAGTAGCTAAGGCCTTAAAGAAAAAGGGAATTATGAAGTCCAAGGAAGGACCCAGTATAAATGTTGTCTTATGTTTCACAACAATAGATTCAGATTTGGAAGGAGAGTAACATATAATAGAAACTCGTGATGATCTAATTGAGCAAGAACTTATGGATGAACTTATAGAGCAATAGTTCCTCGCTTGCGTTCACAACATTAAAGAATTAATAGACGAAGAAAAGGTAGTAATTTTGTTAGATCTATATCTAAGAGCGGGGTAAGAAGATTTAGAGAAGGAAAAACCTAACCCTGACTTACTTTGGATGCAGAGACGGTACTCAGATGCAGAGGTAGATTCTGAATACCTGAAGATAAAGACTCGGATATCATGAAGAGGATAATGATAAGAGCCCATTGTACTCAATATCCTGGACATCCTGGAGTACCAATATGTATCATGACCTGAAGATATTGTACTGGTAAAGAGGAATGATAACAGATGTGGCTTAGTGCGTGTTCCAGTGTCTGAATTATCAGCAAGTAAAGGCTGAAAGATAAAGACCAACATGGCTTACTACAACAACCATCAGAGCCAGTCTGAAAATGAAACTGCATTACAATGAACTATGTCACTGATTTACCACTGACTCCTAGAACGATTGACGCAGTTTGGGTGATTGTTGATCGCCTTAGGAAGATAGCTCATTCCATTGCTATACGACCTCGGTATGCTTTGAAGCGACTAACTAAGCTATATGTGGATTGAATTTGCTACCAAGCTACTATGTAGATGTCACCTATAAAGCATGGTACGGTAGAAATGTCAAATTCTTTTGTTTTGGAATAAAATTGATGAATAAGGAATTGTAAGACCTGAGTCTGTTGAAGAAACCTGTCGAGTAGCAGACAAGATCAAAACAAAGGGCAAAGATAGCTCAAGTTTCTCAGAAGAGACACCAAAACCTCGAGTTCGCCATAAGTGACAAAGTGTTCTTGAAGATATCACTTATGCATGGATTAAAAACAATTCAACGAGAAGGGAAAGTTGTATCCGATATATGTTTTAGACCTCATAAAATTTAGAGAGACGTAGAAAAGTTGCATATCAATTAGCGTTACCGCTATCCATGTCTAGTGTGCATGACGTATTTCACGTGTCTCTATTGAAGAAGTACATTGGAGATCCATATCAAAGGTATTGACCACGGATCCACTGGATTGATTAGATAGAAGATTTAACCATTGAAGTGGTACCAGCCTAGTTCACTGGTTGAAAGGTACAATATCTCCAAAGCTGAGATAATTATTATATTAAGGTAACCTGGCGAAGACAAGACGTGGAGAAGATTACATGGGAGGAAGAAGATGCAATGCGGAAACAGAATTCCCACCTAAATTCGAATTTTGAGGACATAATTTATTTTAAGGATGGAGGAGTTGTAAGATCCGTACGTTCAAATTTTGAGGACGAAATTTCTTTTAAGGGTGGTGGAGTTGTAAGACCCACACGCCATGAACCCAGTCTAACCTTACATTTTGTGTCGTGACCAGTATACATATCATGGACGAGCCAAGTGGACCAAGTGCGTGAAGAAACCCAAGACCCAATATGGAATTAAACTCAAAAATAGTCAAAATGAGGGTAGGGTCTCATGCCTAAACAGGTAGGGTCGACCCCACCTCAACAGAAGTCCAACCCATGACTTTTTGGTCATGGGGTCGCATGGGTCTCTCGGATTATGCGACCCTAGCATCGACCCTAGCATCGACCCTAGGAAAACAACACGAACCGAAAATTAGGAAACTTTCCTAATTTCAAAGGGGACTTTTGCTAAACTCAATGAGACTTATTTTGGGAGGTTTTCCTCTATAAATAGGACATCCCTTAGGCTCTTTCACTCCTTTTGAAATCCTAATTGAAAGTGAGAGAAAGAGAAGAGAAGGAAGAGAAGGAAAAGAGAAGGAAAATTGGAGAAGAAGGCTAAGGAGAAGAGTTTAAGAGGAATCTCTGAATTCAGCAAATCTAAGGTATGAAAACATTCTCTATGAATTGTGTAAGACCCTAGAATAGTTTATAAAGAGGGTAGGATCTAGGAGAAACCCAAATCATCCATCCATGGGAAAATTTCAATGGAATCCATGGAGGGAATCATTGTAAACAAAGTAAAGGAAGTAACTTGGAGTTTTGAGCCATAGAACAATCATAGAATGGACTATAAAAGTAAGCCAAAGGACCCAAACATAAAAGAATGGACTGTAGGATGAAAGGTCGACTCAAACTACATGCGGTTGCACATAGGGTCGATTGGTAGCCGACCCTACCAGACCACAAGATTGACCCCAAGCTCTCGGGAAGTTCCAGGGAAGCAATGATCGCACCTAGGGTCGATGGATAACCGACCCTATGATCGACCCTACCCCTGGGGTCTCAGATACCTGCGACCCATCCTGTGACCCTAGCAGTACAGCAAGCTTAAAACTGTTAGAATTAATTCTAATTAAAATCTTTCGACTTGTTAGTTTTTCCTAGTGATATAAAGGTGATTCTTAAAGCTTGAAAGAAGATCTACACTCAAGCAAAGGTGAGGGAATAAGACCTAAACTAATTGGCTAATAATAAACTGTTTTCGTTTATTGAGTCCAATTCCATGTATGATTCTATGATTGTATGATTATAATGTGCATATCACATGTCATCTACTATTCCTGTTATTACTGTTCATGCATATTTAATTTCGTTTATTTACAACATGATAATGATGATGATGATAGGAATAGGCATGTGAATGTTTGTATGTGGTTAGTGTACTTGATGCGAGTGGGGCATCAGGGGAAGTGTGATGCGGTGCGGTCCTAAGCACTTTAGCCCTATCTCTACTCAAGTCTTGTCCACTAACATCATCGTATCGCCATTACCTTAGCAGAACTATTATGTCGTAGGGCATCAGGGAGGTGGTCTCGGACCGTGTAGTCTCTGACTCTGCGAGGGGGCTTTAGCTCTATCTCTATGGACGTATAGAGGGATGCTGGGGTAAGGCCTTGGATACACTGTTTGACATTAGGATTGGTTAGTTGTGAGCCCAGTTTACAAGCCCTCGCCAATAGGAGCTTATGTGCTGGTATGGGTAGAGCATCAGGGCAAGTGTGATGCGGTGCGATCCTAAGCACTTTAGCTCTATCTCTATTCCATGGTGGGTGCATGTGGGGGCAGCAATGGTGTTTGATCCGTTGAGCGGTTCCACACACTCGTGTATAGAGGTGCGGCGGGCTCCAAACCTTTCTATAGCACATTGCAAACTTATATACCAAACCAAAGATATGAATTGAATGCATGCATATGTTTTGTTGCATTGTTTTGTTTACTCACTGAGCTCAAGTTGGAGAGCTGACCCCCGTGCACGAAATTATATTTAGTTTATGATGTTGCAGGTATTGCAGTTGAAGATTTTGTCAACACGCCAACATATTAACAGGTAGCGACTATGATGAGCAAGCTGTGGAGGACTATTGTGATTAGTTAAGCGAGCGTTCAACCATGAATACGCTTAGTGTTTAACTTTTATATTTGGATATTTATAATATGTATTAAATTATGTTTTGGTTACTTGGAGATAAATAGAATATTAATTATTTATCATGATTAGACCTCAGTTCATTATGTGTAAGACTTTCGCTATTTACTTTATTATCTCTGATTAATGTGGAATGTGTTTCGGTTTAACAAAAATGGGCATAGCCTATACGAGATCCTGGTTGAACGCTGGTTTATTGACGGTTCATCGCACCATTTTGGTTGGTGCAGAATTGGGGTGTGATAATGCTGGAGTATGATCTGTAGGCCTACGAGGTACCCCAAATGCCGATCATAGAGCTTTTGAAAGTTTATCTACTAAGCGACGCCCCTACGAACCCTGCTGTCAAGGACAGACCCGCTTGAGACTTATTGAAAATTTTCTCTCTTTTTTATTTTTCTTATTTTGTAAAGTTCTACCCCTTCATGGGGTTTTGTACTACTGCCCCTTGTGGGCTTTTATGAGTGAAACTTGTTTTTCGCAATCTTCTTATGCTTGTGCTTTACCACTTCCCTATCTCGGTGTTGTATTACTCCTACCCCTGAAGTGTAGTCGGCCTGAATGCTGAGAAGGCCGAGGACACTTGATTCTTGAGTGATTTGGCTAAGGCATGCCATAGGTTGGCACGTACCCATGAGCGGTATGTTACGATCGATGCGATGAATTCCATTGAGTGCCCTGCTTATGAGTATGAGGAGGCTATGTCAAGTATGATCTGCATGCTACTCCTATCAATTTGTGGGTATTAGTAGGTAGATGCTTGTGAGATCTGCATGCTAGTCATACTTGCTTCTATGTATGAATAGGCAGATGCTTCTCAGATTTGCATGCTAGTCATACCTGCTTGTGGGTATGAATAGGCAGAGTCACAGGTGACCAGCATGCTACGCATACCTGCTTGTGGGCATGAGTAAGCTATATCAAGAATGGTCTGCATGCTACTCCTGCTTGCTTGTGGGTATGAGTAGGCAGATGCTTGTGAGGTTTGCGTGCAAGTCATACCTGCTTGTGGGTATAAAGAGGTAGAGTCACTAGGGATCGGTGTGCTACCCGTACCTGCTTGTGGGTATGAGTAGGCCAGCTGGTCCTAATGGAAAGAGTGTGAAATGCAATTGCTCTGATGTGTAGACGCAATGAGAAGACTTCTTGCATTAAGACTATATCTGAGCGGGGCCCCCTAATAGGTCCGCCTTACAACTACTAGACTTGCTTTGAAAAAGACAATTACACTTGAGGCCTATACAGGTTGGCCGACTCAATTGAAGAAAAATATACTTAATGTAAAAACTAACTATGGAGTGCTAAACTGTAGCAGTGCTCATTGGTAGTACTTGCGAAGATTGGTGGCATGCCAAGTTTGGAGGATTTCTTCTCCATTGAGGGTGGACAGAATGTATGAGCCAGGTCGGACTATCTTGAGGACGCGATAAGGACCCTCCCAATTTTTAGCCATCTTTCCTTGGTTGGTCGGCTCTGAGACAGTTGCTTTACGGAGGATGAGGTCCCCGACTTTGAACATCTTGGGCTGCACTGTTTTGTCATAGTGTCGGGCCATCGCCTGCTGGTATTCGGCTACTCTGAATGCCAAAGACTCCCTCACATCCTTCAAGTGGTCCAGATTTGTCCGAAGGTCATCGACGTTGGTGTCTTCACTGAAGTTCAGAATCCGATATGTGGAGTGAAATACCTCCATTGGGACGACTGCCTCCATGCCAAAGGTGAGCATGAATGGAGTTTCTCCCGTGGGGGTTTTGCTAGTCGTCCGGTATGAACAGACAATGCTAGGTAGCTGGTCAACCCACTTCTCCTTTTCGTCTGTTACCATCTTTTTCAGGCCAGACAGTATGTTCTTATTCATGGCCTCTGCCTGCTTAGTTTGAGGATGACAGACCTATCCAAAATGCTGGTCGATCAAAAATTCTGCACAGAACTCTGCGAAGGATGCGCTGGCAAACTGGGTGCCATTATCTGTCACAAGGATTTGGGGTACGTTGAACCTG
Source organism: Protea cynaroides (assembly GCA_028583415.1). Classification (NCBI taxonomy): domain Eukaryota; kingdom Viridiplantae; phylum Streptophyta; class Magnoliopsida; order Proteales; family Proteaceae; genus Protea; species Protea cynaroides. The sequence continues at coordinate 75,610,990 of CM053271.1, forward strand.
TATATTATGAAGTGTCTGAAGAACTGCTCCACTTTGGTCAAGTCAATCTTGGCGACGACCTCCACTTCTATCTACTTCATGAAGTAGTCAATGGCTATGATGACATACTTCTGTTGGTATGTTGCTTTGGGGAAGGGATCCATGATGTCCATGCCCTAGATTGTAAATGGGATAGGACTTATGATCGGCTGTAGGGGTGTTGTCACACCCCAATTCTGCACCAACCGGAATGGTGTGATGAACCGTCAATAAACCAACGATTCAATCAGGATCTCGAATAGGCTATACCCACCATGTTAAACCAAAACACATTCCACATTAATCAGAGATAATAAAGTAAATAGTGAAAGTCATACAGATAATGAACTGAGGTATGGTCATGATAAATAATTAATATTCCATTTATCTCCAATTAACCAAAACATAATTTAATACATATTATAAATATCCAAATACAAAAGTTAAACACTAAACGTATCCATAGTTGAAACGCTTGCTTAACGAATCAAAAGAGTCCTCCACAGCTTGCTCATAATAGCCGCCTCCTGTTCATATATTGGCGTGTCGACATAATTTTCAACCGTAATACCTGCAACATCAGAAACTAAAAGAATTGTGCGCGCGAGGGTCAGCTCTCCAACTTGAGCTCAGTGAGTAAACAAAACAATGCAACAAACATACGCATGCATTCAATTCATATCTTTGGTCTGGTTCATAAGTTTGCAATGTGCAATAGAAAGGATAGGTGGCCGCCGCACCTCTGTAAGCACCCCATTTTTGCCACCCTTTGCATAAGTGAACCAATATAGCAGGTTTCTAGCCTTGAACCCAAAGATTTGTGATTCTTTACTGAACCCCACAGTAGGGTCTTAGGTTATTACCTACTTGAATGTACAGGTCGTGAAATTATCTTCGAAATGAGATTGGAATCATCAAATTCTGACGTCAAACAAGGAAGATATCACAGTTTGAAAGTGCATGGGCATTTATGTAATTATCGTATGTTGCATGCATTATCATTCAAACTTCAAGACATCATATCTTGGTTATCTGATATCGGAATCAGATGATTCGAAGGCCAATATTCCTTATTTTCAGTCCTCTTCAAAGTGGCCGTGAAAAATCCTAGGTAGAAGTCACCAGTGGACCCCATGCAAGCTTTCATGTAAAATTATCTTTAGAACTTCAAAGCTTCATATCTTTGTCGTTCTACATCGAATTCAGATGATTCCAAGGCCATTATTCTTCATTTGTAATGTTCTACAAATTGGATGGAAAAAAATCTCAAGTAGAAGTCTCCGAAGGGTCCCATACAAAATTACACATGGAAATGGTCATTTAATCTTCAGAAATTCATATTTTGGTCACCCCATATCCAAATCAAGTAATTTCAGCTTCATTATGTTCCATTTTTAGTATTCTACAAAGTGGACATAAAAAAATATCGGGTAGAAATTTTTGAAGAATCCCATGCAGAATGGTCAGCCAAATTATCAATAATTGACCTGTTTAAACTTTAAAAATTTTTAAGTTGCCATTTCATTTTCAAATGAGATGATTCAAGTTCCAATATTCCTCATTTTTAATGTTCTACAAAGTAAATATAGAAAATTTAGAATAGATGCTATCGAAAAATTCCATGTAGAAGGGTGACAGAAATGGACTTTGAAATGTCAACCTTAGTCCAAACTAGCTTAATCCTGCATAGTCTAACTTAGCCCGGCCCAGCTCAGACCAATCCAGACCAAGTTATGTCAGTCCATATGCATGTATTTCTTTTATATATGTATAATGTATAATTTATTATTGTATCTAATACATATATATATATATATATATATATATATATATATATATATATATATATATATATATATATATATATATATATATCTTATGGATATATTATATGTATTAATATATACATATATATTAGGAAAGATAGAGGAAAGTGAGGCCATGGAAAGAGAAAGGAAAGATAAGCCATTGGAAAGAGAATGGGAGAAAGAAAAAAAGGAAAGAGAGTGAAATAAAAGAAAATAGAAAAGAAAAAAAAGAAAAGATTCCCCTTCACGTTTTCTAGAAAGAAAACGTGAAAGAGAGAGGGAGAAAGAAAAAAAAGGAAGGAAAAAGGAAGGAAAGAAAAAAAAAGGAAAAAAAAGAAGAAAAAGAAAAAAAAGGAAACGTTTTCTAAGAAAGAAAACATGAAAAGAGAAAAGGGAAGGAAGAGAAGAAAGGAAAGAAGATAAAAGGAAGAAAAAAAGATTTTTTAGAAATAGAAGAAAGGAAAGAAGGATCTTCTAGAAGATGAGAGAAAAAGTATAAATAGGTGTAAGCACCCCATTTTTGCCATTTCCAACTGAACAAGGTCCTACTAGTGTGTGGACAGCAAAGGAAGAAAGATAAGTGAAAATTTAGGTTTTGACTACGACCTCGAGGTAGTTTTTGATGGGCCCACAATAAGGTCACAGGCTGTAATCTGCATGGTTGCATAGGTCATGGAATTATCTTCAAAATGATACCAGAATTGCCCAATTCTGATATCAAATGAAGAAGATATGGTCATTTTAGTCAGATGATGCGTACAAGGGACGTTTCTGAAATTATCATAAATAATCCTAGGGGCTTTCATGTAAATTATCGTAAGTTAGATTGTTTGAATTTCAATTCATCATATCTTGATCATCCGACATCTGAATCATATGATTTAAGTACCATTATTCCTTATTTTTAGTCCTCTTCAAAGTGGACGTAAAGGATTTTCGATAGAAGTCACCAGTGGGCCCCATGCAAGCTTGCATGCAAACTCATCGTTAGAACTTCAAAGCTTCATATCTTTTCCGTTTTACGTCAGATTCTGATGATCCCAAAGCCATTATTCTTCATTTATGATGTTCTACAAAGTGGACGTGGAAAATCTTGGGTAGAAGTCTCCGGAGGGTCCCATGCAAAATTACATATGGAAATGGTCATTTAATCTTCAAAAATTCATATTTTGATCATCCCATATCCAAATCAGGTAATTTCAGTTTCATTATGTTCCATTTTTAGTACTCTACAAAGTGGACGTAAAGGATTTCCATCAAAAGTCTCTGAAGGATCCCATGCAGAATGGCCAGCTAAATTATCGATAATTAGCCTGCTTAAACTTCAAAAATTTATAGGTTGACCATTTTATTTCCAACTGAGGTGATTCAAGCTTCAATATTCCTTATTTTTAATGTTCTACAAAGTGAACGTAGAAAATTAGGAATAAAGGCTATCGAAAAATTTCGTGCGGAATGACAGTAGAAATGGCCCATGAAATGATAAAGAGAGAAAACCCAGTTAATTCCAGTCAATCCAGTCAACTCAGCTCAACCCAAGCCAATCTTGGCCCAACCCAGTCAATCCAATCAACTCAGCTCAACCCAAGCCAGTCTTGGCCCAACCCAGTCAATCCTTGTCAATCCGGACCAATTCATGTCGGCGCTTATGCATGTATTTCTTTTATATATTATTCATATGTTTATATAATATATAATATATTATAATATATCATATAATATATACATATGTCTTATATGTATATTATATTATATATATTAATATATTAATATATTATATACTTATATGTTTTATCTAAAAAGGAAGTAGGATCCGAATAAAATATAAAAAGGAAGAAGGAAAGATTGACTTGAGAAAAGAATGAGAGTGATAGAGAGAATCTGGAGAATTTGAGGACTCAAATAGGAGAAGATCTAGGAGGAGAAATCTGAACCAAGAAGAAAAGGAAAGAAAGATTGGAAAATCTACGAGAGAAAGATGAGAGATCTGAAAAAAGGAGAGAGATATGGGCGAGATCTAAAGAGGAGGGAGGCGAGATTAAAAAAAAGAATAAAAAAAGAAAGTAGGGGTTGCCAAACGGAGGAAAGAAAAAAAATATAAGAAAGGGAGAAAATCAGACCGAAAGAGAGAGGGAGAGAGAGCAGAGGAGAAAAAAACCAAAAGAAGAAATTGAGAGAGGGGAAGAAAGAGAAGGGGGAAAAAGAAGAAGCAAGAGGTGGAGAAGAAAGGAGGAGTCGGTGTAGAAAAGGAGGAAAAAAATAATAAAAAAAGGGAGAAGAAAATCGAGATTGAGGGAAGGATCGAGAGAGAAAAAAAAAGGAGAGCTGGAGGAGAATCCGAGGGAGAAAGAGAGAGAGAGAGAGAGAGAGAGAGAGAGAGAGAGAGAGAGAGAGAGAGAGAGAGAGAGAGAGAGAGAGAGAGAGAAAGAGAGAGAGAGAGAGAGCGGTGGGAAAATCCGAAGAAAAAACAAAAGAAAAAAAAGAAGAAGAAGGGAGGATCGAGAAAGAGAGAGAGGAGAAGAGAGGAAGAAAAAAAACAATAAAAAAAGCAGAAAAAAGAAGAAGCAAGAGCGGGAGAAGAGGAGAGGAGTCAGGAAAAAAAAGAGGAAAAAAATAATAAAAAATAAGAGAGAGGTGTCGAAAAGAGAGAGAGAGAGAGAAAGAGAGAGAGAGAGAGAGAGAGCGGTGGGAGAAGATGGAGAAGAAGGAGAAGAAAGCTGAAGAGAGAGAGCTGAGATGGAGGGAAAAAGAGAGACCGATTGGGAGAGCCAAAGAGAGGAGAAGAAGAAGAGCGGATCTGCAAACTAGGTAAACCCTCTCCTCTTTTATTCTTTTTATTATTATCGATGCCACCTGTTTAAACCCCATGGCACCATCTGTGCATCCCTTCACTTACTTGTCCAGCATACCAAAGCCCAACCACCAACTACATCCCACACTTGTAACAGATTCCTACCACACCACCATACACTTTCAACTTCATTCCCAACCTCACTACAACCATAACCATATCATTTACCACCCACTTGCGGCACATCACCGAATACCTCCATGCCTGGTCAGCTCATCCCCCGACCCTTAGATCTAATCTCTCATCATCACCCTTGATCATGCCTCCGATCTTTGATATGGATGAAATCGAATCTTGGATATTGAATATTTATTGCAATGAAAATTTGATTTCTTGGATATTGAATATTTATTGTGATTGAAATTCTGATGTTGAGTATTTATTGTGATAAAAATCTAATTTTTGATGTTGAATATTTAATGGGAATGAGGTATGGCCATTAATCTTGAGAATTTCACATGAATGAAATATACCATCAATCTTGAGAATTTCATATGATTAAAACATGGCTGTTGATCTTGGATCATGTGATGATATGATATATGAGCCATTGGATGTTAATTTTGAATCTGAACAGTTGGATTATCTTTGGGAGTGACTTAAATGAATCTAAATCGTTAGATTATCACTTGGAGTGATCCGACCGTTAGATTATCTTTGGGAGTGATTGAAATAAATTTGAACGGTTAGATTACCATCAATAATGATTTATATCGTTGAATTTTTTCATCATGAATATTTGGATGCTCATTGCCATATTTGGATGCTCATTGTCATATTAGATGCTCATTGCCATATTTGGATGCTCATTGCCATATTAGATGCTCATTGCCATATTTGGATGCTCATTGCCATATTTAGATGCTCATGGCCATATTAGATGCTCATTGCCATATTTAGACACTCATTGCCATGTTTGGATGCTCATTGCCATTGCCATATTAGGAATTACCATGCTTAGAAGATAGCATACAAGATCATACCATATAGGCTCTTGCCTTATTTGCAATACATGCCATATTTGAGAGATTTTGAACAATCTTACTAAATGTGAATTTCTTGCCATAAATGTTTTATATGCCATATTTAGATAGAATATTCTATTTTTGGCAATAATTTAATTTATGCCCTAGTCGAACTGCCATATATGCACACTTCTAGAAGACAATCTAGGTGTGGGGACGTGCATTTAGGCACCCACATTCTTGGGAAGGGCATAATGAGAATAATAAAAGCCTTAATAAAGAAAGAAAAATACTTTGTCAAACCTTCCAAAATTAGAATTCAGGATGAAAAGGGTAATTTAGGACGATTTTGCCCCTCGGTAAACCCTGAACCTAGATTAGGTTTTCAACCCTAAACCTAGAATAGGTTCTCAACCCTAAACCTAGAATAGGTTCTCAATCATTAACCTAGAATGGGTTATCAATTTTGAACTACGTGGATTCTAATTCCTAGGTCAAACCCTAGGATACGTAGGCCATTTGGGAGAATCCCAAATTCGGATCCACAGCTTAGTCCACTCGGACTATCCATAGATCCACTAGGATATTTATCCACACCTTAGTCCACTCGGACTATCCATAGATCCACTAGGATATTCACCCATATTTTGACCCAAATAGGGTTATCCAGCCCGAACTACACGGATTCTGATTCCTAGGGCAAACCCTAGGATACGTAGGCCATTTGGGAGAAATCCAAATTCGGATCCACATCTTAGTCTACTTGGACTATCCATAGATCCACTAGGATATTTATCCATTTTTTAACCCACATAGGGTTATCCATATTTCAACCCAAATAGGGTTATCCACATTCCAACCCAAATAGGGTTATCCTTAGATCCACTAGGACAATATATCAGTCCACATGGACTATCCAGATCCTAACCCATAGGATTTCTCAACCTTTCAAGCATAAATTTCAACTTGAACAAAGAACTTAATCATGCACAAGCATAAATCACATTCATAAACTTTAATCACACCTGAACTATGATGGTGAACCTGATTTTTAGAATAAATCCGTAATACGTAGGCAATCTGATGGATACAGATTCAGTTCAATGATATCAAACCACTTGGTTTGGTTTGGTTTAACAAATGGAGTCTAGCATAGGAAAGGTATAGGAGATCGATTTTGATCGGGCGGTTTGGGTGCCTAACCCCTTCCCATAACCGTAACCTGATGCTTAACCAATCTCTGATGGATCAGAAATCCAATCAAAGGATCATGAGTCAATCGAAGTCTTACCTTGGGGTGAGATTTCACATTTCTAAGGTCCTAGACCTAAATCTAGGTGGCGACTTCTAAAGATTTCCATCTTTGTCCTCACAATAGGCAAGAGAAGACAGAGGAGGCTCTCTTTTTCCAGACCATAGAGAGAGGAGAACGTTTGTGAGGGAGAGGAGAACGTGAGTGTGAGAGAGAAAATGTGAGAGAGGGAGAAAGAAAGAGAGAAGAAAAGATAAAAGAAAGAAAAGAGAGAAAGAGAAGAGAGAGAGAAGCAGAAGAGAGGAGAAGGAGGATTCGCATTCAAAGGGTGTTGATACAACCTCCAATCACTGTTCATTGAGGGTTTCACTCGATTTGAGCACAAGGTTAGTACTCTAAACAAATTTAGAGGTCGTTAGAATGCTCGAATGCCAATTTTGCTTGAAAAAGGCTAATTTCCATGAAATCTCAATCATGAATGCTCTATTACATGCTTGTTAATGTTAGGATGCCTATGTCTAACATTTTTCATGAATGATAATTTGTCTAAGCTATTTAATGATGAATTTTTAAATGATATACAATGTTTTTTGATGTTTTTTGCAAATTTCATAAAGTGGTTTTTTGATCTAAAAATTCCAGATTTAGGATTCAAACTTAGGACGTACATCACATGTATTTTTTCTAAGATTTTGAAGCCCAAATTTTTATGGGAGTCTCTATGATATGTTAGAAGACTACACTAAAAATTTCGTTCTATTTGGAACTGGGACAATATATCAAAAAATTTGTCTTTGACATTGCTGTTTTTCTTGGATGTAATGCAATCCTCCATCAGAAAGTCTCTAGAAAAAGGTCTTATGTCCATAATCAGAAAATCCACTTAATATGAACTTTTTAGACATGAAAGTCTTATAAAAAATGGCACTGGTTTTATATTTTTTTAATTTTGTTCTGAATTGATATCAATTTTTAAGTGCATAGTGCTCTGATTTTGAATCTGTCATGATGTACTGATTTGCATGATTGAAAAGAGTCATTTTTCACAAAGAAAATATACTGTTTTAACTTTTTTTTCTTAATGAAATTTTATATAAGATAGTTATCTACATAGACATATGTCTGTATTTCATTTTCATTAAGAATAGAATTTTATTTCGAATTTATGGTGCAACTGGTCAAAAATCTGAAATAGATTTGACCAGTGCACATGTTCGGTCTTAGGGCATATCTTTGACCTATTTTTGCTTTCTGTTGGTATTCAAATCTTTCATATGAAATATAATATATTAAGTTATATTTCTATGAAAAAAATTTGAGCTTGATTTGAGTTTCGAAAGACCTACTTATGGTCATTCTTGTGTAATGTGACAAAATCTGAATACAGTTCATATTTTTGTCCATTATCTGAAACCTTGTGTCACAATTTTGACAGTTTTGAGTCACTAATCTTCCCAAATTTTCTTCATAAAAATTATAATTTTTTCAAAGAACATTAAACATATATTTTTTTGATAATTTAATACTTTTCAAAAAAGGTTTCATTGATGTCTCATTCATTATAACATCAATGATTGTTTAAGTGAATTCTTCCATATTTGGATAAATGGCTATATTTGGAGCATTCATATGCTTTGTTTGGATTGTGCATACCATGTTTGCCACATTTCATGTATTGCTATTTTTGGTAGAATAGATAATTTTTTACCATATTTTAGCAAAATCTTAACAATGACTATTTTTAAGTCTTACTATGCTTAGAAAATAGCATGTAAGATCTTTTCTTTTTTGAAAAATTCATGTCATATATGATTGGTACTTACCATATTGATATATAGATGCATATTAGATCTTTCCATATTAGATCTATCCATGCTTAAATCTTTCCATGCTTAGATCTTGTAATGCTTAGATCTTACCATATTAGGTTCTTGCCTTATTTGCAATACATGCCATATTAGGGAGATTTTCATAATCTTATTATATGATATGATAATTACCATAAATATCATACATGTCATGCTTAGAATATCTTTTTTTTGGTAATAATTTAATTTATGTTGTACCCTAGTTGAACTGTCATATCTGTACACCTAGCAAACATATTAGGTGTGGGGACGTGCATTTAGGCACCCACATTCTTGGGAAGGGCATAATGGGAATAATAAAAATCTCAATAAAGAAAGAGAATGCTTTGCCAAACTATCTAAAATTAGAGCTTAGGTTGAAAAGGATAATTTAGGACGATTTTGCCCCTCAATAAACCCTAAACCTAGAATAAGTTCTCAACCCTAAACCTAGAATAGGTTCTAAATCCTAAACCTAGAATATGTTCTCAACCCTAAACCTAGAATAGGTTCTAAATCCTAAACCTAGAATAGGTTCTCAACCCTAAACCTAGAATAGGTTCTCATTCTAACCTAGAACAGGTTGTAGATCCCGAACTACGTGGATTCTGATTCCTAGGTCAAACCCTAAGATACGTAGGCTGTTTGGGAGAAACCCAAATTCGGATCCACTCCTTAGTCTACTTGGACTATCCATAGATCCACTAGGATATCCATCCCCATTTCAATCTAGCCTGAACTACGCGGATTCTGATTCCTAGGGTAAACCCTAGGATAGGTAGGCCATTTGGGAGAAACCCAAATTCAGATCTACATTTTAGTCTACTCGGACTATTCGTAGATCTACTAGAATACCCATCCATTTTGACCCAAGTTTGAACTACGTAGATTCTGATTCCTAGGGCAAACCCTAGGATACGTAGGCTATTTGGGAGAAAGCCAAATTTGGATCCATTCCTTAGTCCACTTGGATTATCTAAAGATCCACTAGGATATTTACCCACATTTTGATCGAAATAGGGTTATCTATATTTTGACCCAAATAGGGTTATCCACATTCCAACCCAAATAGGGTTATCCACATTCAGACCCAGAAAGGGTTATCCATTCTTAGGTCCACTAGGACTATCTATCAGTTCGTATGGACTATCCAGATCCTAACCCATAGGGTTTCTTAGTCTTTCAAGTATAAATTTCAACTTGAACAATGAACTTAATCATGCACAAGAATAAATCACATCCATAAACTTTAATCACACCTGAACTAGGATGATATCAGATGGTGAACCTGATTTTTAGAATAATTCAGTAATACGTAGGCAATCTAATGGATATAGATTCGGTTCAATGATATCAAACCACTTGGTTTGGCTCGATTTAACAGATAGAGTCTAGCATAGGAAAGGCATTGGAGACCGATTTTGATCGGGTGGTTTGGGTGCCTAACCCCTTCCCATAACCGTAACCTGACGCTTACCCAATCTCTGATGGACTAGAAATCCAATCTAAGGGTCATGAGTCAATCTAGGTCTTACCTTGAGGTCAGATTTCATATTTCTAAGGTCCTAGACCTTAATCTAGGTGGCGACTTCTAAAGATTTCAATCTTTGTCCTCACAGTGGCGACTTCACTGGGGATATAAACGTCAAACTCCTAAATAAAAACATTCCTTGTGTGAATTGGACGCTAGCTTTTAGAATATTATATTTATGTTTGTATAATATTGCTTTGGGGGGAATGGGTTCAGTCACACATTCGTGCGGATAACCAAACCGGATCCCATGCATATGGGGCAGCTCGCTAGGCGAAACACACAACCTTGGCCTGTACTTTGTGAGACCACGACCGACGAGCAGCCTCTAACGAGCATTTCTTGGGTCCACCTGAGAATGCGTTATGCTACTCCACGTCGCTTGGATCCTTGCAACATAGTATATAAAGGGATTGGGGGCCCATTATTCATCGTGCATTCGGTGATAGGTTACCCCATCCTTGTCAAGGTGGCCTTTTCTGTCCTAACCCAGATTGTAGCCCAATGATTGTTATTTTTGGTTCATCCCTGAACTCAACCATGTAAAATCTGCTTAACCATGACAACCATGTTCTAGACGTCAAATTTTTGCCCATTTTTGTCCTCGATTGGTCAATATGTTAGACTACACGATGAGCATCTTGAACTCTCACCCATTCGGAGTATGAGGTATGTATACATCTGTTTTGTATCATAGTAGACGGTCACTATACACCCCCCATTAAGTAAGGTCGATGTGTTAAATCTCTCATTGTTAACATGTTGATTTCAAAAAACAAACAGAAAATCCCTGTCAAGACATAGATACCATGGTCAAGAAGAAATTTACTAGTTTGTTCATCTATGAACCATTTTTGCTAACCATCCCTAATAAGGATGACGGATTAATATATCCATTTCAATTTCATCGAATTCGATAATCTAATTGGCCAGACTTTCGTACCACTGATTATCCATTTTGGAATCACGAGGTCTCAAGACTGAACATATGGCTTAATCAAATTCAATTAAATTGACTCAGATAATGTTTACCCAATCGCCCTTATGAGGGAACTAACTTTGTTGGTTAAGTTATTTTTGATTGTGTATGTGACTTCTTCCATTCCTCTAGATGTCTAGAATCTTGATATTTCTCCATTGGGTTAAAATGCCTTTGGAAAAGAGAATCAATCTGCAACCATATCCACCCTTTAAGGGTGAGAGGCCCCTACAACTAGGAAATTGTCTTGATCTCCAACATGAGATCCATCCATGTTATCTTTCTAAATGAATCAATGGAAGCCATGAATATATATCTTGATTGAACATCAAATTTTGTAAGAGATGAGGCAACCAGATTTGGAAACACAATCAGTAACTCAGTCAATCTGTTGCAATAGAGCATTCAGTTTAGACAGCGACAAACACCTATACTTAAAAAAGTTTATAATATTTGTGTACAGTTAGTCCCTGGGCCTACTCAAAATCATATTGGTTCATCTCATAATCAAGGAGAGTTTTAGCCCCTAGGCAAATCCAATCACCGTTCTCGATTTACCTCAAAATTAATGAGAGATTCAGCCCCTAGGCAAAATCCAATCATAGTTCTCATTCACCCCTGAATTAAGGAGAGATTTAGCTCCAAGGAAAAATCCAATCATAGTTCTTGATTCATCTCTGAATTAGGGAGAGTTTTAGCCCCTAGGCAAATCCAATCACCATTCTCGATTTACCTCAGAATTAAGGAGAGATTCAGCCCCTAGGAAAATCCAATCATAGTTCTCGATTCATCTCAGAATTAAGGAAAGATTCAGTCCCTAAGCAAATCCAATCATAGTTCTCAATTCATCTCTGAATTAAGGAAAGATTCAGCCCCTAGGAAAATCCAATCACTGTTCTCAATTCATCTCAGAATTAAGGAGAGATTCAGTCCCTAGGCAAATCAAATCACCATTCTCCATTCACCTCTGAATTAAGGAGAATTTCAATCCCTTGGAAAATCCAATCACCGTTCTCGATTCACCTCTGACTTAAGGAGAGATTTAGCCCTTAGGTAAGTCCAATCACCCTTCCTGATTCACCTTTGAATTAAGGAAAGATTTAGCCCCTAGGAAGGTCCAATCATCCTTTCAGTTCATCTAGAATTAAGGAAAGATTTAGCCCCTAGGCATATTCAATCACATCCAGTTCATCTCAAAATCAAAGAAATATTCAGCCCCAGATTCAACCACCATTTCTGGTTCATCTCAGAACTGAAGAAAGGTTCAGCCCCTAGGCAGGTCCAATCATCATTTTGGTTCATCCATAATTAGGGAAAGATTCAGCCCCTAGGCAGATTCAATCACATCCAGTTCATCTCAAAATCAAAGAAATATTCAGTCCCAGATTTAACCACCATTTATGGTTCATCTTAGAACTGAAGAAAAGTTTAACCCTAGGCAAGTTCAATCATCTCTCCTAGATCATGTTAAAATGGAGGAGACATTCAGACCCTAGGCTTTTTCACCCTTCACTTCCTATTTAGGTTTTGATTCATGTCGAAACTAGGAAAGGTTCCATTCATCTGAATTCAATAGCCACTAGGCCTATCCAACCATCAACTTTGGTTAGGGTTCTGATTCATGTCAGAATTAGGAAAAGTTTCATTCATCTGAATTCTATTAGCCACTAGGCTTATCCAACCATCAACTTTGGTTAGGGATCTGATCCATTCGGAACTAGAAAAAGTTCCATTCATCTGAATTCAATTAGCCACTAGGCTTATCCAACCATCAATTTTGGTTAGGGTTCTGATTCATGTTGGAATTAAGAAGAGTCCCATTCATCTGAATTCATTTAGCCACTAGGCTTATCCAACCATCAACTGTTGTTCAAGTTTTAATTCATGTTGGAACTAAGAAGAATTCCATTCATCTGAATTAAATTAGATACTAGGCTTATCCAACCATCAACTTTGGTTAGGGTTTTGATTCATGTCGAAACTAGGAAAAGTTCCATTCATCTGAATTTAATTAGCCACTAGGCTTATCTAACCATTAACTTTGGTTCAGGTTCTGATTCATGTTTGAATTAAGAAGAGTTCCATTCATCTGAATTCATTTAGCCACTAGGCTTGTCCAACCATCAACTTTGGTCCAGGTTCTGATTCATGTTGAAATTAAGAAGAGTCTCATTCATCTGAATTCATTTAGCCCCTAGGCTTATCCAACCATAAACTGTGGTTCAAATTTTGATTCATGTTGGAACTAAGAAGAGTTGCATTCATTTGAATTTAATTAGCCTCTAGGCTTGTCCAAACATCAACTCCAGTTCAGGTTCCGATTCATGTTGGAACTAAGAAAGGTTCCATTCATATGAACTCAACGTGAGCATGAGTTAGCCTCTAGGCCTATTCAACCATTACCTCTGGTCTAGGTTCCATTTCATGAAGGAATCAAAGAGAATGTCAATCATTTCAACTCAATTAATCCATCATCTCTATCAATCGGAGACCAATTCAAAGTCAATCTTGATCTCCATCAATCAGAGACCAATTCAAAGTCAATCTTGATCTCTATCATTCAGAGACCAATTCAAAGTCAATCTTGATCTCTATCAATCAGAGACCAATTCAAAGTCAATCTTAATCTCTATCAATCAAAGACCAATTCAAAGTCAATCTTGACCTCTATCAATCAGAGACCAATTCAAAGTCAATCTTGATCTCTCTCAATCAAAGACCAATTTATAGTCAATCCTGATCTCTATCAATTAGAGACCAGTTCAAAGTTATCTTGATCTCTATCAATCATTGGAATCCTGAAGCACCACCACGAAGGCTACCGCGTGTCCGCCTACGGTGCGGTAAGGCACCAACAAATAAATGTACGTCTCTCGCCATACAACGCGGGGGTACAAGCCGAGAAGTACTGAACCTCGCCCCGAGAAACAGAAGTACTTCTCGTCAACAACTAGCTAAGGGGGCTCCTCGGCTCACTTCTGTTCCCGCTCCGCTCCTTAGGCGCATGTCTCAGCAACACAAAACGAGGGTTTTGCTTGTTATAAGACTTGACCAAACATCTCAGTGGCTGGCGAGGATTATCAAAAAGGGAAAAGGGAAAGGTCTATCCAGAGGTCCCGATCCATCACCTATCAAGTGAAGAACTATGTCACGAGCAATAGCTGACGCCTTTAGGAGCTTCCTCCAAGACCAAGAAGCATCGTTCCGCTATAACGGAAACCTACGAATCTAGAGCCGCTTGGCGTTCCAACCAGTTCCAGGAATGGATAGATGATTTCGAATCATTGATGATGATTTGGATCACTGCTGGTTGGGAGCGAGCTCGTCCATCCCTTCCCGCTAGGGCCACTCCCGTTCCACGAAGGTGGAGTCAAGGTTACAAAGTCACTTTCTATCAGAGTACCCGTTGTACCACGTGGTTGGTGCACTAGGCTGATCTACGACCAAACAAGCAACCTGATCTACAACCACCATTGCGCGTTAGTGATCTACTCTCTCCCTACGGTCGGCCCGGTCTGCCAGCTCTTAGTGGCTCTACGTCCGGTCGTGCGTGGTATGTTCACGATTCGTACAAATGGAACGCATCGCGTACAATAACCTTACATTTTTGGGCTGGGCCAAGTCACACAAATAACTTATCAAAGACAAAGATCGAAGTCGAGAAGCTCATCGCTCATGCTTCCAACCCGTGCTTTCAACCCGTTAGCGCATCCGGCTTCTTGCTTGCTGGTTAGAATCTCTTTCACTCTCGGCTGAGACAACTAGACTTCTGACAACAGACAAATCTCTTTTCTCTATCCTCAAGCCAATGGAGGCTTGCTTCGCATCTTCGGAGCAGTTTCTTTTCCCGTCCCCCCGCCCCGGCATAGCGTCGCTTCTGGCTCTCTCCCGGTGGTCATAGGTCGAGCTGATCTACGACCACTCTCTCCCGGTGGTCGAGCTAATCTACGACCACCCCTGTAGGGTGGTCATAGGCCAGCTCTATCGCAGGGAGAGAGTGGTCGTAGACCAGAAGATTTTGTCTTCGTTCCAAGGCACGAACAGGCTTATAGGGGGTCTTCCCTCGGTACGAAGTGTAGATGTGCCATCTTCTTAGCTGTGGTATCTTATTTGGCCGGGCAAGAATCCATCCCAGTTTAAGAATTCACCCAATTGGGACATCCTTCGTTTTTGTTCCTTTAGTGGGCTTAGTATTTCCAGCAATTGCAATGGCTTCTTTATCTCTTCTTGTTCAAAAAAACAGGTCTTCTTCCTTTTGTTTTTGTCAAATAGGCATTCGAAAATGGTGTAACAACTCGAGGGAAAAGGCCGCCGCGGTAATTGGTTTGGAAAGCTTCGAGCTTCCCTTCATTCGCTTCACGGGAGCCGCAATTGTCCTTTTTTGGTGGCTCAGTTGAAAGCACGCCGACTGAGAAAGACTCCACAAGTATCAAAAGCTTTTGAAAACGCAGTGCACCCAGGTAAATAAGGAACAAGATGAATACAAAGGTTAAATGAGCATCCCACACACAATACTTCTTCGTGAATCTCCGCTATTTGAATATGGAACATCATAACAACGAATAGGAATGAAACGGTGAGGCCGCAAAAAGACCAAAATGAGCTTTTGCCTGCTCGCTTTTTTACAAGCCGAGCTGGATGTGTGACTCACATCCGTGGGCAGAGTTCGCCATTTCTTAGTGCGGTAGGTAGAGCTGGAGCTGGCAGTTAAAAAGGTACTTCGGATAAACTTTTTAGGGCGCCGGAGGTGCCTGTGATTAGGCCCTCTAAACCACCATGTGAAAAGTGGTCGTAGATCAGCTCGACCACCGGGAGAGAGTGGTCGTATGTAACTACTTGGTGTGTCCGAATAATCAAAAGAAGTTCTGTTTATATACCTATATTCTGCCAATTAAATACAATCATGTGATTCTGGTGCAACGAAAAAAAAACAAGGAAAACTTACTTAACAAATAAAAAAAAAGAATTAAACGAGCCGGCGATCTTTGAAAAAAGAAAGGAACATTCGAAAAAAAGTATTTCGGATGCTTGAAGGCCCCGCTGACCCGAAGTGATTTAGAAAGATTCTCTTGGTCTCGCTCCCTTCCCGCACGCCTGGACGATTGATAATCTCGAGAACCTTTCTGAACGGAGATCGATTCAAAATCCACCTCTGGCTCTATCAATTAGAGCCCGATCCATGTCCATCATTGCCCGGTGCTACAAGTTAGGATTGCTTGTCAGGAATGGAAAATGAGAAGCATTCCTCATTGCCTGTCAGTAAAGATCAATTCAAGATTATGGAGTCATCAGGAAAACATGAAACTTCAGCTATGATAGTGCTATCCCATCATGGGAATTTCTGCCCCATTGGCCAAGGAAATGCTAGAATCCAAAGAGTTACCCTCATATTTCTCATTGTTCAAAAAGAGGGAATGGAATTTTTTCGAGCAATAGGGTAGACCAAAGATGAGATTTAATGTGCCCCAGGCTAAGATAAGAACCAGAATCACAGCTAGGGAATGGTCCAATGATGAAACCCTTAACCCTTGAACTGGGGCATGAACCGGATTGACCTTGGGCTTGAATTGGGTATGGTTCAATGAGGAAAGCCCTTGAGCCTTAAGGTGGGCATCAACCAAATTGACCTTGGACCCAAATTTAGTGCGGTCCAATGAGGAAAGCCAATGACCCCTGAACTGGGGCATGAACTGGATTGAATTTGGGCCTGAATTGGGTATGGTTCAATGAGGAAAGCCCTTGAGCCCTAAGTGGGGCAAGAACCGGATTGACCTTGGACCTAAATTGGGTATGGTTCAATGAGGAAAGTCATGAGCCCCTGAACTGGGGCATGAACCAGATTGACCTTGGACCCAAATTGAGTATAGTCTAATGAGGAAAGCCATTATGCCCTAAACTGAGGCATGAATCAAATTGACCTTGGAGCCAAACTGAGAGTGGTCTAATGAAGAAATCCATTGAACCCCCAAGCCGAGGCATAAACTAGTCTAATCTTGGACTCAAAATGGTGTAGTGCAATGACGATACCCCTTGCTCCCCAAGCTGGGGCATAAGCTAGAATGATTTTGAACTCAACCAGAAGTGGTCCATTGATGAATCCATTGAACCCCAAACTAGGGCATGAACCAGAATAACCTTGAGCTTAAAAAGCAATAGTCTGATTATGAATGGATCCTAAACTGAAAAAAAAAAGAGAGGATAAGAATTGTATTGGAACCCTGAAAGGTAGGCATCTTGCACCTATTGATAGAGGGGCATGATGAGTCCTGCTGTTAGAGGCCTGAAGGAAGATTTATTCCCACAACGACTGAAGGTGGTCGTCGAAGGTGTTATGCCCAACTGAAGCCGCTTGGACGAACTAGTTGTTTCAACTTTCTATTATCGATATTTGATAGGTCATCCATGTCTGGGTCCAAGATTGATATGCTTGTTGACAAGTCCAGTCCAATCCATCCTGTAAGTAAATGAAAATCACCCCGTTTGGGATTTCAAACTCTGTGCTTTGTCTCTTCCATACATTTCCTCCCAGTTTCATACATCCTCCTATTCTACGTGTGCAGTCAATTCTGACTCTGAAGATGATTGAAACAATGAGCCATCTCTTGAACTTCTACGCCACCTAGCCTCTTAAGAAAGAAAGGTCCAACCCGACTGGAAAAGCTTTAAATGACAAATCGAGAGACACAAGAGTACTCTCAAGAAACATGTGTTGGAGAAGCTACCATTTGTTCTACCTGTGAAAAGATTCCAAGGAAAGCATTAGATAGTAAGAGATTATATCAACAAGTCAGCCAATCATTTCAAATGAGTGGAGGACAGATGTGCCACCAAAAAATGGAAATACCAAAGTTCTTATAAAGTACATCATCTGCAAGCAAGAGATATATGATGAATGATCAATCTCAAAATCAAAGAATGAGGTCATAAGAATACCAAAAAAAAAAAAAAAGATAAAGAAAAAGAAAATTCAAGCCTATGTTTTATCTACATCAATAATGGGAGGTAGTCACATCAGACAGAAGGAGATGATTAACTTCCAGAGGACAGCATACGGATTCACCATTCAGATAAAATCAGATCTAGATGAGCAATCACAAATGTTCATAAAGATTACAGAAGATCAGAGTACTAACTGGGGCAAAGATGTTTTATCTGATTGGAAATGTTTGGAAGAAGAAGATTCAAATCCAATATTGAAAGTCATGATTCAACTTTGCGATCAAGCGAAGCACTGCATTATGTGGCCTCCACATCCAAAAAAAAAAAAGAGAGAAAAGAAAATAGTAAGATGTTGAATGAAATTGGAACTCGACAGTAAGCCAACTGTCCCTCTCACTTCAAGAGGATGGTAGTTCCAATCAAAGCCTGATAGCAAGTTCGATCATTCGTCGAGATTCACAGTATGTTGGATCAGACTTTTGATTTTGGCCAATTACATCCCGCCTTTAAAAGAGAGGATCTCATCACTTCTTCATCATTAGAGAAAGATTTCTCATCGGCATTAGACTCTCTCTCCCGTCTATTAATCTGACGGCCTTCCAAGGAGTCTCTTTCACAAGCCCTTCTTTTGATTATCAGTTTTTATGACATTGTATCTCGTGATCATGTCATCATTTTAAGTACAAGTTCATGAATCTGGCTGTAACTCTCATCTGTCGTTCATTACATCCGATGGCTTTCCAAGGTTCCTATAAGCCCTTCATTTCTCAAGCCAATAAAATGGGATCTTCTCGGTAAGATAAACTCATTCTACATAAATAACCAAACACTCTCCCAATGGTAGACCCATGTGGACAGTTTCACATCAGTCCTCTTGGACCTTCAACATCTATACTTGTCAACAAAGTTAAAGGTTTCAGGCCCAGATATGATCGTAACTGATTTGGCATCTTGATATAGCTTGTTGAGACACGTGTTCCATCTAAACATCTCCAAGAAAGGAAAACATAATTCGGCACCATTTTTAATTTTGGTGTTGGGACTGCATTTCCCTAAGGTTTCTTTTAGTGATGATTCAAATAGCTGCCTGCCTATCAATGCATGTGTGTCAACTTAAACAGTGGGGCAAGACTACCCATTTGTCATGAAAGTCATGCCATTCGGATTTCCCCTAAGGGTTTCAGACCTTTGGATAGGACCGTAATTTTGGCAATATCCTCACCATATTAGGACTCTTTATTCAACCCAAGATGGGGTTTGCAAAAAAATAATAATAATTAAAAAAAGGGGAATAAAAGATACCTCAGCAAGGAAAAGCAACCTAAGAAACCTCAATGGGTAACCCATAATACCTCAGTGGGGATAGGCGACCTGATGCAACCCTAAAGCATTGCCCTCATTGGCCCTTCATAGAAAAATTCAGTGGTTCATGTAGACAAGTGTCATACCCAGTCTACCCTCCATAAGGAAAGGAACCCCTCTTGCTCTCCAGTGAATCATACTCGGAGGAGTTGAACAAACCATCATCTGTTGGGCACTATAGCATTGCCTTTCAACAGAATTCTATCTTCAAATCATTTTGTCACGTTAGGGAGAAAGCAAATTCTCATGGCCTGGTTATGGATGTAGCCAAGTTCATCAAATCATCAGCTCCCTTATTTTTGAAGATTTAAGAAGGGTTTATCTAAGAAGTCACTTTCTGCAATCAATCTGTCAATCTTCCCTTGACCTTGGAAGCATGGTCAAATTCTTGATGCAATCCAGATTCAACCTAGTTCCAACTTTGTTAGGTTGCTCGTTTCCTTCTATAGTAGCGGTCTGTCACAACATGCAGACACTGAGGCATAGATATACCCTAAGTAGAGGAATTGAACTTGATCATGAGCTTTACATCTACGATCCATTGTCTAGTCTGTAGTCACTGACTTTCCTAGTCAATAAAAGTAGGTCCGTCGAAGTTGGTTTTTTGCCAATTTCTCAGTTCTCCCAATCCTGTTGAGAAAGAAAATCCAATGTGGTCACTCACCTGTTAGGATTTGGTCACTAAATTCTCTGAAGGAACACTTTGAATCCTTTGCTCCTCGTGCCTACTTTGGGGCCATGGTTCATTTATCTTTCAAAATTGGCACAACAATGTTGCAAAGCCCTGAGCTTTTCATGAGCCTAGATCAAGGGCCAAACCCATGTCACATTTCACCGCCGCTTGGCTGTTCTACCAATTTGGTCTACCATAGTGCACACTCAAAGAACTTAGTTGACCAAATGCCCCTCGACAGTTTAACACCAAGGTCAATCATTAAAAATCACTTTGGTTAGAGACTGTCAAGCTCCCCTTATTCTTGTCCAAAATCCTCGCTAGAGTTTCTTTCAATCCAAAATCCAATAACATCAATGTTGGCTGAAAGAAATCATCACTTTCAAATTACATGGAACCCTTCCAAGGGAGCAACCAAGTTATCACTACCGTGCTGAAATTGAGTTAAAATTTCAGTACCAGGTCATAAATGGCAAATTTCAAATCTAGGTATCATGCTAGCAAAGTCCATGACACCATTTCCATTGATGCCATATTTTATCCCTTTACCAACAAAGCAGGGGCAAAAACCTCAGAAAATTACCAAGGAATTCACCATCATTTCAAACATGTCCAGTACTCTATAAGTTCAAAGTCAAGAGACTTCCAAGATGGGTCAGATTTCAAACCTAAAGGTTCAAAGTCAACAAAGACTTTAGGTGTGGGTCACTTTCGAGCATCCTAAAGGTTCATAGCAATAAAGCTACTTAAGAGGATATTCTAGTTTCCAGTCTCGAAGGTTCATAGTCATAGAGCTTCCCAAGAAGGATATTCTAATTTTCAATCCTGAAGGTCAAAAGCTGGTAGGAACTTCAAAGATGAGTCATTCAGTATCACCCTATAAGTGACCTTCTGAGTTCTTGCTCATTTCAGAATCAATAGCAAATTCCTCACCCTATAAGTGACCTTCTGAGTTCTTGCTCATTTCAGAATCAATAGCAAATTTCTCACCCTATAAGTGACCTTCTAAGTTCTTGCTCATTTCATAATCAAATGTAGAGCCTTAGCTCATCTAAAGATCAAATCAATCACAGCCTATAAGTGAATCAAATGCGGTGCCCTAGCTTATCCAAAATTCAAATCAATTTCAGCCTATTAGTGAATCAAATATAGAGCCCTAGCTTATTCAAAGATCAAGTCAATCTCAGCCTATAAGTAAATCAAATTCAGAGCCCTAGCTTATTCAGAAAATCAATCTCAAAATCTCAATCAAAAGAGCCTCAGTTCAATCAAAGAATAGACAGCAAGTCTTCCATCTAGATAAATCAAAGCCGAGCCCAAGCTCGTTCAACCAGCCTTGTATTCACAGCCTAGCTTCGTACAAGAAGAGATTTATCAGCCTACAAATGGATCAAGCCGGGTTCAAGCCCGCGAGTACCTTGCATCATGAGTTCCACCTCAGCAAGAAGAGGTTCCCAGCCTACAAATGAGCCTTGTATTCACAGTCTAGCTTCGTACAAGAAGAGGTTTATCATCCTACAAATGGATCAAGCCGGGTCTAAGCCCGCGAGTACCTTGCATCATGAGTTCCATATCAGCAAGAAGAGGTTCCCAGCCTATAAATGAGCCTTGTATTCACAGCATAGCTTCGTACAAGACAGCCTACAAATGGATCAAGCCGGGTCTAAGCCCGTGAGTACCTTGCATCATGAGTTCCACCTCAGCAAGATGAGGTTCCCAGCCTACAAATGAGCCTTGTATTCACAGCCTAGCTTCATACAAGAAGAGATTTATCAGCCTACAAGTGGATCAAGCCGGGTTCAAGCCCGCGAGTACCTTGCATCATGAGTCCCACCTCAGCAAGAAGAGGTTCCCAGCCTACAAATAAGCCTTATATTCACAGCCTAGCTTCATACAAGAAGAACAATCATCAACTTGCCAATAAAAGCAAACCTTCTTACCAGTCGAACTATGTTCTGGGCTTGATTTCTTGGACACCCTTATAATACGTAGGCAGTTTAGGACGAATTACCCTAAGTGCAGCCCAATAAACAATCTACTCATATCCCAAAAATGAGGTTCTTTTTATCTTTAGCCTTCAATTGATAACAATCTCGGCTAAAGAGGGGCATCTATAAGCACTCCAATTTTGCCACCCTCTACATAAGTGAACCAATATGGTAGGTTTATAGCTTTTATCCCAAAGATTTATGATTCTCTACTGAACCCCACAGCATGGTCTTAGGTTATTACCTACTTGGATGTACAGGTCATGAAATTATCTTCGAGATGAGACCGGAATCATCAAATTCTGACGTCAAACAAGGAAGATATCGCAGTTTGAAAGTGCAAGGGCATTTACGTAATTATCGAATGATGCAAGCATTATCATTCAAACTTCAAGACATCATATCTTGGTCATCAGATATCGGAATCAGATGATTCGAAGGCCAATATTCCTTATTTTCAGTCCTCTTCAAAGTGGACGTGAAAAATCCCAAGTAGAAGTCACCAGTGGACCCCATGCAAGCTTTCATGCAAAATTATTGTTAGAACTTCAAAACTTCATGTCTTTATTGTTCTACATCGGATTCAGATGATTCCAAGGCCATTATTCTTTATTTGTAATGTTCTACAAAGAGGACGAAAAAAAATCTCAGGTAGAAGTCTCTGAAGGGTCCTATGCAAAATTACACATGGAAATGGTCATTTAATCTTTGAAAATTCATATTTTGGTCACCCCATATCCAAATCAAGTAATTTCAGCTTCATTATGTTCCATTTTTAGTATTCTACAAAGTGAACATAAAAAAATCTCGGGTAAAAGTCTCCGAAAAATCCCATGCAGAATGGTCAGCCAAATTATCAATAATTGACCTGCTTAAACTTCAAAAATTCTTAAGTTGATCATTTCATTTCCAAATGAGATGATTCAAGTTTCAATATTCCTCATTTTTAATGTTCTACAAAGTAAATATAGAAAATTTGGAGTAGATGCTATCGAAAAATTTCATATGGAAGGGTGACAGAAATAGACTATGAAATGTCAACCTTAGTCCAAACCAGCTTAATCCAGCTGAGTCTAACTTAGCCCTTCAGCTCCTATATATATATATATATATATATATATATATATATATATATATATATATATATATTAAGAAAGAGAGAGGAAAGTGAGGCCGTGGAAAGAGAGAGGAAAGAGAAGCCATTGGAAAGAGAATGGACGAAAGAAAAAAGGAAAGAGAGAGAAATAAAAGAAAAAAGAAAAGAAAAAAAAAGAAAAGATTCCCCTTCAAGTTTTCTAGAAAGAAAACGTGAAAGAGAGAGGGAGAAAGAAAAAAAAAGGAAGGAAAGAAAAAAAAAGAAAAAAGGAAGAAAAAGTAAAAAAAATGAAATGTTTTCCACGAAAGAAAACGTGAAAAGAGAAAAGGGAAGGAAGAGAAGAAAGGAAAGAAGAAAAAAGGAAGAAAAAAATATTTTTTAGAAAAAGAAGAAAGGAAAGAAGGATCTTCTAGAAGACGAGAGAAAAAGTATAAATAGGCAAGAAAAGAGAGAGGAGGCTCTCTTTTTCTAGACCATAGAGAGAGGAGAACATGTGTGAGGGAGAGGAGAACGTGAGTGAGAGAGAGAAAATGTAAGACCCACACTCCATGAACCCGATCTAAACCTTGAATTCATGTCGTAATCGGTCTTCCAATCATCACCGAGCCAGACGGGATGAGCATATGACAAATAGGTACGAAACAGACCATTTAAGTATGAATTTTGTTCATACTGGTCGATGGTACCGGTCTTGGTACCGGTCGACCGGTATAGCCTGCGCAGTAGACTACGAAGATCCGAAATCGGATCTCTACAGGTCCTACTTTCCAAATTCCGAATCCTAGGACTTTCCTAATCCTAGGAGGCTTCCTAAACCTAAACCTAGCCTATATAAACCCTTCTAAACCTCCTAGAATCCCTTCCATTGATCCTCACAAACCCTAGAAAGGAGAAAGAGGCTGAAGAAGGAGGAGAAGCTATGAAGAGCTGATATTGTCGTTCGATGAAGAACACCTTACCGCCAGTTGACGGTGAGTATTTAAACCTTCTTTTACATTATGACTCTAGGATTATGACTCTAGGATTGTTAGGTTTCTTTGATCAATACCATGCAAAGCAGGTATTGATCTAAAACCCTATTTTATCGACAAACCCTAATCTAGTCGTTAAACCCTAGATTCGAGTTCTAGGAAGAAGACCGTCAAAGCTAGGACTTGAATGGGGTTGGAAACAACTCTAACTCAGTGCTCAGACCTAGAATGTGAACGAGGAACCCTAGGATCAATAGGGGATGATCGACGGCAGTCGAGAATCGGACGTATGGTCTTCCGGAGACATACCGATCGACTATACCGGTTGCACCCTGTGCGACCGGTACTTCTACCGGTACCTTCCGGGGGCTGGTCTGTGGGGACCGACTGACCATACCGGTCGTAGGTTTCCCCACAGTGCTGCAACTGACACTGTGACCGGTATGCTCTGTAAGATGTGTTTTGCCATTGTTGGTTTTCCGACCAACGTAACTCTATTCTAACTAAACCCTAATATTGTATAGGACTTTGTGATAGCACGTTTAGATCTTGTGACGTGGAGCAAGCTATCAAACGAGTGTCAGGTAAGGGAATCAGACCTAAACCCTAATAATCTAATGGACAGTAAATCGTTGTTCATAACTATGACTCTGTGGATTGATGTTTGTGCGTACTCGCATGTCATCCTTTACTTTCAGTTATTATTATTGTTCATGCATACTCGCTATGCTTGGATGTGATTGTTAGGCATGTGATTATTTTCGTTGGTGTGTCGAATGGGAAGGGCCTGGGGTCTGGGATCATTCCTCACACTAGCACCTTTTCATAGTATTCTATCTTAGCATGCTTGGTGCGGGTAGGGCATCAGGGGGAGGACGTGGCACTATGGTCTCCGGCCTAGCCACCAGACTCTAGCTCTATCTCTATGCCGTAGGGAGCTATGTTGGGATAGGGTTTACCTTTTGTATCTTTCTGTCTTAGCATGCTTGGTGCGGGTAGGGCATCAGGGGGAGGACGTGGCACTGTGGTCTTCGGCCTGGTCACCAGACTCTAGCTCTATCTCTATGCTGTAGGGAGCTGTGCTGGGATAGGGCCTACTGTGATGACATATAGGATTGGTTAGCTGCGAGCCCAGTTTGCAAGCCCTCGCCAATAGGGGCTTACGTGTTGGTATGGATAGAGCATCAGGGGAGGTGTTGGCGGTGTTGATCTGGACGTCTTAGCTCTATCTCTATTCCATGGTGGGTGCATGTGGGACGGCAGTGGTGTGATCCACTGGGCGGCTTCACACACTCGTGTATAGAGGTGCGGTGGCCGCCAATCCTTTCTATAGCACATTGTAAACTTAAACCAGACCATAATATAATATGATTGTTACTCATGCATATAAATGTTACATTGTCTGATTGTCTTACTGAGCTAAGTTTTGAGCTCACCCTTGTGTACACACCATTTTTAGATGTTGATGCAGGTTACACGGTGGATGACTACATAAACGTGCCAGCGTACGGAGGCGTGGCTGCTCTGGTCGTGTAAGCAGGAGAGGACGAGCATGACGCTTCGTGCGAGTGCCCTTTCTGCGTGTATCTCTAGGATTTTTCTTTATTTGTTTCAGTTATTTTTGGTTGACATTAAAGTGATGTAAAGATATTTATTTATGTTTGAGAATTTGGATAATTGAATATTTATTTAAATCTATCAATAGATGCTCAGTTCATTTTATTTAAAGACTTCCGCTATATTTATTATATTCTGATGGTGGTTATGTGCAATGGTTTTTATGAGTGGACACGGTCTTATTGAGATCCTGGTGTGAGCCGTTGTTCAGTGACGGTTCACTCACACTTCTGGTTCAGCCAGAATTGGGGTGTGACAACTTGGTATCAGAGCTCTTAGGCTCTGTCCAACAGACCATATTGCACTTAACTGAGTCGATAAACTGAGATAGAAAAAATTTAAAAGCCTTAATAAGAACACACCTTAAGCACTTGTTTGATGCCAGAGACTATATAAGGAAGAGCATAACATACGCATAACATACTATATTAAATATGAAATTAATAATGCACATGCTCTAGATAGGCAAAACCATAAACTTCTATTAAAACATTAAAAGAGTGATAAGTTAAAAGTGCTACAGGGTACGGTCCACAAGCCGGATAGTTACCCTGTTATATAAATTGTACTGTGAATAGAGGAAAAATAAGAACTCTATCATGGGGTTGGGGGCATAGGAGGAATAGGGTCAAAAATATCATAGTCCCGCTCATAGGCGACCCTGAGCCAGTGCAACTGCTCCTGAGTAACTCGGAGGCTGCGATTCAAGTGCCCCAAGTCATGGCTCATCTCACGCTGAGCGTCCCTGATCTCCGTGAACATACCGATCACAGAGTCGTGAGGAGGCTGAGATGGTCCTACTGCATGTGTGGGCTGTGATGCTGGCGCTGGAACATCCTCCATCCGATCATCACCACCCTCATCATCACCCTCTGCCTCTACTGCATAAGTAGCATTGGCTACTGCTGCTACTGCTGTCGCGGCTGCTACCTTCCTGAGTGGGCGAGAATGAGCCTCTAAGTCCTCATCGTTGATCGGTAGGTTTTCTATTTACATCCGAAGAATGGAATCCTATTCGTTGTCCAAAGTCATAGTATCCTCAACGGTGATCTCACCCCTCATGTCCACTCGTAATCGCCGCAGAAGAGTGGTGATGAGTCGATCGTATGGAAGGTTGCTGGCCTGACGGGCAGAGTAGCCTGATGCATGGTCCTGATGATGATGTAGGGAAGACAGACCCGCTCCCTAGTGCAGACGCAGTAGGTCAATTACTGAGTGAGCTGAGACAACTCACTGTAATGGCCGCTCTGAGGCACAATGTTGTGCTGGATGATGCGACTATATACCCGAGGCACAGGTCTCAAACTAGCAGCTTTCATGGGTGCTCCAGGGTTAAGTAGCTACTCTGAAATCTCTTGGCATAGATCGTCTGTGAGAAAGCCCTTCATCTTAGGGCACTGTAGACCAAGTCCCCATCATTGAGAATCCCTAGGAGATCGGCAAGTTGGTGAGTGTCAAAAGAGATGGGGACACCCTTGACGTAGCTAGTTAGGCAGAGTGCCCCGCATTGATTGAAGTCATTGACATCTCCATCTATCTCCAGATTGGTGTAGAAATGCTTGACAATGTTGGGGCGGGTGGTTAGAGAATAAGTGATGACGGGCAACCACCAGAGTCTATCAAAAGCGGCTTCCACATCAAACCGTTGAAGCTACTCTAGGTTTACCCGTCGCCTTGACTCAATATTCTTTCCCTCGAACCAAGAAAAAGGGGCTTGCGCCGCCTCAAAACGAAACCATCGCTCATCAAGCTGTGGAACAGGTGGATGAGGAAGGTGCATGCCAAGACCGTATGAGCGTTTACTAGCACCTCTGCACGGAGCCATTGAAACTACAAAAACGAAGACAAATAATGAGAAATTATTAGAATTTTTAGAAATTTCGGCAGCATAACGACAGCAAATTAAGAAAAAGCCTCGAACTCACCCAAAACCAGGGGAGGAGGACTTACGTAACCCCCAAACACTTCATGGAATCCAAACATTCATCAAAACAACAAGAAATTTAGGAATTTTAAGAAAAAATTCGATTTTTGGCAAAAACCTAGGTCAAAAACATAAAAAATTGATTTTTTCAAAAACCGTTCGGTGGAACCTCAAATTGGTTGAGGGCTTTTGCTCATAGAGGTCCCTAAACCCTTTCTGAGCCGAAGGAAGAGAGTTCCTATGGTTGGCAATTCCTAAACAAAGAAAACCCTAGTTTTGGGCTTGGAACCAAAGAGAAACGATATAAAAATGATGAATGGAAGGAAGAAACTTACTTAGAGGCGATGTTCTAAGTCTTGATCGGAAGAAAATGACTTCTAAGATCACCGGTCGAACTGTAGCAACTCAAGAGCCAGAGAGGAATCTCCACCGGTGTCACACCCTAATTCCGCACTCTTCAGAATGGTGTAATGAACTGCTAGCAAATCAACGGTTCAACTAGGATCTCGGACAGACGATATCCGTTTTATCTAAACCTCATACATCCACATTCATAATCAGAATAAATACACAATAGCGGAAGTCTTATAGTAAAATAAACTGAGAATCTACTTTGATATTAATATTTAAATAGTAAATTATTCTGTGTCAACTAAGACATTAATAAATATCAAATACATGTCTTTACTAAATTCAAATAATGAAAATAACATCTAATCGAATACACATGAGTTGCACTTGCAAGAGGAGTCATGCATATCCACTTCATCTTCAACTTCCGTTGCCGCCATGTGCCCGTACACTGGAGCATTGACGTAATCTTCAACGGCAATACCTGCATCATCAACTAAAAATATTCGACGTCGAGGGGGTGAGCACACATCATGGCTCAGTGAGCAAACAAAACAATGCAACAATACATATGCATGCAATCAATTCATATCTTTGGTCTGGTTTAAAGTTTGCAATATGCAATAGAAAGGTTTGGGTGGTCAAAGGTTAACATTTATTGACCCCGCCTCTATACACAAGTGTGTGACGCCGCCCGAAGGTAACGTTTATCGTCGACTCACAAGCACCCAATTCATGAACATTATACAACAAAGGTTAACGTTTATTGCTGTACATTGCCATACCAACACGTAAGCCCCTGTTGGCGAGGTTTGCAAACTGGGCTCGCAACTAACCAATCCTAATGCCAAACAGTGTATCCAAGGCCTCACCCCAGCATCCCTCAGAACATCCATAGAGATAGACCTAAGGCTCCCCGGTAGAGTCAAGAGACTACAAGGACCGAGACCACCTCCCTTGATACTCTACGACGTAATAGTTCTGCTAAAGCAATGGCGATATGACGATGCTAATGCACAAGACTTGAGTTAGAGATAGAGCTAAAGTGCTGAGGCCCAGCCTATGACACCCCCTGATACTCGCTCACATCAAGTACACTAACCACACACATACATTCACATGCCTGTTCCTATCATCATCATCATTATCATGTTATAAACAATAAAGTAAATATGCATGAACATTAAATAGAAATATCGAATGACATGTTGAATGCACATTACATACATGTTCGCATAGAATCAAGCATAGC
Organism: Protea cynaroides; assembly: GCA_028583415.1. Taxonomy (NCBI): domain Eukaryota; kingdom Viridiplantae; phylum Streptophyta; class Magnoliopsida; order Proteales; family Proteaceae; genus Protea; species Protea cynaroides. Next base: position 75,640,414 of record CM053271.1, read on the forward strand.
ATTGGACTCATGAAATAAATCAGTTTATTATTAACCAATTAGTTAAGAGTCCTGTTTCCTCACCTTAGCTTGTTAGTGGATCCTCTTTCAAGCTTTAAAATCACATTTATATTGTTATTATATTGCTAGAGGACCTAACAAAGTCGATAGAATTTAATTAGAATTAATTCTGAATTTAAAAACCATGCTGTTAACTGGGGGTCGGAGCTAGGGTCTGAGTATGATCGACCCTGGGTGCGACCACCCCTATTATGGGCTTCCCGAACACTGGGGGTCGATGCTCAGGGTCTCGTAGGGTCGATTGGCCATCGACCCCCCATGCGACCCCCTGTGGGTTTTGTTGATTTTTCTTCCTTCAGCCCATTCTTCGTGTTTGGGGTCCTATGGCTTGCTCCTACAGTCCATTCCACACATGTTCTATGGCCTAGAACCATGATTCATTCACCTATATGGCTTTCATGATTTCCCCCATGGTTTTCCATGAATACCTAACCATGGGTTGATGATTTGGGTTTCTCCGAGATCATACCCTCTTCATTATCTACTCTAAGGTCTTTAGAAACTCATGGAAATAGTATCCATACCTGAGAAGATTACTCCTTCTCTGCAACTCTTCTCCTTTTACTTTCTTTTCTTCATTCCTTCTCTTCTTCTTCTCTTCCTTCTCTTCTCTTTCTCTCAATTCAATTAGGGTTCTTAAAGGAGTGAAAGAGGCTTAGGGACGTCCTATTTATAGAGTAGAAACTCCTAAAACAAGTCCCATTGAGATTAGGAAGGAATCCCATTGAAATTAGGAAAGTTTCCTAATTTCTGTTTTTACCGAGTACCGGGGGTCGATAGGGGGGGTCAGAGATCCCGTCGACCCCTGGTCCATAAAATGTCCGACCCCCTATATAAAACTGGGGGTCTGACTTCTATACTGGGGGGGTCCGACCCTCCCTTGCTGGGTATGCGACCCTCCCCTTATTTAAGTGTTTTTGGGTTAGTTTAATACCTGGGATCGTGATCTCCTTCACGCACTGGGTCCATTTGGCTCAACCATGATGGGTAGACATGGTTCAAGGTGATAAGACCGGGTTAGTTTGATACGGGTCTTACAACTCCCCCCTACTTATAAAAAATTTTGTCCCCGAAATTGTTCATACCTTCAGAGTCAAATAAATGAGGGTATTGCTTTCTCATAGCATTCTCTTCTTCCCATGTAATTTCTTCCATGTCTCTACTTTACCAAGTGATCTTAACATAATAGATATCTCGATTGTGTAGTCGTTGAACCTTTCGGCTGGTGATTTCAGTTGGTGTTACTTCAAAGGTCAAATCATCAGTCAAATAAGGTGGATCTACTGTCAGAACGTGCGTTGGATCCTTGACATACTTCTTCAATAAGGAAATATGAAATACGTCATGCACACTTGACATAGATGGTGGTAGTGCTAACTGGTAAGCCACTTTCCCACGCTTAGCTAAAATCTCATATGGTCCGACATATCTTGGCCTTAGTTTCCTTTTTTGTCCAAACTGTTTTAGACCTCGCATAGGCGATACCTTCAAGAATACTTTATCACCCACGATGAACTCAAGATCTCTGCATCGAGTATCTGCATATTGCTTCTGACGATTCTGAGCTGTTCCCACTCTTTCCTTGATAATGTCAACCACTCGACAAGTCTCCTCAACAAATTATGGTCCAACGATACTACGTTCCCCAACTTCATTCCAAAACAACGGAGTTCGACACTTTCTGCCATTCAGTGCTTCATAGGGTGACATCTGTATGGTAGCCTGATAGCTGTTGTTATAAGCGAACTCGATCAGTGGTAACTTTTCATCCCATGATCCTTTAAAATCAATTACACATGCTCGTAGCATATCTTCTAGAATCTGAATTGTACGCTCTGACTGTCCATCTGTTTGTGGATGGAATGCAGTACTAAACTTCAATGTTGTACCCATAGCCTTTTGCAATCCTTCCCAAAACTTGGAAGTAAATCATGGATCTCTATCGAACACAATGCTCTCTGGTACACCGTGTAATCGAACAATATTATCCACATACAGCTTTGCTAACCTTTCTAGTGTATACTGAGGTCGTATCGGTATAAAGTGAGCTGTTTTGGTCAGGCGGTCTACAATCACCCAAACTGCGTCAACTAAGCGAGGAGTCAATGGTAACCCTGTGACGAAGTCCATAGTGATGCAGTCCCATTTCCATGCTGGTTTCGGTAACGGCTGTAACAGTTATGCGGGTCTTTGTTGTTCAACCTTTACTTTCTGACAATTTAAGCATTGAGACACGAACTTAGCTACGTCTGCTTTCATTCTTCTCCACCAATATAATTTCTTTAGATCATGATACATTTTTGTACTTCCCAAGTGTATCGAATAGATGGTGGTATGGGCTTCTTTCATCAGTCGGTGTCTAATGTCCACACTTTCTATTTTGGTTACACATATTCTTCCTTTGTACTTCAATACCTTCTCTTCGTCCAAGGTGAACTCAGGGTTAGTTCTACCATTTTCGATGTCTTCTTGTACCGTTCTCAGGTAAGGGTCTGATTTGATAGCTGTCTTCACTTCATCGATTATATCCGGTATAATCTTTAATGCAGCGAACATATTGGAAAATCGATGAATGAACCCTTGGTTGGCTGATTCATCCGTTGTATCTATCACATACTGCTCATTGCCGTGATTGAATACCGTCCCAGTAGTACACATTGCTACAGTTGTGCTAACCTCTCCTTGAGATTTTATCATTGCCTTTCTGCTCAACGCATCCGCTACTACATTAGCTTTCCCTGGATGATACTGGATATCACAATCATAGTCTTTCAATAGTTCCAGCCATCTTCTTTGTCTCATATTCAACTCCTTTTGATTAAATAAATAAGTAAGACTTTTATGGTCCGATTTAATCTGGAACTTCTCTCCGTGTAGGTAATGTCTCCGTATCTTGACAGCATGTACTACTGCCGCTAACTCCAAATCATGAGTGGGATAATTTTTCTCATGTGTCTTTAACTGTCTTAAGGCATAAGCAATTACTTGTTCTTCTTGCATAAGCACACATCCTAATCCCAGTCCTGATGCATTAGTGTATAGGGTAAATGGCTGTCCGGGAATAGGAATAGTCAAAATCGGAGTGGATATCAATATGGTCTTTAAGGTTTGGAAGCTCTTATCGCATTTATCCATCCACACAAACTTTTCACCTTTCTTGGTCAGACTGATGAGAGGTACGGTAATCTGGGAATAGTCTTCCACAAATCGCCGATAATAACCAGCGAGACCCAGAAAACTTCTAATTTTTGCAACGCTCTTTGGTGCTTCCCACTTTACATTAGCCTCGATCTTGCTGGGATCCACTTTGATTCCTTCAGCGGATACTACATGGCCTAGGAAGGCGACTTCACTTAGCAAAAACTCACATTTGGTAAATTTGGCATATAGCTTCTCTTTCCTTAAACGCTGTAGGGTGGCGTTTAGATTCTTAATATGGGTTTATTTGTCCTTGGAATATACCAATATATCATCAATAAATACAATAACCGACGTATCCAACATATCGTGGAAAACCCGGTTTATAAGTTCCATGAAAGTTGCTGGTGTGTTTGTTAATCCAAAAGACATGACCTTCTTTCATCTTCAACTGATGGTAGCCTAATCAAAGATCGATCTTAGAAAATACTTTTGCTCCTTGCAACTGATCGAACAAGTCATCGATCCGAGGTAGTGTATATCGATTCCTGATTGTCAGTTTGTTCAGCTCCCGATAGTTGATACATAATCGCATGCTACCGTCCTTCTTCTTTACGAATAATACTGGCGCTCCCCATGGTGATATACTGGGTCGAATATAACCCTTGTCCAGTAGTTCTTGTAGTTGTACTTTCAATTCCTTTAGTTTAGTAGGAGCCATTCGATAAGGTGCTTTTGATACTGGTGCGACTCCAGGTATAAGATCTATCTCAAACTCTGTGGCTCGGTCGGGTGGTAATCCTGGTAGTTCCTCAGGAAATACGTCAGGGTAGTCCCGCATGACATCAATATCTTCCATCCGTGGTGCTTCTTTGGTGAGGTCGACCACTGATACTAGATATCCGACTGCTCCCTTCTCAAAGCACTTCTTAGCCTTTAGTGCTCAGAGTATGAACTTGCATTTACGGGGAAGTTTGGTTCCCGCAAAACTGAATTCTGCTCCTTCTTTGTCTTTAAATGTTAGCTTCTTTTCGACGCATAATAGGTTCGCAGAATGCCGAGCTAACCAGTCCATTCCCAAGATGACGTCAAAGTCTGCCATCCCAAGTTGGATCATCTAAGGTTTTCTCGCCAATGAGAACTGGACATGGCCCATAACCTTTTTCTAATTCTACTTCTAACCCCATCCGTGACCGTACAAGTATTTTGTAGTCTAATGTTTTGATGGGTAAATTCAGCTTCTTTCCAAATGACACAGATATAAAAGAATGAGTAGCTCCTGAGTCGAAGAGTACTCTGGCGGGTATGCCATTTATAAGTACGATACCTATGATTTATTTTAACTTAGTCTACATACTCACACAATGTAATAGAATTTAAAAGGTTTCAGTCATACCTGTGACCACATCGGGTAATGCGGCAGCATCCTCGGATGTAACAGCATAAACTCGTCCTTGATGTAGCTGCTTCCTGGGCTTGGGACACTCCCTTGCCATATGCCCCGCTTGGTTGCAGTTAAAATATTTTGGGCCTTCAGTATTTGGCTTTGGCTGATGTTGGGCTACTGGGGTAGTCTTGGGTGCAGTAGTAAAGCCTTGAACACGGAAGGGTTTGAATGTCTTATTATTCCCTCCGTTATAAGCAATTCCAGCTAGCCTTTTCATACCTCTATTCTGCGTAAAATAACTCTCCTTCTAGCTCAATCCTATAACTCGAGCAATTTGCACAGCTTCATTATATATTTTCTTTTCCAAACCTAGAACATGCTCTCTGATGCTCCCTCTAAGTCCCGTGACAAACCTACGGGTCTTAGTATCTTCTTCTTGCATGCTGAGTGGTGTAAAGAAAAATAGCTCCTCAAAACGTTGTTGATATGCATCCACGGACATCTGTCCCTGATATAAACTCAAGAACTCCTTCTCCATAGAATCTTTGAAGCTTCGGGGAAAGTACTTCTCGAAGAAAGCTTCTTTATATGTAGCCCAGGTCAATAGGGCGTGCTTGGTCAATAGGTAGGCCCTAGTAGATTTCCACCAATGATGTGCATCACCTTTTAGCATGAAGGTGGCACATAATACCTTCTCTTCTTCTGTAATAGTCATCATCAGAAAATTTCTCTCCATTTCGTCGATCCAGTGAGCCGGCCAGAGCTGATCAGACGGTTTTTCGTTAAACTCCTTGGGCTTCATCTTTAAGAATCGCTCCACCAGTTGGGAGTGGTCCATTTGATTCTGAGGGTATGTCCCAAACATAGGTTGTGGATACTGGTAATTAACTTGAACTGCTTCAGGATCTGGTACTGGAATCTGTGCAGCTGGTGGTTGAGGTGTTTGAGGTGCTGGGTGGTTACCCACCGGTGCTGCACTTGTTTGGCCAGTCGGCATTGGTGTAGCATGTGCTGCCTGAAACATAATTCCCATTGCTGTTTGCATTTGAGCCTGTGCGTGTTGCATTTGTTGCAGCTGTTGCGCTAGGTTCATAACCACGGTTGCCAGCTCCGGTGGTGGAGGTGGCAAGTTTGTAGGATTTGCCTGACCCGGATTTACTAGTGGTGCAACCTGTGGATTACCCTATGCATATATATTTTCTTGGCTGACTTCCTCCATGGGTGGTGGTGGTGGAACTGCGTTTCGGCTTTGCCTGGTTACTCTACGCCCAGCCATGTTTTCCTTCTGATAATGGTGGTGCCTGAAAATCATTAAAATACGTGAGGCAATCATTTATACTTCATGTAGATACGCTAACCGATGTTATTTTCAAAATTCTCAGATCATTCTGTGAAAAAATACAGTTTTTTCTATGCAGGATCGATGGTGGGGGTCGATGGTATGTTTGACCCTCAGTGTCTGACCTTGGAAAATCACTTATTTTCCCGAGAGCAGGGGGTCGATATGGGGGTCGATGGGTGTCCGACCCCCAGGTGCGACCCCTGGTTTTCTGTCAGGTTCCCGAGAGCTGGGGGTCGATACGGGGGTCGATATGAGAGTCGATGGTCCTGGTCGAATTCTCCGACCCCCGGACCAAAAATCAGATTTTTAAGGTCCGATTCTGAGTTCATTTCCCATTCTTCCTCCTCCGTTTCGACTCGTCTCCTTCCCCTGAGTTGCTACAATGCCAACTCCGCTACATTGGTCATTTTGGTTCCGTATTTTGACCTCTACACCTTCCCTACAGGTATGTATCGTACCTTTACCTGTTTTTAGGTTCTCTTTTCTATGTTTTTACCCGTATATCTCGTTTTCTTCAAATTAAACTTTTTTCAGCCGTAAAAATTCGATTTTTATTGGGGGCTTTTGTTATTGGTGACTCGAGGAACGAAAGCCCTCAAAAATATTTGGGTTTCATCGGTTGGTTATCGAGAAACTCAAATTTTTGCTCTTTTTGCCCTAATTTGTCAAAATTTTTGATTTCTCACAATTTCTTCAAATTGGATTCCATTAGCTAGGATTTCCTACTGTGTGAGTGTTGCATGATATGTTAGAACCTACGTAAGTCCTCCGGCCACGTCTATGGGTGAAAAGTGAGGCTTTTGGCCAACTTACGTTGTTATAATATCCAAATTTCGGATTTTTCTACCCTACTAACATATTATCTGTTTTTCTTTCTTATCTGCAGTTACTATGGTCCATACCAAAGTACCCAGAGTTTGCGATCTTCTTCGTTTCTGTTCCAACGAAGCTAAGGCACAGTATGCCCACTACGCTCGCAAGAAGGTAGAGGGAGGTCGCAAGGTGAACTTGGCTGGGTTAGCCTTGTTCAATGTGGAGCGAGCATTTAGTGATATGGGATGGCTCCCTGTCATCACTTATGACGCGTGTACCTGTCCGGATTTGGTACGCCAGTTCTATTGTAACCTCCAGGTGGTGGGGGATTACAATGATGTTGAGAGGGGTGATGAGCTACGCATCACGAGTTACGTCAAGGGGGTTGACATCTCATTCGATTATCGGCAGCTGGCCGACCTACTGGGCATTTCCTATGCTGACCCCATGATTTTCTGTGCCCCTGGAGAGCCCCAATTCTTCTCTCTTCAGATGAGGGCCGAGATCGATAGTCAGCTCATCCGACTTGATCGCTGGCAGATGAGAGCGTGCTATCTGTGTTCTGATCCACGGGTATACTGCAAGATCATACAGCATAACCTGATACCACAGAGTGGTCATTACGAGAGGGTCTCCCAGCTAACCCAGTATCTCCTATACTGTATATGCACTCAGCAGCCTGTCTGCCTTCCATACATCATTATGCGTACCATGATCCCTGCTACGTTGCCCAGTCACACCGGTAACCTTCCTTATGGTCGCATGATCACTACCTTGCTTACTCGCCTGGGGGTTGATTTAGTGGATGAGAGGATTCAGGAGAAATCCTTCTCATCGCCTCTAGATTGTGAGGCTATTTGCAAGATGGGCATGCAGGATGCCCAGGTCAGCGATGAGGAGAGGTACGCGATGGTGCGCCCTCACACTCGCGTAGAGATAGCTGACGCTGAGGCAGTAGCAGCAGCCGCTGGAGTTCATAGGGAGCCTGCTAATGATGATGATCGTCTGTACATGGATGTGGACTCCATACCACCTCCTTCACCTACACATGCTGCTGGAGCTAGTACTTCTTACGCGGTTGGTCCTTCACACCCACCTTTTGATATGATGGGGATATTGCATGAGATCAGAGAGGCTCAATGCAGATCTGATCTGAGGATGGGGGAGTTACTAGACGCTTAGCGTGTGAGATTGGATGAGCTACTAGACGCCCAACACATATCATACATGAGGATGGGAAAGCTCATAGATGCTCAGCGCCGGTCAGATATGCGGATGGAGGAGCTTTTGGGTGCTCAGCGCGGGACTGATCAGCGGGTTGCTTATCTTACAGCTAGTCTTCAGGAGACCCAGACTCATAGCCTGGTTGACTAGAGTCTACGCTGAGGATTATGACAGAGATCATGAGGCACCGCCTCCTCCTTCTCCTCTAGCTTCATGATTGTATTTATTTCCTTTCATTGTACTACATAGTAACTGTCCGGGTTGTGGACTGTACTCTGCTTTAGCTATTGATGTACATTTGTTTCTCTTTCATTGTATTTAATATTGTTCCCCCTTTAATAGATGCATTATTCTCTTTTCAAATTTGGTCTCAAACATCACTTCTGCTTAGAGTGTGTTAATATTACAGTTTTTTTTTACTTTTATCCTATCTCAGTTCACAATTCGACATGAAAGTATGCTAGGTTAGCGGACACGGCCTGAGATGCTCTGATACCAAGTTGTCACACCCCAATTCTGCACTCTTTAGAATGGTATGATGAACCTCTAGCAAACCAACGGTTCAACTAGGATCTCGGACAGACGATATCCGTTTTATCTAACCTCATACATCCACATTCATAATCAGAATAAATACACAATAGCGAAAGTCTTATAGTAAAATGAACTGAGAATCTACTGTGATATTAATATTTAAATAGTAAATTATTCTGTGTCAACTAAGACATAAATAAATATCAAATACATGTCTTTACTAAATTTAAATAATAAAAATAACATCTAATCGAATACACATGAGTTGCACTCGCAAGAAGAGTCATGCATATCCACTTCATCTTCAACTTCCATCGCCGCCATGTGCCCGTACACTAGAGCATTGACGTAATCTTTGATGGCAATACCTGCATCATCAACTAAAAATATTCGACGTCGAGGGGGTGAGCACACATCATGGCTCAGTGAGCAAACAAAACAATGTAACAATGCATATGCATGCAGTCAATTCATATCTTTGGTCTGGTTTAAAGTTTGCAATATGCAATAGAAATGTTTGGGTGGTCAAAGGTTAACATTTATTGACCCCGCCTCTATACACAAGTGTGAGACGCCACCCGAAGGTAACGTTTATCGTCGACTCACAAGCACCCAATTCATGAACATTGTACAACGAAGGTTAACGTTTATTGCTGTACATTGCCATACCAAAACCTAAGCCCCTGTTGGCAAGGGCTTTTAAACTAGGCTCGCAAGTAACCAATCCTAATGCCAAACAGTGTATCCAAGGCCTCACCCCAGCATCCCTCAGAACATCCATAGACATAGAGCTAAGGCCCCCCGGTAGAGTCAGAGACTACAAGGACCGAGACCACCTCCCCTGATACTCAACGACGTAATAGTTCTGCTAAAGTAATGGCGATACGACGATGCTAATGCACAAGACTTGAGTTAGAGATAGAGCTAAAGTGCTGAGGCCCAGCCTATGACACCCCCCTGATACTCGCTCGCATCAAGTATACCAACCACACACATACATTCACATGCATGTTCCTATCATCATCATTATTATCATGTTATAAACAATAAAGTTAATATGCATGAACATTAAATAGAAATATCGGATGACATGTTGAATGCACGTTACAAGCATGTTCGCATAGAATCAAGCATAGCATTGGACTCAAGAAATAAATCAGTTTATTATTAACCAATTAGTTAAGAGTCCTGTTTCCTCACCTTAGCTTGTTAGTGGATCCTCTTTCAAGCTTTAAAATCACCTTTATATTGTTATTATATTGCTAGAGGACCTAACAAAGTCGATAGAATTTAATTAGAATTAATTCTGAATTTAAAAACCATACTGTTAACTGGGGGTCGGAGCTAGGGTCTGAGTTATGATCGACCCTGGGTGCGACCACCCCTATTCTGGGCTTCCCGAACACTGGGGGTCGATGCTCAGGGTCTGGTAGGGTCGATTGGCCATCGACCCCCGATGCGACCTCCTGTGGGTTTTGTCGATTTTTCTTCCTTCAGCCCATTCTTCGTGTTTGGGGTCCTATGGCTTGCTCCTACAGTCCATTCCACACATGTTCTATGGCCTAGAACCATGATTCATTCACCTATATCGCTTTCATGATTTCCCCCATGATTTTTCATGAAAACCTAACCATGGATTGATGGTTTGGGTTTCTCTGAGATCATACCCTCTTCATTATCTACTCTAAGGTCTTTAGAAACTCATGGAAATTGTATTCATATCTGAGAAGATTACTCCTTCTCTGCAACTCTTCTCCTTTTGCTTTCTTCTCTTCTTTCCTTCTCTTCTTCTTCTCTTCCTTCTCTTCTCTTTCTCTCAATTCAATTAGGGTTCTTGAAGGAGTGAAAGAGGCTTAGGGACGTCCTATTTATAGAGTAGAAACTCCTAAAACAAGTCCCATTGAGATTAGGAAGGAATCCCATTGAAATTAGGAAAGTTTCCTAATTTCTATTTTTACCGAGTACCGGGGGTCGATAGGGGGGTCGGAGATCCTGTCGACCCCTGGTCCTTAAAATGTCTGACCCCCCATATAAAACTGGGGGTCTGACTTCTATACTGGGGGGGTCCGACCCTCCCTTCCTGGGTATGCGACCCTCCCCTTATTTAAGTGTTTTTGGGTCAGTTTAATACCTAGGATCGTGATCTCCTTCACGCACTTGGTCCATTTGGCTCAACCATGATGGGTAGACCTGGTTCAAGGTGGTAAACCGGGTTAGTTTGATATGGGTCTTACAACCGGAGAGGAAGAAGAAAAAGAAAAGTGAGAAAAACCTTATTTTTCGCAACTTTAAAGAGGACTTTGGGCATATCGGTCGACGGTTTTGCCCGTACCGGTCGACCGGTACCTCCCTGGTAAAGTCTACTGGTACCTCTCGGTCAGGAAAGAGATCCTGACCGGTAGACTATACCGGTCGTGCTATACCCTACAGGGTAGCGACCGGTACATCGATTGGTACCTCTTGGTCAGGAGGGGGATCCTGACCGGTCGACTATACCGGTCGCCCTACATACTACAGAGTAGCAACCGGTATGTTGCGACCGGTCAGCCATAGGAAGCCAGAAAAATTTTTGGAAAAATTTTAAAAATTGCAATCTTAAGTTTCCATTTTGATTATTCGCCTTGCAATTGTTAAAGACTAACCTCATGTGTTATGTCTTATTCTTAGATCCAAACAGACTAGTCTGGGATGGTAGGCGGAAATGGTCGAAGAGGCTCACGGAAGTGTCACCACTCCAGGGTGCGCCAAGCTGAGGAAAATGTGGAAACTGGATATGTTGAAGAGCAAAACCAGAACCCAGAAAGTGGAGAAGGGCAGATCCCTAGGGCACCGACAAACTTGCCAGGCCCTCCTCACACTAACTCAGAGACGATTGTCACAAATTTGGTTTTTCAGATGGAAGCTCAGTAGAAAACATTCTTGAATGAGATGCTGAAGATGTTTAGGCCACCGAGATTTATTCCTACAGAAGGTACGCCTGAGTTTGGAAGAAATAACACCACACTGCCAATGGATGGTAGTACTGGGCCAATGGGCCAAGGACAGAATCTACAACCACCACACCAATTTTCATCGTCGTTTGCCTATCACGGAGTCTACCCGTACCCACCACCATGGTATGGAATGAATGCACAGGGGCAGAATGACTTAGGCCGAGTGGTGGAAAGGTTTTTGAAGCTGAAACCCCCTACTTTCACAAGGAAACTAGGAAAAGCACTGTGGCCTGCATAGTGGGTTGCTGAGATGGAGAAGAATTTTTGTCTGATGACTTGTAATGAGGATGAGAAGGTTTTGTTTGCTACGCACATGCTCAAGGAAGATGCAAATGCCTGGTGAAATTCTACCCGGTCATACTTAGAGGTAAAGCATACTCAGATCAATTGGGCAATATTCAAGGGAGCTTTCTTCGATAAATATTTTCCAAAGAGCTTCAGAGATCAAATGGAGAAGGAATTCTACAACCTACAACAATCTCAATCGACTGTTGATGCTTACCAGTAAAGGTATGAAGAGCTATTTTTCTTTGCACCGGCAAGCATGCAAGAAGAAGAAACCAAGACTCGTAGGTTCACCATGGGATTATGAGGAAGCATTAGAGAGCACGTCTTGAGCCTGGAGAAGAAAGTTTATAATGAGGCTGTGCAGATTGCCAGAGTAATTGAATCCAGTCAAAGAGACAGCTTCTTTGCTCAGAACAGGGGACTGAAGAGGCCTCCTACTGAGACTTCAGGTGGAGGCAATCATAGACCATTCCGCCCATACAGGGCTCAATCTACTGTGGTGCCTGCAAGGAACAATGCTGCACCACCACCGCCATAGTTCACTGGACAGAACCAGAACGTTAAATGTTTCAACTGTCAACAACTGGGTCATATTGAAGCAGCCTCCAAAGCAAGGAAAGGTATTCGCAGACACCACTGAAGAGGCAGCCGCATCACCTGATGTGGTCACTGGTATGATTCCATCCCTTCCTATTTAGCTTACTATTTTGTTGTGCGTGAGCATGTAAAACTAAGGGATAATTAAATTTCAAGAACTGTAAACATAGCTGGTATACCCGCCAGAGTACTTTTTGACTCTGGGGCCACGTACTCCTTCGTCTCTAATTCTTTTGGGAAGCGAATGGAATTACCTGTCAAGTGTTTGAACCCGAGCTTGATAGTTCGCTCTCCATTGGGAGTTGAAGTGGCGTTGACTAAATATTATGGGCCGTGTACAGTGAGTATTGAGGGTCGAAATCTAGAACCAAATTTGGTTCAACTCGAGATGGTAGACTTTGATGTCATCTTGGGAATGAATTGGCTAGGCCATCATTCAGCTAGCTTATTATGTGGTGAAAGGAAACTTGTGCTTAAAGATGAGAACGGCAAGGAGTTTAGCTTCACTGGGACCAAGTTACCTAGGAAGCGGAAGCTGATCCTCTCCACCCTAAAAGCTAAGAGATTCCTAGAGAAGGGAGAAGTAGGGTATTTAGTGTCCGTGGTGGACATCACTGCTAAGGTGTCAAGGATGGAAGATCTAGATGTGGTACGAGAGTTTCCAGATGTATTTCCAGAAGATCTCCCGAGTCTACCTCCAGACAGGGCCACAAAGTTCGTGATAGACATTATGCTAGGGTCGGCGCCGGTGTCTAAAGTACCATACAGGATGGCCCCTACAGAATTAAAGGAGTTGAAGACCCAATTAAAAGAACTATTAGATAAGGGTTTCATACGACCAAGCATATCACCATGGGGAGCACCTGTATTGTTCGTTAATAAGAAAAACTGTAGTGTACGGCTATGTATCGACTATCGAGAGCTGAACAAGTTAACCATCAAGAATCGATATCCTTTGCCTAGGATCGATGATCTGTTCGATCAGTTACAGGGTGCAAAGGTTTTTTTGTAGATTGATCTCAGATCAGGGTATCACCAATTGAAGTTCAAGGCCGGAGATATTCCAAAGACTGCTTTCAGGACAAGGTATGGGCATTATGAGTTTCTGGTAATGTCGTTCGGGTTGACTAACGCTCCAGCGTCGTTCATGCAACTGATGAACCGAGTGTTTCATGACATGTTGGACACTTCGGTCATCGTATTCATCGACAACATATTAGTCTACTCACAGGACAGGGAGGCTCATGCAACACATTTGAGAGCAGCCCTACAACGACTAAGAATGGAGAAGCTTTATGGCAAGTTCAAGAAGTGTGAATTTTGGCTGAAGGAGGTGGCTTTCTTGGGCCATGTAGTATCTGAAGATGGTATCAAGGTAGATCCAAGTAAGATAGCTGCTATAGTAGGATGGGAAGCACCAAAATCAGTTGCGGAGATTCGTAGTTTCCTTGGATTGGCTGGTTACTATAGAAGATTTGTGGAGGACTACTCAAGGATCGCCGTTCCACTTACCAGACTAACCAAGAAGGGAGAAAAATTTATATGGACGGATGAGTGTGAAAAGTGCTTTCAGACTTTGAAGTCAAGACTAGTCTCTGCACCGATCTTGACCATCCCAGCACCAGGCGTACCGTTTACCCTATATACGGATGCCTCAGGGTTGGGTCTTGGATGTGTATTGATGCAAGGAGAACAGGTGATTGCCTACGCATCAAGACAATTGAAAGAGCATGAGAAGAATTATCCTACACATGATTTGGAGTTAGCAGCGGTTATACATGCAATCAAAACTTGGAGACACTACCTTTACGGTGAAAAGTTTCAGATTAAGTCAGATCACAAGAGCTTAACCTATCTTTCACTCAGAAGGACCTGAATATGAGACAGAGGAGATGGCTAGAACTATTAAAAGATTATGATTGTGACATTTTGTACCATCCGGGTAAGACAAATGTTGTGGCTGATGCCTTAAGCAGAAAGTGGGCATTGAAACCTGAGCCAGGACCAAGTACAAATGCTGCATTGTGTGCTGCAGCCTCAAGCTCAATAGAGAATGATGAAGAGAACATATTAGAGACTGCAAGAGATCTAGTGGAACAGGGCTTAATTCATAAGTTCACATTGATGTTCGCAGCTCTGAAGATCTCATCGGATCTAATAGATGAAGTCAATGTAGCAATCCTACAGGATCCACATCTCAAGACTGTGTAAGAAGACCTGGAGAAGGGTAAAAGTAATCCTGACTTCACCTTGGATTCAGATAGGGTACTCAGGTATCGTGGACAATTATGCATACCTGAGAGTGAGGACTCCAATATCAGAGATAGAGTTATGACAGAAGGTCATTACACTCCATATTCGGTACATCCAGGAAGCACCAAAATGTACCATGATTTAAGAAGATTATATTGGTGGAGGGGTATGAAAGCGGATATAGCTCGTTTCGTATTCCAATGTCTGAATTTCCAGCAAGTTAAAGCAGAAAGGTAGAGACCCGCAGGTTTGCTACAACTACTATCGAAACCTGCATGGAAGTGGGATTGCATCACAATGGATTTCTTCACAGGCCTACCATTGACACCAAGGTCAATGGATGCAATTTGGGTTATAGTCGATCGACTTACCAAGACAGCTCGATTCATTGCGGTCAGACCTCAGTATACCATGGAGAAGCTGGCCAAGCTATATGTAGATAATATAGTCAGACTTCATGGCATCTTAGAGAGTATAGTATTTGACAGAGATCCCTATTTTACATCAAAGTTCTGGGAAGGATTACAGAAAGCTATGGGAACTAAGTTAAAGTTTAGTATAGCTTTTCACCCTCAGATGGACGGATAGTCAGAACGAACTATTCAAATTTTAGAAGATATGCTCCGAGCTTGTGCCCTAGATTTCCAAGGAGCTTGGGACGAGAAGCTATCACTCATCGAGTTTGCTTATAACAACAGTTACCAGGCTACGATCCAAATGGCTCCATATGAGGCACTCTATGGGAAGAAATGTCGTACACCTCTGTTATGGAATGAGGTGGGAGAGAGAAGGATTGTAGGACCAGAGTTCATCGAAGAAACTTGTCGAGTGATTGATCAAATTAAAGAAAGAGTGAAGACATCTCAAGTTCGACAAAAGCACTATGTAGATAATCGACGTCGAGATCTGGAGTTTGCAGTGGGTGATAAAGTATTCTTGAAGATATCACCTGTGCGAGGTCTGAAACGGTTTGGTAAGAAGGGGAAGCTATGCCCTAGGTATATGGACCATACGAGATTTTGATCAGACGTGGTAATGTGACATATCAACTGGCTCTACCACCATCCATGTCAAGCCTCCATGATGTGTTCCATGTTTCATTATTGAAGAAGTACGTCAGGGATCCATTGCACATCTTGACAGCAGACCCACCAAAATTGATAGGGGACTTGACATTTGAAGTTGTACCTGTGATGCTCACAAGCTGAAAAGTACAACACCTTCGAAGCAAGGATATCTACTACGTCAAAGTACATTAGAAAAGCCAAGATGTGGAAGAAAGTACTTGGGAGGAAGAGAACGCAATGAGAAAGGACCCTAACCTTTTCGATGACCAAGGTACATTCAAATCTCAAGGCCAAAATTTATTTTAAGGGTGGGGGAGTTGTGAAACCTACATGCAAATTTCGGGGACGAAATTTCTTTTAAGGGAGGGGGAGTTGTAAGACCCGCACTCCATGAACCCGATCTAAACCTTGAATTCATGTCATAACAGGTCTTCCAATCATCACCAGGCCAGACGGGATGAGCGGATGACAAACAGGTACGAAACGGACCATTTATGTATGAATTTTGTTCATACCGATCGATGGTACCGGTAGATCGGTATAGCCTGCGTAGCAGACTACGAAGATCCGAAATCAGATCTCTGTGGGTCCTAATTTCCAAATTCTTAACCCTAGGACTTTCCTAATCCTAGTAGGCTTCCTAAACCTAAACCTAGCCTATATAAACCCTTTTAAACCTCCTAGAATCCCTTCCATTGATCATTACAAACCCTAGAAAGGAGAAAGAGGCTGAAGAAGGAGGAGAAGCTAGGAAGAGCCGATATTGTCGTTCGACGAAGAACACCTTACCGCCAGTCGACGGTAAGTGCTTAAAACTTTTTTTACATTATAACTCTAGGATTATGACTCTAGGATGGTTAGGTTGCTTTGATCAATACCATGCAAAGCAGGTATTGATCTAAAACCCTATTTTACTGATAAACCCTATTTTTGCTGATAAACCCTAATATAGTCGGTAAACCCTAGATTCGAGTTCTAGGAAGAAGACCGTCAAAGCTAGGACTTGAATGGAGTTGCAAACAAATCTAACTCAGTGCTCAGACCTAGAATGTGTAGGAGGAACCCTAGGATCAATAGGGGATGATTGACGATAGTCGAGAACCAGACGTATGGTCTTTTGGAGACATATCGGTCAACTATACCGGTTGCACCCTGTGCGACCGGTACTGTGACCGGTACCTTCTGGGGGCTGGTCTATGGGGACCGACTGACCATACCGGTCATAGTTTTCCCCACAGTGCTGCGAACGGTACTGTGATCAATCAGCTCTGTGAGATGTGTTTTGCCATTGATGGTTTTTCGACCAACGTAAATCTATTCTAACTAAACCCTAATATTTTATAGGACTTTGTGATAGCACGTTTAGATCTTGCGACGTGGAGCAAGCTATCAAACGAGCATCAGGTAAGAAAATCAGACCTAAACCCTAACAATCTAATGGACAGTAAATCATTGTTAATAACTATGACTCTATGGATTAATGTTTGTGCATACTCGCATGTCATCCTTTACTTTCAGTTATTATTATTGTTCATGCATACTCGCTATGCTAGGATGTGATTGTTAGGCATGTGATTGTTTTCGTTGGTGTGTAGAATGGGAAGGGCCTGGGTTCTGGGATCATTCCTCACACTAGCACCTTTTTCATAGTATTCTATCTTATCATGCTTGGTGAGAGAAGGGCATCAGGGGGAGGACGTGGCACTGTGGTCTCTGGCCTGGCCACCAGACTCTAGCTCTATCTCTATGCCGTAGGGAGCTATGTTGGGATAGAGTCTACCTTTTGTATCATTCTATCTTAGCATGCTTGGTGCGGGTAGGGCATCAGGGGGAGGGCATGGCACTGTGGTCTCCGGCCTGGTCACCAAACTCTAGCTCTTTCTCTATGCCATAGGGAGCTGTGCTGGGATAGGACCTACTGTGATGACATATAGGATTGGTTAGTTGCGAGCCCAATTTGCAAGCCCTCGCCATTAGGGGCTTACGTATTGGTATGGGTAGAGCATCAGGGGAGGTGTTGGCGGTGTTGATCTGGACGCCTTAGCTCTATCTCTATTCCATGGTGGGTGCATGTGGGATGGCAGTGGTGTGATCCACTAGGCGGCTTCACACACTCGTGTATAGAGGTGCGGTGGTCGCTAATCCTTTCTATAGCACATTGCAAACTTAATCCAGACCATAATATAATATGATTGTTACTCATGCATATAAATGTTACATTGTCTAATTGTCTTACTGAGCTAAGTTGTGAGCTCACCCTTGTGTACACACCATTTTTAGATGTTGATGCAGGTTACACAGTGGATGACTACATGAATGCGGCGGCGTACGGAGGCGTGGCAGCTCTGGTCGTGTAGGCAGGAGAGGACGAGCATGACGCTTCATGCGAGTGCCCTTTCTGCGTGTATCTCTAGGATTTTTCTTTATTTGTTTCAGTTATTTTCGGTTGACATTAAAGTGATGTAAAGATATTTATTTATGTTTGGAAATTTGGATAATTGAATATTTATTTAAATCTATCAATAGATGCTCAGTTCATTTTATTTAAAAACTTTCGTTGTTTTTATTATATTTTGATGGTGGTTATGTGCAATGGTTTGTAAGAGTGGACATGGTCTTATTGAGATCCTGATGTGAGCCGTTGGTTCAGTGATGGTTCACTCACACTTCTGGTTCAGTCGAAATTGGGGTGTGATAGAAAACGTGAGAGAGGGAGAAAGAAAGAGAGAAGAAAAGAGAAAAGAAAGAAAAGAGAGAGAGAAGCAGAAGAGAGGAGAAGGAGGATTCACATTAAGGGGGTTGATACAACCTCTAATCACCCTTCATCGATGGTTTCGCTCAATTTGAGCACATGGTTAGTACTTTAAACAAATTTAGAGGTTGTTAGAATGCTCGAATGCCAATTTTGCTTGAAAAAAGTTAATTTTCATGAAATCTCAATCATGATTGCTCTATTACATGCTTGTTAATGTTAGGATGCTATGTCAAATATTTTTCATGAATGATAATTTGTCTAAGCTATTCAATGATGAATTTTTGAAAGATATACAATGATGTTTGATGTTTTTTGCAAATTTCATAAAGTGGTTTTCTGATCTGAAAATTCCAGATTTAGGATTCAAACTTAGGACGTACATCACATTTATTTTTTCTAAGATTTTGAAGCCCAACTTTTTATGGGAGTCTCTCTGATATGTTAGAAGACTACACTAAAAATTTCGTTCCATTTGGAATTGGAAAAATATATCAAAAAATTTGTCTTTGACATTGCTATTTTTCTTGGATGTAATGCAATCCTCCGTCAGAAAGTCTCTAGAAAAAGGTCTTATGGCCATAATCAGAAAATATACTTAATATGAACTTTTTAGACATGAAAGTCTTCTAAAAAATGGCACTGGTTTTATATTTTTTCAATTTTTTTTAATTGATATCAATTTTTAAGTTCATAGTGCTCTGATTTTGAATCTATCATGATGTACTGATTTGCATGATTGAAAAGAGTCATTTTTCACAAAGAAAATATACTGTTTTAACTTTTTTTTTCTTAATAAAATTTTAGATCAGATAGTTATCTACATAGACATATGTCTGTATTTAATTTTCATTAAGAATAGAATTTTGTTTGGAATTTATGGTGCAACTGGTCAAAAATCTGAAACAGATTAGACCAGTGCACATGTTCGTTCTTAGGGCTTATCTTTGACCTATTTTTTTCTTTCTGTTGGGATTCAAATCCTTCATATGAAATATAATATATTAAGTCTTATTTCTATATAAAAATTTGAGCTTGATTTGAGTTTCGAAAGACCTACTTATGGTCATTCTTGTGTAATGTGACAAAATTTGAATACAGTTCATAGTTTTGTCCATTATTTGAAACCTTGTGTCATAATTTTGATAATTTTGAGTCATTAATATTCCCAAGTTTTCTTCATAAAAATTATAATTTTTTCAAAGAACATTGAACATAAGTTTTTTTGATAATTTTGTACTTTTCAAAAAAGGTTTCATTGATGTCTCATTCATTATAACATCAATGATTGTTTAAGTGAATTCTGTCATATTTGGATAAATGACTATATTTGGAGCATTCGTATGCTTTGTTTGGATTGTGCATACCATGTTTACCACATTCCATGTGTTGCTATTTTTGATAGAATAGATAAATTTTTATCATATTTTAGCAAAATCTTAACAATTACTATTTTTAAGTCTTACTATGCTTAGAAAATAGCATGTAAGATCTTTCCTTCTTTGAAAAATCCATGTCATATATGATTGGTACTTACCATATTGATATATAGATGCTTATTAGATGTTGCCATATTAGATCTTGCCATATTTAGATCTTACCATATTAGGTTCTTGCCTTATTTGCAATACATGCCATATTAGGGAGATTTTCATAATCTTACTATATGATATGATAGTTACCATAAATATCATATATGCCATGCTTAGAATATTCTTTTTTTGGTAATAATTTAATTTATGCTGCACCCTAGTTGAACTACCATATCTGTACACCTAGCAAACATATTAGGTGTGGGGACGTGCATTTAGACACCCACATTCTTGGGAAGGGCATAATGGGAAAAATAAAAATCTCAATAAAGAAAGAGAATACTTTGCCAAACTTTCCAAATTAGAGCTTAGGTTGAAAAGGGTAATTCAGGATGATTTTATCCCTCGATAAACCCTAAACCTAGAATAGGTTCTCAACCCTAAACCTAGAATAGGTTCTAAATCCTAAACCTAGAATAGGTTCTCAACCCAAAACCTAGAATAGGTTCTAAATCCTAAACCTAAAATAGGTTCTCAACCCTAAACCTAGAATAGGTTCTCATTCTAATCTAGAACAGGTTACAGATCCCGAACTATGTGGATTCAGATTCCTAGGTCAAACCCTAGGATACGTAGGCTGTTTGGGAGAAACCCAAATTCGGATCCACTCCTTAGTCTACTTGGACTATCCATAGATCCAGTAGGATATCCATCCCCATTTCAATCCAGCCCGAACTATGCGGATTCTGATTCCTAGGGCAAACCCTAGGATACCTAGGCCATTTGGGAGAAACCCAAATTCGGATCCACATTTTAGTCCACTCGGAATATCCATAGATCTACTAGGATACCCATCTATTCGACCCAAGTTCGAACTACGTAGATTCTAATTCCTAGGGCAAACCCTAGGATACGTAGACCATTTGGGAGAAACCCAAATTCGGATCCATTCCTTAGTAAACTTGGATTTTCCATAGATCCACTAGGATATTTACCCACATTTTAATCCAAATAGGGTTATCCATATTTTGACCCAAATAAGGTTATCCACATTCAGACCCAGAAAGGGTTATCCATTCTTAGATCTACTAGGATTATCTATCAGTTCGTATGGACTATCCATATCCTAACCCATAGGGTTTCTCAGTCTTTCAAGCATAAATTTTAACTTGAACAATGAACTTAATCATGCACAAGCATAAATCACATCCATAAACTTTAATCACACCTGAACTACAATGGTGAACCTGATTTTCAGAATAATTTCATAATACGTAGGCAATCTGATGGATACAGATTTGATTCAATGATATCAAACCACTTGGTTTGGTTCGATTTAACAGATAGAGTCTAGCATAGGAAAGGCATAGGAGACCGATTTCGATCGGGTGGTTTGGGTGCCTAACACCTTCCCATTATCGTAACCTGATGCTTACCCAATCTCTGATGGACCAGAAATCCAATCTAAGGGTCATGAGTCAATCGAGGTCTTATCTTGGGGTGAGATTTCACATTTCTAAGGTCCAAGACCTTAATCTAGGTGGCGACTTCTATAGATTTCAATCTTTGTCCTCACAACCTCTATACACGAGTGTGTGAAGCCGCCTACTGGATCAAACACCATTGCAGTCCCACATGCACCCACCATCGAATAGGGATAGAGCTAAAGTGCTCAAGATCGCACCGCATCACACTTCCCCTGATGCCCTACCCATACCAACACGTAAGCCCCTATTGGCTAGGGCTTACAAACTGGGTTCGCAACTAACCAATCCTAATGTCAAATAGTGTATCCAAGGCCTCACCCCAGCATCCCTCAATACGTCCATAGAGATAGAGCTAAGGCCCCCCGATAGAGTCAGAGACTACACAGTCCAAGACCACCTCCCCTGATGCCCTACGACGTAATAGTTATGCTAAAGTAATGGCGATACGATGATGTTAGTGGACGAGACTTGAGTAGAGATAGAGCTAGAGTCTGGTGACTAGGATGAACCACAGTGTCATGTCCTCCCCCTGATGCCCCACTCGCATCAAGTACACTAACCACACACAAATATTCACATGCCTATTCCTAGCATCATCATCATCATCATGTTATAGATAAATAAAATTAAATATGCATGAACATTAATAGCAGGAATATTGGATTACATGTTAAATGCACAATACACGCATACAAGCATTGAAACATTCATGGCATTGGACTCAATAAACAAAAATAGTTCATTATTAGCCAATTAGTTTAGGTCTTGTTGCCTCACCTTTGATTTCTAGTAGATCGTCGTTCAAGCTTTATAATTTACTTTTAAATCACTGGAAAAACCTAACAAGTTGATAGATTATAATTAGAATTAATTCCAATATGTTTAGACTAACAGAAACTGAGGGGTCACAGGTGGGGTAGGACCTGGGGTCTCAGTTTCTACGACCACAGGGTGTAGGGTCGCAGGGTAGGGTAGCACCTGGGGTCTCATTTTCTGCGACCCCAGGGTGTAGGGTTGCAGGTAGGGTCAGACATACTGCGACCCTACATGTGACCACACCCTCCCTGGAAACTTCTCGAGGGCATGTGGTCGAACGTGTGGGTCTCGTAGGGTCGGACATTATGCGACCCTACGTCCGACCACACGTGTCATGGTCGACCTTTCACTCTTAAGTCCATTCCTTCATGTTTGAATCCTTTGGCTTATCTTCATGGTCCTTCCTATGATTGTTCTATGGCTCAAAACTATAATTTAATACACTATCCATTGTCCATAATGATTTCCTCCATGGATTCTCTTGGAATTTGTCCATGGATGGTTGATTTGGGTTTCTCCTAATCCTATCTTCTTCATAAACTATTCTAGACTCTCAATTCATGTAGGGGTTTAGGTTCATACCTTATGTTTGCTGAGATTCAGAGTTTCCTCTGAACTTTCCTCTTCCTTGGTCTTCTTCTTCAATTCTCATTCTCTTCCTTTTCTTTTCTTTCTCTCTTTTTCAATTAGAGTTCTAAAGGAGCGAAAGAGGCTAAGGGACGTCCTATTTATAGAGGAAAACCCTTCATAATAAGCCCCAATGAGTTTAGGAAAGAACCCCCTTCGGATTAGGAAGGTTTCCTAAATTCGATTTCTGGCTGTTTCCGTGGGGTCGCAGGTGGGGTCGCAGAATCCGTGACCCCTACGTTTTTAAAATGTGCGACCCCATGACCAAAATTCATGGGGTTGGACTCTTTTGAGGTGGGGTCGGTCACACCTATTTAGGCATGCGACCCTACACTCATATTTGACAGTTTTTGAGTTATATTTCGTACCTGGTATTGTAGTTTTTCTTCACGCACTTGGTCCACTTGGCTTGACCATGATAGGTAGACCTAATACAAGGTGATAAGATCGGTTAGTTTGATACAGGTCTTACAACTCCACCACCCTTAAAAGAAATTTCATCCTCGAAATTTGAACGTACGGATCTTACAACTCCCCCATCCTTAAAATAAATTTTATCCTCAAAATTTGAATTTACTTCGGAGTCAATAGGTGGGAATTTTGTTTCCGCATTGCATCTTCTTCCTCCCATGTAATCTTCTCCACATCTTGTCTTCGCTAGGTTACCTTCATATAATAATTATCTCAGCTTTGGAGATGTTGTACCTTTCAACTAGTGAACTAGGCTGGTACCACTTCAATAGTTAAATCTTCTATCTAATCCAGTGGATCAGTGGTCAATACCTTTGATGTGGATTTCCAACGTACTTCTTCAGTAGAGACATGCTGAATACGTCATGCACACTAGACATGGATAGCGATAACGCTAATTGATATGCAACTTTTCTACATCTCTCTAAAATTTATAAGGTCCAACACATATATAGGACCCCACTTTCCCTTCTTGCTGAACTGCTTTAAACTATGCATAAGTGATATCTTCAAGAACACTTTGTCACTTATGGCGAACTCAAGGTCTTGGCATCTCTTTTAACAATCCTAAGCTGTCTTGGCCCTTTTTCTTTGATCATGTCTGCCACTCGGCAGGTTTCTTCAATAGACTCAAGTCTTAAAATTCTTCAATCACCAACTTCATTTTAAGACAAAAGAATTCGATATTTCTACCGTACCATGCTTCATAGGTAATCTACATAGTAGCTTGGTAGCAAATTCAATTCACGGTAACTTCTCAACTCAAGCTCCTGGAAATCAATTTCGCAAGCTCGGGCATATCTCTTAGGATATGTATAGTCCGCTCCGACTGTCCATCGGTTTAAGGTAAAATGCGGTACTAAACTTCAACTTTTTTTTTGGGTAAGTACTAAACTTCAACTTTGTCCCCATTATTTTCTGTAGATTCTCTCAAAATTTTAAGATAAAGCATGAGTCTCTGACTGACACTATGCTCTCAGGCATACCATTCAATCTGGCAATATTATACCCACATACCTTAGCTAGCCGCTCCAAAGCATACCGAGGTCGTATAGCAATGGAATAAGTTATCTTCATAAGGCGATCAACAATCATCCAACTACGTCAACCGATCTGGGAGTCAGTGGCAAATCGGTGACATAGTTCATTGTAATGCAGTTTCATTTCCAGACTGGCTCCGATGGTTGTTGTAGTAAGCCATGTTGGTTTTTGACTTTCAGCCTTTACTTGTTGATAATTCAAACACTGGAATACGCACGAAGCCACATTTGTTATCATTCCTCTTTACCAGTACAATCTCTTTAGGTCATGATACATATTGGTACTGCAGGATGTCCTGAATATTGAGTACAATGGGCTCTTATCATTATCCTCTTCATGACATCTGAGTCTTTATCTTATATCTTATGATCAGCATTTTTCACTTCAGGTATGCATAATCATCCTCTGTATCTTAGGACCTTTTTCGCATCCGAAGTAAGTCAGGGTTAGGTTTTTCTTTCTCTAAATCTCCTTGCACTGTTCTTATATACAGATCTAACAAAATTACTACTTTTACTTCATCCATCAATTCAGAGATGACCTTTAATGCCACAAGCGCAGCCGATGAACTATTGCTCCATAAGTTCAACCATAAGTTCTCGCTCAATTGGATCATCAAGAGTTTCTATTATATGTTACTCTTTTTCCAAATCCCAATCTATTGCTGTAAAACATAAGGCAACATTTATACTGGGTCCTTCCTCGGACTTCATAATTCCCTTTTTGCTTAATGCTTTAGCTACTACATTAGCCTTGCACCGGTGACATTGAATATCACGGTCTTAATCCTTGAGCAATTCCAACCATTTTCTTATCCTCATGTTCAACTCTTTCTGATGAAGAGATAAATAAAACTCTTGTAATTTGATTTAATCTGAAATTCTTCTCTATATAGATAATGTCTCCAGGTCTTGATTGCATAATCATAGTTGCTAACTCCAAATCATGAGTTGGATGATTCTTTTCATGCTCTTTCAGTTATCTTGAAACATATGCAATTGCTTGTTTACCTTACAACAACCCGCATCCTAGATCCAATCCAAAAGTTTCAATGTATAGGGTAAAAGGTTCCCTTGGTACCGGGACGATCAAGATGGAAGCTAATATCAACCTTGTTTTTGTAGTTTGGAAACATTCTTCACACTTATCAGTCCAAATAAACTCCTCTCCCTTCCTGGTTAACTTGGTAAGAGGTTTTGCGATCTTAGAGTGGTCATCTACAAATCGTCTGTAATAACCAGCTAAACCCATCTGATCTTCGCAATGTTCTTAGGCGTTTCTCAACATACAATTGCTTCTATCTTAATAGGGTCCACTTTAATCCCATTTTATGATGCTATGTGATCTAAGAAGATCACTTTGTTTAATCAGGTCTCATATTTCTTGGACTTGGCATAAAGCTTTTCCCTTCTCTACTATTGTGAAGCTGTTCTAAGATCCATTGTATGAGTTGCTTCATTCTTGGAATAAACCAAAATATCATCCATGAAAATTATGACCGATGTATCCAATATGTCATGAAACACCCAGTTCATCAGCTCCATAAAAGATGTAAGGGCATTGGTTAATCCAAATGTCATAATCGGGAACTCACAATGTCTACTCCCGATTCTAAAAATACTATCTTTGAAATATCACTGTCCAAATTCTTCAGCTGATGATATCTTGACTGAAGATCAATCTTAGAAAATACCTTTGCTCCTTGCACTGTTTAAACAAGTCATCGATCTGAGGTAGTAGATATCGATTCTTAATCGTGAGCTTGTTTAGTTCCCGATAGTCTTTACATAATCTGACACTATCGTCCTTCTTCTTCACGAACTGCATTGGCACTCCCCGTGATGCAATACTTAGCTGATTAGAACCCTTGTCTAATAACTCCCGTAGTTGAGTCTCAATCCCTTCAACTCCATAGGAGCTACTCTATAGGTGCCTTTGACACAAGTATCGTCCTTGGTAACAAGTCGATGACGAACTCGGTAGCATGATCAGATGGTAACCCATGTATGTCTCCTAGAAATACATCAAGCAATTTATGCATCACATCAATATCTTTCATCTGTAGTGTTTCTTTGGTAACGTATACCACAGATACCATGTATCCAATTTCTTTCTCTTCAAAGCATCTCTTCGCCTTTAGCATAGAGAGGATCAGCTTTTACTTCTTAGGCAACATGCTTCCAATAATACTAAATCATATGCCGTATTTACTCTTGAATGATAACCTCTTCTATGCACATAACAACTTTGTAGAGTGTTGAGACAACCAGTCTATTCCCAAGATGACGTCAAAGTCTGCCATCTCAAGTCGATTTAGGTTGCATCCAAATTCTGTCCATCCATATGATTCGATCATTGTTCATAACACTCATCTATTACAACATCTAGTCCAAAAGGGCTTGAACTAGCAAAATCTGGTTTAAAGGTCTTAAGAACTTGTCTAGTTCCTTCATCTCTTATGATTTTTCAAAGACTATCATCAAAATCTCTTACCTTGAAAAACTCATTACTTATATTTTCTTTATCACTACTGTTCTACCATGATCTCTCTTTCATATACCTCAAAAAATATCTTGTGATTGTTACTTCATATCCTATGTCTATCTATAAGCATTAGGGTATATGCTTATAAATTCATTAATTCTGCCAAACTTTCTTGGTCTTTACTTAATAATTTCATTTAACATTGGGCCTAACTCAATATTATTTGTACTAATCTGAATACTATCAATGTCGTGATTTTTGGCTTTGTCCTTGTATCCACTCTTAGATTTGCCTTTAGAAATCTTCTACCTTGTCAACTTCATACCAATATAACCATCTTTAACTTTACTTGAGTGCTATCTACTCTTTCCTAGTCACTCTTGATAGTTCTCACTTTTTGCTCATACACCCTTTTATAGACATGACTCATATCCATCCATTCAGCAATCTCAAAATAGATTCTCTATTATTTCATCTAAGGTCTCTTGGCTATAGAATCTAATCTGAATTCAATCATCTTTCTTCCATTTATTCCATTATCACTAAACATCTTTATCAACAAAGGTCAGGGAGTGTATTAATCAGAATGTTCATCCAAAAGCGATTTACTTCCTTCTTTCAAATTCAGGGTAATGACGAACACTTGCTTTATCTAATGAACTTAGGTTTAAAGGATCAGGAGTAAATCTGTGATAATCCAACCGGCATCAAAAGGTCGTTAAGTTGCACGGTGGTCCAAATATATGAAAATAGAGGTTTTATAGTTCTTAACCTCATGATTATAGGTTCTATCTAGTAGATAATGCCATTGGTCAAGGCACTACAAGAGTAAATTTGGAGAAGTTTTCGTACATCAGTAAATTAGGTATAAATCAGAAGATGTACGCTCAACATGATTAAACATTTAACTGTTCATTCAATTCATATCTCTATTCATGGTGTCGATCATGAGAGTGGTTTAGATTGGTATAATCAGGACTAATACTAAAGAAACAATATCTATAACTCCAATTGACATGTTGAATCAAGAAGGTACATGAGAATTTAAAATCAAGTATGTGCATCCTCTATAATCATAAGAGTAAGTCGATAATGCAACGCATACTATATAACTTATCTAGTTATATGGCCACAATACATTTGATCCTTTGCTAAAAATGTTTGAGGCTTCCTCTTTAGAAAATATTCCTCAACCCTGGTCGGATCATTCTACAATGATGCAGCTATCCCATACATCGGTGGCTGATAAGGGTAACCACCTTGATACACTGCTTGTTGTGCACCAAACTTCTACACTGGGGTGTGTATTACTGGGACTTGCTCTATGGTTGGCACTGTGTTATAGCTAACAAGTGCTGGGGGTACAGTGTTGATACCAATTAGTACTATACATGGCCTGACCTAAAAGTATTGGTATAGCATTGGTAACTTGGGTAGTGATTCACATAGCAACTGGTATAGTTGGTCTTATCTGTTGTTGCTCTTGTATTTTACTGGCCAAGTTTATTACAACCATGGCCAAGGTACTTGGTAGTCCAGGTGATTGGCTGGAGTGTCCTGGTTGTTTACCTCATTTGGTTTGTTCTAATTTGATTATCATTATTTAGCATCTGCTCAGATGAGTTTTCATTACCTATTCTTGACCCAGATAGTGGTGGGGTCAAGTTGCAAGCTCTTCTTAATGCTCAGGAGGTAATGGATCAGCTTGTAATGGATCTCACACTGAATCTCCATGTCACCCAGGAGTATAGCTTTATCTTCTTTTATAGTTACTCTCATTTTTGGTGTATGGCCATTGTTCTCCTATCTCTGTTGCATTCAGTCTGAGATCTTTCCCTTTACCTTTGCAGGGAATTAGGCATTACTAGCCATTTTTTTCCTTCCTCTGCATACATCGAGGTTCACATCTTGTAAGTACCAACTCGGTATTAAATTTTCTTCTTTACAGATACTCCCTTCTTACTACTGTACTATATCCTTTGTATACTTAGACAACTACCCGACTTATAGATAGTACCCTATATTATTTGTTTATCAGGATAAATTTTAAATTTTCTCCTTCTGTTTGTGTATATATATGGTTCCACCTTTTATATGTACATTATTGTCTTGTTTAAGTTCTGTCTTAACCAATACAGGTGCATATGGTGTGTTTGTATTAAAGCTTCTAATTTATCCTAACTCAGTTCATGGACTCTAGTGGAAGTATTCAAGTTTCCTGGGCAAGGCCTGAGAGCTCTGATACCAAGTTGTAAGATTCATACGTTTAAATTTTGAGGACGAAATTTATTTTAAAGGTGGTGGAGTTGTAAGACCTGTATCGAACTAACCGGTCTTACCACCTTGTATCAGGTCTACCTATCATGGTCGAGCCAAGTGGGCGTGAAGAAACCACAAGACCATTTATAAAATATAACTCAAAAATAGTCAAATATGAGTGTGTGGTCGCATGCCTAAATAGGTGTGACCGACCCCACCTCAAAAGAGTCTAACCCCATGAATTTTGGTCATGGGGTCGCACATTTTAAAAATGTAGGGTCACGGATTCTGCGACCCCACCTGCGACCCCATGAAAACAGCCAGAAAATGAATTTAGGAAACCTTCCTAATCCGAAGGCGATTCTTTCCTAAACTCATTGGGCCTTATTATGGAGGGTTTTTCTCTATAAATAGGACGTCCCTTAGCCTCTTTCACTCCTTTAGAACTCTAATTGAAAGAGAGAGAAAGAAAAGAGAAGGAAGAGAAGGAGAATTGAAGAAGAAGACCAAGGAAGAGGAAAGTTCAGAGGAAATTCTGAATCTCAGCAAACCTAAGGTATGAACCTAAATCCCTACACGAATTGAGAGCCTAGAATAGTTTATGAAGAAGATAGGATTAGGAGAAACCCAAATCATCCATCCATGGATAAATTCCAAGAGAATCCATGGAGGATATCATTGTGGACAATGGATAGTGTATAAAATTATAGTTTTGAGCCATAAAACAATCATAGGAAGGACCATGAAGATAAGCCAAAGGATTCAAACATGAAGAAATGTACTTAAGAGTGAAAGGTCGACCATGACATGTGTGGTCGCATGTAGGGTCGCATGATGTCCGACCCCACGAAACCCACACGTCTGACCACATGCCCTCTGGAAGTTTCCAGGGAGGGTGTGGTTACACGTAGGGTCGCAGTATGTCTAACCCTACCTGCGACCCTACACCCTGGGGTCGCAAAAACTGAGACCCCAGGTGCTACCCTACCCTGCGACCCTACACCCTATGGTCGCAGAAACTGAGACCCCAGGTGTTACCCCACCTGTGATTCCTCAGTTTCTGTTAGTCTAAACATATTGGAATTAATTATAAATAAAATCTATCGACTTGTTAGGTTTTTTCAGTGATTTAAAAGTGAATTATAAAGCTTGAACGAGGATCTACTAGCAATCAAAGGTGAGAGAACAAGACCTAAACTAATTGGCTAATAATAAACTGTTTTTGTATATTGAGTCCAATGCCATGAATGTTTCTATGTTCGTATGCGAGTATTGTGCATTTAACATGTCATCCAATATTTCAGCTATTAATGTTCATGCATATTTAATTTTGTTTATTTATAACATGATGATGATGATGATGCTAGGAATAGGCATGTAAATGTTTGTCTGTGGTTAGTGTACTTGATGCGAATGGGGCATCAGGGGGAGGACGTGACACTGTGGTTCATCCTGGTCACTAGACTTTAGCTCTATCTCTACTCAACTCTTTTCCACTAACATCATCGTATCGCCATTACTTTAGCAGAACTATTACGTCGTAGGGCATCAGGGGAGGTGGTCTTAGACCGTGTAGTCTCTGACTCTATCGGGGGGCCTTAGCTCTATCTCTATGGACGTATTGAGGGATGCTGGTGTCACACCCCAATTCTGCACTATTCAGAATAGTGTGATGAACGGCTAATAAACCAACAGTTCAACAAGGATCTCGAATAGGCTGTATCCGTTTGCTTAAACCATATACATCCACAACCATAATCAGAGTAAATAAACAATAACAGAAGTCTTATATATTAAATCAACTGAGAGTCTAACTGTGATAGAGTAAATATATTATCCAATTATCTCCACAAGGACTAAGACAAAAATTAAAATAATTAAATCAATTACATTGTCTGTATAATTTAAACCAAATCTAACCGAAAACACAAGAGTTGCACTCGCATGACGAATCATGCGATTCCATCATAACTTTAGCATTCATCGCCGCCGCATGTCTATACATCGAAGCATTTATATAATCTTCTACTATGGTACCTGCATCATCAACTAAAAATATTCGACGTCAAAAGGGTGAGCACACATCATGACCAGTAAGCAAACAAAACAATGCAACAAACATATGCATGCATTCAATTCATATCTTTGGTCTGCTTCATAAGTTCACAATGTGCTATAGAAAGGTTCGGTGGCCACCTCACCTCTATACACATGGTGTGTAAGACCACCCAATGGATCAAACACCATTGTCATCAACATCCACCCCGCCATGGAACAGAGATAGAGCCAAAGTGCTTAGGACCGCACCGCATCACACTTCCCCTGATGCTCTTCCCATACTAACACGTAAGCCCCTGTTGGCGAGGGCTTGCAAACTGGGCTCGTAACTAACCAATCCTAATGTCAAACAGTGTATCCAAGGCCTCACCCCAGCATCCCTCAATACGTCTATAGAGATAGAGCTAAGGCCCCCCGGCAGAGTCAGAGACTACACGGTCCGAGACCACCTCCCCTGATGCCCTACGACGTAATAGTTCTACTAATGTAATGGCGATACGATGATGTTAGTGAACAAGACTTGAGTAGAGATAGAGCTAGAGTCTGTTGATCAAGATGAACCACAATGTCACGTCCTCCCCTTGATGCTCCACTCGCATCAAGCACACTAACCACACACATTCATTCACATGCCTATTCCTAGCATCATAATCATCATCATGTTATAAATAAATTGAATTAAATATGCATAAACAGTAATAACAGGAATAGTAGATGACATGTGATATGCACATTACAATCATACAATCATAGAATCATACATGGTATTGGACTCAATAAAGGAAAATAGTTTATTATTAGCTAATTAATTTAGTTCTTATTCCCTCACCTTTGATTGAGTGTAGATCCTCGTTCAAGCTTTATGAATCACTTTTAAATCACTTAAAAGGCCTAACAAGTTGATAGATTTTAATTAGAAATAATTCCAATAAATTTAGACTAACTGAAATCATAGGGTCGCAGGTAGGGTAGCACCTAGGGTAGCAGTTTTCTGCGACCCTAAAGTGTAGGGTCGGACGTGGGGTCAGATACCATTTGACCCTACGTGCGACCACACCCTCCCTGGAACTTCTCGAGGGCATGTGGTCGATCATGTGGTCTTGTAGGGTCGGATATCATTCGACCCTACGTGCGACCACACATATTCTGAGTCGACCTTTCATTCTAAAGTCCATTCTTTCATCTTTGGATCCTTTGGTTTACTTTCACAGTCCATTCTATGATTGTTTAATGGCTCAAAACTATAAGTTATACACTATTCATAGTCCATAATGATTTCCTCCATGGAATCTCTTGAAACTTGTCTATGGATGGATGATTTGGGTTTCTCCTAATCCTATGTTCTTCATAACTATTCTATGATCTCTTATTCAGGTAAGGAATTAGGTTCATACCTTTATTCAGAGGTTTTTCTGAACTTCCTCCTCTTCCTTAGTCTTTTCTTCAAGTTCCTTCTCTTCTTCTCTTCCTTCTCTTTCTCTTTCTCTCACTTTCAATTAGGGTTGTAAAGGAGTGAAAGAGGCTAAGGGACATATATATATATATATATATATAGGGGGAAATCCTCCATAATAAGTCCCAAGAAGTTTAGGAAAGATCCCCTTAGAATTAGGAAAGTTTCCTAATTTTTGATTTCTGTCTATCATCGCAGGGTCGGACGTAGGGTTGCTGGATCCATCAACCCTACACCTTCTTAGTCATCCGACCCTATGACTAAAAGTCATGCGTTAGACTCCTGTTGAGATGGGGTCGACCCTACCTTTTTAGGCATGCGACCCTACCCTCACATTTACTATTTTTGGGTTAGACTCATACCTGATCTTGTGATTTCTTCACGCACTTGGTCCACTTGGCTCGACCATGATAGGTGGACCTAGTACAAGGTGGTAAGACCGGTTAGTTTGATTCGGGTCTTACAACTCCTCCCCTCTTATTAAAATTTCATCCTCGAAATTTGTACATACCTTCCGAGTCAAAAAGGTGAGGATATTGCTTTCGCATAGCATTCTCTTCTTCCCAGGTGACCTCTTCTATGTCTCGGCTCCTCTAGGTGACCTTAACATAGTATATGTCATGGTTACATAGTCGTTGAACCTTTCGGCTTGTGATCTCAGTTGGTGCTACTTTGAATGTCAACGGTTAAATCTGGTGGATCTGCTGTCAAAATGTGCGTTGGATCTCTGACGTACTTCTTTAATACTGAGATATGAAATACATCATGCATACTTGACATGGATGGTGGTAGTGCTAACTGATAAGCCACCTTTACACGTTAGGCTAAAATCTCATATGGCCCAACATATCTCGGACTTAGTTTCCCCTTCTGTCCAAATCGTTTTAAACCTCACATAGGTGATACTTTCAAGAATACCTTATCATCTATGGCAAATTCAAGGTCTCGGTGTCGAGTATCTGCATACTGTTTCTGATGATTCTGAGCCATTCTAACTCTTTCTTTGATAATGTCGACTACTCGACAAGTCTCTTCAACAAACTCTGGTCCAACGATGCTACGTTCTCCAACTTCATTCCAAAACAAAGGAGTTCGGCACTTCCTTCCATATAGTGCTTCATAGGGTGACATCTGTATAGTAGCCTAATAACTGTTGTTATAGACAAACTCGATCAATGGTAGTTTCTCATCCCATGATCCCTTGAAATCAATAACACAGGCTCGAAGCATGTCTTCTAAAATCTGAATGGTACGCTCCGACTGTCCGTCTGTCTGAAGATGGAATGCAGTACTGAACTTTAATGTTGTACCCATAACCTTTTGCAATCCTTCCCAAAATTTTGAAGTAAAGCGTGGGTCTCTATCGGACACAATGCTTTCAGGTACACCATGTAATCTGAAAATGTTATCCTCATATAGCTTGGCTAACCTCTCCAGGGTTTACTATGGTCGTATAGCTATAAAGCGAGCTGTCTTAGTCAGACGATCTACAATCACCCAGACCGCGTCAACTACTCAAGGAGTCATTGGTAACCTGGTGACGAAGTCCATAGTGATGCAGTCCCATATCCATGCTGGTTCTGGCAGCGGCTGCGACAGTCCTGAAGGTCTTTGCCGTTCAGCCTTCACCCTCTGACAATTTAGGCATTGAGACACGAATTTAGCTACATCTGGTTTCATTCCTCTCCACCAATATAATTTCTTCAAATCATGATACATCTTTGTACTTCCAGGATGTACCAAATAGGCGATGATGTGAGCTTCCTTCAATAGTCGGTGTCTAATGTCTAAAATTTCTATTTCAGGAACACATACTCTTCCTTTGTACTTCAGTACTTTTTCATCATCCAAGGTGAACTCAGGAATAGTCCTACCTTTTTCAATGTCTTCTTGTACCGTCCTCAGATAAGGGTCTGATTTAAGAGTGGATTTCACTTCATCAATTATATCAGGTACAATCTTCAATGTTGCAAACATATTTGAAAACCGATGAATAAACCCTTGGTTGCTTGATTAATCCAGTGTATCTATTACGAACTGCTCATTATCGTAATTGAACACTTTTCCTGTAGTACACATTGCTGCAGTCGTGTTAACCTCTCCTTGAGATTTTATCATTGCTTTTATGCTTAGCGCATCAGCAACTACATTAGCCTTTCTTGGATGATACTGGATATCACAATCATAATCCTTCAATAATTCCAGCCATCTTCTTTGTCTCATGTTCAACTCCTTCTGATTAAATAGATAAGTAAGACTCTTATGATCTGATTTAATCTGAAATTTCTCTCCATACAAATAATGTCTCCATATCTTGACAACATGTACTACTGCTGCTAGTTCCAAGTCATGAGTGGGATAGTTCTTATGTGTCTTCAGTTGTCTTGAAGCATACACAATTACTTGTTTTCCTTACATAAATACACATCCTAAACCCAATCCAGACGCATCAGTGTACAAGGTAAATGGCTATCCTGGAATAGGAATAGTCAAGATCAGAGCAGATATCAATCTAGCCTTCAATGTTTTGAAACTCTTCTCACATTTATCAGTCCAAACAAACTTTTCTCCTTTCTTGGTCAAATTGGTGAGAGGTATGAAAATTCTAGAATAGTGTTCCACGAATCGTCGATAATACCCAGCTAGACCTAGGAAACTTCTAATTTTTGCAACGCTCTTCGGTGCTTCCTACTTCACAATGGCTTCAATCTTGCTAGGATCCACTTTAATTCCTTTAGCAGATACAACATGGCCTAAGAAAGCGACCTCATTTAGCCAAAACTCACACTTTGTAAATTTGGCGTAAAGCTTCTCTTTCCTTAGTCGCTGTAGAGCGGCTCTTAGACTCATGACATGAGTTTTCTTGTCCTTAGAGTAGACCAATATATCATCAATAAACACAATGACCGACGTATCCAACATATCATGGAATACCCGATTCATGAATTCCAAAAAAATTATGGGTGCGTTAGTCAATCCAAAAGACATGACTAAGAATTCATAATGTCCATATCTTGTTCTGAATGTTTTCTTTGGAATATCTCCTTCATTAATCTTCAACTGATGGTATCCTGACCGAAGATCAATCTTGGAGAACACCTTGGCACCTTGCAACTGATCAAACAAGTCATCGATCCGAGGCAACGGGTACCGATTCTTGATTGTAAGCTTATTCAATTCTCGATAGTCTATACACAGTCGAACGCTTCCGTCCTTCTTCTTAACAAACAATACTGGCGCTCCCCATGGTGATATGCTAGGTCTGATATAACCCTTGTCTAGTAATTCCTGTAACTGTACTTTTAATTCCTTCAATTCAGTAGGAGCCATTCTATAAGGTGCTTTAGATACTGGTGTGGCTCTAGGTATCAGATCTATAACAAACTCTGTCGCTCGGTCGGGTGGTAGTCCTAGTAGTTCTTCAGGCATCTGGAAAGTCACGCACAACATCAATATTCTCCATTTGTGGTGCTTCCTTGGTGAGGTCAACCATTGATACTAGTTACCCAACTGCTCTTTTCTCTAGGCATTTTCTAGCCTTTAATGCAGAGAGGATGAGTTTCCATTTACGGGGAAGTTTGGTTTCCGTAAAACTGAACTCTGCTCCTTCCTTGTCTTTAAATGTTAGCTTCTTTTCGGCACACAGTAGGTTTGCAGAATGCCGAGCTAACCAGTCCATTCCCAAGATGATGTCAAAGTCTACCATCTCAAGTTGAATCAAGGTTGCATCTAAAGTCTTCTCACCAATAAGAACTGGACATGGCCATAACCTTTTTCTAATTCCAATTCTAATCCCATAGGTGATCGCACAAGTAGTTTGTAGTTTAAAGATTTGAGGGGTAGATTCAGCTTTTTTCCAAATGATATAGATATAAAAGAATGAGTAGCTCCAGAATCAAAGAGTACTTTAGCGGGTATGCCATTAATAGGTACATTACCTGTGATTTGTTTTAGTTTTAGTCTACATGATCACATAATGTAACATAAATGAAAGGTTCAGGTCATACCTGTGACCACATCAGGTGATGCAGCGGCATCCTCAGATGTAACAGCAAAAACCTTTCCTTGCTGTAGCTGCTTTCTGGGTTTAGGACATTCCCTTGAGTAATGTCCTACTTGGTTGCAGTTATAGCATTTTACTCCTTCGATGGTTTGCTTTTGTTGCAGTTGAGCTACTGGAGTAGTCTTGGCTGCAGCATTGAAGCCTTGTGTATGGAAGGTTTTAAATGTCCTTGTATTCCCTCCGTTGTATGAATTTCCGTTTGGCCTTTTTATACCTCTATTTTGAGCAAAGTAGCTCTCCTTCTGGCTCGACTCTATTACTCGAGCAATTTGTACTGCTTCATTGTAGACTTTCTTCTCCAGTCCCAGAACATGCTCGCAAATGCTTCCCCTAAGTCCCATGATGAACCTTCGGGTCTTTGTATTTTTCTCTTGCATGCTAACAGGTGCAAAGAAAAACAACTCCTCATAACGCTGTTGGTATGCATCCACAGTCATCTGGCCCTGATATAGACTCAGGAACTCTCTCTCCATAGAATCTCTGAAACTTCTGGGGAAGTACTTCTCAAAGAATGCATCTTTATATATAGCCTAGGTCAATTGGGCGTGCTTTGTTAACAAATAAGTCCGTGTGGACTTCCACCAGTGGTGTGCATCGCCTTTTAGCATGAAGGTTGCACACAACACTTTCTCCTCCTCATTCATTGTCATCATCATAAAATTTCTTTCCATTTGATGAAACCCAGTGTGCTGGCCACAAAGGATCTGTTGGCTTACCATTATATTCTTTGGGCTTCATCTTCAAAATATGCTTAATCAGTCAGGAGTGGTCCAGCTGATACGGAGCATAAGCCCCATACATAAGTGGTTGATACTGATAACTGCCTTGAGTTACCTCAGGATTCTGCACTTGAGCCGGCATGACTGGTGTTTGAGGTGCTTGGGGTACCGTATTGCTTCCCCTTGGTACTGTGCTAGCCTGCCCTACTGACATAGGTGTCGTATGTGTAGCTAG
The DNA here is from genome assembly GCA_028583415.1 of Protea cynaroides. Taxonomy (NCBI): domain Eukaryota; kingdom Viridiplantae; phylum Streptophyta; class Magnoliopsida; order Proteales; family Proteaceae; genus Protea; species Protea cynaroides. The sequence continues at coordinate 75,678,107 of CM053271.1, forward strand.
AAAAGCCATGCCTATAGCAGCCTGCATATTGACTTGTACCTGCTGTATTTGCTGCAGCTGTTGTGCCAAGTTCATTACCGCCGTAGCCAGATCTGTAGGTGGGGCTGGCAAGTTTGCAGGATTTGCCTGGCCATTAGCCACTGGCGGTGCCATATTTAGATTCTCCCGTGCTTCATGATTTACGTGGCTGTCTTCCTCCACAGGTGGTGGTGGTGGAATTGGGTTACGACATCGTCTGGTCAGCCTTTACCCAGCCATTTCTTGTTCTGGTGGTGGTAGTGTCTGAAAACAATCATAGCACATGTGAGGCAAGCAATATAAGTTGTTCTCAAGTAAAAATCCAACTAATCAATATAAATTTCCAATTTTTCAGATCATTCTGACAAAATATTGTATTTTCCATTATAGGGTCGATGGTAGGGTCGATCCTTATGCGACCCTAAGGTATGTGACCCTAATAAACCCTGTCAGCTTACCGAGAGCATAGGATCGATTGTAAGGTCGGTATATGTCCGACCCTAGGTCCGACCCATGGTTCTCTGTTAGATCACCGAGAGCCTAGGGTCGATGGTAGGGTTGGTAATTGTCCGACCCTAGGTCCGACCCATGGTTTTCTATCAGATCACCGAGAGCCTAGGGTCGATGGTAGGGTCTGACGTAGGGTTACACATTTTGGTCGAATTCTACGACCCTACGATCCAAAATTAGGTTTTTAAACCCGATTTTGGATTCATTTCCCATTCTTTCTCCTTTCTTCCAACTCAACTCCTTTCCTTGAGTTGCTATAGTATCGACCCCTAGTGTTTGGTGATCATTCCTTCCGTTCGCGACTTCCGCTCCTTCTCTTCAGGTATGCTTTCTACTGTTTCACATTTTTAAAATCTCCAAACTATGTTTTTCGCCCATTACATCATTTCTTCAAATTAAACTTTTTCCAACCGTAAAAATTTAATTTTTATTGGGGGCTTTAGCTATTCGTCACCCAATGGACGAAATCCCTCAAAAAATATTTGAGTTTCATTGGTTGGTTATTGAGAAACTTGAGTTTTTCCATTTTTGACCTAATTTTTGAGATTTTTCAAACTTATTGAAATTTCATCAAATTCGATCTTTCTAGATTAAATTTCCAACTGTATGAGCTTTGCAGGATGGTTTGGAACCTATGTAAGTCCTCCTGCCCAGTTGTTTGGGTGAAAAGTGAGGCTTTTGGCCAAATCTTGTCGTTATAATGCCGAAATTTTGAGTTCTTTTCACCATTACTAATATCTTGTTTATTCTTCTGTGTCTTAACAGATAGTATGGCTCGTACCCTGGTGCCTAGGGCTCATGACCCCGTTCGTTTCCGTTCCAACGAGACGGAAGCTCAGTATGCTCGCTATGAGCACAAGAAAGTAGAAGGGGGTCGCTGTTTAAACTTGGCTAGTCTGGCCTTGTTCAACGTGGAGGGTGCTTTTGGTGAGATGGGCTGGCTCCCTGTGATCACTTACGAGGCTTGTACCTGTCCTGATCTGGTGAGACAGTTCTATTGCAATCTCCAGGTAGTGGGGAACGCAATGACATAGAGAGAGGTAGGGAGCTCAGGATCACGAGCTACGTCAAAGGGGTGGAGGTCTCATTTAATTGCCAACAGTTGGTTGACCTTTTGGGCATATCAAATGACGGCGCTTTGGTGTACTGTGCTCCCAAGGAGCCCCAGTTCCTATCCTTGGAGATGCGTGCTGAGATTGACAGTCAGCTCATCAGAGATGATCATTGGAAGATGAAAGCAATCAACCTACGTCCAGAGCCTCGGGTGTACTGCAAAATTATCCAACACAACCTGATACCCCAGAGTCGACATTATGAGAGGATCTCCCAGTTGACTCAGTATGCCCTCTACTGTATTTGCACCAGGCAGCCTGTCTGCCTTCCTTATATCATTATCTGGACGATGATCCATGCTACGCTGTCTCGTCAATTGGGCAACCACATTGCTCACCTGCCTACACGTTGACTTAGTAGATGAGAGGATTCAAGAGAAAACCTTCTCATCGGATCTTGACTGGGAGGCCATCTGTAAGATATACGGGATGCTCAAGTCAGTGATGATGAGAGGAACGCTCTAGTGCCTCCTCGTACTCGAGTAGAGGTAGCAGATACCGCGGAGGCAGCAGATGCAGCAGGAGTAGGGGTCCTTGGGGGTGATGCCGAGGATGATGATCGTATGTTTATGGATGTAGATGTCATACCTCCTCCATCACCTCTACATTCTACTGGAGCTGGTCCATCTCGGGATCCTTCACACATGGTTGGTCCTTCACACCCTCCATCTGATGATATGATGAGATTACTGTGTGAGATGAGAGAGGCTCAGCGCACGACTGATGGGAGAATGGGTGAACTTCTAGATGCTCAGTGTGCGTCTAATTAGTAGATTGCTGAGTTGACAGCTAGTCTTCAGACGACCCAGACTCAAGTAGCCTGGTTGACTAGAGTGTATGCTGAGGACTACAATAGAGATTACGAAGCACCTCCTCCTCCATCACCTCCAGCTCCATGATGTATATTTTCTTCTTCTTGTTTTTTTTGTACTATCGAGTAACTGTCCGATTTGTGGACTGTACTCTGCTTTGGATATGTATAAACATGGTTTTTATTTGATGTATATGAAACATGTTTCTCTTTTTATATATGCATTATTGTCTTTCTTAATTTTGTCTCAAACAACATAGGTACTTATAGTGTGTTCTTATTAAAGCTTTTAAATTTTATCTTAACTCAGTTCACGAACTTTTGTAGAAGTATTCTGGTTTAATAGACAGGGTCTATGAGCTCTGATACCAAGTTGTCATACCCCAATTCTGCACTATTCAGAATGGTGTGATGAACCGCTAATAAACCAACGGTTCAACGAGGATCTCGAATAGGCTGTGTCCATTTGCTTAAGCCATATACATCCACAACTATAATCAGAGTAAATAAACAATAGCGAAAGTCTTATATATTAAATGAACTGAGAGTCTAACTGTGATAGAGTAAATAAATTATCCAATTATCTCCACAAGGACTAAGACATAAATTAAAATAATTAAATCAATTACATTGTCTGTATAATTTAAACCAAATCTAATCGAAAACATAAGAGTTGCACTCGCATGATGAATCATGCGACTCCATCATAACTTCAGCGTCCATCGCCATCGCATGTCCATACATCGGAGCATTTGTATAATCTTCTACTGTGGTACCTACATAATCAACTAAAAATATTCGACGTCGAAAGGGTGAGCACACATCACGACTCAGTGAGCAAACAAAAAAATGCAACAAACATATGCATGCATTCAATTCATATCTTTGGTCTAGTTCATAAGTTTGCAATGTCTTATAGAAAGGTTCAGTGGCCACCTCACCTCTACACACAGGGTGTGTAAGCTCACCCAATGGATCAAACACCATTGTCTTCCACATCCACCCCGCCATGGAATAGAGATAGAGCTAAAGTGCTTAGGACCGCACCGCATTACATTTCCCCTAATGCTCTACCCATACCAACACGTAAGCCCCTGTTGGCAAGGGCTTGCAAACTGGGCTCGCAACTAACCAATCCTAATGTCAAACAGTGTATCCAAGGCCTCACCCCAGCATCCCTCAATACATCCATAGATATAGAGCTAAGGCCCCTCGGTAGAGTCAGAGACTACACGGTCTGAAATCACCTCCCCTGATGCCCTACGACATAATAGTTCTGCTAAGATAATGATGATACGACGATGTTAGTGGGCAAGACTTGAGTAGAGATAAAGCTAGAGTTTGGTGACCAGGATGAACCACAGTGTCACGTCCTCCCCCTGATGCTCCACTCACATCAAGCACATTAACCACACACATACATTCACATGCCTATTCCTAGCATCATAATCATCATCATGTTATAAATAAACTGAATTAAATATGCATGAACAGTAATAACAAGAATAGTAGATGACATGGGATATGCACATTACAATCATACAATCATAGAATCATATGGTATTGGACTCAATAAACGAAAATAGTTTATTATTAGTCAATTAGTTTAGGTCTTGTTTCCTCAACTTTGATTGAGTGTAGATCCTCATTCAAGCTTTATGAATCACTTTTAAATCACTAGAAAGGCCTAACAAGTCGATAGATTTTAATTAGAATTAATTTCAAAAAATTTAGACTAACTGAAATCGTAGGGTAGCATGTAGGGTAGCACTTAAGGTAGCAGTTTTCTACGACCCTAGGGTGTAGGGTCGGACGTGGGGTCGGACACCATTCGACCCTACGTGCGACCACACCCTCCCTGGAACTTCCCGAGGGCATGTGGTAGATCTTGTGGTCTTGTAGGGTCGGATATCATTCGACCCTACGTGCGACCACACGTATTCTGAGTCGACCTTTCATTCTAAAGTCCATTATTTCATGTTTGGATCCTTTGGCTTACTTTCATGGTTCATTCTATGATTGTTCTATGGCTTAAAACTACAAGTTATACACTATTCATAGTCCATAATGATTTCCTCCATGGAATCTCTTGAAACTTGTCCATGGATGGATGATTTGGGTTTCTCCTAACCCTATGTTCTTCATATATATTCTATGATCTCTTATTCAGGTAAGGAATTAGGTTCATACCTTTATTCAGAGATTTTTCTAAACTTCCTCCTCTTCCTTAGTCTTTTCTTCAAGTTCCTTCTCTTCTTCTCTTCCTTCTCTTTCTCTTTCTCTCACTTTCAATTAGGATTGTAAAGGAGTGAAAGAGGCTAAGGTACATCCTATTTATAGGGAAAAACCCTCCATAATAAGTCCCAAGGAGTTTAGGAAAGATCCCCTTAGAATTAGGAAAGTTTCCTAATTTCTGATTTCTGTCTATCATCGCAGGGTCAGACGTAGGGTCGCAGGATCCGTATACCCTACACCTTCTTAGTCATCCGACCCTATGACTAAAAGTCATGGGTTGGACTTCTGTTGAGGTGGGGTCGACCCTACCTATTTAGGCATGCGACCCTACCCTCACATTTACTATTTTTGGGTTACTCATACCTGGTCTTATGATTTCATCACGCACTTGATCCAGTTGGCTCGACCATGATAGGTAGACCTGGTACAAGGTGGTAAGACCGATTACTTCGATTCGAGTCTTACAGCTCGGGTGAGGCCTTGGATACATTGTTTGACATTAGGATTGATTAGTTGCGAGCCCAGTTTGCAAGCCCTCGCCAATAGGGGCTTACGTGTTGGTATGGGTAGGGCATCAGGGGAAGTGTGATGCGATGCGGTCCTAAGCACTTTAGCTTTATCCCTATTCCATGGTGGGTGCATGTGGGATGGAAATGGTGTTTGATCCTTTGGGCGGCTTCACACACTCGTGTATAGAGGTGCGGCGGCCACCTATCCTTTCTATTGCAATTGCAAACTTATGAACCAGACCAAAGATATGAATTGAATGCATCTATATGTTTGTTGCATTGTTTTGTTTACTCACTAAGCTCAAGTTGGAGAGCTGACCCTCGCGCGCGCAAATCTTTTAGTTTTTAGTGTTGCAGGTATTACGGTTGAAGATTATGTCGACACGCCAACATATGAACAAGTGGCGGCTATGATGAGCAAGCTGTGGAGGACTATTGTGATTCGTTAAGCGAGCGTTTCAACTATGGATACGCTTAGTGTTTAACTTTCATATTTGGATATTTATAATATGTATTAAATTATATTTTGGTTAATTGGAGATAAATAGAATATTAATTATTTATCATGACTAGACCTCAGTTCATTACTGTAAGACTTCAGCTATTTACTTTATTATCTCTGATTAATGTGGAATGTGTTTTGGTTTAACATGGTGGGGATAGCCTATTCGAGATCCTGGTTGAACCATTGGTTTATTAACGGTTCATCAGACCATTCTGATTGGTGTATAATTGGGATGTGACAGGTGTAGCTAGAGCATGTGGTACTGGTGCATAAAACTGACACTTCTTGCACTTGCGTACCAGCTGGATGCAGTCATCATGCATTCCGGGCCAGTGATGGCCTTGCCAAAGGATCTTCTGGAACAGTGATCGGCCATCTTGGTGCCGACCGTAGATACCTTCATGGACTTCTTTCATGACTTGGTCCGCTTCCTCTGATCGGAGACATCGAAGCAATGGCATGGTGTAGGATCTCTTGTATAGCACATCGTTGTGAATGGTATACTACCTTGACTTAGCTTGGACACTTCGTGCTTCCTTTCTGTCTATTGGAAGTACGTCGGTTCGGAGGTAGCTGTAAATTGGGTCATACCAGCTAGAAGTGACCTCGATTGGTGTAACTTCTTCGACAGAGCTACTGGAGTGCTCCAAAAGCTCCACATACACGGCAGAGTCCATTTTAGAGATGTCTGCCAGGGACAACCTAGACAGCTCGTCAGCTTCGGTGTTCTCATCTCGGCATACATATTGCAGTTCGACACTCCAGAACGTCATGATGGCCATGTTGACTTTTTCTAGGTACTTTAGCATGCCTGGTTGCCTGGCCTCATAATCCCCCTGTACCTGTCGAATGACCAACTACGAGTCGCTACGGACTATGAGCCGCCGAACAATGAGGCTTTTTGCTAACCTGAGCCCGACTAGTAGTGCTTGGTACTCTGTTTCATTGTTCGTTGTGTGAAAACTGAATCTAATTGCCGATCTAACTTTAAACCCTTCTGGGCTTGTCAGTATCACCCCTGTGCCAGACCTTCCGTCCATGGAGGACCCATCTACCTGTAGTGTCCATGGCACCTCGGCTGGCACAAGCCTGTTCTCAGCCTCAGGCTCCACTTCTTCCTCCTCTGGTAAGGTGCTTTCTATGATGAAGTCTGCCAATGCCTGAGCTTTGATGGCGGTTCTGGGCACATACTTCAAATCAAACTCACCGAGTTCCACAGCCCAATTTATAAGCCGATTGAAGGCATCCAATTTTGACAACACCTTCTTCAGAGGTGTGTTGGTGAGCATAGAGATGGGGTGGGCCTGGAAATACGGCCGGAGCTTTCGTGCTGCTGTGACCAGAGCGAGTGCTAGCTTCTTGATTGGCTTGTATTTAGTCTTTGTGCCCAAAAGTACCTTACTGATGTAGTATATTGGGCGTTGCACTCTGTCTTCTTCCTTCAGCAAAACTGCACTAACCGCCTAGTTTGAGACACCTAGGTACAGCTATAGTTCGTCTCCAGGGTTAGGCTTGACCAACAGTGGTGGCGAGGCTATGTAGGCCTTGAGGTCTTCTAAAGCTTTATGGCACTCCTCCGTCCACTCGAACTTTCTAGCCCCTTTTAGTATCTTTAAGAAAGGTAGGCATCACTCGGCCGATTTGGACATGAAGCGACCGAGGGTGGCTATGCAACCGTTCAACTCCTGCACCTACTTAGGTCTGATCAGTGCGACCATGTTTAGTATGACAGAAATATTCTTTAGGGTTGGCTTCTATGCCCCTTTGTGAGACCATGAAACCCAGGAACTTACCAGAGGCGACACCGAAAGCACACTTTGTAGGATTCAATTTCATGTTATGTTTGTAAAGAACTTGGAATGCTTCCTCCAGGTCGGCTAGATAAAGGTCAACATGCTTGCTCTTCACTAGGAAATTGTCCACGTACACCTCCATGTTGCGATTGATCTGATCTCTGAATATTTTGTTAACCAACCTCTGATAGGTGGCTCCTACGTTCTTTAGGCCAAAAGGCATGACCGTATAACAAAAGAGCCCCTGGTTGGTGATGAAGGAGGTATACTTCTCGTCGGATTTCTTCATCTTGATTTAGTTGTACCCTGAGTATGCGTCAAGGAAACTGAGCTGCACATGTTCGGCCGTGGCATCTATCAACTAGTCTATGCACGGCAGTGGATAGTAGTCTTTCGGGCAGGCTTTGTTGAGGTTCGTAAAGTCTATGTAGATCCTCCACTTTTAACTTGTTTGGGGCACCATGACCACGTTCGCCAGCCAGTCAGGATACACTACCTCACGTATGAAGCCAGCCCTTAATAATTTCTAGACCTCCTCCTCTATAGCCGACTGACGGGCAGGCATAAAACTTCTCTTCTTCTACCTAACCGGGTGGTGCCAGGTGGTGCTCGATGAATTCTCTTGGGATGCCTGGCATCTCAAAGGCCGACCAGGAGAACACATTGAGGTTCTGCCTCAGGAATCCGACCAACTATTCTTTCCTGTCATCAGGTAACAAGGATCCGACTTGGAATGTCTTCTCAAGTTAATGGTCTGCTACTGGGAATTGTTGTAACTCTTCTGCTGTTTTCCCCTGTTTGGCTGATCACTGTCTCGGACATCCACTATATGGACTGGGGCTATCTTCAAAGCTCTCTGGCTATTTCTCAACTCTGTAGTATACCATTTTCTTGAGACCACCTGGTTGGCTTTACATTCTCCAACCCCATTCTCTGTTGGGAATTTCATTACTAGGTAGTAGGTGGACATGTACACTGTAAGACCCGGACTATACTAACTTGGTCTAACCGTGTCGTGCCAGGTCTTCCCATCATTCCTGGACCAAGTGGACCGAGCGTGTGAAGATAGATCACAAGCCAGGTATGAGAATCGAGTTAAAAACACTAAAAACATACCTAAGGTTGCATGCCTAGGTAGGTATGGTCGACCACAACGAAGGGAACCAAAAATTCAAATCCAGAACCCCATGGTCGATGATTTCGACCCTACAGTCAACGGTTTATGCGACCATATGATCGACCGTGAGAACCCAGATCAGACTCCGAGTTTTGGAAAGTTTCCTAAACTTAGGGATTGCTTTCCTAATTGAAAGGGGAATTTATATGGAGAGTTTTCCTCTATATAAAGGATGTCCCTCAGCCTTTTTTTTACTCTTTTAGAACATTAGTAAACCCTAGAGAAAGAGAAGGAAATGAAAGAAGAGAAGGAGAAGAAGAAAAAGCTAAGGAGAAGAATTTGCTGAGAAGACATTGGCTCTCTATCACAGGAAAAAGTATGAAACAAATCACTGGAGATGTAAACTCTAAGGATAAGACTTTTATAAAAGATAGGCAATATCAACCTATTATGATCTATGTGATTTCCTTGAGAAAATCCTTAGGAGAACCATGAGGAGTGAATTTGATGATTAGGGTTGATAAGAAATTACTAATGATGGCCATAGGATGATCTTAGAATAAACCTTATTGAAGAACAGAAGAATTGACTCAGGAAGAACTCGAATTTCATGTAGACTGCGACCAAAAATCTCAAGGTCGGAGCTACGGTCGATCATAACATGACCAGTATGACTAGAAGATCGACATAGGCATTCGGGAAGATTTTAGAAATCATATAGTCGTAGCTACGATCACACCATATGCGACCATAGGGTATCGACCGTAGACAGTAAGGTCGATACAGCATGAGACCATTGGACTAATCAGACACCTATCAGTACTCTGTTTCGATTTTCGACTACTGTAACATGTTACATATGAATCTTAACTTAAATTCATATAAATTTTAGGTTGTTAAATCAATTCAATGTGAATTTCAAGGCTTGGAAGGACATCGAGTATTGCTAACAGGTAAGGGAACAAGACCTAAACTAATTGGTTAATAACAAACTGATTATTTTTATTGAGTCCAATACCATGATTGATTCTATGCTTGTATGCTTATAATGTGCATCTCACATGTCATCCAATATTTCTACTATTACTGTTCATGGATATTTAATTCCATTTATTTATAACATGATGATGATGATGATGATGTTAGGAACAAGCACGTGAATGTATGTGTGTGGTTGGTGTATTGGATGCAAGTGGAGCATCACTGGTAGGACGTGGCATGGTGGTCATTGACCTCATCACCAGACTCTAGCTCTATCTCTACTCAAGTCTTGCCCACTAACATCGTCGTATCGCCATTACCTTAGCAGAACTATTACATCGTAGGGCATCAGGGGAGGTGGTATCTGACCGTGTGGTCTCTGACTCTGCTAGGGGGCCTTAGCTCTATCTCTATGGACGTAATGAGGGATGTTGGGGTGAGACCATAGATACAGCGTTTGGAATTAGGATTGGTTAGTTGCGAGCCTAGTCTGCAAGCCCTCGCCAATAGGGGCTTACGTGTTGGTATGGGTAGGGCATCAGGGGAGGTGTTGTTGGTGGTGTTTGATCCAGACACTTTAGCTCTATCTTTATTCCATGGTGGGTGTATGTGGGATGGCAATGGTGTTTGATCCATTGGGAGGATTCACACACTCGTGTATAGAGGTGCGGCTACTACCAAACCTTTCTATAGCACATTGCAAACTTAAAACCAGACCAAAGATATGAATTGAATGCATGCATATGTTTGTTGCATTATTTTGTTTGCTCACTGAGCCGTGATATGTGCTCACCCTTTCGACGTCAAATATTTTTAGTTGATGATGTAGGCCTTACTATTAAAGAATATATGAATGCGTCGATGTATGGACACGTTGCTGCGATGGACATAGAAGTTGAAGAAGATGTGCATGATTCATCATGCGAGTGCAACCAATGTGTTTTTGCTTAAGTTTAGTTATAATTTGAACATCATATACGTAATTGATTATTTATTTTTATGTCTTGTGGTTTGGAGATAATTGGATTAAATACTTATCTATCACTGTTAGACTCTCAGTTCATTATTTGTAAGACTTCCGCTTATTTGTTTATTACCTTTGATTATTAATGTGGAATGTATGTGTGGTTTGATATGTTGGGTACAATTTATACTAGATCCTAGGTGAACCGTTGGTTTATTGGCAGTTCATCACACCATTCTGGTTAAACCAGAATTGGGGTGTGACAACTTGGTATCAGAGCATCTCAGGTTCTACCCATTGACCTAACTACTTCCACATGAGTCATGAACTGAGTTAGGATAAAATTTAAAAGCTGTAATAAGAACACACCATAAGCACTTGTGTTGTATGAGACATAAACTAAGAAAGAGAATAATGCACATATGTAAAGGAGAAACCAATTATATATATATATATATATATATATATATATATATATATATATATATATATATATATATATATATATATATATATCCAAATGGGAATAAGACAAATATACATCCAAAGCAGAGTACAGCCCACAATCCGGACAGTTACTATATAGTATAAAAGGGAAAAAGAAATAAATGATATCATGGAGCTGGAGGTGCTGGAAAAGGAGGTGCCTCACGATCTCTATCATAGTCCTCAGCATATACTGTTGCGAGCCAGGCCACCTGAGTCTGAGTCGCTTGGAGACAAGCTATCAAATCCGCTACCCGCTGGTCTGTAGAGCGTCGGGCATCTAGGAGCTCTCCTACTCTCCAATCAGTCACACGTTGAGCCGCCCGAATCTTACATAACAGCCCCAACATATCATCTGGTGGTGGGCGTGAAGGGCCAGCTGAATGAGAAGCCCTAGAAGGGCCAGCTCTTGTGGCGATGGAGGAGGGATGTCATCCACATCCATGTACATCCGATCATCATCCTCCTCATCATCACCCTCGTGTGCCTCTACTGCTACCTCTGCTGCTGCTGCTGCCACCTCTGCATCTGCTACCGCTACCCAAGTGAGAAGACGTCTCATAGCATTCCTCTCATCATCACTGACCTGTATCTCTCTCATGCCCATCCTGCTGATGGCCTCCCAATCAAGGTCAGCTGAGAGGGTGTCCTCAAGGATCCTCTCATCCACTAGGTCCACCTGTAGACGAGCGAGCAAGGTGGAGATCAGCCACCCATAGGGTAAGTTACCTATCGAGTCAGGCAACGTAGCTCTATGCATTGTCCGAAGAATAATATATGGGAGGCAGACAAACTGCCTAGTACAGATATAGTACAACAGGTACTGAGTCAGCTGTGAGATCATCTCGTAGTGTCCGCCTTGGGGAATAATATTATGTTGGATAATCTTACAGTAGACCCGTGGCTCTGGACGCAGGTTGACTGCTTTCATCTCCCAAGGGTCATCCCGAAGAATTTGATTATATATTTTTGCACGTACCTGTGTAGATAGAAACTGTGGCTCCCTGGGTGTACAGTAAACTAACTGACCATTGTTGAAAATGCCTAGGAGATCAACCAACTCTTGACAGTTGAAAGAGATCGGAACCCCTTTCACCCAGTTGGTGATCCGAAGCTCTCTACCCCTGTCAACATCTTCTAAGTCACCCACTACCTATAGGTGACAGTAGAATTGTTTGACCAAGTTCGGGTGAGTGCAAGCCTCGTACAAGATCACTGGAAGCCAACCCATGTCACCAAACATCCTTTCCACATCAAACAGGGCTAAATGGGCTAGGTTCATACACCGACCCCCTTCAACTTTCTTCCGGTCAAACCAAGGATATCGCACCTCTGCTTCAATGGACCTGGAGCGTCATGGGTCATGAACTCAAGGAACCTTAGTGCGAACCATGATAACTGCAAGAGAAGAAAATAAGAAAACAAGTTAGATAAATTTGAAAATTTTGACAGCATAACGACGTAAAATGGAAAAAGCCTCACTTTTCACCCAAAAATTTGTGCAGGAGGACTTACATAGGTCCCAAACCATCCTACAAGGCTCATACAATTGGAAATTTAAACTAGGTAAGTTGAATTTAAAGAAATTTTGGCAATTGGGAAAAACTCCTAAATTTAGGTCAAAAAGAGAAATTTTCAAGTTTCTCCTAAACTAACTAATGAAACTCAAATCTTGAGGGCTTTCATCCATTGGGTGCCCAATAGCAAAAGCACCCAATAAAAAATAAATTTTTACGGTCAGAAAAATATTAATTAAAAGAAAACCCTACAAATAGCAAAAAAAACCCTAGGTATGAAAGCTTAAAAATAGAGAAAATTAGAGAACATACCTCAAGGAATGGAGTGACGGACGTTGATCGATGGAAAAATCACCAAGTTTGTATGGTCGATATTGTAACAACTCACTGGTGGCAACTTGAGTAGAGACCGTAGGAGGAAGAAGGAGAATAACTGGGAAAATTTTCAAAAAACAGGTTTAAAAACCTGATTTTGAATCATACGGTCAGACAATTCGACAAAAACCATCGACTGTATGATCGACCGTATGATCGACCATTGGGTCTAGGTAAGTTTCCAGGATTTTGAAGGTCGAACCTATGGTCACACAACCGTATGAATGACTGTTGTCTGCATTTTGATTCTGCTTGAACTTTCGCCTATTGATTTTGTTTTTCTCTCGCCTTCCATTGTGAGACTAACCCAATACTACTATCATATCTTGTCTCATATGTACAGTCATTCCAAGTATCATTCAACCAAAGTTTAAATGGCTAGACGCAGAGTAAGTGGAAGGTGACAAAATGCGAACCCATCTCCACCACTTATGGAGACTAATGACAATGAAGGTCAGCAAGGACAGGAAGAAAATATTGGAACTCAAAATGCTGCACCTCTGAATGTGTACACCCAAACCAACCCAACCAACCTACCTGCACCACCTACAAATTTGGCTACTACGGTGATGAATTTAGCACAATAAATTTAACAAATACAGCAAGTGCAAGCCAACATGCAAGCTGCTATGGGAATTGCTTTCCCAGTTGCAAACACAACACCTCTACCTGCAGGACAAGCTAGTACTGCACCTGGTGGTAGCAACACTGTACCCCAAGCACCGCAAACACCAGCAATACAAGGCCAAGTGCCAAACCCTGAAGCACCACAAGGCGGGTATAACCAAGGTAATTATCAGTACCAACCGCCTATGTATGGAGCATATGCATAGTATCAGCTTGATCACTCCAGACTGATCGAGTGTTTCCTGAAGTTAAAGCCGAAGGAATTTACAGGTAAGCCATCAGATCCGTTATAGCCAGCTCACTGGATCAATGAGATGGAAATAAACTTTATGATGATGACTATAAATGAAGAAGAGAAGGTATTATATGCTACTTTTATGCTGAAAGGTGATGCACACCATTGGTGGAAATCTACTTGGAGTTATCTGTTGACAAAGCACACCCAATTGACCTGGGCTATCTATAAAGAAGCTTTCTTTGAGAAGTATTTTCCCAGGGGTTTCAGAGATCAAATGGAAAAGGAGTTTTTGAGTCTATATCAGGGATAGATGACTGTAGATGGATATCAATAGCATTATGAAAGACTATTTTTCTTTGCTCCCTCTAGCATGCAGGAAGAAAATACCAAAACCCGAAGGTTCGTCATGGGACTTAGGGGAAGCATTCATGAGCATGTATTGGGATAGGAAAAAAAGATTTATAATGAAGCTGTACAGATTGCTTGAGTACTAGAATCGAGCCAGAGGGAAAGTTATTTTGCTCAGAACAGAGGTATTAAAAGGCCTAATGGAAACTCATACAACAGAGGAAACTCAAAGACATTTAAACCCTTCCATACTCAAGGCTTCAATGCTGCAGCCAAGACTACTCCGGCAGCCCAACCTCAGCAGAAGCAAAGTAATGCTAGAGTCAAATGCTTCAATTGCGATCAAGTAGGACATTATTCAAGAGAGTGTCCTAAGCCAAGGAAGCAGCTACAGCGAGGAAAAGTTTATGCACTTACTTCTGAGGATGCTATCAGATCGCCTAATGTGGTCACAGGTATGACTTGAACTGTTCATTTTGTACTACCTTGTGTAAGCACGTAGACTAAATTAAATCAAATCATAGGTATCGTACCTGTTAATGGCTTACCCGCCAGAGTACTCTTTGACTCTAGAGCTACTCATTCTTTTATATCTGTGTAGTTTGGAAAGAAGTTAAATCTACCCTCAGACCCTTAAACTACAAACTGCTTATACGATCACCGATTAGAAGTGGAAATAGACAAAGGTTATGGACGATGTCCAGTTCTTATCGACGATAAAATTTTGGATGCAACCTTAATTCAACTCAAGATGGCAAACTTTGATGTTATCTTGGGAATGGATTGGTTAGCTCGGCACTCTGCAAACCTATTATGTGCAAAAAAAAAATTGACATTTAAAGACAAGGAAGGAGCAAAGTTTAGTTCTGTGGGAACCAAACTTCCCCGTAGATGAAAACTCATTCTCTCTGCATTGAAGGCTAGAAAATGCCTCTAGAAAGGAGGAATTGGGTATCTATGGTCTACCTCACCAAGGAAGCACCACGAATGGAGGATATTGAAGTTGTGGGTGAATTTTTGAATGTATTTCTGGAGGAACTACTAGGACTACCACCTAATCGAGCGACAAAGTTCGTTATAGATCTTATACCTAGAGCCGCACCAGTATCGAAAGCACCCTATCGAATGGCTCCTACCGAACTGTTGGAACTGAAGGTACAATTATAGGAATTACTAGACAAGGGTTATATCTGACCCAACATATCACCATGGGGAGCACCAGTATTGTTCGTGAAAAAGAAGGATGGTAGCATTCGACTATGTATAGATTATCGGGAATTGAATAAGCTTACAATCAAGAATTGATACCCGTTGCCTCGGATCGATGACTTGTTCGATCAGTTGCAAGGTGCCAAAGTGTTCTCCAAAATTGATCTTTGATCAGGATACCATCAATTGGAGATTAAGGAAGGTGATATTCCGAAGACAGCATTCAGAACCAGATATGAACATTATGAATTTTTAGTCATGTCTTTTGGATTAACTAATGCACCCGTAACTTTTATGGAACTCATGAATTGGGTATTCCATGATATATTGGATACATTAGTCATTGTATTTATTGACGACTTACTAGTCTACACCAAGGACAAAGAAATTCATGTCACAAATCTAAGAGCCGCTTTGTAGCGACTAAGAAAAGAGAAGCTTTACAAAAAATTTACAAAGTGTGAGTTCTGGCTAAATGAAGTCATTTTCTTAGGCCACATTGTATCCGCTGAAGGAATTAAAATGGATCCTAGCATGATTGAAGCCATTGTGAAATGGGAAGCACCTAAGAATGTTGCAAAAATTAAAAGTTTCTTAGGTTTAGCGGGTTACTATCGATGATTCATGGAAGATTACTCTAGAAGCATCGTACCTCTCACCAGTCTGACAAAGAAAGGAGAAAAGTTTGTTCGGATCGATAAATGTGAAGAGTGTTTTCAAACATTGAAGGCTAGATTGATATCAGCTCCCATCTTGACTATTCTGATCCCAGGACAACCATTTACCTTATACACTGATGCGTCTGGGTTAGGTTTAGGATGTATGCTTATGCGAGGAGAACAAGTAATTGCGTATGCCTTAAGACAACTGAAGACACATGAGAAGAACTATCCACTCATGACTTGGAATTAGCAGCAATAGTACATGCTGTTAAGATATGGAGACATTATTTGTATGGAGAGAAATTTCAGATTAAATCAGATCATAAGAGTCTCACTCATCTTTTTAATTAGAAGGAGTTGAACATGAGACAAAGAAGATGGCTAGAATTATTGAAGGATTATGATTGCGATATCCAGTATCATCCTGGAAAAGCTAATGTAGTTGCTGACGCACTAAGCAGGAAAGCAATGATAGAATCCCAAGAAGAAGTTAGTACAAATGCTGTGGCGTGTGTCACAGGGAGAGTATTTAATTACGATAAATTGCAGTTCGTGATTGATATTCTGAATGAATCAATTGACCAAGGGTTTATTCATCTATTCTCAAACATGTTTGCTACATTGAAGATTGTACCTGATCTATTAGACGAAGTGAAAGTCGCTATTAAATCAGACCCTTATCTGAAAACGGTGCAAGAAGATCTCAAAAAAGGTAGGACTACTCCTGAGTTCACCTTGGATGTTGAAAAGGTACTAAGATACAAAGGAAGGGTAAGTGTTCCTGAAAATGAAGACTTAGATATTAGACACAGACTAATGAAGGAAGCTCACACCACCGCTTATTCGGTACATCCTGGAAGTACGAAGATGTATCATGATCTGAAGAAACTATATTGGTGGAGAGGAATGAAAGCGGATGTAGCTAAATTTCTGTCTCAATACTTGAATTGTCAGCAAGTAATGGCTGAAAGGCAAGGACCTATAGGATTGTTGCAGCCACTGTCAGAACCAGCATGGAAATGGGACTGCATCACTATAGACTTCGTCACCGGGTTACCATTAACTCCCCGAGTAGTTGACGCGGTCTGGGTGATTGTGGATCATTTGACCAAGACAGCTCGTTTCATAGCTATACGACCTCAGTATTTCCTAGAGAGGTTAGCTAAGCTTTATGTAAATAATATTGTCCGATTACATGGTGTATCTGAAAGCATTGTGTCCACAGAGACCCACACTTTACCTCAAAGTTTTGGGAAGGATTACATAAGGCTATGGGTACAACGTTGAAGTTTAGTACTGCATTCCATCCTCAGACAGACGGACAGTCAGAGTGTACTATTCAAATTTTAGAAGACATGCTTCGAGCTTGTGTCATTGATTTCAAAGGATCATGGGATGAGAAATTACCATTGATTGAGTTCGCTTATAACAACATCTATCAAGCGACTATACAGATGTCACCCTATGAAGCATTGTATGGTAGGAAATGTCGAACTCCCTTTGTTTTGGAATGAAGTTGGAGAATGGAGTATTGTTGGACCAGAGTTTGTTGAAGAGACTTGTCGAGTAGTCAACATTATCAAGGAAAGATTCCAAATAGCTCAGAACCGTCAGAAGCAATATGCATATAATCGATGCAGATATCTCGAATTCACCATAGGTGATAAGGTATTTCTGAAAAAATCTCTTATGCGTGATTTGAAAAGGTTTGGACAGAAGGGAAAGCTGTGTCCCAGATATATTGGACCTTATGAAATTCTAAATAGACGTAGAAAAGTAGCATATCAGTTTGCACTACCACCATCCATGTCAAGTGTGCATGATGTATTTCATATCTCATTACTGAAGAAGTACGTCAGAGATCCAACACACGTGTTAACAATGGATCCACCGGATTTGACTGAAGATTTGACGTTCGAAGTAGTACCTTTTGAAATCACTAGCCAGAAGGTGCAACGTCTTTACAACCATGACATTTACTACATTAAGGTTACTTGGAGAAGCCAAAATGTAGAAGAAATTACATGGGAGGAAGAGAACGCTATGCGGAAGTAATATCCTCACCTATTCGACCCGGAAGGTATGTGCAAATTTCAAGGATGAAATTTATATAGGAGGAGGGGAGTTGTAAGACCCGCACTCCACTAACTTGGTCTAATCGTGTCGTGCCAGGTCTTCCCATCATTCCTGGACCAAGTAGACCGAGCGTGTGAAGATAGATCACAAACCAGGTATGAGGATCGAGTTAAAAACACTAAAAACATACCTAGGGTCGCATGCCTGGGTAGGTATGGTCGACCATAAAGAAGGGAACCAAAAATCTCAAATCCAGAACCCCACGGTCGATGATTTTGACCCTACATCGATGGTTTATGCGATCGTATGATCGACCGTGAGAACCCATATTAGACTCCGAGTTTTGGAAACTTTCTTAAACTATGGGATTGTTTTCCTAATTGAAAGAGGACTTTATATGAAGAGTTTTCCTCTATATAAAGGACATCCCTCAGCCTTTTTTTCACTCTTTTAGAACATTAGTAAACCTAGAGAAAGAGAAGGAAGAGAAGGAGAAGAAGAAAAAACTAAGGAGAAGAATTTATCGAGAAGAGATTGGCTCTCTATCACAGGTAAAGGTATGAAACGAATCTCTGGAGATATAAACTCTAAGGAGTAGGACTTCTATGAAAGATAGGCAATGTCAACTTATTATGATCTATGTGATTTCCATGAGAAAATCCCAAGGAGAACCATGAGGAGTGAATTTGATGATTAGGGTTCATAAGAAATTACTAATGATGGCCATAGGATGATCTTAGAATAAACCCCATTGAAGAACAAAAGAATTGACTTAGGAAGAACTCGAATTTCATAACTGTGACCAGAAATCTCAAGGTCGTAGCTACAGTCGACCATAGCATGACCAATATGACCAGAAGATCGACCATAGGTATTCGGAAAGATTTCAAAAATCATACGATCGCAGCTACGGTCGCACCATATGCGACTGTAGGGTATCGACCGTAGACAGTAAGGTCGATACAGCATGAGACCATAGGACTAGTCAAACACCTATCAGTGCTATATTTTGATTTTCAACTACTGTAACATGTCACATATGAATCCTAACTTAAATTCATATAACTTTTAGGTTGTTAAATCAATTCAAAGAGAATTTCAAGGCTTGAAAGGACATCGAGTATTGCTAACAGGTGAGGAAATAAGACCTAAACTAATTGGTTAATAACAAACTGATTATTTTTGTTAGATCCAATGCCATGATTGATTCTACTTGTATGCTTGTAATGTGCATCTCACATGTCATCCAATATTTCTGTTATTACTGTTCATGCATATTTAATTCCGTTTATTTATAACATGATGATGATGATGGTGCTAGGAATAAGCATGTGAATGTATGTGTGTGGTTGGTGTATTGGATGCAAGTGGAACATCAAGGAGAGGACGTGGCATGGTGGCCTTTGACCTCGTCAGCAGACTCTAGCTCTATCTCTACTCAAGTCTTGCACACTAACATCGTCGTATCGCCATTACCTTAGCAGAACTATTACGCCGTAGGGAATCAAGGGAGGTGGTCTCTGACTCTGTCGGGGGGCCTTAGCTCTACCTTTATAGATGTATTGAGGGATGCTGGGGTGAGGCCTTAGATACACTGTTTGGCATTAGGATTGGTTAGTTGCGAGCCCAGTTTGTAAGCCCTCACCAATAGGGGTTTACGTGTTGATATGGGTAGGGCATCAGGGGAAGTGTTGGCGGTGTTTGATCCAGACACTTTAGCTCTATCTCTATTCCATGGAGGGTGCATGTGGGACTAATGGTGTTTGATCCATTGGACGGATTCACACACTCATGTATAGAGGTGCGGCGGCCACCAAACCTTTCTATAGCATATTGCAAACTTAAAAACCAGACCAAAGATATAAATTGAATGCATGCATATGTTTGTTGCATTGTTTTGTTTTCTCACTAAGCCCTGATGTGTGCTCACCCTTTCGATGTCGAATATTTTTAGTTGATGATGCAGGTCTTACTGTTGAAGAATATATGAATGTGTCGACATATGGACATGTTGCTGTGATGGACGTAGAAGCTAAAGAAGATGCGCATGATTCATTATGCGAGTGCAGCCAATGTGTTTTTGCTTAAGTTTAGTTATAATTTGAACATCAGATATGTAATTGATTATTTATTTTTATGTCTTGTGGTCTAGAGATAATTGGATTAAATACTTATTTATCATTGTTAGACTCTCAGTTAATTATCTATAAGACTTACGCTTATTTTTTTATTACCTCTGATTATTAATGTGGTATGTGTGTGTGGTTTGATATGGTGGGTATGACCTATGCGAGATCCTAGGTGAACCATTGGTTTATTGACGGTTCATCACACCATTCTGGTTAGACCAGAATTTGGGTGTGACACATGCCCTGAGCTTGTTTAATGATGGGCGATGGAGTATCACTTTGTGGTTGGATGGCTGGTCCACTACCATGAATTCGACCATCACTGCTGCTGCTTGGGTTTTTGGCCAAGCACCACAGACAGCTGGATGCCTCCTTTCACTGTCACTGGATCCCCAAAAAAACTGATGAGGTCGAAGGTGATGGGTTGTAGCTGGTCGTCCCCTATATGAATCCTACAGTACGCGTGGTAGAATATGTTATCTACCGAGCTCCCTGGTTCCACTATGCACTTGGCTACATTACAGTGTCTGATCCCAGCAATGAAAAAGATGGCATCTTCATGGGGAACCACCACGTTAACGAGGTCCTCGTCACTAAAGGTGATGATTTCTCTAGTTCTTGCTTTTTTGGAAGGCCACTCAGTTTTTTCCACCAGGCAGGAATAGGCTTTGGCTGACCTGTTAGATGTATTCCCGACGGCTGGTCCTCCTATGATCGTGAACACTGTCTATCCTGGAGCTTTGGGTCCTTTGGTGATGGCATAGACGCCACTGTCACCTGGAATTCGCAACCCGGTACTTGTATGGGGTCGGTTCTCTAGAGGAGGGCTAGCTCTGAAACATCGACTAGACAGGTGTCTTTTTGACACAGAGCGGGCCTCCTCTTACTTCTCCCCATCCTCCCAGACTCTGGCTGGTTCTGGAGGGATCCAAATTGGATGTGTTATCTGCCACCTAGTCGTTCCTTCATCGGTACTCTGGTTGCCTTTTCTTCAGATGAGCTTCTGAACAAGCCAAACTGAATGGCACTGACCCACTGCTTCAGCGTAGCTGCACCTCCTTTTGGATCTCTATCATCTCTTAGAATGGAGTTAGGATCCTCATCTGTTTCCTTTCGGTAGTCATTGGGTTGTGGGTTCCTTGGAGGTGGAGGGGGTAGATCGCGATTTCTCTGAGGGGGTGCTAGTCCCCTGCCAACGTCTCTGACGAAATTGTGTTAGTAACCTCGCCTGATGATATCTTCGATTTCCCCCTTCAGGTACTTACACTCATATGTGTCGTGACCATAGTTGCGATGGAAGTGATAGTACCTAGAGCGGTCTTTATTCCTTCCTTCACCGAGCGGCTTTGGAGGTGGTCGAAGGTTTCGATCATTCTTGATTACCTCTAGGATTTCCGTCATCGAGGTGGTGAGTGGAGTATAATAATCAAAGATTTTGTACGGATGTCGGTTCCCCTACTCTTTTGCAGGACCTTTGCTTCTTAAGGTCACTGGTGCTTTGGGCCTGATCCGCATGTTCGGACCTCTTTTTGTTGGTTGAATTTTGATCGGCCTTAAAATTTTTGACCACATTGCTTTTCTGGGCCTTGGTAGTCTCATCGACTGAAGCGTACTTCTCACATCTGGTGAGAAGGTCATCCAAGGTCTTTGGAGGCTTTTTGGCAAGGGACTAACAAAGTTATTCGTCTGTTACTCTGGCCTGCAGGCTAGACATGTGTACCGCCAGCTCGACATCCTTAATCTCCATCACCTTCGCTTTGAAGCATTTAATGAAATCCTGTAGGGATTTATCTTTCTGCTGCTTTACTATCGATAAGTGGAAGGATGTCTTCTTGTGCACTCGGGTTGCTTGGAAGTGCGTCAAGAACTTGTTCGATAGCTGCTTGAATGAGGTGATGCTCATCAGAGGCAAGTTGTTAAACCATGTGCGGGTAGGACCTCTGAGCGTTGAAAGAAATTCTCGATAGATCAGACTGTCACTGAGCGGGTAGAAGAGTGTCGTGGAGACGAACGCATCTAAATGTTGTTTAGGATCGATTGTTCCATTGTAGTTGTAAGACCCGTATCATACTACCCGGTCTTACCACCTTGTATCAGGTCTTCCAATTATGGTCGGGCCAAGTGGACCAAGTGCATGAAGAAACCACAAGGCTAGGTATGAAATTGAACCCAAAATCATCTAATTAAGAGCGTGTGGTCGCATACCTAAACAGGTGGGGTCGACCACACCTCAGAATAATGAGACCACTAGAGTTTGGGACGTGTGGTCGTAGTTTTTGGATGTGTGGTCGATGGGTTCTGCGACCCCATGTGCGATCATACAATGTCAAACTAACTCCGTGATTAGAAAACCTTCCTAATCTAGGGGGTTCTTTCCTAATCAAAGTATGACTCTATATGGAGGTTTTTCTCTATATAAACGACGTCCTTTAGCCTCTTTCATTCTTTTAGAACTCAAACTAAAAGAGAGAGAAAGAGAGGAGGAGGAAGAGAAGGATAATTGAAAAGGAAGACTAAGAGAAGGAATTTCAGAGAGAACTCTGATTCTTCAACAAGTTTAAGGTATGAAAACATCCCCCACATCAGTTGAATGCCTATAATAGATCATGGAGGAGATAGTGATTCAAAGTGAGATCCCAATCATAAAACCATGGACAAATTCTTAGAGATCCATGGGGGGAATTTATTAGGATGATGGATTATGTAAAAATATGAATTTTAAGCCATAGAACAATCATAGGAAGGATCATGATGATAAGCCAAGGAATCAAAACACGAAGGAATTGAGTTGAGAGTGGAAAAGTCGACCATTACTCGTGTGGTCGCAGCTTGATCGACCACACGAGGCACATATGATCGACCACACGCCCTCGGAAAAGTTTCAGGCTGGGTGTGGTCGCATGTGTGGTCGAATGATATGCGACCACACATATTGACCCCACACCCTGTGGTCGCAGAAACTGAGACCACAGGTGCAGCCACACCTGTGACCACTCAGCTTATGGAGGTCTGATGATTCCAGATGGGACATTGAATACTATAATTGAAAAAAATAAACTCTAATTTAGAATCTATAAATTTTAGAGGTTTCCAAGTGATCTAAAAGTGATTTACAAAGCTTGGACGAGGAACAACCATAGACCAAAAGTGAGGAAACAAGACCTAAACTAATTGGCTAATAACAAACTATTTTACTTATTGAGTCCAATGCCATGAATGATTTTGTGCTTGTATGCTTGTAATGTGCATTTCACATGTCATCCAATATTCCTGCTATTACTGCTCATGCATATTTAATTTTGTTTATTTATAACATGATGATGATGATGATGTTAGGAATAGGCATGTGAATGTATGTGTGTGGTTAGTGTGCTTGATGCGAGTGGAGCATCAGGGGGAGGACGTGACATTATGGTTCATCCTGGTCACCAGACTCTTGCCTTATCTCAACTCAAGTCTTGCCCACTAACATCGTCGTATCGCCATTACCTTAGTAGAACTATTACGTCGTAGGGCATCAAAGGAAGGTGGTCTCGGACCTTGTAGTCTCTAACTCTGCCGGGGGGCCTTAGCTCTATCTCTATAGACATATTGAGGGATGTTGGGGTGAGGCCTTGTATACACTGTTTGGCATTAGAATTGGTTAGTTGCGAGTCCAGTTTGCAAGCCCTCTCCAATAGGGAGTTACATTTTGGTATGGGTAGGGCATCAGGGGAAGTGTTAAGCGGTGTTTGATCCGGACACTTTAGCTCTATCTCTATCCATGATCGGTGCATGTGGGACGACAATGGTGTTTGATCCCTTGGGCAGATTCACACACCTGTGTATAGAGGTGCGGCGGCCACCAAACCTTTCTATAGCATATTGTAAACTTATAAACCAGACCAAAGATATAAATTGAACACAAGCATATGTTTGTTGCATTGTTTTGTTTGCTCACTGAGCTATGATGTGTGCTCACCCTTTTGACGTCGAATATTTTTAGTTGATGATGTAGGTCCTACCGTGGAAGATTATATGAATGCACCAATGTATGGGCATGTTGCTGTGATAAGCTATGGTGGAGTCGCATGATTCGTAATGCGAGTGCAACTCATGTGTTTTTGATTAGATTTAGTTGTTGGGTTATCAGAACATGTAATTGATTACTTTATTTTATTTTATGTCTTGAGTCATTTAGAGATAATTTGATAATTAATTACGTTATCACTGTTAGATACTCAGTTCATTAATATTAAAAACTTTCGCTATTGTTTATTTACTCTGATTATGGTTGTGGTTGTTTCCAGTTTAATCGAATGGGCACGGCCTATACGATATCTTGGTTGAACCGTTGGTCCATAGACGGTTCATCACACCAATCTGGTTGGTTCAGAATTGGGGTGTGACAGTAGGAATCCAGAACTGGCATCTTAAAATTCTCAAGAGGAAGAGCCCTCATGATTTCATCAGAAAGTGCTATGACGGCCGTGTGGGAGGTCCTCTGTGGGACGGCTCAGTTTTGTTCCACCTGTTGGAGCCGAGTAGCCAATTCTAACAACTGTCTTTCGACCTCCAACGGGGGAGCCAGCAACGGAGGGGTCACTACTGTGGTCGGTGCCTCCAAGTTTGCTCGTTGCTGGCAAAGGGCGTTGAGGAAGGACCTTGCATCCCTCTTCAGCTGAAGATATGGACCGCATATGCCTCGCTCGTGGTGGCACTCGGTTGACTAGTTTTGAGTAGAGGATCCTACCGCGCTCCTAGCTAGCACGCCAGGAGCCCTGCTGCGATCATAGGATCCGGAGAGGGGATGGTGATTATTTGGTGTTGCTCAAGCTGATCCCGCCGGTGCAGGGTGGTGAGCGGCAGAGTTTGTTGGTGGTGGTGTACTCGGTGCAGGTATGGGCAGAGGGTTAACTACTGCCCCTCCAACTATCGAGTTGCTGAATTGAGCTACTCTCAGTGTTTGAGCCAACTGATTGATCTGCTGCCTCAACTTGTCAAATTGATGGCAAGTCTCGTACTAAGGAGGATGTGGCAAAGGCGCCGCTGCCGTTGGAGCAGGCGTTGGTGTCGAGGTATGATTTACTCCGATTGTACTGGTACTTCTGTCTTCCTAAACTTGGACCGAGGGTTCGGAAGGTAGCTGTAAAGCCTGAGCGCGAGTCCTCCGATGGGCCATCTAAAGTGATTGAGATTCTTTGTACGCTTTTCATCAAACTCAGTCAAGAAGCCCCTCGGTGGGCGCCAAACTGTTGTGGTTGGAAATCGTCCAGCCCATCTGCGATCCGAGCTACCTGCAATCACAGAAGTTAACAAAGGAATTAGACGATTAAGCCTCGGGTACACTCCTATGCCTAAGTCTGATTCCCAATGTAAACAGTCAAGAGACAGCAAGAAGCTATCTCCAGTTTAGAGAAAGAGGGGATCATCGATGAGAGAGTTTGAGCGTATGAGAATGAATGATGAACAATGACATTGTAAATGTTCATTACCTTGAGATATTGTCTTCTACTTATAGAGATTTGGGAAGAAGCATGGAAGTACCAGGACTGTAGAAAGTAGATCGCCAATAGGACTGCCATGTGTCGTTTTGAGGGATGCCCAAGTCATAGACTCCGAGTAGGAGTGAGAGACTATAGCCAAGGAAGCTAAGTCGGTCAGTAATGAGAGTGATACGTGTTACCATACTAGTGGTCGTATGGCCATGATGATTGACATCGTATTGTACTAGGAGAATGACTCCTATGACGTAACCTAGTCACCTTAGGACTCAAGACTCCAACTTGAAAACGTAACCCAGTAGGATTATACCTTCGACCAGGCGCCTTGTCCTGATAAGATTGTGCCTCTGCCCAAGAGACGTAACCGAATAAAATTATGACTCCCATCGTGCAAGGCCGAGCAGCCCTTCATCACACCTGGTCGGCCTATATGACTTTGGATGCCACGTGTAAGACTTTAATTGGATGATGTTTTTCCCCCATAACAGTAATAATGAGAGAGTTTTACTCAGTCATTATATTTTTATCCTCTTATCGATTGACAAAATATACAGTTAGCAATATTTTATAGGCTTAATTAATTACTAGGCCCATTGACCAGTGGGAGTTTATATTATGACGTTTGATCGATTTTGGTCTGATTCGTCACGGGTTGGAGATGAGCCAACCTGATCCGTTGTGGGGGTGATCTAGGGTTTGGGATAGTATTATATATACTGGGGTTATAGTCTTTGCAACCTAAGTTGTTCATTCTTCTTTCTACTTCCCATACATGGAGAGATGCAAAGGGGATCTCCTGAGGGATGTGGAAGACTCAAACCAAAGCGTGGAATTGAACGAAAATCAATCTCCGCTAACAATTATATCTTACATTGATATGTAGTTTACCAATGTGTTCTAGGCATTGTGTAGAGATCGTTAGGGTTAACAAAAACCCTAATGAGATAAATTTTTGAATGGAATAATTGGGAAACCTTGAGAGATCATAAAAATCTAACATATGCAATTCAGAGATTTTCTAATTTCCTATGGGATCAGCCTAAAACTTTTTCCTTGGAAAATCGAATACTTATTCATGGCTACTGCCCCAACTACCCCCACCACTACTGGCCTATTCTAATTATACAAGTGGAATTTTGGTAACTCTCAATCTCTCTCTCAAAACTTTTTGCTTTCAAGTGATGTTTGGACGTATAGAAAAGAAAAAACAGAAAAAAAAAAAGATCTGTACATTTTTCTTCTCCCTCAAGTTTTCTTGGCGTTTGGAACGCCATCCACCGTAGAAGATTCTATAATTTTGAAATCACCTCGAAATTGCAGTTCAATTCCAATAAATCCTTTGGTTTAATAGAAGCGCAAAACACTAAAATTAGAATTGATAGTCTGATGGTGATGGTGGAAGACTCAGTTGAATTGCCGATGACAGAGTTGAAGTACCATCCAGGAGTAGTGCATCTTCATTGCCCCTTTTTTATATAAGTAAAATATGGTTAAAACTTTTCATCAAGGAAGAAAAGGTAAATTTCTCCCACCTCTCCTCTGAGAATCTTAAAAAGTTACCACTCTTCAACTTGACTTCTAATGTCTCCTACCTCATCTCCTTTTGAAAATAACTTCTCTCATTTAATATGACGATAATATTAATATTTTTTTGGACTATTATGCCCTCAAATTGACTTAAAAGAAATTTTATCAAAATTGTTTAATCAAATTTAATTTAAAAAAATATATTAAAAATTATATAAATAAAAAAAAAAACATGAGATTTTAATTTACTAAATAGATTTAAGGATAATAAAATTTAATTAATTAAAATCCCAAAAAACAAAACGTGAGATTATCGACGGGGTGGTGGTGGAGATGGAAAAAATAATCATGTTTTGTTTTTTGGGATTTTAATTAATTAAATTTGATTATCCTTAAATCTATTTAGTAAATTTAAATCTCGTGTTTTTTTATTTATAATTTTTTAATATATTTTTTAAATTAAATTTGATTAATCAATTTTGATAAATTTTCTTTTAAGTCAATCTGAGGGCATAAATGTCTAAAAAATATTGGTGATATGAATATCATAACCAAATTGAATGAAAGAGATTATTTTCAAAAATAGAGGAGGTGGGAGACATTAAAAGTATGGGTTCTTTGGTTTAGAGCTAGAAAAATCTAGAGCTGCCATTATCGAAAACACATCTGGATAAGGTGGGGGATTGGCATTGATTGCTCTGGATAAGGTGGAGGATTGTCATTGATTGCTCTGGACTATTTTCTACTCGTGGGTCATGGTTCATGATAAAAAATAAAAAATAAAAAAAAATTTTGTGAAATGTCATTGTAGGACAAAATTTATTTACAAATTGAAGAGCATTAATTTTCTTATTGCAAAACACATAAATACAGGATTTGTTATGGTTTAACACCTAAGCTGGAATACCTATCTCTATCACAGAGAAACAAAGATTTTTTATTTACAATAAAACAATAAAATTTTGCATCTGTCTCCACCTGATAAAGTATTCTTTTCTGTTCAGATCTTACCTAAGGTTTTTTCAATAAAGACAATATATAGGATCCTTAAAAACTCTAATCCCCCATAATTAAAAGTTAACCCCTGTACATGTAATAAATCTAAACCCTTATATAAATACAAACCTAGTAAGCGTGTGAACCCCACAGAATACAAGACACTAAACCGAATAAGCTCTACTGTGTGTGGCCAAGCATTAAACCTCTTTTCAGTTTCTTCCCTCCATTCTTTGGTAATAATTTATGGGGTAGAGCCCGAGTTAGGAGCAAGTAATTGTTTAAACTTGCCCAGTGTAGAGTCTAATAGAACTGAAAGAAGCTTTTTTTTTATAAAATTATGTAATACAGAACTTACCCCAAACACCCTCTTTTCCGAAATAATATAATCCAATGAGTAAGCAATTCCCAAGGATCCCAATTTTTTTGGTAGTAAATAAAACTATGCATTCAATACTGGGGCAGAGCCGCGGTATCCAAATTACACAAGTTAAACAACCACGGAGTGGAGTCGGGTCAACTAACTAACCCGGTAACAGGTAAAGCCCTCCCAGCAAAGGTATGGGCCACACAGTTAGCCCCCTTTGAAACAAAATGAAAAGAATCCGATATATTTTGAGATATCAAAGTTCTAATATCCTGGGACCTGGACTAACGATAAAACCTCATGATCTCAATAAGGCACCGAAAACTGGCAAACCGCTACCTGCCAGGCTGCCATATACATATGCATCAGAAAGCCATTCATTTGTACATATCTATAAGCAATCAAACCATCTTAATTGAATTCTCAGCACAAGAGCCACATCATAACAAAATATTATCTGCATGAAGCAATGGTATTTAAGCTGATACAAATCACTAGGTCCAAAACTATTTTAGAACTATTTTAGACTTCCAAACAGGGCTGCAATGGGGCCCACACAAAAGGGATGTGCTGTGTTCCGTAGATGGTCCCCAAATTCGATGGGTGTGCTTTTTACAACTTCTTGCCGTTTCTCCCTTCACTTATTCTCTCACGTCTTCCTCTCTCACGTTCTCTCTCACTTCTTGTGTGTAAGAAGTATCTCAAGAGTGTCCATCATTGTTTTGGGATTTCATTTTTTTTGGTAAAATTTGTTTTGGAATTTAGAGGTAATTTTTTATTATTATTATTATTATTATTATTATTATTATTTTGCATTAGAGAAACCTAATGTGGTCCCTGACTAGAAGTTTTTGGTTGCAAGTTCCCGTTGGGGACATGGGAGCAGTTTCCAAACCTTCCTCAATTGTGCGATCTCCACAAGGTATGCCTAACTCTTGTTTATATATATATATAGGCCTTAGCACATGAAGCACAGGTGAAGAGGCCAGCTCCTCTGCACGTATGTATATTATCCATGAGACTCTATCACTGCCCATGGGGTGTACTCAAATCTGACATGTGGGACCTTGGATATGAACGATGATGATATTCCTACGTGAAGATATCTACACTCCAAAGGTGTAGATCAAGTGATCCAACAGCTCTATGTGATCAATGTCCATGATCTATTTATTTATGTTTGGTGTAGTTGTGGTGGGATAAGTTCCTTGTAGGTCGGATGTGATCTTAAGTTGCACCAATTGTATTTGGGGCCCTGAGTATGGTACAGGTTAGTGAGTTTTTTTTTTTTTTTTTTTTTTTTTTTTTTTGTTGTCAAAAATCAAATTTATTGCAAAAATTATGTAAACTGTACAACAAACAAAAACCATCCTTAAAATTTTGATCAGGAATGCCCCTTCATAGGGCAATCCTAGAGAAAAATGATGGAAAACAAAAAGGACAATACAAAGAACATAATGTTAGTTATACATTGCTCATGATTGTTTAGGCCTATTAATGAGGGAAGGAAATATTTCGAAGGTAGGGGATCTATTTGTTGCTAACATGTCATGGTATTTATTCGTCGGTTAATGAGAGCACAGGAAAAAGTGTCACAGGGTTCGTGTATAAGGAGGCCCACATGATTAATCAAGAGAGAGAGAGAGAGAGAGAGGTCTTTTTCTCTATTTCTAAATACACTTAGATTGATTAGATCCACACTTTTGGTTGGAAGATAGATCAATTTTATCATAGAGCAATTTCTTCATTCATAAATGTCTATCAAAGATGTATACATTTATGATGGAGTAAAAAGCTTGGATTACCACTGGGCCATCGGATTCAAGCAATGCAACAGACTTATTAAAGTTAAAATTCAAGGAATAGTTCTTCAGTTTTTTTTTTTTTTTTTTGGTAAACAGTATTTTATATGTTTTCACTTAAACAGACGTTGAGTCACAGAATCATAAATTCTTCCAAGCTTCTTGTCCCTAAAACTGATAAAGAGAAGAATAATGTTTCACTTGTACAGAAATTAGTCAAATCCAAATTAAGCAATGGGTTTTGTGCCCAAGACACCCTTATTTGTTCTAAATCTGGTCCGTCTCATCAAAATGCAGATCACTGTTTGAAGTTATACAGCCACTAACGATAAAGGCCAATAGATTACTTATATAATATGAACCTAATGAATTTTTTTCCTACCTTTCACAGGAACAAAAAATAAATTGCTCCCTCAAAAGAGAAGAATTAACGATTTTCTATAGTACAATCTGTTGGATTTTTGTTGTGTGGGCTTGATCAATTACCTAACTAGTTATTAAGTGGGAGTTCAATTACTGGTTTGACCGGTTCAGGTCTGATTCGTCACTAGTTAGAGACTACTAACCCGGTCCACTGTGGGAATGGTTCTGGATTAAATACAATGGTTAGGGTCCCCGCAGCCATTGGTTTTTATCTCTTTGTTGCTCCCATACGCACAGAGGAAAAAAGGATCCCAACGAGGCTGTGGAAGACTCTAATTGAAGCATTCAAGCTACAGAAAATGGTCGAAAATCAATCTACAGCAAATGGTATATGTTCTATCATCTCTTTTAATGCCCATTATATTCTAGTTATCTGTGTGGTGGTTTCGTTAGGGTTCATGGGAAATCTCATGGGAAAACCCCTAATTTGTATTAAAAATTCTATCAATTGGTATCAGAGCCACATACACAGAGCTAGGATCATAGGTAAGGGATAGTTAAGATGGTAAGAATGATTGAATTGAAAAAAGAGAGAGTTTTTTCTCCATAATTTTTTCCACAAAGTTTAAAACCTTTCAAAAAATTTTCGGACCGGTGAAATTCGAAATAAACAATATCAGATTGTAGTACTCCGAAAAACGAATCGACAGACACAAAGTCAGTCGCCGAAGGTGGCCGAACGCGCCGTCACGCGTCGCCTGAAAAGGCAAGTGAGATCCACGCGCCGGCGGTTTTAAAAAAAAAAAGTTTTTCCTGACGGCGCCGAGTCATCGCCGGGTCGACTCGGCGCTGAATCGTAAACCCTAAACGGTTTGATTGGTTGACTCGGGGCGAGTCTACCCAGCCCAGACCCGCCAGGCCCAGACCGGCTTTGCCAGGGCTGGCCCAGACCGGGCAAACCCAGCCCAGGCCAAAGCCAGCCCAGCCAGTTAGAACCAGCCCAGGGTTGACCCGTAAGGCCGGGCCGACCAGGATACCTGAATGGATGATCTGGTAACCCGACCCGAAACCCTTGAACGGCTGACCCGATGACCCGGCCCGTAAACCCGAAAGTTGACCCGGAAACCTGGAATTTTTTTGACCCGAATATCCCGATCGATCAAACCAGAAAAGCCGGTTTGGTCTGGTCAGACTGGTCGGTTTGGTTCAGGTCGTGGTTCATTCCGGTCCAGACTTCTAAGGCCTGTTTGCCTTGTAGCTTTTTGACTGCGTTCACAATCCGAATTTAAACTGGATTTGTGGGAGCTAAGAAGGTCGGATTGACCTGCGGTTTATTCCGTTGGACTTGGTTTTCAATGCTCTTCAATCTAGAATATATATTATTACATTTTGATACATTGGAAATAATATTTTTCTAAGTTAATGCTCTTTTAGAGCTCGATTTACAGTGTTTCTATTGGTTTTTCTCAATATTCTTGTACCATAATGATTGTTGAGCTAAAATGTATGTTTATTTGAATGTTTAGACTTATAAAGTTGATTTTTGGAAACATTCATAGTTATATATATCCCACTAGAGTTGCAATTTGGGATTTGTTCATATCATGGTAGAACTTGGTGGATTCCACCAAAGTGGTATACCTTGTTTTGTCATGATGTGTTCAAATTCAAGGGACTGTGTTTGTAAATGCTTTAAAGAATGACAGTATTCACCCAAGAATGACATTGTCCCAGTTTATTCAAATTATGATTTGTACATGTTGTGTAAGGATTTGGTGGGATCATCAAAGTGACAAGCTTAGTTCTATCATGATATGCTCAAATCCAGTACTTATGCATTTATAGACACAGCAAATAAGGATAATGCTCACTCAAATGTGACATTATCAAGATTTTCACTTTTATGGAAGCAGCAATGAGCGGCATTGTCCACCCAAAGGTGGCGGTGTCAAAGATCATGTAAACTCATGCACATGGATGAAGGATCTTGACTTTTGGAGTTTCATACACCCAAAGGTGGTGGAATTTTGAGAGTCATTATCCCTTCACAGGTTCTGCACAGATAGTAAGAGGACCAATGCGCTCTTGTCCCAAAGGATAAGGGTATAGTTTCAGTTGACTCTACACAGATAGTAAGAGGACCAGTGCGCTCTTATCCCAAAGGATGAGGGTGTAGTTTCGGTTGACTCTTCAAAGGAAATGGACTTGCATATATTTAATTATTGTAAGTTTAACTTATCTTGTGTGTATGGTTACATTATATCACACATATTAGAGAACATATAATGATCAAACAGCTCATGATGCCTGTTATGGCGGACCAATTCTATGAATTGGCATAAAAAATTGAAAGCTAGTCTAAGAATGTTTAACCTAGTACTCAGCAAAGATTATATTCTGGTCTTTAGGAATATTCAATCCCTAAGATCAGGTAAAAGAAAATTCAAATTAGGAACATTGGAAATAGATATTCAGAGTGAAATCCAAAGAAATTTTGGTCTTTAAAAATGGGTGAAGAGATGTTGTATTCTCAAGGTTATCTGTACTAGTTTTGATGGTATAGGATGATAATAGTGTGTGAGGAAACATAGGTTAGAGCTATTAGCCATCACTAATAAGCTCTAAGATATGTGAATCTTTGTAGGTAACTCATTGGAATATTATAGATGATTCACTTGACTTTCACTTCCTCACCTAAACTGCAAAGTTAGATCCTGGTGACCCATAAACCCAGTGGACAAAAGATGAGTTGATTTCCTTTACACTAAGGAAGAAATTTCAAAGAAAAGAGAAAGAAAGGAATGCCAATGTCATGATGTGGAGCCATACTCTGACAAATGCAGTAAGTGAAAGGTAAGGTCTTACAGAAAGAAATATTTTTTCAAGGAAAAGTAAAAAACTTTTGACAAGAAAAATGATTTTATGGAACTACAAGAACTCAGAAGAAACATGTGAAAAAAGTTTATAACTGAAAGAAAAGTAGGATCATGAAACTTTCAAGTGAAAAGGTAATGGAGATTGGAGACTTAAGTAGTAGAAGTAATCCAAACCTATAGGAGTAGCAAAAACCCTTATTTGCTTTCTGTAGTTTACTTAGCTATAGAAGTTAGACAGTGTATCCTAATTCCATCCTTAGCATAGACCTTTAGGACTCTTATCTAAGGAAAGACTGTAAAAAGATTGTAAAGAACAGAATTCTGGAAACCCCTAAAGTTAATGACTTGCTTACTTGTAAAGATTGTTTAAGGGAAAAATATTTCATAAAAGGATTAAGACTGTTGGATCTGAAGGAGAATGTAAATTGTTAAGGTAGATTGGGTGATAATGATATACTCCCAATGATTTTTTGCCAAATGTTTATAAGTGCTAAAGCTTATGGCTTAGCATCATGTGGATGAGATTCAACAACAAAAGAGTAACAAATAGATATGATCAAGAGAACTCGAGAATATATTAGTTCCTTTGGAGTGATCAATTCTGCAGCCTATAGTATTAATAGGGTGCCATGTAAGTTGATTTCAGTCCAAGTTGTCTTCTTGATTGGAACTGTAAAAGTAACGTATTTTCATAACACTCGTGAGAGAGTGATTATTTTAGGACATTGAGTTATCATTTTTTGGGATATCCACTCATGTCTGAAGGATTCTGCAGGATTCATTGATGATGTTGGTTAGCAGTCACATCCAAGAAACATAAGTTTAATGAGATCACATGGAAATTGTTGTGGAACAATTAGTTGAGGTATCAAATAAATATTATCAGAGTGTAATGAGATAATTGTTAAAATTATCTTCATTCAGATTGATGCATAGCCAAAATACTAGAGCTAAATAAGGCAATGAGGAGATATAATAGACCATGTAGATCTGTGATTTCATCACATGTTATACCTCAAAATAGATGTTTTGGCATTGGACAAGATGAAGATCCCAATAGTTTTGAGCAAGTTGTCAATAATGAAATTACTTTGAGTGATTACCAATCATAAATGATATATCGTTATTTATGAAACATCAATGAGATTTGGGATTTTATGCTCTTGTCATGAGCGACGTACTCATAGGCTCAAAATGGATATATAAGAAAATATGTGATTCCAGTGGGGGAATTGATTGCTACAAAGTAGAACTTGTAGAGAAGTGAAATCACACAAAGAGAATGAAAAGTATAGACTTCAAATCTTTGAGGTCTTAGTTGTGCATTTTATTTTGGAGTTGCATCAGATAGATGTAAAGATCGTTTTGATCAAAGAAAATTTGAAAGAAATTGTTTATAGGCTTTACCCAAAAGGTTTTGAGGTAAAGGAGAAAGAAAATCTATTTTGTAGACTTATAAAGTCAATATGTGGATTAAGCAAGCATCCAGGTAATGGTACCTGAAGTTTGACAGAGTTGTATCTTCTTAAAACTTTGTTGAGATTATCATTGATCATTATGTATATATAGAGGTCAGTGGGAGTGGATTCATTTCTTAGTCATATATGTTGATGGTTAATCACAGACCAGTAGTGACATGGTTTACCTGTTGAAACCATAGTTTCAATGTTTGATAAATTTGATATGTAGAATTTGTGAGTAAGTACCTTTATACTTGACATTGAGTTTCCTCATAACAGGAAAAATGGAACTCTGGGTTTGTCTCAAAGGGTATACGTTATTCGTGTTCTCGAATGATTGAATGTACAAGCTTAACAGTTAAGTTGAAGATGTTTAAATCAGTAAAGGAGACAAATTGACAGAGTTATGTTCAAGAAATGATGTTCAGAGAGAGCATCTGAAGTACAGAGCTTGGTGTATGCTCAAGATTATATTTATTATCACATAGCCTTTGTTTAGAGTGTTTTAAGACATTTTTAGTTGGATGCTGGTATAGCTCACTGAACAACGGGAATAGAATGGTCATGCGGTACTTGCAGAGGACCAAAGATTATCTACTCATTTGTGGCAGTAGTGACACTCTTGGCTATTGTGATGTAGTGTTTTTGGTGATTGCATTGGTGGCATGAATCCCATCTCAATTTTTTGTTATGATGGTAGATGTACCCTTTTGGGAAAAATGTAAAGAAGTTTATCCATGCATCACCCTCTTGATAAGGTAAATTTTATAACTATATGTGAAACTAATAAGTAACATATCTGGTTGAAGAGTTATCTTTCAGACCTGGAAGGTTGTAAGTTTTACTTAGGCCTATTGAGATGTATTGTGACAGCGGTTTAGCTGTGTTGTTCTCAAAGAATAATGTGAAATCTAGTAATTCAAAGCATAATAGAGATCGGATTTCAAATCTCTTTAGGTGAGAGAAAAAGGTCAAAGAAATTATATCATTGTAGAGCACCTTCGTTAAACAACTTGATTGTAGATTCTCTGATGAAGGTTTTGTCAATGGGAGTCTTCAAGGGACGATATGTTTAATATAGAAATGATTAATTCATTAAATGTGCTTGGTTAGTGGGAGACTTTTCTCACATTGATAATGATTTAGTTCATTATGTTTATTTACATTGCCAATGGTTTTGGCCCAGATATTTATTACCATGGTTATTTTTATTTCAGCATTCATTTATTGCTATGTTACATATTCATTGACATGTCATTGACAAGGGCGGTATTTAGCCAAATGAACGAGGCGGTATTTAGCCAAATAAACAAGGCGATATTAAGCCAAATGAACGGGGTGGTATTTAGCCATAGTTCACGGCGGTGTGCCAAAGTACGATATTGACCAAAAGGGTATGTAGCGGTTTGCTACGGTCAATATCAAGGTTTATTGCTTCTGAGGTTTTATCAAGGCAATTAGATCGAAGGTTATTCGATCTGGACCCACATGAAATAATATTTTCATGTATACATGTCTCTAGGAGATTCATATCATTAAGTAGACCCTTGAATGTAGCTGACAGAAGGTAGTACACCAGATATGTTGGAGTATTTTCCGCTGTTGCTCGACATTGGTAGGCTTGATGAGTGGATCAAAGTTTGATGACGGTTTATTATGTAATAAGATTCCATGGCCACACTTTTCGATGATGGTTTTGTAATTAATTTAGCCCAAGTGGGAGATTGTTAGATTTCTATTGTGTGGGCTTAATCAATTACCTAACTAGTTGTTAAGTGGGAGTTCAATTACTGGTTTGACCGG
This sequence comes from Protea cynaroides, assembly GCA_028583415.1. Taxonomy (NCBI): domain Eukaryota; kingdom Viridiplantae; phylum Streptophyta; class Magnoliopsida; order Proteales; family Proteaceae; genus Protea; species Protea cynaroides. The sequence goes on from CM053271.1 coordinate 75,715,006, forward strand.
TTCAGGTCTGGTTCGTCACTGGTTAGAGACTACTAATCCGGTCCACTGTGGGAATGGTTCTGGGTTAGGGATAGTATTATAAATACAATGGTTAGGGTCCCCGCAGTCATTGGTTTTTATATCTCTGTTGCTCCCATACGTACAAAGGAAAAATGGATCCCAACGAGGCTGTGGAAGACTCTAATCGAAGCATTCAACGTACAGAAAGCGGTCAGAAATCAATCTACAGCAAATGGTATGTGTTCTATCATCTCTTTTAATGCCCATTGTATTCTAGTTATCTGTGTGGTGGTTTCGTTAGGGTTCATGGGAAATCCCATGGGAAAACCCCTAATTTGTATAAAAAATTCTATCAATCTTCCAAATCAAACTTAATTAATTAGTAAATTTAGACAACTTGAAGCAGAAAATTAAATACCAATGAGTCACAACAAAAGGAGTTCACAGCCTCAATGAGATTTCTTTTAATAAAAAATCTAAAAAAAAAGAGTAAAACTCATGGAAATCAAGTTCGTAGAGATTTAAAGGACTGACCCGAACAAATCCACCGCAACCTCAAATAAATTCTACTGCTGCAGGGTACAGAAACTAAGGCTCTCTTTGGTATAATTTATATTTATGCTTATGAGCTATTTATAATAAATCATTTATGAGAATAATATATTAGTCATTAAAAATAACCATTTAGTACCACTAGATATAAAGAAGTAATAATAGATTATCACAATAATGATAAACACCTTCCATCCTATTTGTAGATTTAATATTATATTAAGTTATTTTAAATATAAATAAATACCATGAATCATACCAAACAATTAAATATGTAATAATGTATTATAATTAATTCTATAATATATACCAAAGAGAGCCTAAGTTGAATGTGAAATATATACATCAGTTATGGGGATTATATATTTCTATAGTAAGACGCCATGTGTACTCAAGTTCACAAAATAAATGGTATAAATGGTCCGAAGGTGATGTGGGAGCCCTTCATTTCTGAGGTCCCCGAGGTCAACCTCGGAAGGGAACCAAGGACCTTGATGGTTAATACCGTCGAGGTCAAGCCTCGGACCTCGGAGCCTCATCCATTGTTGAAGTCAAGCCTCAGAACTTGGAGCCTCGCCTTTGCCAAGGCCCACCTCGGAGCTCTGAACCTCGCCATCGATAGGATTACTTCTTGGAACTTGAAATATACAGCTGGAAGCCTTATCCAGAGTATTTCTCTTGTTAAGGAAAGTCTCTGTTGACTTAATATCCAGGAGCAATTTACGGAATGTGTCGACTGAAAGATTCAATTTGGAAATCCGTTCTGAATCTACATATGGAAAGATCCACTTGGTTTCCATGGCATGGTGTAATAATAGATTATCACAATAATGATAAACACCTTCCAACCTATTTGTAGATTTAATATTATATTAAGTTATTTTAAATATAAATAAATACCATGAATCATACCAAACAATTAAATATGTAATAATGTATTATAATTAATTCTATAATATATACCAAAGAGAGCCTAAGTCGAATGTGAAATATATACATCAGTTATGGGGATTATATCCCTTCTATAGTAGGACGCCATGTGTACTCAAGTTCACAGAATAAATGGTATAAATGGTCCGAAGGTGATGTGGGAGCCCTTCATTTCTGAGGTCCCCGAGGTCAACCTCGGAAGGGAACCAAGGACCTTGACGGTTAATACCATCGAGGTCAAGCGTCGGACCTCGGAGCCTCGTCCAATGTCGAAGTCAAGCCTCAGAACTTGGAGCCTCGCCTTTGCCAAGGCCCACCTCAAAGCTCTGAACCTCGCTATCGATAGGATTACTTCTTGGAACTTGACATATATAGCTGGAAGCCTTATCCAGAGTATTTCTCCTATTAAGGAAAGTCTCTGTTGACTTAATATCTGGGAGCAATTCACGGAATGTGTCGACTGAAAGATTCAATTTGGAAATCCGTTCTGGATCTACATATGGAAAGATCTACTTGGTTTCCATGGCATGGAGTGTGATCCACGCCATCTGTGATAATATCTTGCCTTATCAAGCAAGATGTTAGACCTTCCAATTCAAGCCACCACCAACCTATATGTTCAAGGCAAGCAAAGGAAAGCACACACTGAAATTTTACACTTAGAGCTCTTGTTGAGATGTCTACCTGAATCTTCCTTGACAAAGGAGAAGTCACACTCGTGTCTGTTCCATATTGCTTGCACACCGGACTAACTTAGGCATCGGAGTGGTTTGAGGGTTACCCAACCTAACCATAACATGGTATTCTTCATATCATTGTGCAGGAGATTCGACCTAGCTAAAAAATATCCATTTCGGTGCGACAATAGTTTGGAGCCATTTGTGGGAACATTGGTAGTGTCTTGAAGAAATGAGAGTTCAAGCAGCTAGAAGCATTCTTCACCCTTGAATGTCATCAGTGCTAACACGATCACAAAGTAGAAGAATGAGCACAAACCCGAACAACAGTGCTCGTAGAAACCAGCTAGTAGCCAACAACAACGTAGGTTGTAACTTGCCTGCAAACAATAATGCTGATAGGCCTCCAAGGAATAACCCCCACAGGGTGCACATCCCCTTAAAGGTGTTCCTGGAGACAATGAAGAGAGGATCCAAGCAGCCGACAACTTCATCTCAGAAGAGGAGTTGTCACTACCTCCCTTTTCATAGTATGTGACGAGGGAACAGTTTGATGCGGTCGCACGGTAGTTGGATATTTTGACCAAGCAACTGATAGAGCCGCAACCTGCTGAGCCTGTCGACTCGCCTAGGCATGTCCCTGATGCAAGAGACCGCCGACATCGAAAGGAACGTTACCAGGATAATCCTGGCCACCATGGGCACCGTAACCAGGTGCCAAATTAGAATGGCTAGTGACTAGAACATCCTTGTGACACCTCCCCATCCTCAACCTTAGAGGTCGATAAGCCGACATTCTCATCGATCGACTGGAGGAGCACTCATCCTGCCTTCAGAGTGCTGCTTCTTCCTCTAGCACCTCAGTGGCCAATATGTCAGCAGAGTCCCAGTGTCAGAGTGATTGGGTCCCCTACCACCTCGCCGCAACAGTGTCCAGGCTAGGCTAGATGCTGCCCACCTCAATAGGGCGACGGAAGAGACGGAGCTTTGCCATGCAGATGGCGGCATGGAGTAAGAACTCTTAGAGCAGAGGGCTCGGCTCCAACGTGTTGAGGAAGGTCAGGCCAACCTTGCCCATTAGGTGTATAGCACTGAAAGATATCTTTCCAAGCGTATTATGAGGACCAAGCTCCCTAGAGGATCTACCATGCCCACAATGGAGACCTATGATGAGACAACGGATCTTGAACACCACCTAGATACATTCTTGACCTTGATGCTCCTGCATGGCTTCCAAGACGAGATTGTCTGTCGGGCCTTCCCGTTCACACTCAAAGGGGCAAGCTGTATATGGTACAACAACTTGCCCAAGTGCTCAATAGACTCTTTCGACGAGCTTGTCAACAACTTCCTAAGCCACTTCCAGACTCAAACGGTGCAGAAGAAGACATCTTATAACCTGAGGGACTATATTCAGGAGGAGGGAGAAACGCTCTAAGCCTTCCTCGACATGTTCAACACAGAGGCTCTTCAGATAAAGGGCCTCGAAGATTCGGTCCACATGATTAACCGAGAGGGAGGCATAAGGGACCTAAATTTGCTATTTTCGGTGGCCAAGAAGCTAGCCACTACCCTCGCTGAGTTTAACTCTTGGTGTGAGAAATATGCGGCTGCCAACCTAGTTACAAAGAAGGACCATACAACAGGGAAACCACCGCTTCCCAACATAGAGAAGAAGTGGTCAGAGAAGTCGAAGGATACCTCATCCAAAGGGGATCCTTCGAAGAAGCAGAAGAAAGAGAAGGTGACCGGGGATGATGCCCCCACCTTTCAATCCTATGATAATTATTATCCTCTCCGCAAGACACCAGTAGAGATTTGCGTGATCGAGAAGATGCACATAACTTTTTGGAAGCCTGGGAAGATGAAACCAGATGCGTGAACTAGAAATCCTTGCCTCTTCTGTGCCTTCCATAATAATCATGGGCCTCAACCAACTGTAAGCACCCCATTTTTGCGATTGGTGGAATTTAACAAAAGACATGTTAATGCTGGCCAAGGGAATGCATTAAGCATGAAGGGATCTTTGAGAGGCTAGGTGTCAACATGAGATATTAAGAAAAGAGAAAAATTTGCATGTGGTTGTTTTGGCAAGTAGGTGGTGTCACATTTACCTAATGTATTGGATAGGTTGGAGGTGTTAAACGAAGAAGCAAATAACATATCATGCTAGCCACGGTTTGATTTGGAAGATCGTAGTGCTAACCATGGAACAATGAGATAGTAAGGGAAAGCATGAGGTGAGAATGAATAAGGGAAAGATTGCATGGGCACTAGGTATCTCCAAGAGAATAAAAGAAGAAAGAAAGAAAGAAAAAGCAAAAAATGGAGAGATGAGCTAGGTGTCGTTTTTATTGTAAAGAAAAGATAATAGAGAAGCAAGAGGTGGTACGTTGATTTAACCAAAAAAAAAGAAAAAAAAAAGAAAGTTTAGTTGATTGTCATGGTTTTAAATCAAGAAAGAAAATTGAGAAAAATCTAAAGAGGGAAACTAAGGTATGACTAAGTATCAAGAGGCCCAACAAGGAAAGGAGTCGATTTCTCTAAGGAAAAGATTTGGATTGTGAATTAGGAGATGCAGATCCTAGAATCAAATTAGGGGAAGGAAATCATCTAATCTAATGTCGGTTTTGGATAGAAAAAGAAATAAAATAAAAAAAAGGGAAATAACAAAAGAAGAAGGGAGTTAAAAAAAGAAAGAAAAGGAGAATAAAAAAAAAAAAGAGTTTAGTTGGTTGTCATGGTTTCAAATAAAGAAAGAGAATTAAGAAAAATCTAAAGAGGGAAACAAAGGTATGACAAGTGTCAAGAGGCCCAACAAGGAAGGGAGTGATTTCTCTAAGAAAAATATTTGGATTGTGAACTAAGAGGTCCTAATCCTAGAATAAAAGGAGGGAGAGAGAGCACAGGAGAGGGGGAGGAAGAGCTGAAACCAGAAAAAAAAAGAACAGAAGAGGAAGGAAAAGAAGAAGAAGAAGAAGAAGAAGAAGATCAAGAGAAGGAGAAATCAGAAAAAATAGGTAAACTCTGCTTTATCGTTTTCTTTGTTCTTTATTTGAAATTTCATGTGCTAAAATTGACTCAAATGTGTTGAAATTTCATGTGGATAAAATTGATCCAAACATGTAGGAATTTCATGTGATAAAAAATTGATCTAAAAATGCTTAGAATTTTATGAAATTGATCCATTTGGTTTGAAATTTAAGGTGATTGAATATGGACCATTGATATGGATTTTGGATGATTAAATTATGACCATCTAATCTGGATCTAATCTTGAGAATTTGATGTGATTAATTGGATCAATTACATGTAGGAATTTCATATGATCAAAATTGATCTGAAAATGCTTAGAATTTTATGAAATTGGTCCCATTGGTTTGAAATTTAAGGTGACTAAATATGGATCATTGATATGAATGTTGGATGATTAAAATTATGGTCATCTTATCTGGATCTGATCTTGGAAATTTGATGTGATTAATTGGACCAATTACATGTAGGAATTTCATGTGATCAAAATTGATCTAAAAATGCTTAGAATTTTATGAAATTGGTCCCATTGGTTTGAAATTTAAGGTGATTAAATATGGACCATTGATATGGATTTTGAATGATTAAATTCTGGCCATCTAATATGAATCTGATCTCGAGAATTTGATGTGATTAATTAGATCAATTACATGTAGGAATTTCATGTGATCAAAATTGATTTGAAAATGCTTAGAATTTTATGAAATTGATCCATTTGGTTTGAAATTTAAGGTGATTGAATATGGACCATTGATATGGATTTTGGATGATTAAATTATGGCCATCTGATCTGGATCTGATCTTGAGAATTTGAGATTGATTGGATCAATTACATGTAGGAATTTCATGTGATCAAAATTGATCTGAAATGCTTAGAATTTTACGAAATTGATCCCATTGGTTTGAAATTTAAGGTGATTAAATATGGATCATTGATATGGATTTTGGATGATTAAATTATGGCCATCTTATCTGGATTTGATCTTGGGAGTTTGATGTGATTAATTGTGACCATTGATTTGAAATTTTTTAATGCAAATTTGTATATGGTCATTTGATGTTAAGTTATTTTCACATGATTTAATTATGGTCTTTGATCTTGAACCATTGATTGATAAATCTGATCCACTGGATGATCAGTTGATTTCTGATTATGTGATGACATTAAATCTGAATCATTGGATTCCATGTTGATATGTCCACCATCTTGATGCTTGCATGATTCTTGCTGTTTTGGAATGCTACACATGCTTATTGCCATATTTGTCTGCCACATGCTTACTGTCATATTTAGATGATTACTGCCATTTTTGGATGCTTACTGCTATGTTTGGATTAGTATCACTGCTATAGTTGGAATGTTTTCATTCATCATATTCGTCTTGAAAAGAGATAAATTGAAAAAATAGAAATTAGGGTAGAAAACCCTAAAATGGAAAGAAAATAACAATTAGGATAGAAAACCCTAAAATAGAAGGAAAATAACAATTAGGGTAGAAAACCCTAAAATGGAAAGAAAATAGCAATTAGGGTAGAAAACCCTAAAATGAAAAATAAATAGCAATTAGGGTAGAAGACCCTAAAAATAGTCATATTAGGTCTTGTCATGCTTAGAATTAGCATATTAGATCTTACCATATAGGCTCTTGCCTTATTTGCAGTGCATGCCATATTAAGGAGATTTTCACAATCTTACTATATGTGTATTTCTTACCATAAATGTGTTATATGCCATATTTAGATGAATAATTCAATTTTGATAATAATTTAATTTATGCAACACCCTAGTCAAACTGCCATATCTGCACACCTAGCAAACATATTAGGTGTGGGGACGTGCATGTAGGCACCCACATTCTTGGGAAGGGCATAATGGGAATTATAAAGAAAACCATAATAAAGAAAGAAAAATGCTTTGCTAAACCTTTCAAAATTAGAATTCAGGATGAAAAGGGTAATTTAGGACGATTTTGCCCATTCTAAACCCTAAACCTAGAATAGGTTCTCAATCCCAAACCTAGAACCGGTTCTCACTTCATAACCTAGAGCAGGTTATCCCCGAACTACGCGGATTCTGATTCCTAGGGCAAACCCTAGGATACGTAGGCCGTTTGGGAGAAACCCAAATTCGGATCCACACTTTAGTCCACTTGGACTATCCATAGATCCACTAGGATATTATCCACATTCCAACCCAAATAGGGTTATTCTTAGATCCACTAGGACTATCTATCAGTCCACTTGGACTATCCAGATCCTAACCCATAGGATTTTCTCAACCTTTCAAGCATAAATTTCAACTTGAACAAAGAACTTAATCATGCACAAGCATAAATCACATCCATAAACTTTAATCACACCTGAACTACGATGGTGAACCTGATTTTTAGAATAATTCCGTAATACGTAGGTAATCTGATGGATACAGATTCGGTTCAATGATATCAAACCCCTTGGTTTGGTTTGACTTAGCAAATAGAGTCTAGCATAGGAAAGGTATAGGAGACCGATTTCGATCGGGCGGTTTGGGTGCCTAACCCCTTCCCATAACCGTAACCTGACACTTACCCAATCTCTAATGGACCAGAAATCCAATCTAAGGGTCATGAGTCAATCGAAGTCTTACCTTGGGGTAAGATTTCACATTTCTAAGGTCCTAGACCTAAATCTAGGTGGCGACTTCAAAAGATTTCCATCTTTGTCCTCACAGTGGCAACTCCACTGGGGATATAAATGCCAAACTCCTAAATGAAAACTTTCCTTGTGTGAATTGGATGCTAGATTTTAGGATACTATATTTATGCTTGTATATTATTGCTTTGGGGGGAATGGGTTCAGTCACACATTCGTGCGAGTAACCGAACCGGGTCCCATGCATATGGGGCAGCCCGCTAGGAGAAACACACAGCCTTGGCCTGTACTTTGTGAGACCATGACCGGTGAGCAGCCTCTAACGAGTGTTTCTTGGGTCCACCTGGGAATGCGTTATGCTACTCCACGTCGCTTGGATCCTTGCAACATAGTATATAAAGGGATTGGGGGCCCATTATTCATCGAGCATTTGGTGATAGGTTACCCCATCCTCATCAAGGTGGCCTTTTCTGTCCTAACCCAGATTGTAGCCCAATGTTTGTTATTTTTTGGTTCATCCCTGAACCGACCCGGTAAAATCGGTTTAACCATGACATCCATGTTCGAGACGTCGAAGTTCTGCCCGTTTTTGTCCTCGACTGGTCAACATGTTAGATTCTACACGATGAGCATCTTGAACTCCCACCCATTGGGAGTATGAGGTATGTATACACCTGTTCTACATCATAGTAGACGATCACTATACACCCTCCATTAAATAAGCTCGATGTGTCGAATCTCTCATTGTTAACACGTCGATTTCAAAAAATGAACAGAAAATCCCTGTCAAGACACAGATACCATGGTCAAGAAGAAATTTACTAGTTTGTTCATCTATGAACCGCTTTTGCTAACCATCCCTAATAAGGACGACGTATTAATATATCCATTTCAATTTTATCGAATTCGGTAATCCAATTGGCCAGACCTTGGTACCACTGATTATCCTTTGGAATCATGAGGTCCCAAGACTGAACACATGGCTTAATCAAATTCAATTAAATTGACTTGGATAATGTTTACCCAATCGCCCTTATGAGGGATCTAACTCTTGTTTGGTTGAGTCATCCTTGATTGTGCATGTGACTTCTTCCACTCCCTTAGATGTCTAGTTCCTCCATTAGATTTCAATGCCTTTGGAAAAGAGAATCAAACTACAACTATATCCACCCTTTAGGGTGTGAGGCCCCTACAATTAGGAAATTGTCTTGATCTCCCATCTTGAGATCCATCCATATTATCTTTCTAAATGAATCAATGGAAGTCATGAATCTAGATCTTGATTGAACATCAAATTTTATAAGAAAGAAGGAAAGATTCAGCCCCTAGCCAAATCCAATCATAGTTCCCGATTCATCTTTGAATTAAGGAAAGATCCAGCCCCTAGGCAAATCCAATCACCGTTCTCGATTCATCTCTGAATTAAGGAAAGATCAGCCCCTAGGCAATCCAATTATAGTCCTCGATTCATCTCTGAATTAAGGAAAGATCTAGCCCCTAGGCAAATCCAATCAAAGTTCTCAATTCATCTCTGAATTAAGGAAAGATTCAGCCCCTAGGCAAATCCAATCAATATTTCCTATTCACCTTTGAATTAAGGAAAGATTTAGCCCCTAGGCAAATCCAATCAAAGTTCTCAATTCATCTCTAAATTAAGGAAAGATTCAGCCCCTAGGAAAATCCAATCAATATTCCCTATTCACCTTTGAATTAAGAAAAGATTTAGTCCCTAGGTAAATCCAATCACCTTCTCGATTTACCTTTTAATTAAGGAAAGATTCAGCCCCTAGGTAAATCCAATCATAGTTTCCGATTCACCTTTGAATTAAGGAAAGATTCAACCCCTAGGCAAATCCAATCATGGTTCTCAATGCACCCCTGAATTAAGGAAAGATTCAGCCCCTAGGCAAATCCAATCATGGTTCTCAATGCACCCCTGAATTAAGGAAAGATTCAGCCCCTAGGCAAATCCAATCATGGTTCTCAATGCACCCCTGAATTAAGGAAAGATTCAGCCCCTAGGCAAATCCAATCATAGTTCTCAATGTACCTTTGAATTAAGGAAAGATTCAGCCCCTAGGAAGGTCCAACCACCATTTCTGATTCATCTCAGAACTGAAGGAAAGATTCAGCCCCTAGGCAGGTCCAATCATCATTTTGGTTCTTCTAGAATTAAGGAAAGATTCAGCCCCTAGGCAGATTCAATCACATTCAGTTCATCTCAGTATCAAAGAAATATTCAGCCCCAGATTCAATCACCATTTCTGGTTCATCTCAGAACCGAAGAAAGGTTAGAATCAAAGAAATATTCAGCCCCTAGGCAGGTCCAACCACCATTTCTGGTTCGTCTCAGAACTGAAGAAAGGTTCAGCCCCTAGGCAGGTCCAATCATCATTTTGGTTCATCCAGAATTAAAGACAGATTCAGCCCCTAGGCAGATTCAATCACATCCAGTTCATCTCTGAATCAAAGAAATATTCAGCCCTAGATTCAACCACCATTTCTGGTTCATCTCAGAATTAAAGAAGGGTTTAACCTTTAGGCAGGTTCAATCATCACTCCCAGATCATGCTAAAATGAAGAAGGCATTCGGCCCCTAGGCTTTTTCACCCTTCACCTCCTGTTTAGGTTCTGATTCATGTTGGAACTAGGAAAAATTCCATTCATTTGAATTCAATTAGCCACTAGGCTTATCCAACCATCAACTTTGGTTAGGGTTCCAGTTCATGTCGAAACTAGAAAAAGTTCCATTCATCTGAATTTATTTAGCCCCTAGGCTTGTCCAACCATCAACTTTGGTTCAGGTTCAGATTCATGTTGGAATTAAGAAGAGTCTCATTCATCTGAATTCAATCAGCCCCTAGGCTTGTCCAACCATCAACTTTGGTTCAGGTTCGGATTCATGTTGGAATTAAGAAGAGTCTCATTCATCTGAATTCATTTAGCCACTAGGCTTATCCAACCATCAACTGTGGTTCAAGTTCTGATTCATGTTGGAACTAAGAAGAGTTCCATTCATCTGAATTCATTTAGCCACTAGGCTTGTCCAACCATCAACTGTGGTTCAGGTTCTGATTCATGTCGGAACTAAGAAATGTTCCATTCATATGAACTCAATGTGAGCACGAGTTAGCCTCTAGGCCTGTTCAATCATTACCTTTGGTCCATGTTCCACTTCATAAAGGAATCAAAGAGAATTTCAGTCATTCCATCATCTCTAGCAATTAGAGTCCAATCCATGACTGTCATCCTTGGCCTCTATCAATCGGAGCCCAACTCAAGCAATCCTTGCCTCTAGCAACTAGAGACCAGTCCATGACTGTCAATCTCGATCTCTATCAATCAGAGACCAATTCAAAATCAATCTTGATCTCTATCAATCAGAGACCAATTCAAAATCAATCTTGATCTCTATCAATCAGAGACCAATTCAAAATCAATCTTGATCTCTATCAATCAGAGATCAATTCAAAATCAATCTTGATCTCTATCAATCAGAGACCAATTCAAAGTCAACTCTGTCTCTATCAATCAGAGACCAATTCAAAGTCAATCTTGTCTCTATCAATTGGAGACTGATTCAAAATCAATCTCTGGCTCTATCAATTAGAGCCCGATCCATGTCTATCATAGCCCAATGCTACAAGTTAGGATAGCCGTCAGGAATGGTGAATGAGAAGCATTCCTCATTGCTTGTCAGTAAAGATCAATTTTAGATTCTGGAGTCATCAAGAAATCATGAACCTTCAGCTATGATAGTGTTGTCCCATCTCGGGCATTTCTGCCCCATTGGCCAAGGAAATGCTAGAATCCAAAGAATTGCCCTCATATTCCTCATTGTTCAAAGAGAGGGAATGGAATTTTCCCGAGCAGCAGGGTCGACCAAAGATGAGATCTAATGTGCCCAGGCTAGGATAAGAACCAGAATCACGGCTAGGGAATGGTCCAATGATGAAGCCCTAAGCCCTAAGTGGGGCATGAACCAGATTGACCTTGGACCCAAATTGAATGCAGTCTAATGAGGAAAGCCATTATGCCCTAAACTGGGGCATGGACCAAATTGACCCTGGACCCAAACTGAGAGTGGTCTAATGAAGAAATCCATTAAACCCCCAAGCCGAGGCATAAACTAGTCTAATCTTGGACTCAAAACGGTGTAGTGCAATGGCGATACCCCTTGCTCCCCAAGCTGGGGCATAAGCCAAAATGATTTTGAATTCAGTTAAAAGTGGTCCATTGATGAATCTACTGAACCCCAAACTGGGGCATGAACCAGGGTAACCTTGTGCTTAAAAAGCAATAGTTCGGTTATGAATGGATCCTAAACTGAAAAAAGAGAGGCAAGAATTGTATGGAACCTTAAAAGGTAGGTATCTTGCACCTATTGATAGAGGGGCATGATGAGTCCTGCTATTAGAGATCTGAAGGAAGACTTATTCCCGCAACGACTGAAGGTGGTCGTCGAAGGCGTTATGCCCAACTGGAGCCGCTTGGACGAACTAGTTGTTTCAACTTTCTATTATCGGTATTCGATAGGTCATCCATGTCTGGGTCCAAGATTGATATGCTCGTTGACAAGTCCAGCCCAATTTGCCCTGTAAGTAAAAGAAAACCACCCCGCTTGGGATTTCAAACTCTGTGCTTTACATTTTCTCCCAGTTTCATACATCTTCCTATTCTACGTGCGCAGTCAATTCTGACTCTGAAGATGATTGAAACGATGAGCCGTCTCCTGAACTTCTACGCCACCTGGCCTCTTGAGAAAGAAAGGTCCAACCCATCTGGGAAAGCTTTAAATGATCAATCGGGAGACACAAGAGTAGTCTCAAGAAACATGTATTGGAGAAGCTGCCATTTGTTCTATCTGTGAAAAGATTCCAAGGAAAACATTATATAATAACAAATCATATCAACAGGCCAGCCAATCAGTACAAATGAGTGGAGGACAGATGTGCCACCAAAAAGATGGAAATACCAAAGTTCTTACAAAGTACATCATCTTCAAGAAAGAGATACATGATGAATGATCAATCTCAAAATCAAAGAATGAGGTCATTGGGATACCCAAAAAAAAAAAAAAAAAAAAAGAAAATTCAAGCCTATGTTTTATCTACATCAATAATGGGAAGGCAGTCACATCAGATAGAAGGTGATGATTAACTTCTAGAGGATAGCATACGGATTCACCATTCAGATAAAATCAGATACTATATGAGCAGTCACAAATGCTCATAAAGTTTACAGAAGATCAGAGTGCTAGTTGGGGCAAAGACGTTCTATCTGATTGGAAATGTTTGGAAGAAGAAGATTCAAATCCAATATTGAAAGTCAGGATTCAATTTCGCGATCAAGCGAAGCACTGCATTATGTGGCCTTCACATCCAAAAAAAAAAAAAAAAAAAAAAAAGAAAAAAAAAGAGAAGAAAAGAAAATAGCAAGATGTTGAATGGCATTGGAGCTCGACAGTAAGCCAATTGTCCCTCTCATTTCAAGAGGATGATAGTTCCAACCAAAGCCTGATAGCAAGTTCGATCATTCGTCGTGATTTACAGCATGTTGGACCGGACTTTTGATTTTGGCCAATTACATCCCGCCTTTACAGGAGACGATCTCATCACTTCTTCATCAGAGAAAGATTTCTCATCGGCATTAGACTCTCTCTCCCGTCCATCAATCTGACGGCCTTCCAAGGAGTCTCTATCACAAGCCCTTCTTTTGATTATCATTTTTTATGGCATTGTATCTCGTGGTCATGTCATCATTTTATGTACAAATTCATGAATCTGGCTGGAACTCTCATCTGTCGTTCATTACATCCAACGGCTTCCCAAAGGTTCCCATAAGCCCTTCATTTCTCAAGCCAATAAAATGGGATCTTCTCCGTAAGATAAACCCATTCTACATAAATAACCAAATACTCTCCCAATGGTAGACCCATGTGGGCAGTTTCACATCAGTCCTCTTGGACCTTCAACATCAATACTTGTCAACAAACCTAAAGGTTTTAGGCCCAGATATGATTGTGACTGATTCGAAATCTCGATATAGCTTGTTGGGACACGGGTTCCATCTGAACATCTCCAAGAAAGGAAAACATAATTTGACACCATTTTTAATTTTGGTGTGGGACTGCATTTCCCTAAGATCACTTCTAGTGATGATTCAAATAGCTGCCCGCCTATCAATACGTGTAGGTGTCAACTTAAACAGTGGGGTAAGGCTACCCATTTGCCATGAAAGTCATGCCATTCAGATTTTCCCTAAGGGTTTCAGACCCTTGGATAGGACCATAATTTTGACAATATCCTCACCATATCAGGACTCTTTATTCAACCCAATATGGGGTTTGCAAAAAGAAGAAAATGAAAGAAAAATAAAGGGAAGAAAAGAAACCTTAGCAGGGAAAGGCAACCCGAGAAACCTCAATGGGCAACCCATAATACCTCAGTGGGGATAGGTGACCTGATGCAACCCTAAAGCATTGCCCTCATTGGCCATTCATAGAAAAATTCAGTGGTTCATGTAGACAAGTGTCATACCCAGTCTACCCTCCATAAGGAAATGAACCCCTCTTGCTCTCCAGTGAATCATACTCAGAGGAGTTGAACAAACCATCGTCTGTTTGCCTTTTGGGCTCCATAGCATTGCCTTTCAATAGAATTCTATTTTCAAATCCTTTGGTCATGTTAGGGAGAGAGCAAATTCTCATGGCCTGGTTACGGATATAGCCAAATTCATTCAAATCATCAGTTCCCTCATTTTTCAAGATGCAAGAAGGGTTTATCTAAGAAATCACTTTCTGCAATCAATCTATCAATCTTCCCTTGACCTTGGAAGCATGGTCAAATTCTGGATCCAATCCAGATTCAACCTAGTTCTAACTCTGTTAGATTGCCTGTTTCCTTCTATCTTGCCCTAGCACACTACAGTAGTGGTCTGTCACAACATGCAGACACTAGGGCATAGATATACACTATGCAGAGGAATTGAACTTGATCATGAGCATTACATCAAGGATCCATTGTCTAGTCTGAAGTCACTACTTTCATAGTCAACAGAAGTAGGTCCATCCAAGTTGGTTTTTGCCAATTTCTCAGTTCTCCCAATCCTGTTAATGAAGAAAATCCAATGTGGTTGATCACCTGTTAGAATTTGGTCACCAAATTCTCTGAAGGAACACTTCGAATCCTTTGCTCCTCGTGCATACTTTGGGGCCATGGTTCATTCATCTTTCAAAATTGGCACAACAATGTTGCAATGCCCTGAGCTTTTCATGAGCCTAGATTGAGGGCCAAACCCATGTCACATTTCATCGCCGCTTGGCTATTCTACCAATTTGGTCTACCATAGTGCACAGTTAAAGAACTTAGTTGATCAGATGCCCCTCGACAGTCTAACACCAGGGTCAATCAATAAAATCACTTTGGTTAGAGACTGTCAAGCTCCCCTCATTCTTGTCCAAAATCCTCGCGAGAGTTTCTTTCAATCCAAAACCCAACAACACCAATGTTGGCTAAAGAAAATCATCACCTTCAAATTACATGGAACCCTTCAAAGGGAGTAACCAAGTCATCCCTACCATGCTGAAATTGTGTCAAACTTTCAGTACTAGGTCATAAATGACAAATTTCAAATCTAGGTATTATGCCAGCAAAGTCCATGTCACCATTCCCATTGAGGCCACGTTTTATGCCTTCACCAACAAAGCAGGGTAAAAAAAAACCTTGTAAACTGCCAAGGAATTCACCATCATTTCAAATCTGTCCAGCACTCTATAAGTTCAAAGTCAAGAGACTTTCAAGATGGGTCAGATTCCAACCCTAAAGGTTCATTTCCTGTGTGGGTCACTTTCAAGCATCCTAAAGGTTCATAGCCATAGAGCTTCCAAGAAAGATATTCCTATTTTCAATCCCGAAGGTCCAAAGCTGGTAGGAACTGCCAAGATGAGTCATTCAGTATCACCCTATAAGTGACCTTCGAGTTCTTGCTCATTTCAGAATCAATAGCAAATTCCTCACCCTATAAGTGACTTTCTGAGTCCTTGCTCATTTCAGAATCAAATGCGGAGCCCTAGCTCATCCAAAGTTCAAATCAATCTCAGTCTAGAAATGAAGTGAATGCAGAGCCCTAGCTCATCCAAAGATCAAATCAATCTCATATTATTAGTGAATCAAATGTAGAGCCCTAGCTCATCCATATTTCAAATCAATCTCAGTCTATAAGTAAATCAAATGTAGAGGCCTAGCTCATTCAAAGATCAAGTCAATCTCAGCCTATAAGTGAATCCAGAGCCCTAGCTCATTCAAAGATCAATTCAATCTCAGCATATAAGTGAATCAAATGCAGAGCCCTAGCTTATTCAGAAAAAACAATCTCAGAATTTCAATCGAAAGAGCCTCAGTTCAATCAAAGAGAAGACATCAAGTTTTCCATCCAAATCAAATCCGAGCCCAAGCTCATGCAATCAGCCTTGTATTCACAGCCTAGCTTCATACAAGAAGAGGTTTATCAGCCTACAAATGGATCAAGCCGGGTCCAAGCCCGCACATACCTTGCATTGAGTTCCACCTCAGCAAGAAGAGGTTCCCAGCCTACAAATGAGCCTTGTATTCACAGCCTAGCTCCATACAAGAAGAGGTTTATCAGCCTACAAATGGATCAAGCCGGGTCCAAGCCCGCACATACCTTGCAAGAAGAGGTTCTCAGCCTACAAATTAGCCTTGTATTCACAGCCTAGCTTCATACAAGAAGAGGTTTATCAGCCTACAAATGGATCAAGCCGGGTCCAAGCTCGTACATACCTTGCATTGAGTTCCACCTCAATAAGAAGAGGTTCCCAGCCTACAAATGAGCCTTGTATTCACAGCCTAGCTCCATACAAGAAGAGGTTTATCAGCCTACAAATGGATCAAGCCGGGTCCAAGCCCGCACATACCTTGCATTGAGTTCCATCTCAGCAAGAAGAGGTTTCCAGCCTACAAATGAGCCTTGTATTCACAGCCTAGCTTCATACAAGAAGAGGTTTATCAGCCTACAAATGGATCAAGCTGGGTCCAAGCCCGCACATACCTTGCATCATGAGCCACCTCAGCAAGAAGAGGTTCCCAGCCTACAAATGGATCAAGCTGGGTCCAAGCCCGCACATACCTTGCATCATGAGTCACCTCAGCAAGAAGAGGTTCCCAGCCTACAAATGAGCCTTGTATTTACAGCCTAGCTTCGTACAAGAAGAGGTTTATCAGTCTACAAATGGATCAAGCCGGGTCCAAGCCCGCACATACCTTGCATCATGAGTTCCACCTCAGCAAGAAGAGGTTCCCAGCCTACAAATGAGTCTTGTATTCACAGCCTAGCTTCATACAAGAACAGTCATCAATTCTCCAAGAAGAGCAAACCTTCTTGCCAGTCGAACTATGTTCTGGGCTTGATTTCTAGGACACCCTTAGAATACGTAGGCAGTTTAGGACAAATATCCCTAAGTGCAGTCCAATAAGCAATCTCACTCATATCCCAAAAATATGGTTCTTTTATCTTCAGCCTTCAATTGGTAACAATCTTGGCTAAAGAGGGGCATCTGTAAGCACCCCATTTTTGCGGTTGGTGGAATTTAACAAAAGACATGTTAATGCTGGCCAAGGGAATGCATTAAGCATGAAGGGATCTTTGAGAGGCTAGGTGTCAACATGAGATATTAAGAAAAGAGAAAAATTTGCATGTGGTTGTTTTGGCAAGTAGGTGGTGTCACATTTACCTAATGTATTGGATAGGTTGGAGGTGTTAAACGAAGAAGCAAATAACATATCATGCTAGCCACGGTTTGATTTGGAAGATCGTAGTGCTAACCATGGAACAATGAGATAGTAAGGGAAAGCATGAGGTGAGAATGAATAAAGGAAAGATTGCATGGGCACTAGGTATCTCCAAGAGAATAAAAGAAGAAAGAAAGAAAGAAAAAGCAAAAAATGGAGAGATGAGCTAGGTGTCGTTTTTTTTTGTAAAGAAAAGATAATAGAGAAGCAAGAGGTGGTACGTTGATTTAACCAAAAAAAAAAAAAAAAAGGAAAGTTTAGTTGATTGTCATGGTTTTAAATCAAGAAAGAAAATTGAGAAAAATCTAAAGAGGGAAACTAAGGTATGACTAAGTATCAAGAGGCCCAACAAGGAAAGGAGTCGATTTCTCTAAGGAAAAGATTTGGATTGTGAATTAGGAGATGCAGATCCTAGAATCAAATTAGGGGGAGGAAATCATCTAATCTAATGTCGGTTTTGGATAGAAAAAGAAATAAAATAAAAAAAAGGGAAATAACAAAAGAAGAAGGGAGTTAAAAAAAGAAAGAAAAGGAGAATAAAGAAAAAAAAAAGAGTTTAGTTGGTTGTCATGGTTTCAAATAAAGAAAGAGAATTAAGAAAAATCTAAAGAGGGAAACAAAGGTATGACTAAGTGTCAAGAGGCCCAACAAGGAAGGGAATGATTTCTCTAAGAAAAATATTTGGATTGTGAACTAAGAGGTGCTAATCCTAAAATAAAAGGAGGGAGAGAGAGCATAGGAGAGGGGGAGGAAGAGCTGAAACTAGAAAAAAAAAGAACAGAAGAGGAAGGAAAAGAAGAAGAAGAAGAAGAAGAAGAAGAAGATCAAGAGAAGGAGAAATCAGAAAAAATAGGTAAACTCTGCTTTATCGTTTTCTTTGTTCTTTATTTGAAATTTCATGTGCTAAAATTGACTCAAATGTGTTGAAATTTCATGTGGATAAAATTGATCCAAACATGTTGGAATTTCATGTGATAAAAAATTGATCTGAAAATGCTTAGAATTTTATGAAATTGATCCATTTGGTTTGAAATTTAAGGTGATTGAATATGGACCATTGATATGGATTTTGGATGATTAAATTATGGCCATCTAATCTGGATCTGATCTTGAGAATTTGATGTGATTAATTGGATCAATTAAATGTAGGAATTTCATATGATCAAAATTGATCTGAAAATGCTTAGAATTTTATGAAATTGGTCCCATTGGTTTGAAATTTAAGGTGACTAAATATGGATCATTGATATGAATGTTGGATGATTAAAATTATGGTCATCTTATCCGGATCCGATCTTGGGAATTTGATGTGATTAATTGGACCAATTACATGTAGGAATTTCATGTGATCAAAATTGATCTAAAAATGCTTAGAATTTTATGAAATTGGTCCCATTGGTTTGAAATTTAAGGTGATTAAATATGGACCATTGATATGGATTTTTAATGATTAAATTATGACCATCTAATCTGGATCTGATCTCGAGAATTTGATGTGATTAATTAGATCAATTACATGTAGGAATTTCATGTGATCAAAATTGATCTGAAAATGCTTAGAATTTTATGAAATTGATCCATTTGGTTTGAAATTTAAGGTGATTGAATATGGACCATTGATATGGATTTTGGATGATTAAATTATGGCCATCTGATCTGGATCTGATCTTGAGAATTTGAGATTGATTGGATCAATTACATGTAGGAATTTCATGTGATCAAAATTGATCTGAAATGCTTAGAATTTTACGAAATTGATCCCATTGGTTTGAAATTTATGGTGATTAAATATGGATCATTGATATGGATTTTGGATGATTAAATTATGGCCATCTTATCTGGATTTGATCTTGGGAGTTTGATGTGATTAATTGTGACCATTGATTTGAAATTTTTTAATGCAAATTTGTATATGGCCATTTGATGTTAAGTTATTTTCACATGATTTAATTATGGTCTTTGATCTTGAACCATTGATTGATAAATCTGATCTACTGGATGATCAATTGATTTCTGATTATGTGATGACATTAAATCTGAACCATTGGATTCCATGTTGATATGTCCACCATCTTGATGCTTGCATGATTCTTGCTGTTTTGGAATGCTACACATGCTTATTGCCATATTTGTCTGCCACATGCTTACTGTCATATTTAGATGATTACTGCCATTTTTGGATGCTTACTGCTATGTTTGGATTACTATCACTACTATAGTTGGAATGTTTTCATTCATCATATTCGTCTTGAAAAGAGATAAATTGAAAAAATAGCAATTAGGGTAGAAAACCCTAAAATGGAAAGAAAATAACAATTAGGGTAGAAAACCCTAAAATGGAAGGAAAATAACAATTAGGGTAGAAAACCCTAAAATGGAAAGAAAATAGCAATTAGGGTAGAAAATCCTAAAATGAAAAAGAAATAGCAATTAGGGTAGAAGACCCTAAAAATAGTCATATTAGGTCTTGCCATGCTTAGAATTAGCATATTAGATCTTACCATATAGGCTCTTGCCTTATTTGCAGTGCATGCCATATTAAGGAGATTTTCACAATCTTACTATATGTGTATTTCTTACCATAAATGTGTTATATGCCATATTTAGATGAATAATTCAATTTTGATAATAATTTAATTTATGCAACACCCTAGTCAAACTGCCTTTATTCAATTTTGATAATAATTTAATTTATGCAATACCCTAGTCAAACTACCTTTTCTGCACACCTAGCAAACATATTAGGTGTGGGGACGTGCATGTAGGCACCCACATTCTTGGGAAGGGCATAATGGGAATTATAAAGAAAACCATAATAAAGAAAGAAAAATGCTTTGCCAAACCATCCAAAATTAGAATTCAGGATGAAAAGGGTAATTTATGACGATTTTGCCCATTCTAAATCCTAAACCTAGAATAGGTTCTTAATCCCAAACCTAGAACAGGTTCTCACTTCATAACCTAGAGCAGGTTATCCCCGAACTACGTGGATTCTAATTCCTAGGGCAAACCCTAGGATACGTAGGCCGTTTGGGAGAAACCCAAATTCGGATCCACACCTTAGTCCACTTGGACTATCCATAGATCCACTAGGATATTATCCACATTCCAACCCAAATAGGGTTATTCTTAGATCCACTAGGACTATCTATCAGTCCACTTGGACTATCCAGATCCTAATCCATAGGATTTTCTCAACCTTTCAAGCATAAATTTCAACTTGAACAAAGAACTTAATCATGCACAAGCATAAATCACATCCATAAACTTTAATCACACCTGAACTACGATGGTGAACCTGATTTTCGGAATAATTCCTTAATACGTAGGCAATCTGATGGATACAGATTCGGTTCAATGATATCAAACCCCTTGGTTTGGTTTGGCTTAGCAAATAGAGTCTAGCATAGGAAAGGTATAGGAGACCGATTTCGATCGGGCGGTTTGGGTGCCTAACCCCTTCCCATAACCGTAACCTAACACTTACCCAATCTCTAATGGACCAGAAATCCAATCTAAGGGTCATGAGTCAATCGAAGTCTTACCTTGGGGTGAGATTTCACATTTCTAAGGTCCTAGACCTAAATCTAGGTGGCGACTTCAAAAGATTTCCATCTTTGTCCTCACACCAACGAGTGCCGATGTAAAACTCGAACCCAGAAAACCCAGCCTAGCTCGGATTTCTATTGTGCTAGGGGCTTTGCACCATCAACCAAATAAGGTTCTGAGTTATTAACAAGGAACTTGGTTACACCAATTGTGGATTTAGGATTGGATAGTTAGAAACCCAGTTTGTAAGCCCTCGCCAATAGGGGAATATGTACTGGTGTGGGATAGGGTATCAGGGGGAGTGCTAGTGGTGTGTGATTCATTAAGCTCTAGCTCTATCTCTATCTCATAGTGAGTATTGTGGGTGACGACGGTGTATGATCCATTGGGTGTGCTTACACTCTAGTGTATGGAGGTGTGGTGGCCACCTATCCTTGCCATAACACATTGCAAACTTAAACCAGACCCAAGATATAAATATGACATCATGCATATGTTTGTTGCATTGTTTTATTTTTCTCACTAAGCTAAGTTGTGAGCTTACCCCATGATATCGTATTCTTTTAGCTGATGATGCAGGTACCACTATCGAAGACTATGTTAATGCAGTATGGACACGTGGTAGCTATAGATGTGCATGCGGTGGAGGACGAGCATAACTCATCATGCGATTGTTTCCACTATATTTATGCTTAGTGATTTATTTTCGTATTTAAATTTGTGAAAATTGTAATAGATATTTAAAGTATACTTTGGTTAACATTGGATAAACAGTCTATTTATTTATTTATCATTAGATACTCAATTCATATTAATAAAGACTTTCGCTAGTATTTATTATCTCTGATTGTGATGTGGATATGTATGGTTTGATAGTTGGCACGGTCCTATGTGATCCTGGTTTGAGTCATTGGTTCATATGACGGTTCATTTACACTTCTGGTTCCACTAGAATCGGGGTATGACAACTTGGTATCAAAGTGCTCGGGCTTTGCCAATCAAACCTGAAAACATTTACATGTGTCTATGAATTAAGATAGGATAAACTTAAAAGCTTTAATACAAATATACCATAAGTACGTTGTTGGTTGAAAAAGAAACTTAAAGCAAGACAATAATGTACATAATGAAAGGTGGAACTATATATATATATATATATATATATATATATATATATATATATATATATATATATATATATATATAGAAATGAAAATAAAGTGTATCCCACAAGAAACAGAGTACGGTCCACAATCCAAACAATTACTCTGAAAATATAACCACTAAAAAAAATAATAAAATGTTCAGTAAATAACAAATGTAGTCTATCTCTGGACTGGCGGGGATGGTGGTGACTCTCTATCTCTCTCGTAGTCCTCTACATAGGTGGTTTGGAGCCAGTGTACCTCCTTTCGTACGACCTAAAGGCTCTGTGCAAGCTCCGCCACCTGTCGATCAGTTGCACGCTGAGCCTTTTGGATCTCCAAGAGGAGTAATACCATCGTATTCAGAGGGGGGTGTGAAGGACTAGCTCCAGATGCATGTTGTGGTGTAGGAGGGGGGGGGTGTCATCTACATCCGTGGACATACGATCATCATCTCTACCACTCTCAGCTTCTACTATTGCACCGCTGCTGCTATTGTTGCCTGACTCGGAGGTCGCTCCAGTGCCTCTAGCTCTGCATCACTGATGATCGCCTTAAGTAAGCCCATTTTGGTGATGGCGTCCCAGTCTAGGTCTGCCATGACTATCTCCTCAAATATCCTCTCACCCTTCATGTTCACGTAATGGCGGATAAGGATGGTGGTGATCATACGGCCATAAGGCAGATTGCCCTTTAAGTTGGGTGTTGTGGCTTGATGCATGGTACTGATAATCATGTAGGGCAAGCATACAGGTTGCTTGGTGTAAATACAATACAGGACATACTGGGTAAGCTGCGATACCTCGTTGTAATGGCCACTCTGAGGTATGAGGTTTTGGTGGATGATGCGGTAATACATAGAGGAAGGTGACGCAAGTTGATCGCCTTCAAGTCCCTAAGCCCTGGCTGCATGACCTAGTGTCTCACCTCGAGACATAAGTCATGAGTCATGAATTTGCGCTCCTTGGGTGCACAGTAAACCAATTCATCGACATTTGAAATGTTCAAGAAACCCATTAGTTGGTGAATATCGAAGGAGATCTGCACACCATTCGCCCAATTGGTGATCCACAACTCTCTACCCCTGTCAAGATCCTTTGGATTGCCCTCCAACTGTAAATTACAGTATAACTGCTTTACCAGGTCAGGGCGTGTGGACCGCTGGTACTGGGTTACAGGCAGCAAAACCATGGTGTCGAACGCTGCCTCTACATCGAACCTAGCTAGGTCTTGCAGGTTCACGAAATACCCCACCTTGACCTTCTAGTTTAGAAACCATGGATATTGCGCCTCGGCTTCTACAGAACGAAAGCGGAGTACGTTGAAAGGCTTAGGAGGAGGGTTTTTGTTGTGACCACTTACATTCTTAGTCTGAGGCATGATGAATCTGCAAGATTCAATAAATTAAAAATTTATTAGTAAAAAATTTTAAAAATTTCGACAGCATAATGGGGTAAATTTGTCAAAAGCCTAACTTTCACTCAACTAAATGAACTAGAGGACTTACATCAATTGGAAACCATACAACCATGCCAAAACAATTTCCAATTGATCTAAGAATGCAAGCAATTTCAAAAATTTTGAAATTGGGGAAAATTCCCAAAGTTCTAGGGCAAAACTTAATTTTTGGGATTTCTAAGAAATCAACCGTCGAAAACCCAAATTGATTGAGGGCTTTCATCCATTGGATGCCTAACATAAATTCTAAGCAAACAAAATATCATTTCTATGGTTGGAAAACTTTTAATTAAAGAAAACCATAGAAAGGCGATAAAAACCTAGAGAAACCATTCAAAGAAAAGAACAGAAGGGAGAACATACCTCTAGCAAGGGAATGAAAGCCCTGAATAGAAGTGAACCACCTCGAAAATTGACCGATGGACTATTGAAACTCACTGGCACTGAGTGGAGTTGCAACCCAGAAGAAAACAAGAGAGAAAAGTAAGAAAATGACTCAAAATTGCGTGTTAAAAACCAGATTTCGGTTAACCGGTCAAATGATTCGACTTAAAGAGTCGATCGGTTAATCGACTAATCAGTCGACTGGACACTCTTGGGAATGATCTTAGAGTTTGTCCAGATCGATGATTGGTTGCTCACCGGACGAAATTCCATTGTGTTGTTATACTCTTTTTGGTTTTGTTTGGTTGGGATTTTCATACATTGTGGGACTAACCCTATAAACTGTAATACATTGTCTCACACTTATTGGCCATGCAGAAACTTTGATGATCAATAGGCTAAAATGGCACGCCGTAATCATAGAACCAGTCGAAGAGGCCATAGCCCGACCCCCCCCCCCCCACCACCTAGAGTGGGGAATGGGAATGAAAACCTAAATGAGCAAATAGAAAATAATGTGAATCAGAATGATGCTTCTTAAGAGGTGAGAAACCAGGCCACTCCAACCAATCTACTTGGACCACCAAGTACCATGGCTGCGGTTATGACTAATTTTGCTCGACAGATACATGACACATAGCAGATGCTAATAGCCATGCAAGCCGCAATAGGAATGACTGCACCGGTTATCAATACAACACCAACACCTCCAGGTCAGACCAGTACAGTGCCTGTGGGAAGTAATACGGTGCCTACCATACCTTGAGGCAACAATACTATGCCTACACATAGCAGATCCCAGCAACAAACACCCTAATATAGAACCCAGGTGTTTATTAGGGAGTGTACCAAGGTGGTTACCAACATCAACCACCCATGTTTGGAGCATATGGACAGCAAGACCACTCTAGAGTAGTGGAGCGATTCTTGAATTTGAAACCCCAAACGTTTTCAGGAAAGGGGTCAAATCCATTGTGGCGAGCATAGTGGATGACGAGATGGAAAATACCTTCCTAATGATGATTATCTTTGAAGAAGATAAGGTGCTCTATGCAACCTTCATGTTGTGTGAAGGCGCGAACCATTGGTGGAGATCGACGCGCGCATACCTATTGACCAAGCATCCTCAGTTGACTTGGGCTATTTTTAAGGAAGCGTTCTTCGAGAAGTACTTTCCCAGAAGCTTCAGAGATCAAATTGAAAAGGAGTTCATGAGCCTATATTAAGGATAGATGACGGTTGACATTTTCCAACATTGTTATGAGGAGCTGTTCTTCTTTGCTCCTACCAGCATGCAAGAAGAAGACATTAAGACCCAAAGCTTCACTATGGGACTAAGGGAAAGTATTTGAGAACATGTGTTGGGTTTGGAGAAGAAGATCTATACTGAAGCTGTACAGATTGCTCGAGTTCTGGAGTCTAACAATAAAGAAAGCTTCTTTGCTTAGAATCGAGGACTGAAGAGGCCTAATGGTGACACATATAATGGAGAAAAATCAAAGACCTTGAAGCCATTTAGGACACAGAATAATGCTGAAGCAGCCAAGATAACCGAAATGGTCTTACCACAACTGGGTTAACTGACTGCAAATATTAAGTGCTTCTACTGCGACCATATGAGAGATACAAAGACATGCCCTAAGCCCAAGAAGCAGTTACAGCAAGAAAAAGTGTATGCCATGACTTCTGAAGATGCCGCCGCATCACTGTAAGCATCCCATTTTTTCCATCCCTAGTTAAACAAAGTCTTACTGGAGTGTAGACAACAAAGTGGGAGAGATGAGAGAAATTTTGAAAAGTACAGGGGAGGCGAGTGAAACACTCTCAAAAATGATAATCAATCAGCCCCGACAGTGCTCTCTATATTCTTTTGAGTAGAGCTGAAATGGTCTCTAGTGTCGGGGAGACTATGTGAACACATAGAGAAGAAGAAAGGAGGGAGACGAAAGTTGAGAGAGAGTCTAAGAGAAGAAGAGAGGAAGAAGAGAAAATGAAATAGAGAAGAAGAAAGGAGGGAGACGAAAATTGAGAGAGAAGAGGAAGAAGAAGGGAAAGAGAATAAGAGAAGGAAGAAGGAGAAGCTAAGAGAGAGGGAACTCTTTACAAAGAGGTAAGTCCATTCTCAATTGTTATTTTCTAGTACATACCTGTAATTCATGGCCCCTCACCCATTGTTGTAACCAAAACTTTGGTTTTGGTATGATTCCATGATGCTAACATGTCAAAAATTGCTTGAATATTCTATTTTGATAAATCATGATCAGAGATGTTATATTGTGTGCAAGTGGATGTTGTAATGCCCATATTTGATATTTTTATGCATTATAATATGTTTAAAATACTCAATGGAGAAACATTGAATGTCATATGATAATTTTTGAGTATTTTAATATTTTTCACAAGGTAGATTTCATATCTAGAAATTCCAGATCTAGAATCTGATTTGATTTTGAGACATGCATCTCATATATATTTTTGATGAATTTCGAATCCAAAATTTTATGAGATACTCATACATATGTTAAAAGTTCTCCTATAAAATTTGACTCGTTTGGAGTTGAGAAAGTCGAGATAAAAAAACCCCAATGATGCTACTATCCTTCTCAGATACAGTGCAAACCCTCATCATAAAAGCTCTAAAAAAAAATTTAGGGCCATAATTTGATAATCCTTCCTTTAGAAAAAGTGATAGACATGAAGTCATGAAAAATTCGGCACTAGATTCGAATTTTTTTGATTTTTTATGGATTTTATATGATTTATGAAGTGCACCATGGTCTGTTTTAGGGTTAGTTAGAACACACTAAATTACATGATTGAGATGTGATGTTTGAGCCTTGAGGTTCTTGCTGTTTGCATAATATTTTTAATGAAGTGTTAGATCTATCAGTTAGATACGTGACCATATGCTTGAATTTTATTTTCAACGAGTGGATGATTTTATATAGAATTTATGGTGTAGCTGGTCAGAATCTGGAACAGACTTGACCAGTGCATATGCCTGCACTTGTGGTGCATATTCGATCCATTTTGGTTCCCTGTTAGGATTTTACTTCCTGAGAAAAAATCTAGGTATCTGAGTCCTCTTTCAGAGGATGTATTTTGAGCATAATTTGAATATGTAAGAAGCCCCAAATGCATGTTTTGGCAAACGTCCACAAAATCTATTGATTGTAGTAAAAATCATGAAAATCCATGCATAAGTGTCTTGTACAGATTTTTTTAGACATCATTTCCTTGAAGGAAAAGGTAGCCACATGAGTCTAGAAGACAACCAAGTTAACAGATAATTTTTTTGCATGATTAAAGAATATCTTATGATTATTTCCCATGACTAGTTCGAATTTAAAAACCAGTCTGACCAGTTTTCATAGTCTAACCTTGTAGGCATGATTTAAACTGTTAGATTTCCATCATATTGTGCTTTAGAAGAATTTGAGACCATTAAATCTTGATCATGAGTATCTTATTCGAATTTGAGCCATTAGATCTTGATGATGAGCATCTTATTTGAATCTGGACCATTGGATTGTCTTAATGATTGATTTGAATGGATAGATTACCCTTTTTGAGTGATTTAATTGAATTTGAACGGTTGGATTGACCTCATGGATGTTTTAATTGAATATGAACCATTGATCAAATATGATCTTGATCACATTGATGATGATCGATTACATCAAATCTGAGTAGTCGATCATATATGATCTTGGTCACATTATTGATGATTAATGCTTGATCAATGCACTCACATGTTTGTTTCTATATTTGAGATGACGTGCTTTATTGCTATAATTGAGATGATATTGTTGTTACTTGCCATTTTTGAATGATATTTATGATTGGTAATAATTTAATTTCTACAACACCCTAGTCGAACTGCCATATTTGTACACCTAGAAGACATATTAAGTGTGGGGACGTGTATGTAGGCACCCACATTCACAAGAAGGGTAAGAATGAAAATGATAAATATTAATCAAGAAATATGAAGCCTAGCCCAACACATGCCAAATTAGGGTTTTAGGTCAACGTAGCTTAGGACGATCCCTACCCCTCAGCTCATTTTCCCTTAGGGTACAAAAAACTAGATAGGTGTGATGTGAATCGAACCATAGAGCATTTAGGTTCCACACCTTGATCTTGAAAGAAGAACATGAATAAATTGAATCCGCATTCTGAACTATGCGGATCCTGATTCTTAGGGTAGCACCGTAAGATACGTAGGCAGTTTGGTGAGATTTCCAAATACGATTCCACACCCTGATATTGAAAGAAAAACAGGAATGAATGAATCTACTTCCGAACTACGTGGATCCTGATTCTGAAGGCAGCACCCTAAGATACGTAGGCAGTTTGGAAAGATTCCCAAACACGGTTCCACAACCCCTGAGGTTGTTCAGAATCTGTACCTATGGTTCACTAGAACTGTACATCCTTTAGGTTCATTTAAATCTGTACTTGTGGTTTACTCGAACTGTACACCCTTTATGTTCACTCAAATCTATACCTGTAGTTCACTAGAACTGTATATCTTTAGGTTCACTTGAATCTGTATCTATGGTTCACTCGAACTGTACACCCTTTAGGTTCAATAGAATCTGTATCTATGTTTCATTAGAACTGTACACCCTTTAGGTTCACTCGAATGTACCTGTGGTTCACTAGAACTTTACATCTTTAGATTCACTCGAATCTGTACTTGTGGTTTACTAGAATTGTACATCATTTAGGTTTATTCAAATCTGTACCTGTGGTTCACTAGAACTATACATCCTTTAGGTTCTTCCAAATCTGTACCTGTGGTTCACTAGAACTATACATCCTTTAGGTTTACTAGAATCTGTACCTGTGGTTCACTAGAACTGTACACCCTTTAGGTTCACTCGAATCTGTACCT
Organism: Protea cynaroides; assembly: GCA_028583415.1. Lineage (NCBI taxonomy): Eukaryota > Viridiplantae > Streptophyta > Magnoliopsida > Proteales > Proteaceae > Protea > Protea cynaroides. The sequence goes on from CM053271.1 coordinate 75,744,074, forward strand.
ATGGTTCACTAGAACTGTGCACCTTTTAGGTTCACTCGAATCTGTACCTGTGGTTCACTAGAACTGTACACTTTTAGGTTTACTTAAATCTGTACCTGTGGTTCACTCGAACTGTACATCCTTTAGGTTCTCTCGAATCAGTACCTGTGGTTTACTCAGACTGTACACCCTTAGATTCCAAATATGTACTTGTGGTCCACTCGAATTGTAGACACTTAGGTCCTAAACCGTACCTTGATCCACTTGGGTTGTATGCACTTTAGCCTTCTTTAGTTTTCTTTAGGATATCCATATCTATCTATCCATAACCCATCACAATGAACTACGTTGTACCTGATTTTTAGGTCCTCTGAAAAACATAGGCAACTTGGAGGACCTCTCCAAGTATGGTACCATATCTTAGAATCCTTAGGTCCTCCATATCCATATCCATAACCATATCCATATTCACTTCGATCCACATAGGAAATATCTAGATTCAATATCAATCATCATCAAGCATAAACCTCAACTTGAACAATTGAATCTAAGAAAGCTTAATCATAAATCACATCCATAAACCTTAATCACATTCCGTTCGAACTATGTTATGGACTTGATTTTCAGGATTGGAATATGTAGGAAATTTGAGATATCTAGGACGTCTCAGATTCAGTCCATCATCGAACCATCTTTTGTTTGGTTAACTGTATATTACTTTTCTTGTTTATTTATTTTTGAGAACATGTTTGGCTAAACTTAGGTTAGAAGAACTTAGTAACTTGGCATAAGATCCCCCATGAGCCCTAGTCATCATCCATTGACTATGAACAGTTAGAACAGTAGAGTCTAAGGAAAGTAGAATCACATAGGAGGCCAATTTTCAGATCGGGCAGCTTTGGGTGCCTAACACCTTCCAAAACTGTTCCTTGAATGCTTACCCGTTCTCTGATAGACCAAAGCCAATATATTGGGTCCAATGATTTAATAGAAGCCTTTTCTTATGATGAGACTACATTTTTATAGGTCCTAGACCTTAATCTAGGTGGCGACTCCAAATAAATTTTTTCGTCCATCAGAGATGGGTGTAAGAGACGTCTTTTGTCCTCACAATTAACTGATGTCGTTACAGGTATACCTGACCTTTATTTTATAGTACTTTTGTGTAAGCATGTAGACTAAACCTAGGTAAAAACTACAGGTACTATAACCATAGCTGGTGTACCAACCAGAGTACTCTTTGACTCTGAGGCTACCCATTTCTTTGTGTTTGTTTTATTTAGAAAGAAATTAGATGTACCCATCAGACCTTTAGGCCACAAGCAATTAGTAAGATCTCCATTGGTACTAGAGGTTGTATTAGATGAATGCTATAGACTATGTCCAGTTCTTATTAATGGACAGAGTTTGGATGCGAACCTGGTTCAGCTCAAGATGACAGACTTTGATGTCATCTTAGGAATGGACTGATTATCCCAATATTTTACTAGTCTGCTTTATGCTGAGAAGAAATTATCTTTCAAGGGAAAGGACGGTGTAGAATTTGGTTTCATTAGAACCAAACTTCCTCATAAACGAAAGCTTATTCTCTCTACACTTAAAGCAAAGAGATGCCTTGAAAAGGGTGGAGTTGGATATCTGGTATCTGTAGTGGATATTACCAAAGAAACACTGCTGATAGAAGATATTGAAGTGGTACGACAATTTCCTGATGTGTTTCCAAAAGACTTACCCTGGTTGCCACCTAATAGAGCGATTAAGTTTGTTATAGACTTATTACCAAGGGTGGCACTTGTATCTAAGGCACCTTACCAAATGGCCCTTACAGAACTAAAGGAACTGAAGACTTAGCTATAGGAGTTATTAGACTAGGGTTTTATCCAGGCAAGCATTTTACCATGGGGAGCACCACTGTTGTTCATAAAGAAGAAGAACAATTGTATTCGATAGTGTGTAGACTACTGAGAATTGAATATACTCATGATAAAAAATCGATATCCATTGTCTCGGATTAATGATTTGTTCGATCAGTTGCAAGGTGCAAAGGTATTTTTCAAGATCGATCTACGGTTAAGTACCATCAACTGAAGATTAAGGGAAGCGACATTCTGAAGAAAGCTTTCAGAGTCAGGTACTGGCACTATGAGTTCCTGGTTATGTCTTTTGGATTGACCAATGCACTTGCATCTTTTATGGAGCTCATGAACCAAGTGTTCCATGACATGTTGGATACATCAGTCATAGTGTTCATAGACAATATTTTGGTCTATTCCAAAGACAAAAAAACTCATGCAACGAATCTTAGAGTAGTCTTATATGATTTATGCCAAATTCAAAAAGTGTGATAACTTGATATCAGAGATCCATTATACATATTGACTGTGAATCTACCAGATTTGACAGATGACCTAACTTTCAAAGTGGTGCCAACCGAGATCACTAGTAGGAAGGTGATCAGTAAAATCGAGATATCTACTATGTTAAAGTAACCTGGAGAAGCCAAGATGTGGAAGAGGTAACATGGGAAGAGAAAAATATCATGCGAAAATAATATCCTCACCTATTCAACTAGGAAGTTATGTGCAAATTTCAAGGACAAAATTTATTTTTAGGTAGAGAATTGTAAGACCCATACTCCACTAACCTGGTCTAACTGTGTCGTGCCAAGTTTTCCCATCATAACTGGCTCAAGCAAACCAACCAGATAAAGGAACCACAAAGTCAGGTAAGGAAACTAGTCCTTCGTAGGTTGTCCAGTCAAACAAATAGATTTATCTGGTCTGTGGATTAGGCGACCGGACAGTCGATCGGTCAAGCCCATAAACTGACTCTGAGTTTAGAAAAGTTTCCAAATTTGAGTAGGACTCCTTTCTAATTGGAATTCCACTCTATGAAAGGTTACCCTCTGTACAAGTGATGTTTCTCTACTTGTTCCCACTCTTTTGATCATTTTTAAACCCTAGAATTGAGAGGAAGAGTAGAGAAAAAGGCTTAGAGAAGAAGAAAGCTTAGAGAAAGGAGAAAAAGCTATGCAGAGAAGAGTTGCCAACGGTTCCCAACCCCAGTACCAAGGAATCAACAGTAAGTCTAATTCCCCATCTCTGTAAATTTCCAAGATGAGTTAAGATCGAGTGTACAATTGTAGTGTTGGTAGATCCGATCCAACATCGTGATTCCTTGACAGTTTGGTATGAGATTTTGGGAATAATCAAGATCTAATAACTAGGTTGTAATAAGACCAAAGCCTAAAATAGTGTGAGTATATAATGGCTCTAAAATGGATCCCATTCAAGAGCCGAAGAACCCACTCTCAGAGAAGACAGATTGGAGGACAACCTAGAGTATAATTCAAGGGTTGTCAGGTCCTGTGACCAATCGGCTAGATGCCGGACTGGACAGGCGACCGGCCACTCTCGAGAAGTATGATAAGGTTTTTCTAGATGGCTAATCGATCGGCTAATGCAAGACTGGTCACCCGATCAGACAATGTCTAGAAGGCTTAAATACTAGACCGAACAGTGAGTCTGATTACTGTAACTTGAGGATATAAAGTTTATTAAAGTCTATTAATTGTTTAGGTTTTTCACTAATCTAAGATAGTTTCTAAGGCTATGGAAGCAACAAACATTATTCACAGGTGAGGGAACAAGACCTAAACTAATTCGATAATAACAAACTACCATGTTATGTTTCTGTTTAATGCCTACTGTTATGTTCTGTTGATTGTGCATATAACATGTCATCCTATAATTTCTATTATGTTCATGCATACTTTATTCTTATTTTGTTATGATGATGATGATAGAGATAGGCATGTGTATGTGTGTGGTTGGTGTGTTGAATGGGGAGAGATTGTAGCATCAAACCTTCATCACACAGACATCGTCATATCACCGTTACCTTAGTGGACTTAGTATGTCATAGGGTATCAGGGGGGTGATCATGGTGTATGGATGTAGCTCTGCCAATGGACCCTAGCTCTATCTTTGTAGGCATATTGAAGGATGCTGGGGTAAGACATTGGATTCATTTTGATGACATCTAGGATTAGTTAGTTACGAACCTAGTTTGCAAGCCCTTGCCATTAGGGGCATACATACTGGTATGAGGTAGGGTATCAGGGGGGTGCTAGCCGTGTGTGATCCGTTAGGCTCTAGCTCTATCTTTATCTCATAATGAGCGTTGTGGGGTGACAGCGGTGTATGATCCATTGGGTTTGTTCATACTCTTGTATATGGAGGTGTGGTGCCCGCTTATCTTTGCCATAGCACATTATAAACTTAATCCAAATCAGGATATTAACATAACATCATGCATATGTTTGTTGCATTGTTTTATTTTTTTTACTGAGCTAAGTTATGAGCTCACCTCACGACATCGTATTCTTTTCTCTGATGATGCAGGTGCCACTGTCGAAGGCTATGTTAATGCGTCGAAGACTATGTTAATGCACCATCGTATGGACATGTGGCAGATATGGACATGCATGCGGTTGAGGACAAGCATGACTCATCATGCGAGTGTTTTCATTGTATTTATGCTTAGTGATTTTTTTTTTGTAGTTGGATTTATGGAAATTGTAAAAGATATTTAAAGTATGTTTTGGTTAATATTGGATAAACAGTTTATTTATTTATTTATCATTAGATACTTTATTCATATTAAAAAAGACTTCTGTTAGTATTTATTATCTCTAATTATGATGTGGATAAGTATGGTTTGACAGTTGGCACGGTCCTATGTGATCTTGGCTTGAGTTATTGGTTCATATGATTGTTCATTCACACTTTTGGTTCGACCAGAATTGGGGTATGACAGTACGTGTGCTGAAAATTGGTTTTTTACAACATGAACCACATGGGCTAATCTAGACTTAGTTGTGTTGGTTCCAAAATAAACGGTTATGCTACTTATGAACCATAGTTGAGATTGGTTTTACTTTGGATTTGGCTGAAATATGGACCGACCTTATATGAGCATGGGGTTGGTTTGCTTGAGTAGGGAGTTATCGCGGAGGACTACATGAGTGTAGACATGCGCTGTACTAGTTTATAGCGAATAGAGTGATATATGAGTCAAGGCCCTCACATGGTCTCATTTAGGATACACCCAAATAAAGCTAAGGAATCAGAAATGTAGAAATAGAAAGGAGGTTGATTAAGTGACAGAAACATATGTAAAAGTGTAGTGGAATACTTGAAGAATTGATTTGGGGAGAACTTCCTTCTGCACAATCAAAAGAAGAAGACTCTAAAGTTTGAAACTTGAGTCTTGGTAAAAGGGTAGAAAAGCTTGGTCCGATCACAAAGTGTGACTTAAGGTGCAACAGGAATGCAACCGAATAGTCACAATTACTTTCATTTGATCTTCAAATAGATGCTCTGGAGGCAAACACCAACTTGATAATGTTTTTGGAGCCTTACCAAAGGCTTGCAAAGAACTTAAGGTAGGGTTTTTTCCTTAAATTATTTATAGGATTACAAATGATATAGTATCTAAATTCGGTGACGTTATGTTGAGATTCATGATGTTGTGGTAGTAAGAAGAAAATGATCAGATAACAAAAACTAGCTATTCTCAAGGTATTCTTGGATGGTATGGAAAGATATTGCCTTAGTAATACGTGGCAATGCTCTTACTACTAGTACAAATTAAGAATTAGTGCAACAGTTTTGAGATGTACTACAGATCTCAGCATTGGAGTATAGCCATCATTGTGTATAAGTCAGAGCAATGGGATTCCTGGATTGGGTGGTAAAAAGTTAGTAAGTATTAGTGAAGTGATAAGGGTTACAATGGTAGGAAAGTGAATTTGAGGGAATCCAAGGGATTGACAAAAACAGATATAGTACAGCAGTGTGAAGGGTACATCTGCAACACGAATTTAAAATATCGAGTTGGTACTCACAAGATGTTCAACTCAGTGTATGACCAGTAAAAAAAGATAAATGACTAGTAATGCCTAAATCCTTGAGGAGATTAAGGACATATCATTAAATGCATGAAAGGAGAAGATCACACGCCAACTCTAACAATGATAAGAGAATAGTGGCCACATATCTAAACAAGTGTATATAGTATACAGTATATCGTATGACTTACCCTTTTGATTATAGATGATGCACATACCTGATTTTAAAATTATTATGACTTAAGAGGATACCTTTTCGATTTAACTAGTCAGTTTGGTTTAAAGATTTTGCTCCCATAGATTTAGTCTTGATTATACTAATCTAAACTAGCGTAATGTTCAATAATACGTATCAAAATAGGAGATGATAGAGCAGCCTGAAAACTCATATATATATATATATATATATGAGTTTTTTGATGCACATAATTCTCTAGAATTGTTCCCATAGTGTCTTGATTAATGGCACCACGTACTAGTAAGAAAAACTAATCCATAGGTCCAAGACCATTAGAACCTCTACCCCTATGTATTCAGATCATCTTGCAACCTAATGACCTTTGGTTGTCAGCTTTGTTCCCTCAGATTTACTAATGATCATTTAAATCTAGGTTTACTAGATAAGATAAAAGTTCTTCATCATCTTCAAAATGAAGAAATTAATTGCTTTTGGATATATGTTATAATTCATCTGTTTCCCAACCTCTGCTGATAAGATGCTTATTTAATGGAGGAATTATTTAAAGAAAGGCGATTGATTCAGATCAAATTATATAGCCAAGGACCTTAGGTGAAATAATAGAGTATCTATTTTTTAGAGATTTGTTGGATAGACAGATATGAGTTAGGGTCTGTAAAAGATTACATGAGCAAGAGGTGAGAATTACCAAGAGTAGTTACTAAATAGTTGATAGTTCTCAAGCGGAGTTAGAGATGGATATGTTGGTATGAATCTTGACAAGACAACAAATTCCTAAAAGCATACCTAAGTGTGGGTACAAGATGGAATGAAGAGTTATGGGATCGATCGTAATTGGATCAGTACAATTGTTATTGAGTTATTCCCATTGTCGAATAAGATAATTGAGTAAAGAAAAAGAGAAATTGGTCGGATTAATAAAAATAAGCATACACCCTAATGCTTATAGGTATACATGTTGGGTATGCAGTAAGTAAATGATTAAAAGCTGATTATTGGGATACAAAAAAGAGATATAAGCAGATGAGTGCAATATGAGATTATTGGAGATAGTCCTTGAGAGCAATAAGAGATAAATGTGCAACTACTACATGGAGCCATTCATTTACATAAGAGCCAGAGAAGGATTTAGCAAATGTAAGGCTGATAAGTACGAAAGTAGGGTTGTTGCCATGGTAATGTCAAAGTATTGAATTCCCATTGGAGCTGGATTATATTGATGATTAACTTGAAGATCATATCTATTGTACGCCCACTGATTGTAATGCATTTGGCGAAATGCCAATTAGTCTCAAGAAATAACGTATGAATGTCCACAATTGCTAGTAGCGCTAGAAGTACAATTTCCAAAGATTGCACCTGAAGGAAACCAAGAAGTTTGGATACCATTGTTGGAAGTTCAAGAAGAACCCATTGAGGATCAATTTCCAATTTTAAGCTCACCTAGTAGTTCTTGAGATTATGTGCCTAAGATTAAACTCTTGGAAATCACAGCTAGGAAGATTCAAAAGAATGCTCGTCAAAAGCTCAAGACAAGAGCTAATTACCTAGCTAGAGTAAACCATCGTCAGACGATTGTTCAACCTCAACCCTAGAGTAAGGAAGATGCAAGAGACGAAGATATGAACGACATAAACGGATCCCCAACAGGTAATTACTAAACCATTGAAGGAATCATGATAGTGTCATGTTTGCATGCTGGGAGAATGGTTTAAGTCATAATAATATACTGATTAGTATATGATAAAGCACCGTATTGTTAATTAATGGAACTAAGTTATTAAATTGGGAATTCCTGTAAGATAGTGGGGTATCATTGTAAGATTTCAAAATTTTAGTCGGAAGGTGTGCAGCCTAGAATTTTAAGTAAACCTATCAGGTTGAATGGTACCTAGGTAGGGAAACCTCAAGGTGGTAAGACAGAATAATGTTAACCCTACATAAGTTATCCCCGGAGTAATTTGTAATGAAGCCTAGATCAATTTGTAGGATAGAGTCATTGGAGGCCTAAATAAAACAAAAAAAAAAAAAGGTCCAATATTGAAATCATTTCAAAGGTTTTCCCTGACTTTGTCCGTGTCAACAAACAAAAAAAAAAAAAAAAAAACTGCTAGTATAAGAATATTTAAATAACAAAATGAGTAGGAGTAAAAGTTTAAAACTACAATCCTTTTAGTCTGAACTGATAATAAAAGAAGGGTTCAACTTGAAGGGAATGGCTAGTATGGTTTAGGAATGGAAACTATAGGGGTTGTAGCAAGTGATTAAGGAGTAGTAACAAAGAGGAAATCCTTAGGTAGGTTGTACCATTAGGGGAAGAGCCTTGCTAATTGAGATCCCTAGTAGATTGGAATTTCAGGGATGAAATTCTTTTAAGGGGGGTGGGGAGTTGTAAAACCCGCACCCAGAGAAACCACGATAACTCGGATTTCTGTTGTACTAGGGGTTTTCTAGTGTCAACCGAATGGGTTCCCGAGTTATTAACAAGGAACTTGGTTGCACCAATTGTGGACCAAACCAGAAATAAAATAAAAATTACAATTAAATCCTTTGTTACTGGTGTCAGTTAATAGAGCCGGTTGGGAAACCCGAGCCATAAGATTTGGCCAGCTCCGACCAGACAAGGTATATAACCTCTTTGCTGGAATGGACTAAGTTAAATCGATTCCAGAGGCATTCCTTTAGCCTTGGACGATTCATTAAAGTCCCATCTCATGTGTAACTGCCTTAGAGTCCTCTAGGAAGTAGGAACTCTCAATTTATCTCAAGTTCCTTGCCACTTGGCCTTGCTCTACCATCTCCCACTTCTGGTAGAGTCTTAGTTCAAGAAGGAGACTTGGGAGATGAACCCTACTAGACCTCTCTCTTTTGAAGATGTAATTCTCATTATAGAACCTTTAATGTGTTCTCAGAGAGAGAAAGAGAAATATAGTGTGTGTATTATTGGAAGAGAGGAAAGTGGAAAGAGAAGGAAGAGAAGGAGATAAGGAGTCTGTAAGAGCCGTTAGCATTGTTGAGCTCGCATTGCAAGTAATACCTCGTATCTTACATTGTAGGAACTTTATTAAACGAAAACCAAGTAGTTAAATAATGTTAAATAGTATAACGGTAAACAAGCATGGAAATCCATTAATGATAATCACGAATGAGTAATGAAGTAAGAATAATTCCATGAAACCTAGGTAATGTCAATGCATTACGTTACCATTGAAACCCATAGACCTAGTATTAGGGGGAAACTATTTTCTATGGGTAATGATGGCATACAAGGTCGTGAGGCCAATACCGAAGTCTCTGTCCAAGGGAATGTTAGGAATTCCAGAAGGAGAAGCTTGGAGGTAGGGCCGGATGGTACATCAAATGCGGAATCCAAGCATCCGGCCAGGCCAGGCTGCACAGGCCAACCTATCTGGAAAAGTCTGGATGTTACCCAGGATGATAGACCCTAAGATCCGACCTAACGATCGGGCAATTCAATAGGTCACTAGAAGTGATCGAAAGTAGCGGTGGTCGTTGACATTGTTCAGACCAACGCCACGATTGACCCTTGGTAGAAGGTTCATATCTCAGTCGGATGCTATGCTGATCTCGATATGTGCAACAGAGGCATTGACTGGTTAACCCCAAATTTTCATAATTTGATAATAAATGATGTAGAATCCGTAACCAATAATTCCACACTCTGCGTGGGTGTAGAGCATACAGGGAACATTGATTATTTTAGCATAGGTAACCATAATTATGAAATTTCAAGTGAGGAACAAAACCCCTAATTGATTTTTGGAGTGTTTACAATATATGATTACTATGCCACATGCTTTTTGTGACAACATATCATCCAATAACTACTTTGCACATGCATTTGCATTTATATTATATGATTGTTGTGTGAATGTATATGAATGAAACCCAGTGGGCAGTGGTGAAATGGTCGAGGACTACTGGATCGGACTTGTTAGGCAAATCTTGACGAGTATGTCACTCACCCCTAGCGAGATGACAACATCTTGTGGGGAGGGGGGGGGAACGGATGGTTTGGGATTCCTATGGGATTGGTGAGAGGGATACATCGATGACATGTAAGATTGGTTAGTGGCACTATCCCTGTATGCAACCCTGGCCAATAGGGGGTTAGGTACTGGTAAGATGGAGTGATGAGGGGAAAGGATTGGTAGCGCTCATTGGAGTGTCACTGGCCAGACTTACTGCTCGATCACCATTCTAATTGGGATGTCGCATGGCTTTACCAGGGTTATTGTAGTAGGCTAGTAAGTTTCCAAACACTCCCATGCATGGAGGTTATGGTCAGCTTCGGGGAACTATGGCTAGGCCTTACCATAGAATTTTAGCATACATTATACTTGACCTTGCTTGTTAATAATCTAATCATACGTTATTGTTTGTTTGCTTGTATCCTAGTGGGATCTGGACGACTGGAATGGGACGGCTGTCTTGGTCCATATGCTGGGGTATAGCCATTTTAGGACTGGTTATGTAAGACCCGTATTAAACTAACCGGTCTTACCACCTTGTACCAGGTCTACCTATTTTGGTCGAGCCAAGTGGACCAAGTGCATGAAAGAAATCACAAGACCAGGTGTGAAATTGACCAAAAATAGTAAAATTGAGGGTAGGGTCGCATGCCTAAATAGGTAGGATCGACCACACCTGAACAGAGTCCAACCCATGACTTTTCAGTCCTAGGGTCAATGACTTGAGACCCTAGGGTCGACGGGTCCTGTAACCCTAGCATCGACCCTAGGATGACAGATTGAAATCGTAATTAGGAAACTTTCCTAATTTTAAGGGGATCCTTTCCTAATCTCGATGGGACTTATTTTGGGAGGTTTTGCTCTATAAATAGGACATCCCTTAGCCTCTTTCACTCCTTTTGAAACCCTAATTGAAAGTGAGAGAAAGAGAAGAGAAGGAGAAGAGAAGGAGAATTGAAGAAGAAGACTAAGGAGAAGAAATTCAGAGAAATCTTTGAATTTCAGCAACCCTAAGGTATGAATACATTCTCCATGAATTATGTAAGACCCTAGAATAGTTCATGAAGAGGGTAGGATCTAGGAGAAACCAAAATCATCCATCCATGGGTAAATTCCAATGGAATCCATGGAGGAAATCATTGTGAACAAAGGAAAGTGTGTAACTTGGAGTTTTGAGCCATAGAACAATCATAGAATGGACCATGAAAGTAAGCCAAAGGATCCAAACATGGAAGAATGGACTGTAGGATGAAAGGTCGACTCAAACTACGTGTGGTCGCACGTAGGGTCGATTGGTAACCAACCCTATTAGACCACAGGATCGACCCCATGCTCTTTGGAAATCTAGGGAGGCTGTGGTCGCACCTAGGGTCGATGGGTAACCGACCCTATGACCGACCCTACACCCTGGGGTTACAAAAAACTGCTACCCTACCTGCGACCCAACCTGCGACCCTAGTAATATAGCAAGCTTAAAATTGTTGGAATTAATTCTAATTAAAATCTATCGACTTGTTAGGTTCTCCTAGTGATATAAAAGTGATTTTTAAAACTTGAAAGAGGATATACACTCAATCAAAGGTGAGGGAACTAGACCTAAACTAATTGGCTAATAATAAATTGTTTTCGTTTATTGAGTCCAATACCATGTATGATGCTATGATTGTATGATTGTAATGTGCATATTACATGTCATCTGCTATTCCTGTTATTACTGTTCATGCATATTTAATTCAGTTTATTTACAACATGATGATGATGATGATACTAGGAATATGCATGTGACTGCTTGTGTGTGGTTAGTGTACTTGATGCGAGTAGGGCATTAGGGAAAGTGTGATGCGGTGCGGTCCGAAGCACTTTAGCCCTATCTCTACTCAAGTCTTGTCCACTAGCATCGTCGTATCGCCATTACCTTAGAAGAACTATTATGTCGTAGGGCATTAGGGGAGGTGGTCTAGGACCGTGTAGTCTCTGACTCTGCCGGGGGGCCTTAGCTCTATCTTTATCGACGTATTGAGGGATGCTGGGGTGAGGCCTTGGATACACTGTTTGACATTGGGATTGGTTAGTTGCGAGCCCAGTTTACAAGCCCTCGCCAACAGGGGCTTACGTGTTGGTATGGGTAGAGCATCAAGGGAAGTGTGATGCGGTGCGGTCCAAAGCACTTTAGCTCTATCTTTATTTCATGGTGGGGTAGATGTGGACGACAATGGTGTTTGATCCATTGGGTGGGCTTACACACCCTGCGTATAGAGGCGAGACGGCCACCGAACCTTTCTATAGCACATTACAAACTTATATACCCGACCAAAGATATGAATTGAATGCATGCATATATTCGTTGCATTGTTTTGTTTGCTCACTGAGCCGTGATGTGTGCTCACCCTTTTCGAATTCGAATATTTTTAGTTGATGATGCAGGTATGACCGTGGAAGATTTTATGAATGCTCCCACATATGGGAACATTACGGCGATGGACGCAGAAGATATAATGGAGACGCATGATTCGTCATGCGAATGCAACTTATGCATTTTTGATTAAATTTTTATTTGGATTATTGAGGAAATGTAATTGATTATTTTATTTACTTATGTCTTAGTCAATGAAAGATAATTGGGTATTTTATTTATGATTATCACATTTAGATTCTCAGTTCATTTAATATTTAAGACTTCTGCTATTGTGTATTTACTCTGATTATGGTTGTGGATGTGTATGGTTTAAGCAAACGGACACAGCCTATTTGAGATCCTAGTTGAACCATTGGTTTATTAGTGGTTCATCACACCATTCCGAACAGTACGGAATTGAGGTGTGATAACTTGGTATCAGAGCTCTCAGGCCCTGTCTATTAAACCGGTATACTTCAACAAAAGTTCGTGAACTGAGTTAGGATAAAATTTAAAAGCTTTAATAAGAACACATTGTAAGCACCTGTGTTGTTTGAGACAAAATTAAGAAAGAGAATAATGCACATATAAAGAGAGAAACAAGTTTTATATACATCAAACCAAAAGCAAGTTTATATACATATCCAAAGCAGAGTACAGTCCACAACCCGGATAGTTACTCTGTAATACAAAAGAAGAATAAAAATAAAATACATCATGGAGCTGGAGGTGATGGAGGAGGCGGTGCCTCACGATCTCTGTCATAGTTCTCAGCATAGACTCTAGTCAACCAAGCTACCTGAGTCTGGGTCATCTGGAGACTAGCTGTCAACGCAGCCATTCGCTGATCAAACGCACGCTGAGCATCCGGAAGCTCACCCACTCTCCTATCTGTCGTGTGCTAAGCATTTAGAAGCTCTTCCACTCTCAAATCCATCGCGCGCTGAGCCTCCCTGATCCCACGTAGTAATCCCATCATATCATCAGATGGTGGGTGTGATGGACCAGACATGTGTGAAGGAGTCCGAGATGGACCAGCTCCAGTAGAATGTAGAGGTGATGGAGGAGGTGTGGAGTCCACATCCATGTACATATGATCTTCATCCTCAGCATCGCCCCGTGAACCCCTGCTCCAGCGGCTGCTTTTGCTGCTGCCTCAGCGTCTGCCACCTCCACCAGAGTACGAGGACGCACCAGAGCGTTCCTCTCATCATCACTGACCTGAGCATCCTGCATGCCCATCCTACAGATGGCCTCTTAGTCCAGAACCGATGAGAAGGTCTTCTCCTGAATCCTCTCATCCACTAAATCAACACCTAGGCGGGCAAGCAGTGTAGTGATTAGACGTCCGTAGGGCAGGTTGCCTATCTGACCAAGCAGCGTAGCACAGATCATCATCCCCATGATGATGTAAGGAAGGCAGACAGGCTGCCTAGTGCAAATGCAGTAAAGGACAAACTGGGTCAACTGGGAGATCCTCTCATAATGTCCACTCTGGGGTATCAGGTTGTGCTGGATGATCTTACAGTACACCTGAGGCTTTGGACGTAGGTTGATCGCTTTCATCTCCCAGCGATCATCTCTGATAAGCTGACGGTCAATCTTAGCACGCATCTCCAAAGAAAGGAACTGGGGCTCCCTGGGAGCACAGTACACGAAAGGGCCGTCATGTGATATGCCCAAAAGATTAGCTAACTACTGGCAGTCAAAGGAAACATCTACTCCTTTGATGTAGCTCGTGATCCTGAGCTCCCTACCCCTCTCAGTGTCATTATGATCCCCCACCACCTGGAGATTGCAATAGAACTGTCTCACCAGATCCGGACGGGTACAAGCGTCATAGGTAATCACAGGGAGCCAGCCCATGTCACCAAATGCCCTCTCCACATCGAACAAGGCTAGACTAGCCAAGTCTACACGATGATTACCCTCTACCTTCTTACGCGCATAGTGGGCATACTGAGCTTCGGCCTCGTTGGAGCTGAAGCGGACTGGGTCATTAGACCTAGGAACCTTGGTACAAACCATGTTAACTGCCAAAACAAAGAAAAATAGATAATAGATCAGTAATGGTGAAAAACCCAAAAATTTTGGCATTATAACGGCATAAATTGGTCAAAAGCCTCACTTTTCACCCATACACTTGGGCAGGAGGAATTACATAGGTTCTAAACTATCCTGCAAAGCTCATACAGTTGGAAATTTAAATTTGAGAGATCCAATTTGAATAAATTCGAAAAATATCGAAAATTAGGGCAAAAATGGAAAATTTTAAGTTTCTCGACAACCAACTGATGAAACTCAAATATTTTTGAGGGCTTTTGTCCATTGGGTGACCAATAGCAAAATCCCCCAATAAAAATGAAATTTTTATGATTGGAAAAAGTTTAATTTGAAGATAGCGATGTAAATGGGCAAAAACCTAGTTAGAAAGCTTTAAAAACATGAAACAGTAGAGAACATACCTGAAGAGAAGGAGTGGTAATCACGAACGAAAGATAGGATCACCAAACAGGTAGGGGTCGTTACTGTAGCAACTCAGAGAAACGAGTTGAGTTGGAAGGCAGGCGAAAGAATGGGAAATGAATCCAAAATCGGGTTTAAAAACCTGATTCTAGATCGTAGGGTCGCATAATTCGACCAAAACATGCAACCCTACCTCCGACCCAACCATTGACCCTAGCCTCTCGGTGATCTGACAGAGAACTAGGGGTCGACCCTAGGGTCAGACATATACCGACCCTACCATCGACCCTAGGCTCTCGGTAAGCTGACAGTGATTCTCAAGGTCTCATAAAGATCGACCTTACGATGGAAAATACAGTATTTTTGTCAGAATGATCTGAAAAATTTGAAAATTATATTGATTAATTGGATTTTTGACTGGAGAAAAATTATATTGATTGCCTCACATGTGCTATGATTGTTTACAGACATTACCATCATCAGAACAGAAAATGGCTGGGCAAAGAGTGACCAGACAAAGTCGTAACTCTATTCCACCACCACCACCTGTGGAGGAAGACAACCATATACATCCTGAGACACAGGAGAATCTGAATACGGCATCGTCAGTGGTTAATGGCCAGACAAATCCTACCAACTTGTCAGCCCCACCTACAGACCTGGCTACAGTCGTAGGCACAACAGCTGCAGCAAATACAACAGGTACAAGCTAATATGCAAGCTGCCATAGGCATGGCTTTTTCAGCTTTACAGACGACAGTGATGCCAGCAGGACAGACAAGCACAATACCAGGGGGAAGTAACACGATACCCCATGCAACTCAAACTCCAATCATGCAGGCTCAAGTGCAGAACCCTGAAGTAGCTCAAAGTGGTTATCAGTACCAACCACCTATGTATGGGGCCTATGCTCCATATCAGCTGGACCACTCCAGACTGGTCGAGTGTTTCTTGAAGATGAAGCCCAAGGAATATAATTGTAAGCCAGCTTATCCTTTGTGGCCAGCTTACTGGATTGATGAAATGGAGAGGAATTTCGTGATGATGACAGTTACTGAGGAGAAGAAAGTATTGTGTGCAACATTCATGCTGAAAGGCGATGCACACCACTGGTGGAAGTCCACACGGACTTATCTGTTAACAAAGCATGCCCAACTGACCTGGGATATATATAAGGAGGCATTCTTTGAGAAGTACTTTCCAAGAAGTTTCATAGATTCTATGGAGAGAGAGTTCTTGAGTTTATATCAACGACAGATGACTGTCGATGCATATCAATAGCGTTATGAGGAGTTGTTCTTCTTTGCACCAGTCAGTATGCAAGAGGAAGATACGAAGACCCGAAGGTTCGTCATGGGACTTAGGGGAAGTATTCGTGAACATGTTCTAGGACTTGAGAAGAAATTCTACAATGAAGCTGTACAAATTGCTCAGGTAATAGAGTCGAGCCAGAAAGAGAGCTATTTTGCTCAAAACAGGGGTATTAAAAGGCCAACTAAAAATTCATATAACAGAGGGAATACAAGGACATTCAAACCCTTCCATACTCAAGGTTTTAACGCTGCAGCCAAGACTACTCCAGCAGCTCAACTGCAACAAAAGAAAAATAATGAAGGAGTAAAATGCTATAACTGCAATCAAATAGGACATTATTCAAGGGGGTGTCCTAAGCCCAGAAAGCAGCTACAGCAAGGAAGAGTTTACGCTGTTACATCTGAGGATGCTGCCACATCGTCTGATGTGGTCACAGGTATGACCTGAACCTTTCATTTTGTGTTACATTGTGTGAGCATGTAGACTAAATTAAAACAAATCACAGGTATCGTACCTATTAATGGCATTCTCGCCAGAGTACTCTTTGATTCAGGAGCTACTCATTCTTTTATATCTGTGTCATTTGGAAAGAAGCTGAACCTATCCCTTAAATCTTTAGACTACAAACTTCTTGTACGATCATCGATGGGATTAGAAGTGGAATTAGAAAATGGTTATGGACCATGTCCAGTTCTTATTGCCGAAAAACCTTGGATGCAACCTTGATTCAACTTGAGATGGCAGACTTTGACGTCATCTTGGGAATGGACTAGTTAGCTCGGCATTCTGCAAACCTATTATGTGCCGAAAAGAAGCTGACATTTAAAGACAAGAAAGGAGCGGAGTTCAGTTTTACAGGAACCAAACTTCCCCGTAAACGAAAACTCATCCGCTTTACATTAAAGGCTAGGAAATGCCTCGAGAAAGGAGGATTTGGGTATCTAGTATCAGTGGTCAACCTCACAAAGGAAGCACCAAGAATGGAGGATATTGATGTCATACGTGACTTTCCAGATGTATTTCCTGAAGAACTACCAGGACTACCACCCGATCGAGCTACAAAGTTTGTTATAGATCTGATACCCGGAGCTGCACCAGTATATAAAGCACCTTATCGAATGGCTCCTACTGAACTGAAGGAATTAAAAGTACAGTTACAAGAACTATTGGACAAGGGTGACATTAGACCTAGCATACCACCATGAGGAGCGCCAGTATTTTTCATAAAGAAGAAGGACGGTAGTGTTCGACTGTATATAGACTACCGGGAACTGAATAAGCTGACAATCAAGAATCGGTACCCATTTCCTCGGATCGATGACTTGTTCGATCAGTTGCAAGGTGCCAAGGTGTTCTCCAAGATCGATCTTCGGTCAGGATACCATCTGTTGAAGATCAAGGACGAAGATATTCACAAGACAACATTCAGGACGAGATATGGATATTATGAATTTTTGGTCATGTCTTTTGTATTGACTAACGCACCAGTAACTTTTATGGAACTTATGAATCGAGTATTCCATGATATGTTGGATACGTCGGTCATTGTATTCATTGATGATATATTGGTCTACTCCAAGGACAAGGAAACTCATATTATGAATCTAAGAGCCGCTCTGCAGCGATTACGAAAAGAGAAGCTTTACGCCAAATTTACAAAGTGTGAGTTTTGGCTAAATGAAGTCGCTTTCCTAGGCCATGTTGTATCCGCTGAAGGAATTAAAGTGGATCCTAGCAAGATTGAATCCATTGTGAAGTGGGAAGCACCGAAGAGCGTTGCAAAAATTAGAAGTTTCATAGGTCTAGCTGGGTATTATCGATGATTCGTGGAAGACTATTCCTGAATTGCCGTACCTCTCACCAGTTTGACTAAGAAGGGCAAAAAGTTTGTTTGGACTGATAAATGTGAGAAGACTTTCCAAACATTGAAGGCTAGATTGATATCTGCTCCAATCGTGACTATTCTGATTCTAGGACAGCCATTTATTTTGTACACTGATGCGGTAGGATTGGGTTTAAGATGTGTACTTATGCAAGGAGAACAAGTAATTGCATATGCCTCAAGACAACTGAAGACACATGAGAAGAATTATGCCACTCATGACTTGGAATTAGCGGCAGTGGTACATGCTGTCAAGATATGGAGATATTACTTGTACGGAGAGAAATTTCAGATTAAATCAGATCATAAGAGTCTCACATATCTCTTTAATCAGAAGGAGTTGAATATGAGACAAAGAATATGGCTGGAACTATTGAAAAACTATGATTGTGATATCCAGTATCATCCGGGGAAAGCTAATGTGGTAGCTAATGCACTGAGTAGGAAAGCAATGATAAAATCTCAAGGAGTGGTTAACACAACTACCGCAATGTGTACTATCGAAAAAAATGTTCAATTACAGTAATGAGCAGTTCGTGATAGATGCACCGGGTGAACCAACCAATCAAGGCTTTATTCATGGGTTTTCAAAAATATTTGCCACATTGAAGATTGTACCTGATATAATTGATGAAGTAAAAACAGCTATTAAATCAGACCCTTATCTAAGAACGGTACAAGAGGACATTGAAAAAGGTAGGACTATCCCTGAGTTCGCCTTTGACGATGAAAAGGTACTGAAGTACAAAGGAAGAATATGTGTACCTGAAACAGAAAGTTTGGACATTGGACACCGGCTAATGAAAGAAGCCCATACCACCGTTTATTCGATACATCCTGAAAGTACAAAAATGTATCATGATCTAAAGAAATTATATTGGTGGAGAAGAATGAAAGCAGATGTAGCTAAATTCGTGTCACAATGCCTAAATTGTCAGAGGGTGAAGGCTGAACGACAAAGACCTGCAGGACTGTTACAACCGTTACTGGAACCAGCATGGAAATGGGACTGCATCACTATGGACTTCATCACCGGGTTACCATTGACTCCCCGAGTAGTTGACGCGGTTTGGGTGATTATAGACCACATGACTAAAATAGCTCGATTTATAGCTATATGACCTTAGTATACACTGGAGAGGTTAGCTAAGTTGTATGTGGATAATATTGTTAGATTATACGGTAAAGCATTATGTCCGACAGAGATCCACCATTTACTTCAAAGTTTTGGGAAGGATTGCAAAAGGCTATGGGTACAACATTGAAGTTTAGTACTGCATTCCATCATCAGATAGACGGACAGTCAGAGCATACCATTCAGATTTTAGAAGACATACTTCGAGCCTGTGTAATTAATTTTAAAGGATCATGGGATGAAAAATTACCATTGATCGAGTCCACTTATAACAACAGTTATCAGGCTACTATACAGATGTCACCCTATGAAGCACTGTATGGTAGGAAGTGTCGAACTCCTTTATTTTGGAATGAAGTTGGAGAACGTAGCATTGTTGGACCAGAATTTGTTGAAGAGACATGTCGAGTAGTCGACATTATCAAGGAAAGAGTAAGAATGGCTCAGAATCATCAGAAACAGTATGCAGATACTCGACGCCGAGACCTTGAATTCGTCATAGGTGATAAGGTATTCTTGAAAGTATCACCTATGCGAGGTTTAAAATGATTCAGACAGAAAGGGAAACTAAGTCCGAGATATGTCGGGCCATATGAGATTCTAGCCAAACGTGGAAAAGTGGCTTATCAGTTAGCACTTCCACCATCTATGACAAGTGTGCATGATGTATTCCATGTTTCATTATTGAAGAAGTACGTCAGACATCCAATGCATTTTTTGACAGTAGATCCACCTGATTTGACTAATGATTTGACATTTGATGTAGCACCAACTGAAATCACCAGCCGAAAAGTTCAATGACTATGCAACCGTGACATATATTATGTTAAAGTCACCTAGAGAAGCAAAGATATAGAAGAAATCATATGGGAAGAAGAGAATGCTATGCGAAAGCAATACCCTCATCTTTTCGACTCGGAAGGTATGTACCAATTTCGAGGATGAAATTTTTAATTAGAAGGGGGGAGTTGTAACACCCATATCAAACTAATCGGTCTTACCACCTTGTACTAGGTCTACCTATCATGGTCGAGCCAAGTGGACCAAGTGCGTGAAGGAAATCACAAGACCAGGTATGAAATTGACCAAAAATAGTAAAATTGAGGGTAGGGTCACATGCCTAAACAGGTAGTGTCGACCTCACCTCAACAGAGTCCAACCCATGACTTCTCATTCCTAGGGTCGGATGACTTGAGACCCTAGGGTCGACGGGTCCTGCGACCCTAGCATCGACCCTTGGATGACAGACTTAAACCATAATTAGGAAACTTTCCTAATTTCAAGGGGATCCTTTCCTAATCTCGATGAGACTTATTTTGGAAGGTTTTCCTCTATAAATAGGACGTCCCTTACCCTCTTTCACTCCTTTTGAAACCCTAATTGAAAGTGAGAGAAAGAGAAGAGAAGGAGAAGAGAAGGAGAATTGGAGAAGAAGACTTAGGAGAATAAATTCAGAGAAATCTCCGAATCTCAGCAACCCTAAGGTATGAATACATTCTCCATGAATTATGTAAGACCCTAGAATAGTTCATGAAGAGGGTAGGATCTAGGAGAAACCAAAATCATCCATCCATGGGTAAATTCCAATGGAATCCATGGAGAAAATCATTGTGAACAAAGGAAAGTGTATAACTTGGAGTTTTGAGCCATAGAACAATCATAGAATAGACCATGAAAGTAAGCCAAAGGATCCAAATATGAAAGAATAGACTGTAGGATGAAAGGTCGACTCAAACTACGTGTAGTCGCACGTAGGGTCGATTGGTAACCGATCCTACCAGACCACACGACACCATGCTCTCAGAAAGTCTAGGGAGGCCATGGTCGCACCTAGGGTCGATGGGTAACCGACCCTATGACCGATCCTACACCCTGGGGTTGCAAAAAACTGCTACCCTACCTGCGACCCAACCTGTGACCCTAGCAATACATCAAGCTTAAAATTGTTGGAATTAATTCTAATTAAAATCTATTGACTTGTTAGGTTCTCCTGGTGATATAAAAGTGATTCTTAAAGCATGAAAGAGGACCTACACTCAATCAAAGGTGAGGGAACAAAACCTAAACTAATTGGCTAATAATAAACTATTTTCGTTTGTTGAGTCCAATACCATGTATGATGCTATGATTGTATGATTGTAATGTGCATATCACATGTCATCTACTATTCTTGTTATTATTGTTCATGCATATTTAATTCAGTTTATTTACAACATGATGATGATGATGATACTAGGAATAGGCATGTGAATGCTTGTGTGTGGTTAGTGTACTTGATGCGAGTGGGGCATTAGGGGAAGTTGATGCGGTGCGGTCCTAAGCACTTTGGCCCTATCTCTACTCAAGTCTTGTCCACTAGCATCGTCGTATCGCCATTACCTTAGCAGAACTATTATGTCGTTGGGCATCAGGGGAGGTGGTCTCGGACCGTGTAGTCTCTGACTCTGTCGGGGGGCCTTAGCTCTATCTCTATGGACGTATTGAGGGATATTGGGGTGAGGCCTTGGATACAATATTTAACATTAGGATTGGTTAGTTGCAAGCCCAGTTTGCAAGCCCTCTCCAACATGGGCTTACGTGCTGGTATGGGTAGAGCATCAGGGGAAGTGTGATGCAGTGCGGTCCTAAGCACTTTAGCTCTATCTCTATTCCATGGTGGGTGGATGTGGACGACAATGGTGTTTGATCTATTGGGTGGGCTTACACACCCTGTTTATAGAGGCGAGGCGGCCTCTGAACCTTTCTATAGTACATTGCAAACTTATATACCAGACCAAAGATATGAATTGAATGCATGCATATATTTGTTGCATTGTTTTGTTTGCTCACTGAGCCATGATGTGTTCTCACCCTTTTCGAATTCAAATATTTTTAGTTGATGATGCAGGTATGACCATGGAAGATTTTATGAATGCTTCCGCATACGGGCACGTTGCGGCGATGGACACAGAAGATATAATGGAGAGGCATGATTCGTCATGCGAATGCAACTCATGCGTTTTCGATTAGATTTTTATTTGGATTATTAAGGAAATATAATTGATTATTTTATTTACTTATGTCTCAGTCAATGAAAGATAATTGGGTATTTTATTTATGATTATCACATTTAGATTCTCAGTTCATTAAATATTTAAGACTTCCGCTATTGTGTATTTACTCTGATTATGGTTGTGGATGTGTATGGTTTAAGCAAACGAACACAGCCTATTTGAGATCCTGGTTGAACCGTTGGTTTATTAGCGGTTCATCACACAATTCTGAAAAGTGTGGAATTAGGGTCTAACAGGTTAGTTACATTAACTCCATGTTTGTGTTCCTGGCCATTAAGGGTTAGGTACTGGTGTGGGGTTGCAGATGAGGGAGGTGACCTACTGATGTTCATTGGAGAGTCTCTGACTAGGGCCAACTTGTACCAAACCAAGGATTGAGATGTCACGTGGCTTTTCTAGGGCTATTAGAGTAGGTTGGTAAGTGTCCAAACACTCCCGTGCATGGAGGTTATAATCAGCTTTAGAAAAGTATGGCTAGGCCTTACTTTAGCACATGACAAACAATAACAAACCATTAAATTGAATACTATCTCATGCATTATTACTTACTTGCATGTTATATTCCTCATTGAGCTTAAGTTGGTGAGCTTACCCTTGCGTATACACCTTTGTTTTCTAGCTTTTGTTGCAGGTTTACTATGTTTGAATTTGTGAAGCATTTCTTATGTTACGGGTGTCTTCAGTGATAAGTAGACGACACTCACAATCTGGATTATTTGCTATACTTGTGTCTTCAGAGGCCAAGTTAGGGATTGATAGAGTGCTGATTTAGTTTTAGTACTTTTAATCGAACATGTCATCTAATACCTAGGTGTTCTTGTATTTTATTTGAATAAGTACACTATGTCTTGAGTTTTGGTTGAAATAGAATAACACATGTTTTGATACCCGGACTCTATATAGGTATTCTGCTATATTTTCCATTTTATTTTGATTATGTAGTGGTTACTGTGTTTATGGGATTAGATGGTGTGATGTGTGCCTTGCATCGTGATCTTGGTGGTTAATAGGATGGCAATAAATGTTCTATTAACAGCCCCGACATGTGCCAAAAGAAAAGAAAATTTTTGGGGTGTGACAGCCAACACCTCCGGGATTCTATTAAGGAGCTCATCCGAAGAGTAAAGCTCAAACAGTACGTAGGCAAGAAGAGACCTGGGCCTCCTAGCACCCAGGCCATCATCTCTGAACCAGTTGACTACCGAACAGATGCTGGAAAAAACAAGGGTCATAAAGATGATGGGGTAGGGGACAAGCCTTCCCAGATATAGGGGCCACCTACATGATAAAGGCGGCACCCATAGGAAGAAGTAGAGAAGTGAAGTCTGCTATAGGCTAGACTGAGGCCTGTTAGGAACTTAGCCTGGCCACATCTTGCCAGACCAACATGTACCCCGACCAGTTCTACTAGGTCCGATGCTATGATGAAGATGCCCATGTTGACTCAGATTATGGTCGAGGAGGGTAGAATGCGAAAGAACTCTTGCTCCGATGGGAAGAGCATTACCAGAAGGATCTACCGAGGGGTGAGATTGGACTCCCAGCATGCTGAGGCCCTAGACCTTTGATATTACCCACTGAGCTCGACTTGTAATACAAGCTCATATGTTATCATAGGAGGGTCGGCCGTAGGGCAAGAGCATATGCCAAGGAGTTAACTGTCACCAACTTGACTCCCAAAAGATCAAGAATGGGGGACCTCCTCATATTCAACGATGACGACCTCATCAACGTCATCTCCCCGTATAAGGATGCACTCGTGATCACTGTCGTTATCTAAGATTTTAATGTTAGCCATATACTTGTCGACACAGGAAGCGCGGCCGACATCTTATATTTCCATGCCTTCCTGAAGATGGACTTTACCGATGCCATGCTCAGACTGGTAGTCTAGTCCATGACTAGTTTTACTAGTGATTCGGTATATGTAAAATGTCAGAATTCGTCTGCCTTTCATGATTGGACAAAAGCTAGCCTTGAGGCGATAAATGTCGACTTCTTGGTGGTAGACCTCAAAGCTAGCTACAATGCCGTCCTCGGATGCCCATCCCTATATAGATTGAGGAGCTACCTGTCGACGTTCTACTAAGTCATCAAGTTCACAATCAAGCATGGGACCTGAGAGTGTCGAGGTGACCAGAGGATCTTGAGGCAGTGCTATGCCATAGTATTGGCTTGAACAAGAAAAAAACCGAAGGAGATTCCTCTACCTTATGCAGAGGACCTCGAAGAAGAAAATAAGCAAAAAAAGACTGAGGGAAAGAAGAAAGTGTTAGTTTAGTCCATCATTGTAAGACCCGTATCGAACTAATCGGTCTTACCATCTTGTACCAAGTCTACCTATCATGGTCGAGCCAAGTGGACCAAGTGCGTGAAGAAATCACAAGACCAACTATAAAGTCTAACCCAAAAACAGTAAATGTGAGGGCAAGGTTGCATGCCTAAACAGGTAGGGTCGACCCCACGTCAACAGAAGTCCAACCCATGATATTTTAGTCAGAGGATCAGATGACTAAGAAGGTGTAGGCTCGACGGATCCTACGACCCTACGTCTGACCCTACGATGATAGACAGAAACCAAAAATTAGGAAACTTTCCTAATTCAAAGGGGATCTTTTCTAAACTCATTGGGACCTATTACGGAGGGTTTTCCTCTATAAATAGGACGTCCCTTAGCCTCTTTCATTCCTTTAGAACCCTAATTGAGAGTGAGAGAAAGAGAAAGAGAAGGAAGAGAAGAAGAGAAAGAAACTTGAAGAAGAAGACTAAGGAAGAGGAGAAGTTCAGAGAAACCTCTGAATAAAGGTATGAACCTAATTCTCTACAAGAATAAGAGATCCTAGAATAGTTTTGAAGATCATAGGATTAGGAGAAACCCAAATCATCCATCTATGGACAAGTTCCAAGAGATTCCATGGACGAAATCGTTATGGACAATGAATAGTGTATAACTTGTAGTTTTGAGTCATAGAACAATCATAGAATGGATCATGAAAGTAAGCCAAAGGATCCAAACGTGAAGGAATGGACTTTAGAATGAAAGGTCGACTCAGAATACGTGTGGTCGCACGTAGGGTCGAATGATATCTGACCCTACGAGAGCACATAATCGACCACATGCCCTCGGGAAGTCCCAGGGAGGGTGTTGTAAGACCTGTATCGAACTAACCAGTCTTACCACCTTGTACCAGGTCTACCTATCATGGTCGAGCCAAGTGGATTAAGTGCGTAAAGAAATCACAAGACCAGGTATGAGTCTAACCCAAAAATAGTAAATGTGAGGGCAGGGTCGCATGCCTAAACATGTGGGGTCGACCCCACCTCAACAGAAGTCCAACCCATATTTTTTAGTCGTAGGATCAGATGACTAAGAAGGTGTAGGGTCGACGGATCCTACGACCCTACGTCTGACCCTACGATGACAAACAGAAACCATAAATTAGGAAACTTTCCTAATTCAAAGGGGATCATTTCTAAACTCATTGGGACCTATTATGGAGGGTTTTCCTCTATAAATAGGACGTCTCTTAGCCTCTTTCATTCCTTTAGAACCCTAATTGAGAGTGAGAGAAAGAGAAAGAGAAGGAAGAGAAGAAGAGAAGGAAACTTAAAGAAGAAGATTGAGGAAGAGGAGAAGTTCAGAGAAACCTTTGAACAAAGGTATGAACCTAATTCTCAACCTGAATAAGAGATCCTAGAATAGTTTTCAGGAACATAGGATTAGGAGAAACCCAAATCATCCATCCATGGACAAGTTCCAAGAGATTCCATAAACAAAATCATTATGGACAATGAATAGTGTATAACTTATAGTTTTGAGTCATAGAACAATCATAGGATGGATCATGAAAGTAAACCAAAGGATCCAAACGTGAAGGAAAGGACTCTAGAATGAAAGGTCGACTCAGAATACGTGTGGTCGCACGTAGGGTCGAATGATATCCGACCCTACGAGACCAAAGGATCAACCACATGCCCTCGAGAAGTCCCAGGGAGGGTGTTGTAAGACCCGTATCGAACTAACCAGTCTTACCACCTTGTACTAGGTCTACCTATCATGGTCGAGCCAAGTGGATCAAGTGCGTAAAGAAATCACAAGACTAGGTATGAGTATAACCCAAAAACAGTAAATGTGAGGGCAGGGTCGCATGCCTAAACATGTAGGGTCGACCCCACCTCAACAGAAGTCCAATCCATGATTTTTTAGTCGTAGGATCAGATGACTAAGAAGGTGTAGGGTCGACGGATCCTACGATCCTACGTCCAACCCTACGATGACAGACAGAAACTAAAAATTAGGAAACTTTCCAAATTCAAAGGGGATCTTTTCTATACTCATTGGGACATATTATGGAGGGTTTTCTTCTATAAATAGGATGTCCCTTAACCTCTTTCATTCCTTTAGAACCCTAATTGAGAGTGAGGGAAAGAGAAAGAAAAGGAAGAGAAGAAGAGAAGGAAACTTGAAGAAAAAGACTAAGGAAGAGGAGAAGTTTCGAGAAACCTCTGAAAAAAGGTATGAACCTAATTCTCTACCTGAATAAGAGATCCTAGAATAGTTTTGAAGAACATAGAATTAGGAGAAATCCAGATCATCCATCCATGGACAAGTTCCAAGAGATTCCATGGACAAAATCATTATAGACAATGAATAGTGTATAACTTGTAGTTTTGAGTCATAGAACAATCATAGAATGGATCATTAAAGTAAGCCAAAGGAACCAAACGTGAAGGAATGGACTTTAGAATGAAAGGTCGACTCAGAATACGTGTGGTCGCATGTAGGGTCGAATGATATCCGACCCTATGAGACCACAGGATCGACCACATGCCCTCGAGAAGTCCCAGGGAGGGTGTTGTAAGACCCGTATCAAACTAACCGATCTTACCACCTTGTACCAGGTCTACCTATCATGGTCGAGCCAAGTGGACCAAGTGCGTAAAGAAATCACGAGACCAGGTATGAGTCTAACCCAAAAATAGTAAATGTGAGGGTAGGGTCGCATGTCTAAACAGGTAGGGTCAACCCCACCTCAACAGAAGTCCAATCCATGACTTTTAGTATTAGGGTCAGATGATTAAGATGGTGTAGGGTCGACGGATCCTGCGACCCTACGTCCGACCCTACAATGACAGACAGAAACTGAAAATTAGGAATGTTTCCTAATTCTAAGGGGATCTTTTCTAAACTCCTTGGGACTTATTATGGAGGGTTTTTCTCTATAAATAGGATGTCCCTTAGCCTCTTTCACTCCTTTACAATCCTAATTGAAAGTGAGAGAAAGAGAAAGAGAAGAAGAGAAGGAACTTGAAGAAAAGACTAAGGAAGAGGAGGAAGTTCAGAGAAACCTCTGAATAAAGGTATGAACCTAATTCCTTACCTGAATAAGAGATCATAGAATAGTTATGAAGAACATAGGGTTAGGAGAAATCCAAATCATCCATCCATGGACAAGTTTCAAGAGATTCCATGGAGGAAATCATTATGGACTATGAATAGTGTATAACTTGTAGTTTTGAGCCATGGAACAATCATAGAATGGACCATGAAAGTAAGCCAAAGGATCCAAACATGAATGAATGGGCTTTAGAATGAAAGATCGACTCAGAATACGTGTGGTCGCACGTAGGGTCAAATGATATCCGACCCTAGAAGACTACAGGATCGACCACATGCCCTCGGGAAGTTCCAGGGAGGGTGTGGTTGCACATAGGGTCGAATGGTATCCGACCCCACGTCCGACCCTACACCCTAGGGTCGTAGAAAACTGGTACCCTAAGTGCTACCCTACCTGCGACCCTACAATTTTAGTTAGTCTAAATTTATTGGAATTAATTCTAATTAAAATCTATAGACTTGTTAGGCCTTTCTAGTGATTTAAAAGTGATTCATAAAGCTTGAACGAGGATCTACACTCAATCAAAGGTGAGGGAACAAGACCTCAACTAATTGGCTACTAATAAACTGTTTTCATTTATTGAGTCCAATACCATGTATGATTCTATGATTGTATGATTATAATGTGCATATCACATGTCATCTACTATTCCTGTTATTACTGTTCATACATATTTAATTATGTTTATTTATAACATGATGATGATTATGATGCTAGGATTAGGCATGTGAATGTATGTGTGTGGTTAGTGTACTTGATGCTAGTGGAGCATCAGGGGGTGGACGTGACACTATGGTTCATCCTGGTCCCCAGACTCTAGCTCTATCTCTACTCAAGTCTTATCCACTAACATCGTCGTATCGCCATTACCTTAGCAGAACTATTATGTCGTAGGGCATCAGGGGAGGTGGTCTCGGACCGTGTAGTCTCTGACTCTACCGGGGAGTCTTAGCTCTATCTCTATGGACGTATTGAGGGATGCTGGGGTGAGGCCTTGGATACAGTATTTGACATTATGATTGGTTAGTTGCGAGCACAATTTACAAGCCCTCGCCAACAGGGGCTTACGTGTTGGTATGGGTAGTGCATCGGGGAAAGTGTGATGCGGCGGGACCTAAGCACTTTAGCTCTATCTCTATTCCATGGCGGGGTGGATGTGGACGACAATGGTGTTTGATCCATTGGGTGGGCTTACATTCCCTGTGTATAGAGGTGAGGCGGCCACCGAACCTTTCTATAGCACATTGCAATCTTATGAACCAGACCAAAGATATGAGTTGAATGCATGCATTTGTTTGTTGCATTGTTTTGTTTACTCACTGAGCCGTGATGTGTGCTCACCCTTTTGATGTCGAATATTTTTAGTTGACGATGCAGGTACCATAGTAGAAGATTATATAAATGCTTCGATGTATGGACATGCGACGGCGATGGACGCTGAAGTTATGATGGAGTCGCATGATTCGTCATGCTAGTGCAACTCTTGTGTTTTCGATTAGATTTGGTTTAAATTATATAGACAATGTAATTTATTTAATTATTTTAATTTATGTCTTAGTCCTTGTGGAGATAATTGGATAATTTATTTATTCTATTACAGTTAGACTCTCAGTTCATTTAATATATAAGACTTCCGCTATTATTTATTTACTCTGATTATGGTTGTGGATGTGTATGGTTTAAGCAAACGGACACAGTCTATTCGAGATCTTGATTGAACCGTTGGTTTATTAGCGGTTCATCACACCATTCTGAATAGTGCAGAATTATGGTGTGACAACTTGGTATCAGAGCTCTCAAGCCCTGTCTATTAAACCAGTATACTTCCATAAAAGTTCGTGAACTGAGTTAGGATAAAATTTAAAAGCTTTAATAAGAACACACTATAAGCACCTTTGTTTTTTGAGACAAAATTAAGAAAGAGAATAATGCATATATAAAAAGAGAAACATCTTTCATATACATCAAATAAAAAACACGTTTATACATATCCAAAGCGGAGTACAGTCTATAACCCAGACAGTTACTCTGTAGTACAAAAAAAAACACAACAAGAAGAAAATATACATCATGGAGTTGGAGGTAATGGAGGAGGTGGTGCCTCGCGATCTCTATTGTAGTCCTCAGCATACACTCTAGTCAACCATGCTACCTGAGTCTGGGTTGTCTGGAGACTAGCTGTCAACTTGGCCATCCGCTAATCAGACGCACGCTGAGCATCTAGAAGCTCGCCCACTCCCATCAGTCACGTGTTGAGCATCTAGAAGCTCTCCTACTCTCCTATCTATCGTGCGCTATGCATCTAGAAGCTCTTTTACTCTCAAGTCTGTCACGCATTGAGCCTCTCTGATCTCACATAGTAATCCCATCATATCATCAGATGGTGGGTGTGAAGGACTAGCCATGTGTGAAGGAGCCCGAGATGGACCAACTCCAATAGAATGTAGAGGTGATGGAGGAGGTATGGAATCTACATCCATAAACAAACGATCATCATCCTCGGCATCACTCCCAAGGACCCCTGCTCTTGCTACTGCTGCTGCTGTCGCGATATCTGCTACCTCTACTCGAGTACGAAGACGCAGTAGAGCGTTCCTCTCATAATCAATGACCTGAGCATCCCGCATACCCATCTTACAAATGGCCTCCTAGTCAAGATCTGATGAGAAGGTCTTCTACTAAATCCTCTCATCTACTAAGTCAACGTGTAGGCAGGTGAGCAATGTGGTGACCAGACGTCTGTAGGGTAGGTTGCCCAACTGACCAGGTAGCGTAGCACGGATCATCGTTCGGATAATGATATAAGGAAGGCAGACAGACTGCCTGGTTCAAATACAGTAGACGACATACTGAGTCAACTGGGAGATCCTCTCATAATGTCCACTCTGGGGTATCAGGTTGTGCTGGATAATTTTGCAGTACACCCGAGGCTTTGGACGTAGGTTGATTGCTTTCATCTCCCAGCGATCATCTCTAATGAGCTGACTGACAATCTCAGCATGCATCTCGAAGGATAGGAACTGGGGCTCCTTGGGAGCATAGTGCACCAAAGGGCCATCAGTTGATATGCCCAAAAGATCAGCCAACTATTGGTAATTAAATGAGTCCTCCACCCCTTTGACGTAGCTCGTGATCCTAAGCTCCCTACCTCTCTCTATGTCATTGCGATCCCCCACTACCTGGAGATTGCAATAGAACTGTCTCACCAGATCAAGACAGGTACAAGCCTCATAAGTGATCACAGGGAGCCAGCCCATGTCACTAAAAGCACCCTCTACGTTGAACAAGGCTAGACTAGCCAAGTTCACACAGCGACCCCCCTCTACTTTTTAACTCTCATAGCGAGCATACTGAGCTTCGACCTCGTTGGAGCGGAAACGAACTGGGTCATGAGCCCTAGGCACCTTGTTACGAGCCATACTATCTGTCAAGACATAGAAAAATAAATAAAATATTAGTAATGGCAAAAAACTCAAAATTTTGGCTTATAACGGCATGATTTGGTCAAAAGCCTCACTTTTCACCTAAACAACTGGGCAGGAGGACTTACATAGGTTCCAAACCATCCTGCAAAGCTCATACTTGGAAATTTAATCTAGAATGATAGAATTTGATGAAATTTCAATAAATTCATAAAATCTCAAAAATTAGGTCAAAAATGGAAAAACTCAAGTTTCTCGATAACCAACCGATGAAACTCAAATATTTTTTAGGGCTTTCGTCCATTGGGTGACCAATAGCAAAAGCCCCCAATAAAAATTAAATTTTTACTGTTGGAAAAAGTTTAATTTGAAGAAAATGTTGTAATGGGCAAAAAACCTAGTTTGGAGAGTTTAAAAATGTGAAACAGTAGAAAGCATACCTGAAGAGAAGGAGTAGAAGTCGCGAATGGAAGGAATGATCACCAAACACTAGGGGTCGATACTGTAGCAACTCAGGGAAAGGAGTTGAGTTGGAAGAACGGAGAAAGAATGGGAAATGAATCCAAAACCGGGTTTAAAAACCTAATTTTGGATCGTAGGGTCGCAGAATTCGACCAAAATGTGCAACCCTACGTCAGACCCTACCATCGACCTTAGGTTCTCGATGATCTGACAGAGAACTATGGGTCGGACCTAGGGTCGGACAATAATCGACCCTACCATCGACCCTAGGCTCTCGGTGATCTGACAGGGAACCATGGGTCGGACCTAGGGTCGGACATATACCGACCCTACAATTGACCCTAGGCTCTCGGTAAGCTGACAAGGTTTATTAGGGTCGCATACCCTAGGGTCGCATAAGGACCGACCCCACCATCGACCCTACGATGGAAAATACAGTATTTTGTCAGAATGATCTAAAAAATTGGAAATTTATATTGATTAGATGGATTTTTACTTGAGAACAACTTATATTGATTGCCTCACATGTGATTTGATTGTTTTCAGACACTACCACCACCAGAACAGGAAATGGCTGGGCGAAGGGTGACCAGAAGAGGTCGTAACCCAGTTCCACCACCACCACCTGTGGAGGAAGACAGCCATGTAAATAATGAAACACAGGAGAATCTGAATATGGCACTGCCAGTGGCTAGTGGCCAGGCAAATCCTACAAACTTGCCAGCCCCACCTACTGATCTGGCTACTGCTGTAATGAACTTGGCACAACAGCTGCAGCAAATACAGCAGGTGCAACCCAATACGTAGGCTGCTATAGGCATGGCTTTTCTAGCTGCACAAACGATACCTATGCTAGCAGGACAAGCTGGCACAGTACCAGGGGGAAGCAACACAGTACCCCACGCACCTCAAACACCACTTATGTCGGCTCAAGTACAGAATCCTGAGATAGCTCAAGGTAGTTACCAATACCAATCACCTATGTATGGGGCTTATGCTCCGTATCATCTGGACCACTCACGACTGATCGAGCGTTTTCTGAAGATGAAGCCCAAAGAATATAATGGTAAGCCAACAGATCCTTTGTGGCCAGTACACTAGGTTGATGAAATAGAAAGAAATTTTATGATGATGATAGTGAATGAGGAGGAGAAAGTGTTGTGTGCAACTTCATGTTAAAAGGTGATGCACACCACTGGTGGAAGTCCACATAGACTTATCTGTTAACAAAGCACGCCCAATTGACCTGGGCTATATATAAAGAGGCATTCTTTAAGAAGTACTTCCCCAGAAGTTTCAGAGATTCTATGGAGAGAGAGTTCCTGAGTCTTTATCAGGGCCAGATAACTGTGGATGCATACCAACAACATTATGAGGAGCTATTTTTCTTTGCACCCGCTAGCATGCAAGAGGAAAATACAAAGACCTGAAGGCTCATCATGGGACTTAGGGGAAGCATTTGGGAGCATGTTTTGGGACTAGAGAAGAAAGTCTAAAATGAAGCAGTACAAATTGCTCGAGTAATAGAGTCGAGCCAGAAGGAGAGCTACTTTGCTCAAAATATAATTATAAAAAGGCCAAACGGAAATTCATACAACGGAGGGAATACAAGGACATTTAAACCTTTCCATACACAAGGCTTAAATGCTGCAGCCAAGACTACTCCAGCAGCTGAACCGCAACAAAAGCAACCATCGAAGGAGTAAAATGTTATAACTACAACCAAGTAGGACATTACTTAAGGAAGTGTCCTAAACCCAGAATGCAGGTACAACAAGGAAAGGTTTGTGCTATTACATCTGAGGATGCTGCCGCATCGCCTGATGTGGTCACATGTATGACCTGAACCTTTCATTTGTGTTACATTGTGTGATTATGTAGACTAAAACTGAAACAAATCACAAGTATTGTACCTATTAATGGCATACCCGCTAGAGTACTCTTTGATTCCGGAGCTACTCATTCTTTTATATCTGTGTCATTTGGAAAGAAGCTGAATCTGCCCCTCAGATCGCTAGACTACAAACTGCTTGTACGATCGCCGATGGGATTAGAAGTGGAATTAGAAAATGGTTATGGACCATGTCCAGTCCTTATTGACTAGAAGACTTTGGATGCAACCTAGATTCAACTTGAGATGGCAGACTTTGACATCATCTTGGGAATGGACTGGTTAGCTCGACATTCTAGAAACCTATTATGTGCAAAAAAGAAACTGACATTTAAAGACAAGGAAGGAGCAGAGTTTAGTTTTGCAGGAACCAAACTTCCCCGTAAACGGAAACTCATCCTCTCTGCATTGAAGGCTAGAAAATGACTAGAGAAAGGAAGAGTTGGGTATCTAGTATCAGTGGTCGACCTCACCAAGGAAGCACCACAAATGGAGAATATTGATGTTGTACGTGACTTTTCAGATGTATTTCCTAAAGAACTACCATGACTACCACCCGACCAAGTGACAGAGTTTGTTATAGATCTGATACCCGGAGCATCACCAGTATCTAAAGCATCTTATAGAATGGCTCCTACTGAATTGAAGGAATTAAAAGTACAGTTATAGGAATTACTGGACAAGGGTTATATTAGACCTAGCATATCACCATGGGGAGCACCAGTATTGTTTGTAAAGAAGAAGGACGAAAGCGTTCGACTGTGTATAGATTACCGAGAATTGAATAAGCTTACAATCAAGAATCGGTACCCGTTGCCTCGGATCAAAGACTTGTTCGATCAGTTGCAAGGTGCCAAGGTGTTCTCCAAGATTGATCTTCGGTCAGGATACCATCAGTTGAAGATTAAGGAAGGAGATATTCCAAAGACAACATTCAGAACAAGATATGGACATTATGAATTCTTAGTCATGTCTTTTGGATTGACTAATGCACCGGTAACTTTTATGGAACTCATGAATCAGGTATTCCATGATATGTTGGATACGTCGGCCATTGTGTTTATTGATGATATATTGGTCTACTCCAAGGACAAGGAAACTCATGTCATGAATCTAAGAGTCGCTCTGCAACAACTAAGGAAAGAGAAGCTTTACGCCAAATTTACAAAGGGTGAGTTTTGGCTAAATGAGGTCACTTTCTTAGGCCATGTTGTATCCACTGAAGGAATTAAAGTGGAATCTAGCAAGATTGGAGCCATTGTGAAGTGGAAAGCACCGAAGACTGTTGCAGAAATTAGAAGTTTCCTAGGTCTAGCTGGGTATAATCGAAGATTCGTAGAAGACTATTCCAGAATTGCCATACCTCTCAGCAGTTTGACCAAGAAAGGAGAAAAGTTTGTTTGGACTAAAAATGTGAGAAGAGTTTCCAAATATTGAAGGTTAGATTGATATCTGCTCCGATCTTGACTATTCCTATTCCAGGACAACCATTTACCTTGTACACTGATGCGTCTGGATTGGGTTTAGGATGTGTACTTATGCAAGGAGAACAAGTAATTACGTATGCCTCAAGACAACTGAAGACACATGAGAAGAACTATCCCACTCATGACTTGAAACTAGCAGCAGTAGTACATGCTGTCAAGATATGGAGACATTATTTGTATGGAGAGAAATTTCAGATTAAATCAGATCATAAGAGTTTTACTTATCTATTTAATCAGAAGGAGTTAAACATGAGAAAAAGAAGATGGCAGAAATTATTGAAGGATTATGATTGTGATATCCAGTATCATCCAGGAAAGGCTAATGTAGTTGCTGATGTGCTAAGCAGAAAAGCAATGATAAAATCTCAAGGAGAGGATAACACGACTGCAGCAATGTGTACTATAGGAAAAGTGTTCAATTACGGTATTGAGCAGCTCGTGATAGATGCACCGGGTAAACCAAGCAACCAAGGGTTTATTCATCGGTTTTCAAATATGTTTGCAACATTGAAGATTGTACCTCATATAATTGATGAAGTGAAAGCCGCTCTTAAATCAGACCATTATCTGAGGATGGTACAAAAAGACATCGAAAAAGGTAGGACTATTCCTGAGTTCACCTTGGACGATGAAAAGGTACTGAAGTACAAAGGAAGAGTATGTGTTTTTGAAACAGAAAATTTAGACATTAGACACTGACTAATGAAGGAAGCTCACATCACCGCCTATTCGGTACATCCTGGAAGTACAAAGATGTATCATGATTTGAAAAAATTATATAGGTGGAGAGGAATGAAAGCAGATGTAGCTAAATTCTTATCTCAATGCCTAAATTGTCAGAGGGTGAAGGCTAAACGGCAAAGACCTACAGGACAGTTGCAGCAGCTGCCAGAACCAGCATGGAAATGGGACTGCATCACTATAAACTTCGTCACCGGTTTACCATTGACTCCTCGAGTAGTTGACGTGATCTGGGTGATTGTAGATCGTCTGACTAAGACAGCTCGCTTTATAGCTATACGACCACAGTATACCCTGGAGAGGTTAGCCAAGCTATATGTGGATAACATTGTCAGATTACATGGTGTACCTGAAAGCATTGTGTCCGATAGAGACCCACGCTTTACTTCAAAGTCTTGGAAAGGATTGCAAAAGGCTATAGGTACAACGTTAAAGTT
Organism: Protea cynaroides; assembly: GCA_028583415.1. NCBI lineage: Eukaryota > Viridiplantae > Streptophyta > Magnoliopsida > Proteales > Proteaceae > Protea > Protea cynaroides. The sequence continues at coordinate 75,780,239 of CM053271.1, forward strand.
CAGTACTGCATTCCATCCTCAAACAAACTGTAAGAACCGTATCAAACTAACCTGGTCTTACCACCTTGAACCAGGTCTACCCATCATGGTCGAGCCAAATGGATCAAGTACATGAGGGAGATCGCGATCCCAGGTATTAAACTGACCCAAAAATACAAAAATAAGGGGGAGGGTCGCATACCCAGCAAGGCAGGGTCGGACACCCCAGTATAAAAGTCAGACCCTGAGTTATTAACCGGGGGTCGGACATTTTAGAACCAGGGGTCGACGGGATCTCCGACCCCCTCATCGACCCCCAGTCTACCGACAGAAACCGTGAATTAGGAACTTTCCAAATTTCAATGGGATTCTTTCCTAATCTCAATGGGACTTAGTTTGGGAGTTTCTACTCTATAAATAGGATGTCCCTAAGCCTCTTTCACTCCTTTTAGAACCCTAATTGGATTGAGAGAAAGAGAAGAGAAGGAGAAGAGAAAGAGAAGAGAAGGAAAGTGGAGAAGAGGACCAAAGAGAAGGCTTCAGAGAAACCTGCCTAATTCTCAGGTATGAATACTATCTCCATGTAATTCTACAGACATTAGAATAGATAGTAAAGAGGGAATGATCTAGGAGAAACCCAAATCATCCATCCATGATTAGGTTTTCATGGAAAACCATGGGGGAGATCATAAAAACCATATAGGTGAATGAACTACGGTTCTAAACCATAGAACATGTGTGGAATGGATTGTAGAAGCCAGCCATAGGACCCCAAACAGGAAGGAATGGACTGTAGGATGAAATTTGACAAAACCCACAGGGGGTCGCACGAGGGTTCGATGGCCAATCGACCCTACCAGACCCTTACAATCGACCCCCAGTGTTCGGGAAGTCCAGAATCTGGGTGGTAGCACCCAAGGTCGATGGAACCTCCGACCCTAGCATCGACCCCCAGTTGACAACATGCTTTTTAAAATCATAATTAATTCTAATTAAATTCTATCGACTTGATTAGGTCTTCTAGTGATATAATATTGATATTTAGTTGATTCTTAAAGGTTAAAAGAGGATCTACGATCAAGCAAAGGTGAGGGAACAAGACCTAAACTAATTGGTTAATAATAAACTGTTTTATTCTTGAGTCCAATGCCATGATTGATTCTATGCGTGTACGCTTGTTATGTGCATTCAACATGTCATCCAATATTTCTATTATTACTGTTCATGCATATTTAAATTATTGTTTATAACATGATGATGATGATGATGATACGATTAGGCATGTGAATGTATATGTGTGGTTGGTGTGCTTGATGCGAGTGAGTATCAGGGGGGGTGTCATAGGCCGGGCCTCAGCACTCTAGCTCTTTCTCTAACTCAAGTCTTGTCCACTGACATCGTTGTATCGCGATTACCTTAGTAGAACTATTACGTCGTAGTGTATGAGGGGAGGTTGTCTTGGACCGTGTAGTCTCTGACTCTATCGGGGGGCCTTAGCCCTATCTCTATGGACGTATTGAGGGATGCTGGGGTGAGGCCTTGGATACACTAATTGGCATTAGGATTGGTTAGTTGCGAGCCCAGTTTGTTAGCCCTCGCTAGTAGGGGCTTACGTGTTGGTATGGGTAGGGTATCAGGGGAAGTGTCATAGGCCGGGCCTCAGCACTTTAGCTCTATCTCTATTCCATGATGGGTGCATATGGGACGACGAGTAACCGGGTTATTTGGGCGGCTTCACACACTAGTGTATAAAGGTGCAGCGGCCACCTATCCTTTCTATAGCACATTGCAAACTTATTTACCAGACCAATGATATAAATTGAATGCATGCATATGTTTGTTGCATTGTTTTGTTTGCTCACTGAGCCCTGATGTGTGCTCACCCTCTTGACGTCAAATATTTTTAGTTGATGATGCAGGTACCATTGTTGAAGATTATATGAGTGCTCCGGTGTACGCGTGTGTTGCTGCAATGGAAGCCGAAGACTTAGTGGATACGCATGACTCCTCATGCGAGTGCAACTCATGCGTATTCGATTAGATTTTTCATTTGAATTTATTAAGAAAATGTAATTGATATTTTATTTACTTATGTCTCAGTTGATACAACATAATTTGATACTTTTTTTATGATTATTACAATTAGATTCCTCAGTTCATTTACTATAAGACTTTTGCTATTGTGTATTATTCTGATTATGGTTGTGGATGTGCATGGTTTTATTTTTAAGGGACATAGCCTATTAAAGATCCTGGTTGAACCATTGGTTTATTAGCGGTTCATCACACTGTTCTGAATGGTGTAGAATTGGGGTGTGACAACTTGGTATCAGAGCGTCTCAGGCCTTGTCTATGAAACCCGTGTACTTCCACAAAAGGTCATGAACTGAGATATGATAAAAATTTAAAAGATGTAATAATAACACACCATAAGCATCTGTGTTGTTTGAGACCAAACTAAAAGAGAATAATGCATCTATTAAATGAGAAGCAAATTTTTATATACAACCAAAGGAAGAACAAACATTTATATATATATGATTAAAGTAGAGTACAGTCCACATTCTGGACAGTTACTCTGAAAAAAAAAAAAGATAAAATAAATACATCAAGAAGCTGGAGGTGATGGGGGAGGCGGTGCCACACGGTCTCTATCATAGTATGAGGACAAAGATGGAAATCTTTAGAAGTCGCCACCTAGATTTAGGTCTAGGACCTTAGAAATGTGAAATCTCACCCCAAGGTAAGACTTCGATTGACTCATGATCCTTAGATTGGAATTCTGGTCCATCAGAGATTGGGTAAGCGTCAAGTTACGGTTATGGGAAGGGGTTAGGCACCCAAACCGTCCGATCGAAATTGGTCTCCTATACCTTTCCTATGCTAGACAATATTTGTTAAGCCAAACCAAACCAAGTGGTTTGATATCATTGAACTGAATCTGTATCCATCAGATTTCCTATGTATTACGGAATTATTCCGAAAATCAGGTTCACCATCGTAGTTCAGGTGTGATTAAAGTTTATGGCTGTGATTTATGCTTGTGCATGATTAAGTTTATTGCTCAAGTTGAAATTTATGCTTGAAAGGCTGAGGTTAGGATCTGGATAGTCCATATGGACTGATAGATAGTCCTAGTGGATCTAAGGATAACCCTATTTGGGTTGAAATATGGATAACCCATTCTGGGTTGGAATGTGGATAACCCTATGTGGGTCAAAATGTGGACAAATATCCTAGTGGATCTATGGATAGTCTGAGTGGACTAAAGTTTGGATAAATATCCTAGTGGATCTATGGATAGTCCGAGTGGACTAAGGTGTGGATCCGAATTTGGGATTCTCCCAAATGGCCTACGTATCCTAGGGTTTGCCCTAGGAATCAGAATCCACGTAGTTCAAAACTCTGGGTTGAAATGGGAATGGATATCCTAGTGGATCTATGGATAGTCCGAGTTACTAAATATGTGGATCCGAATTTTGGTTTCTCCCAAATAGCCTACGTATCCTAGGGTTTTCCCTAGGAATCAGAATCCGCGTAGTTCGAAACTCTAGGTTGAAATGGTTGAGTATCCTAGTGGATCTATGGATAGTCCAAGTGGACTAAGGTGTGGATCCGAATTTAGGATTCTCCCAAATAGCCTATGTATCCTAGGGTTTGACCTAGGAATCAGAATCCACGTAGTTCGATGAAATAACCTGTTCTAGGTTAGAAAGTGAAAACCTGTTCTAGGTTTGGGATTGAGAACCTATTCTAGGTTTAGGGTTTAAAACCTATTCTAGGTTTAGGGTTTACCAAGGGAAAAAATCGTCCTAAATTATCCTTTTCATCCTGAATTCTAATTTTGGAAGGTTTGACAAAGTATTTTTTTTCTTTATTAAGGTTTTTATTATTCTCATTATGCCCTTCCCGAGAATGTGGGTGCCTAAATACACGTCCCCACACCTAATATGTTTGCTAGGTGTACAGATATGGTAGTTCGACTAGAGTGTTATATAAATTAAATTAATGCCCAAAATAAAATATTCTATCTAAATATGGCATATAAAACATTTATGGCAAAAAATTCACATTTAGTAAGCTTGTTTAAAATCTCTCAATTATGGCATGTGTTGCAAATAAGGCAAGAGCCTATATGGTATGATCTTGTATGATATCTTCTAAGCATGGCAATTTCTAATATGGCAATGAGCATTTAAACATGGCAATGAGCATTTAAACATGGCAATGAGCATCCAAATATGACAATGAGCGTCTAAATATGGCAATGAGCATCTAAATATGGCAAGATCTAATATGCAAGATCTAATATGCATCTATATATCAATATTGTAAGTACCAATCATAGAATGCATATATGACATGAATTTTTCAAAAAAAAGGAAAGATCTTATATGCTATTTTCTAAGCATAGTAAGACTTAAAAAAAATTAAGATTTTGCTAAAATATGGTAAAAATTTATCTATTCTACCAAAAATAGCAATACATGGAATGTGGCAAACATGGTATGCACAATCCAAACAAGCATATGAATGCTCCAAATATAACCATTTATCCAAATATGACAGAATTCATTTAAACAATCATTGATGTTATAATCAATGAGACATCAATGAAACTTTTTTTTTGAAAAGTAAAAAATTATCAAAACAAACATATGTTCAATGTTCTTTGAAAAAATTATAATTTTTATGAAGAAATTTGGGAAGATTAATGACTCAAAACTGTGAAAATTGTGACACAAGGTTCCAGATAATGGACAAAACTATGAACTGTATTCAGATTTGTCACATTATACAAGAATGACCATAAGTAGGTCTTTCGAAACTCAAATCAAGTTCAACTTTTTTTCATAGAAAGAAGACTTAATATATTATATTTCATATGACGGATTTGAATCCCAATAGAAAGCCAAAACAGGTCAAAGGTATGCCCTAAGACTGAACAAGTGCACTGGTCAAATATGTTCCAGATTTTTGACCAGTTGCACCATAAATTCCAAATCAAATTCTGTTCTTAATGAAAATTAAATACAGACATATGTCTATGTAGATAACTGTCTGATCTAAAATTTCATTAAAAAAAACAAGTTAAAACAGTATATTTTTTTTGTGAAAAATGACTCTTTTCAATCATGCAAATTAGTACATCATGACAGATTTAAAATCAGAGCACTATGCACTTAAAAATTGATACAAATTCAAAAAAAAATGGAAAAAATATGAAACTAGTGCCATTTTTTAGAAGACTTTCATGTCTAAAAAGTTCATGTTAAGTGGATTTTCTGATTATGGGCATAAGGTCTTTGTCTAGAGACTTTCTGATGGAGGATTGCATTACATCCGAGAAAAATAGCAATGTCAAAGACAAATTTTTTGATATATTTTCCCAATTCCAAATGGAACAAAATTTTTAGGGTAGTTTTATAACATATCAGAGAGACTCCCATAAAATTTGGGCTTCAAAATCTTAGAAAAAATACATATGATGTACGTCCTAAGTTTGAACCCTAAATCTGAAATTTTCAGATCAGAAAACCACTTTATGAAATTTGCTAAAAACATCAAACATCATTGTATATCATTCAAAAATTCATCATTGAATAGCTTAGACAAATTATAATTCATGAAAAATGTTAGACATAAGAATTCTAACATTAACAAGCATGTAATAGAGCATTCATGGTTGAGATTTCATGGAAATTAGCCTTTTTCAAGCAAAATTGGCATTCGAGCATTATAACGACCTCTAAATTTGTTTAGAGTACTAACCTTGGGCTCAAATCGAGCGAAACCGTTGATGAAGGGTGATTGGAGGTTGTATCAACCCCCTTTGAATGTGAATCCTCCTTCTCCTCTCTTCTGCTTCTTTCTCTCTTCTCTTTCTCTCTTTTCTTCTTCTCTTTTCTTTCTTTTCTCTTTTCTCTCTCTTTCTTTCTCCCTCTCTCACGTTTTCTCTCTCTTACTCACATTTTTCTCTCCCTCACCCACGTTCTCCTCTCTCTATGGTCTGGAAAAAGAGCTCATCCTCTCTCTTCTCTTGCCTATTTATAATTTTTCTCTCATTTTCTAGAAGATCCTTCTTTCCTTTCTTATTTTTTCTAGAAAATCTTTTTTTCTTTCTTTTTCTTCTTTCCTTTCTTCTTTTCCTTCCTTTTTCTCTTCTCCTTCTCCTTTTCCATTCCACACGTTCTCTATCTCTCCCTCTTCTAGAAAATCATCTCCTCCTCTTTCCTTCTTCTCTCTTCCATCATTTTTTTCTTTTTTCTAGAAAATATTTTTTTTTTCCATTTTTTTTTCTTTCCTTTCTTTTCTTCCTTCCCACATTTTTTTTCTTCTTCCTTTCTTTCCTTTTTCTCCTTCTTCTTCTATAAAACCCCTTCTCTCTTTCCTTTCTCTCCTTCCTTCTTCTAGAAAAATCCTTCTCTCTTTCCTTTCTTTCTTCTTTCCTTTTCTTCTTCCTTCTTTTTTTCTTTTCTCCCTCTCTTTCACGTTTTCTTTCATAGAAAACATTTCTTTTTTTCTTTTTTTTCTTTTTCTCCTTTTTTCTTTTTTTTTTTCTTTCCTTTTTCTTTCCTTCCTTTTTTCTTTCTTTCTTTCTCCCTTTCTCTTTCACGTTTTCTTTCTAGAAAACGTGAAGGGGAATCTTTTCCCCCTTTTTTTTCTTTTCTTTTTTGTTTTATTTCTCTCTCTTTCCTTTTTTCTTTCTCCCATTCTCTTTCCTATGGCCTCTCTTTTTTCTCTCTTTCTACGGCCTCACTTTCCTCTTTTCCTATAATATATATATATATATATATATATATATATAAATATATATATAAATAAAAAAATATATAAATATATAATATATATATATATATATATATATATATATATATATATATATATATATATATATATATATATATAAATGTATTAATACATATAATATATCCATAAGATATATATATATATATATATGGGAAGGGATTAGGCACCCAAAGTGCCCGATCGAAATCGGTCTCCTATACCTTTCCTATGCTAGACTCTATTTGTTAAGCCAAACCAAACCAAGTGGTTTGATATCATTGAACCGAATCTGTATCCATCAGATTGCCTACGTATTACAGAATTATTCCAAAAATCCGGTTCACCATCGAAGTTCAGGTGTGATTAAAGTTTATGGCTGTGATTTATGCTTGTGCATGATTAAGTTATTGTTCAAGTTGAAATTTATGCTTGAAAGGCTGAGAAAACCCTATGGGTTAGGATCTGGATAGTCCATGTGGACTGATAGATAGTCCTAGTGGATCTAAGGATAACCTTATTTGGGTTGAAATATGGATAACCCATTCTGGGTTGGAATGTGGATAACCCTATGTGGGTCAAAATGTGGACAAATATCCTAGTGGATCTATGGATAGTCCGAGTGGACTAAGGTTTGGATAAATATCCTGGTGGATCTATGGATAGTCCGAGTGGACTAAGGTGTGGATCCAAATTTGGGATTCTCCCAAATGGCCTACGTATCCTAGGGTTTGCCCTAGGAATCAGAATCCGCGTAGTTCAAAACTCTGGGTTGAAATGGGAATGGATATCCTAGTGGATCTATGGATAGTTCGAGTGGACTAAATGTGTGGATCCAAATTTGGGTTTCTCCCAAATAGCCTACGTATCCTAGGATTTGTCCTAGGAATCAGAATCCACGTAGTTCGAAACTCTAGGTTGAAATGGTTGAGTATCCTAGTGGATCTATGGATAGTCCGAGTGGACTAAGGTGTGGATCCGAATTTGGGATTCTCCCAAATTGCCTACGTATCCTAGGGTTTGACCTAGGAATCAGAATCCACATAGTTCGATGAAATAACCTGTTCTAAGTTAGAAAGTGAGAACCTGTTCTAGGTTTAGGATTGAGAACCTATTCTAGGTTTAGGGTTTAGAACCTATTCTAGGTTTAGGGTTTACCAAGGGGCAAAATCGTCCTAAATTACCCTTTTCATCCTGAATTCTAATTTTGGAAGGTTTGACAAAGTATTTTTCTTTCTTTATTAAGGTTTTTATTATTCTCATTATGCCCTTCCCAAGAATGTGGGAGCCTAAATGCACGTCCCCATACCTAATATGTTTGCTAGGTGTACAGATATGGTAGTTCGACTAGGGTGTTGCATAAATTAAATTATTGCCCAAAATAGAATATTCTATCTAAATATGGCATATAAAATATTTATGGCAAAAAATTCACATTTAGTAAGATTGTTTAAAATATCTCAAATATGGCATGTGTTGCAAATAAGGCAAGAGCCTATATGGTTGATCTTGTATGATATCTTCTAAGCATGACAATTTCTAATATGGCAATGAGCATTTAAACATGGCAATGAGCATTTAAACATGGCAAAATGAGCGTCTAAATATGGCAATTAGAATCTAAATATGGCAAGATCTAATATGCAAGATCTAATATGCATCTATATATTAATATGGAAAGTACCAATCATAGAATGCATATATGACATGAATTTTTCAAAAAAAAGAAAAGATCTTATATGCTATTTTCTAAGCATAGTAAGACTTAAAAAAATTAAGATTTTGCTAAAATATGGTAAAAATTTATTTATTCTACCAAAAATAGCAATACATGGAATGTGGCAAACATGGTATGCACAATCCAAACAAAGCATATGAATGCTCCAAATATAGCCATTTATCCAAATATGGCATAATTCATTTAAACAATCATTGATGTTATAATCAATGAGACATCAATGAAACTTTTTTTTTGAAAACTGAAAAATTATCAAAACAAACATATGTTCAATGTTCTTTGAAAAAATTATAATTTTTATGAAGAAATTTGGGAAAATTAATGACTCAAAACTGTGAAAATTGTGACACAAGGTTCCAGATAATGGACAAAACTATGAACTGTATTCAGATTTGTCACATTATACAAGAATGACCATAAGTAGGTCTTTCGAAACTCAAATCAAGTTCAACTTTTTTCATATAAAGATGACTTAATATATTATATTTCATATGAAGGATTTGAATCCCAATAGAAAGCTAAAACAGGTCAAAGATATGCCCTAAGACTGAACAAGTGCACTGGTCAAATCTGTTCTAGATTTTTGACCAGTTGCACCATAAATTCCAAATAAAATTCTGTTCTTAATGAAAATTAAATACAGACATATGTCTATGTAGATAACTATCTGATCTAAAATTTCATTAAGAAAAACAAGTTAAAACAGTATATTTTCTTTGTGAAAAATGATTCTTTCAATCATGCAAATTAGTACATCATGATAGATTTAAAATCAGAGCACTATGCACTTAAAAATTGATATAAATTCAACAAAAAATGAAAAAAATATGAAACTAGTGTCATTTTTTAGAAGACTGTCATGTCTTCTTTGTCTAGAGACTTTCTGATGGAGGATTGCATTACATCCAAGAAAAATAGCAATGTCAAAGACAAATTTTTTGATATATTTCCCCAATTTCAAATGGAACAAAATTTTTAGGGTAGTTTTCTAACATATCAGAGAGACTCCCATAAAATTTTGGGCTTCAAAATATTAGAAAAAATACATATGATGTACGTCCTAAGTTTGAACCCTAAATCTGAAATTTTCAGATCAGAAAACCACTTTATGAAATTTGCTAAAAACATCAAACATCATTGTATATCATTCAAAAATTCATCATTGAATAGCTTAGACAAATTATAATTCATGAAAAATGTTAGACATAGGAATCCTAACATTAACAAGCATGTAATAACGATTGAGATTTCATGGAAATTAGCCTTTTTCAAGCAAAATTGGCATTCGAGCATTATAACGACCTCTAAATTTGTTTAGAGTACTAACCTTAGGCTCAAATCGAGCGAAACCGTTGATGAAGGTGTAAGCACCCCATTTTTGCCATCCCAGCTAAACAAAGTCCTGCTGGTGTGTGGACAACAAAAGGAAGAAAGGTGATCGAAAGTTTGGATTCTTGACTGTGAACTCGAGGAAGTTTTCAATGGATCTGTGAATTTGAGGAAGTTTTCAATGGGTCCACAGCAAGGTCATGGGTTATAATTTTGCATGGATGCGTAGGTCATAGAATTATCTTCGAAACGAGACCAGAATTGCTCAATTTTGATATCAAATGAGGAAGATATGACCATTTTAGTCAGATGATACATATGAGGGAGGTTTATGAAATTATTATAAATAATCCTAGGGGCCTTCATGCAAATTATCCTAAGTTGGATTGTTTGAATTTCAAATCATCATATCTTGATCATCCGACATCGGATTCAGATGATTCCAAGACCATTATTCTTCATTCATGATGTTCTACAAAGTAGACGTAAAAAATCCCGGGAAGAAGTCACCAGTGGGTCCCATGCAAGCTTGCATGCAAAATTATCGTCAGAACTTCAAAGCTGCATATCTTTTCCGTTCTACATCGGATTCAGGTGATTCCAGTTCCTATATTCCTCATTTTTAATGTTCTACAAAATGAACACAAAAAATTTGGAATAGAGGCCATCAGAAAATTCCATGCGGGATGACAATGAAATGACCCATGAAATGACAAGGAGAGAAAACCCGATTAATTCCAATTAATCCGGTCCAACTCGGTTCAAGCCGGTTTTGGTCCAACCTAGCTCAACCCATATCAGTTTAACTCAGTCAACCTAAGTCAGTCTCAACCCGTTTCGAACCAATTCATTCATGTGCATAGTATTTATATATATTATATATATTATATATATATATATATATATATATATATATATATATATATATATATATATATATATATATGTATGTATGTTATTAAATATATGTGTATATATGTATATAATATATATTATTATATGTAAATGATAATCCAAGAGATTTTGAGAAGAAAAAGGAAAGAGGGGAGAGAGAAACGTGAAAGTGAAGGGGGATTTTGGTTTTGGAGATAATCCAAAAGATTTTTGAGAAAAAAATGGAAAGAGGGGAGAGAAAAAACGTGGAAGAGAAGGGGATTTAGGGTTTTGAGATAATCCAAAAAGATTTTGAGAAGAAAAAGGAAAGAGGGGAGAGAGAAAACGTGAAAGAGAAGGGGATTTAGGGTTTTGAGATAATCCAAAAGATTTTTGAGGAAAAAATGGAAAGAGGGGAGAGAAAAAACGTGGAAGAGAAGGGGATTTAGGATTTTGAGATAATCCAAAAAGATTTTGAGAAGAAAAAGGAAAGAGGGGAGAGAGAAAATGTGAAAGAGAAGGGGATTTAGGGTTTTGAGATAATCCAAAAGATCTTGAGAAGAAAAAGGAAAGAGAGAGGAATAAAAAAAAAAAAAGAAAAGAAAAAGGGGGAAAAGATTCCCCTTCACGTTTTCTGGAAAGAAAACGTGAAAAGAGAGAGAGGAGAGAGAAAGAAAGAAAAAAAGGAAAGAAAGGAAAAGGGAAAAAAATATATTTTTTAGAAAAAAGGATCTTCTAGAAAATGAGTGAAAAATTATAAATAGGCAAGAGGATGATACTTTTTTCCATACCAGAGAGAGAGGGAAACGTGGGTGAGAGAGAGAAACGTGAGTGAGAGAGAGAAAATGTGAGAGAGGAAGAAAGAAAGAGAGAGAAAAGAGAAAAGAAAGAAAAGAGAAGAAGAAAAGAGAGAAAGAGAAGAGAGAAAGAAGTAGAAGAGAGGAGAAGGAGGATTCACATTCAAAGGGGATTGATACAATCCCCAATCACCCTTCATCAACGGTTTCGCTCGATTTGAGCCCAAGGTTAGTACTCTAAACAAATTTAGAGGTCGTTATAATGCCCGAATGCCAATTTTGCTTGAAAAAGGCTAATTTTCATGAAATCTCAATCATGAATGCTCTATTACATGCTTGTTAATGTTAGGATGCCTATGTCTAACATTTTTCATGAATGATAATTTGTCTAAGCTATTCAATGATGAATTTTTGATTGATATACAATGATGTTTGATGTTTTTTGTAAATTTCATAAAGTGATTTTCTGATTTGAAAATTCCAGATTTAGGGTTCAAACTTAGGACGTACATCATATGTATTTTTTCTAAGATTTTGAAGCCCAAAATTTTATGGGAGTCTCTCTGATATGATAGAAGACTACCCTAAAAATTTCGTTCCATTTGGAATTGGGGAAATATATCAAAAAATTTGTCTTTGACATTGCTATTTTTCTCGGATGTAATGCAATCCTCCATCGGAAAGTCTCTAGACAAAGGCCTTATGGCCATAATCAGAAAATCCACTTAACATAAAATTTTTAGACATGAAAGTCTTCTAAACAATGGCACTGGTTTCATATTTTTTCCATTTTTCTTTGAATTGATATCAATTTTTAAGTGCATAGTGCTTTGATTTCAGATCTGTCATGATGTGCTGATTTGCATGATTGAAAAGAGTCATTTTTCACAAAGAAAATATACTGTTTTAACTTGTTTTTCTTAATGAAATTTTAGATCAGATAGTTATCTACATAGACATATATCTGTATTTAATTTTCATTAAGAATAGAATTTTATTTGGAATTTATGGTGCAACTGGTCAAAAATCTGGAGCAGACCTGACCAGTGTATTTGCCTGTACTTGGGGAATGTTTTCGACCTGCCTATGGTCTCTTTTAGGAATAGCTTCCTTGAGACAAAATGTTGGCCTCTAAGTCTTCTTTCCAGGGATATCCTTTAAGAATTTTTTGAGTAAGTACAGTGCCCTATGTGCCCATTTTGGTCCAGCCTGACAAAGCTGTCATCTTGCTACGTGTTCCATCATGTTTTGATTGATTCTCATATGCTTTGGTTGTTTCTCACATGCCATATTTGATGCTATGCTATGTTCGGATGCTCGTATGCATACACTACTATAATTGGAATAGTCACACTGCCATAATTGGAATGATCACATTGCCATAATTGGAATAATCACATTGCCATGATTGGAATGCTACACATGCTTATTGCCATATTTGTTTACTACACTTGCTCACATATTACTGCCATGTTTGGATGCACACTTACCATGTTTGTATTGATTCACATGCTCACTTACCATCTTTGACTGATTTGTTGCTAAATTTGAATATACTTCCAACATGCTATATTTGGATGCTTACACTGCTATATTTAAGCTCACATTGCTTTGTTAGATTGTTTACATTGTACAACAACTAGGGCAAGATACACCCTAAGATGGAAAGAATTGAACAATTAGGGTAGTGAAACCCTAAAAATGGAAAGAATAATTAGGGCAAAATAAACCCTAGAATAAAGAGAATAATTAGGGTATGAAACCCTAAAAAATGAAAATCACAATGAAAAGGGATAGGAAACCCTAGAAACCTAAAAATGGAAACAATAAAAATGGTAGGAATTTAGGTCTCATCCCTAGATCCTATTGACAAAAATGGAAGGATTTTGGTACACATTCCAAATCCGACTCTCACAAATTTCGAACTACGTCGTACCTGATTTCTAGGGCAAACCCTAGAATACGTAGGCAATTTGGGAATCCCAAATACGGTACAAAGCCACCCATCAACCATACATCCAGCATAAACTTCAACTTGAACAAAGAATCTAATTGAAGCAAATGCATAAATCACTTCCATAATCATTAATCACACAACCCATTTTTGAACTACGTTTTTGGACTTGATTTCCAGGATTGGAATACGTAGGCATTTTGAGATGTCTTACACGTCTCAGATTCAGTCCAAGACCGAACCATCTTTGGTCCGGTTCACTGTATAATATGGTACATTACATTTGCTTGTTTATTTACTTTAAAACATGATTGGTTGAACCCTAGGTTAGAATAACTTAGCAACTTGGTTTAGGACATCCCCCATTGAACCCTAGTCATCCAGTTGACCAAGCACAGTCAAAATTAGAATTTAAGGAAAGTTTAGGAGGCCGATATTGATCGGGCGGTTTGGGTGCCTAACACCTTCCCATAACCGTACCCTGAATACTTACCCAATCTCTGGCAGACCAAAGAACTGATACATTGGGTCACGAGTCAATAGAAGTCTTACCTTAGGGTGAGGCTACATTTTTAGAGGTCCTAGACCTTAATCTAGGTGGCGACTCCAACAGAACAAATCGATCTTCATCGATACAGGATACACATTTCCATCCCGAGGAGGATCATCGTCGATTTTCCATTGTCCTCACAGAAGGGTGATTGGAGGTTGTATCAACCCCCTTTGAATGTGAATCCTCCTTCTCCTCTCTTCTGCTTCTTTCTCTTTTCTCTCTTTTCTCTTTCTCTCTTTTCTTCTTCTCTTTTCTTTCTTTTCTCTTTTCTCTCTCTTTCTTTCTCCCTCTCTCACATTTTCTCTCTCTTACTCACATTTTTCTCTCCCTCACCCACGTTCTCCTCTCTCTATGGTCTGGAAAAAGAGCTCCTCCTCTCTCTTCTCTTTCCTATTTATAATTTTTCTCTCCTTTTCTAGAAGATCCTTCTTTCCTTTCTTATTTTTTCTAGAAAATCTTTTTTTTCTTTTCTTTTTCTTCTTTCCTTTCTTCTTTTCCTTCCTTTTTCTCTTCTCCTTCTCCTTTTCCATTCCACACGTTCTCTATCTCTCCCTTTTCTAGAAAATCATCTCCTCCTCTTTCCTTCTTCTCTCTTCCTTCCTTTTCTTCTTTTTTCTAGAAAATCTTTTTTTTTTCATTTTTTCTTCTTTCCTTTCTTTTCTTCCTTCCCACGTTTTTTTCTTCTTCCTTTCTTTCCTTTTTCTCCTTCTTCTTCTAGAAAACCCCTTCTCTCTTTCCTTTCTCTCCTTTCTTCTTCTAGAAAAATCCTTCTCTCTTTCCTTTCCTTCTTCTTTCATTTTCTTCTTCCTTCTTTTCCTTCTTTTTTTCTTTTCTCCCTCTCTTTTCACATTTTCTTTCTTAGAAAACATTTTTTTTTTCTCCTTTTTTCTTTTTTTTCTTTCCTTTTTCTTTCCTTCCTTTTTTCTTTCTTTCTTTCTCCCTCTCTCTTTCACGTTTTCTTTCTAGAAAACGTGAAGGGGAATCTTTTCCCCCTTTTTTTTCTTTTCTTTTTTCTTTTATTTCTCTCTCTTTCCTTTTTTCTTTCTCCCATTCTCTTTCCTATGGCCTCTCTTTTTTCTCTCTTTCCATGGCCTCACTTTCCTCTCTCTTTCCTATTACATATATATATAAATGTATTAATACATATAATATATCCATAAGATATATATATATATATATATATATATATATATATATATATATATATATATATATATATATATATGTATTATATACAATAATATATTATACATTATACATATATAAAATAAATGCACGCATATGGACTGACATAACTTGGTCTGGATTGGTCTGAGCTGGGACAAGCTAAGTTAGACTAAGCTGTATTAAGCTGGTTTGGACTAAGGTTGACATTTCATAGTCCATTTCTGTCACCCTTCCATATGGAATTTTCTGATAACATCTGTTCCAAATTTTCTACGTTCAGTTTGTAGAACATTAAAAATAAGGAATATTGGAGCTTGAATCATCTCATTTGGAAATGAAATGGCCAACTTATGAATTTTTGAAGATTAAATAACAATTTCTATGTGTAATCTTGCATGAAACCTACTATGAGTTCTACCTGGGATTTTTTTACGTCCACTTTGAAGAGGACTGAAAATAAGCAATATTGGCCTTTGAATCATCTGATTTCGATATCAGATGACCAAGATATGATGTCTTGAAGTTTGAATGATAATGCATGCATGATATGATAATTACGTAAATGCCCTTGCATTTTCAAACTACGATATCTTCCTTGTTTGACGTCAGAATTTGATGATTCCGGTCTCATTTTGAAGATAATTTCACGACCTATTCATCCAAGTAGGTAATAGCCTATGACCCTACTGTGGGGTTCATTAGAGAATCACCAACCTTTGGATTAAAGGCCAGAAACCTGTCATATTGGTTCACTTATGCAGAGGGTGGCAAAAATGGGGTGCTTACAAATAGTCCTCAGCGTAGACTCTAGTCAACCAAGCTATCTGAGTCTGGGTCATCTGGAGACTAGCTGTGAGATCAGCCACCCGCTGGTCAGTCACACGCTGAGCATCCCTAAGCTCTCCCACCCGCTGATCTGACAGGTGCTGAGCAGCTAGAAGCTCTCCCACCCACTGGTCCGACACCCGCTGAGCAACCAGATGATCTCCCACCTGCTGATCGGACAAGCACTGAGCCTCTAGAAGCTCTCCCATCCTCAAGTCAGACATACGCTGAGCCTCTCGTATCTCGTGCAAGATCCCCATCAGGTCATCAAAAGGAGCATATGAAGGACCAGCTGCATGCGAAGGACCAGCTAAAGAAGACCGACCAGCTCCAGTAGCATGAGTAGGTGAAGGAGGAGGTATGACATCTACATCCATGTATAGCCGATCGTCATCATCCCCATGAACCCCTGCTCCAGCGGCTGCTGCTGCTGCTACCTCAGCGTCAGCCACCTCCACTCGAGTGCGAGGGTGTACCATCGCGTTCCTCTCCTCATCGCTGACCTGGGCATCCCGCATGCCCATCTTGCAAATAGCCTCCCAATCCAGAGGCGATGAGATGGATTTCTCCTGAATCTTCTCATCCAACAAATCAACCCCCAGACGGGTAAGCAAGGTAGTGATCATGCCTCCATAAGGAAGGTTGCCTGTGTGACTGGGCAACGTGGCACTGATCATCGTCCGCATGATGATATAGGGAAGACAGACAGGCTGCCTAGTGCATTTGCAGTACAGCAGATACTGGGTCAACTGAGAGACCCTCTCGTAGTGTCCACTCTGCGGTATCAGATTATGCTGAATGATCTTGCAGTATACTCGTGGATCTGAATGCAGATAACTCGGTTTCATATCCCAGCGATCAGGTCTGATGAGCTGACGATCTATCTCAGCCCTCATCTGTAATGAAAAGAACTCGGGCTCTCTAGGGATACAGAATACCAAGGGGCCATCATAGGAAATGCCCAACAAGTCGGCCAGCTGCCGATAATCGAATGAAACATCAACCCCCTTGACGTAACTGGTGATCCGAAGCTCACCACCTTTCTCAACATCATTGTAATCTCCCACCACTTGGAGATTATAGTAGAACTGGTGTAGCAAGTCAGGACGGGTACAGGCGTCATAGGTGATGACAGGGAGCCATCCCATATCGCCAAAGGCCCCCTCCACATTGAACAAGGCCAAGCTAGCCAAGTCCACTTTGCGGCCTCCCTTTACTTTCTTGCGAGCATAGTGGGCATACTGCGTCTCGGCTTCATTGGAACGGAAGCAAAGATGGTCGCGAACCCTAGCTACCTTGGTATGAGCCATAGTATCTGCAAATAAGAAAGAAAAACAAATAATGGCATAGTAGAGAGGAAAAGTCTAAAATTTTGACATAATAACGACGTAAATGGGTCAAAAGCCTCACTTTCACCCATACACGTGGGCAGGAGGACTTATATAGATCCTAAACTATCCTGTGAGACTCATACAGTCGGAAATTTTAGCTAATAAGATTGAATTGAAAGAAATTTCATGAAATTCGAAACCTTGAAAAAAATAGGGCAAAAAGAGTAAATTTTGAGTTTCTCGATAACCAACTGATGAAACTCAAATATTTTTTAGGGCTTTCATTCCTCGAGTCACCAACAACAAAAGCCCCCAATAAAAATCGAATTTTTACGGTTGAAAAAAGTTTAATTTGAAAAATACGAGATATACGAGAAAAAACCTAGGTAAAGAAACCTAAAAACATGAAAAGGTAGAAGACATACCTGTAGCGGAGGAGCGACGAAACAAGGAGTGCAACTCATGTGTATTCGATTAGACTTTTCATTTGAATTTATTAAGGAAATGTAATTGATATTTTATTTACTTATGTCTCAATTGATACAACATAATTTGAAACTTTATTTATTATTATTACAATTAGATTCCTCAGTTCATTTACTATAAGACTTCTGCTATTGTGTATTTATTCTGATTATGGTTGTGGATGTGCATGGTTTTATTTTTAATGGACATAGTCTATTAGAGATCCTGGTTGAACCGTTGGTTTATTAGCGGTTCATCACACTGTTCTGAATGGTGCAGAATTGGGGTGTGAGTGCAAATCACCAACGGACCGGAGTTGTCACTGTAGCAACTCAGAGGGAAGAGTCGAGTCGAAGCGGAGAAGAAAGAATGGGAAATGGACTTCGAATCGGAGTTTAAAAATCTGATTTTTAGTCCGGGGGTCGAAAAATTTGATTAAAACAATCGACCCACCCATCGACCCCCCCACCGACCCTCGGCTCTCGGGAATCTGACAGAGAACCAGGGGTCGCACCCTGGGTCGGACATCCTCCGACCCCCCCATCGACCCCTGGCTCTCGGAAAGAATTGTTGATTTCCCAAGGTCGCATATTGAGGGTCGGACACCCATCGACCCCCACCATCGACCCTGTAGTGAAAACACAACATTTTTCACAGAATGATTTGAAAATTTTGAAATTTGTAATTGTTAATGGTTTTAAAATATGAGAATGAAGTATATAATGATTGTCTCTCGTGTTCAATGATTCTCAGACAATCCCACTATCAGATTAAATAATGGCGAGACGTAGAGTAACCAGAAAGAGCTGTAACTCTATTCCACCACCACCACCTATGGGGGAGAATAGCCAGACACACCCAAAAACACAGGGGAACACGAACACGGCACCATCCGTCATAAATGGGCAGACAAATCCTACAAATCTGCCAGCTCCACCTACAGACTTGGCCACAGTAGTAATGAACTTGGCCCAACAGCTGTAGCAAATGCAATAGGCACAAGCCACTATACAAGCTGCCATAGGCATAACTCCTCTAGCTGCACAGACACCTCCAATGCCAGCAGGACAGGCAAGCACAGCACCAGGGGGAAGTAACACAGTACCCCATGCACCTCAGACTCCTATCATGCAGGCTCAAGTACAAAATCCTGAGATAGCTCAAGGTGGATATCAATACCAACCACCTATGTATGGAGCGTATGTCCCGTAGCCACTAGACCACTCCAGACTGGTGGAGCATTTTCTGAAACTGAAGCCCAGAGAATTTAATGGCAAGCCAGTAGACCCTTTATGGCCGGCATATTGGGTTGACGAAATGGAAAGAAATTTTATGATGATGACACTAAATGAAGAAGAAAAAGTGTTGTGCGCCACCTTTATGCTGAAAGGAGATGCACACCATTGGTGGAGGTCTACCAGGACTTATTTATTAACAAAGCACGCCCAACTGAGTTGGGATATCTATAAGGAGGCGTTCTTTGAGAAGTACTTTCCGAGAAGTTTTAGAGATTCTATGGAAAGAGAGTTCCTGAGTTTATATCAGGGGCAGATGACCGTGGATGCGTATCAACAGCGTTATGAAGAGTTGTTCTTCTTTGCACCCACCAGTATGCAAGAGGAAAACACCAAGACCCGAAGGTTCGTCATGGGACTCAGGGGAAGCATCCACGAGCACGTTCTGGGACATGAAAAGAAAATCTATAATGAAGTGACACAAATTTCTCAAGTTATAGAATCGAACCAGAAGGAGAGTTATTTCATGCAAAATAGAGGTATAAAAAGGCCAACTGGAAATTCTTATAACGGAGGGAATAACAAGACATTCAAACCCTTCCATGCTCAAGGCTTTACCGCGGCAACCAAGACTACTCCAGTAGCTCAACAGCAACAAAAGCCAATTACTGAAGGGATAAAATGTTTTAACTACAGCCAAGTGGGACATATGGTAAGGGAATGTCCTAAACCCAAGAAGCAGCTACCTCAAGGATGAGTTTACGCGGTTACATCTGAGGATGCTGCCGCATCGCCTGATGTGGTCACAGGTACGACTTAAATTTTTAGTTAGTTGTATTACATTGTATGAGCATGTAGATTAAACCAAAAAAAAAAAACAAATCACAGGTATCGTACCTATTAATGGCATTCCCGTCAGAGTACTCTTTGATTCAGAAGCTACTCATTCCTTTATATCTGTGACATTTGGAAAGAAATTAAATCTACCCCTTAAATCCTTAGACTGCAAACTACTAGTATGATCACCTATAGGATTAGAAGTGGAGTTAGAAAAAGGTCATGGACCATGTCCAGTTCTTATTGATGAAAAGACCTTGGATGCAACCTTGATCCAACTTGAGATGGCAGACTTTGACGTCATATTGGGAATGGATTGGTTAGTTCGGCATTCTGCAAACCTATTGTGAGCCGAAAAGAAGCTAACACTTAAAGACAAGGAAGGAGCAGAGTTTAGTTTTTCGAGAACCAAAATTCCCCATAAACGAAAGCTCATACTCTCTGCGCTAAAGGCTAAGAAGTGCCTTGAGAAAGGAGCAGTCGGGTATTTAGTATCTGTGATCGACCTTACCAAGGAAGCACAAGGAATGGAAGATATTGATGTGGTGCGTGACTTTCCAGACGTATTTCCTGAAGAACTACTAGGATTACCACCAGACCGAGCTACAGAGTTTGTTATAGATCTTATACCTGGAGCCACACCAGTATCAAAAGCACCTTATCGAATGGATCCTGCCGAATTGAAGGAATTGAAAGTACAACTACAAGAACTGCTGTACAAGGGTTACATTTGCCCTAGTATATCACCATGGGGAGTGCCAGTATTATTCGTGAAGAAGAAGGACGGTAGTGTTCGCTTGTGTATAGACTACCGAGAACTGAATAAACTGATAATCAAGAATCGGTATCCATTGCCTCGGATCTATGACCTATTCGATCAGTTGCAAGGTGCCAAAGTGTTCTCCAAGATCGATCTTCGGTTAGGCTACCATCAACTGAAGATTAAGAATGGTGATATTCCCAAGACAACATTCAGGACCAGATATGGACATTATGAATTCTTGGTTATGTCTTTTGGATTGACAAATGCACCAGCAACTTTTATGGAACTTATGAACCGGGTTTTCCACGATATGTAGGATACGTCGGTTATTGTATTCATTGATGATATATTGGTCTACTCCAAAGACGAAGAAACTCATATTAAGAATCTAAATGCCGCTCTGCAGTGACTATAGAAGGAGAAGCTCTACGCCAAATTTTCAAAGTCTGAGTTTTGGCTAAAGGAAGTCACATTTCTAGGCCATGTAGTATCCACTGAAGGAATTAAAGTGGATCCCAGTAAAATCGAGGCTATTGTAAAGTGGGAAGCACCGAAGAGCATTGTAGAAATTAGAAGTTTCTTGGGTCTAGCTGGGTATTATCGATGATTTGTGGAAGACTATTCCTGAATTGCCGTACCTCTTACCAGTTTGACTAAGAAGGGCGAGAAGTTTGTTTGGACGGACAAATGCGAGAAGAGTTTCCAAACCTTGAAGGCTAGATTGATATCAGCTCCAATCTTGACCATCTCGATTCTAGGACAACCATTTATCTTGTATACCGATGCGTCAGGACTGGGATTAGGATGTGCACTTATGCAAGGAGAACAAGTAATTGCTTATGCCTCAAGACAACTGAAGACACATGAGAAGAACTATCTGACTCATGATTTGGAACTAGCAGCAGTAGTACATGCTGTCAAAATATGGAGACATTATCTGTACGGGGAAAAGTTTCAGATTAAATCAGACCATAAAAGTCTTACTTGTCTTTTTAATTAGAAGGAGCTGAATATGAGACAAAGAAGATGGCTGTAACTATTGAAAGACTATGATTGTGATATATAGTATCATCCGGGGAAAGCTAATGTAGTAGCCGATGCGTTGAGTAGAAAGGCAATGATAAAATCTCAGGGCAAGGTTAGCACAACTGCCGTAATGTGTACTACCAGAAAGGTATTCAAGCACGGTAATGAGCAGTTCATGATAGATGTACCAGATGGATCAGCCAACCAAGGGTTTATTCATCGGTTTTCAAATATATTCGCCGCATTGAAGATTATACCGGATATAGTGGATGAAGTAAAGACAGCTATCAAATCAGACCCTTACCTAAGAATTGTACAAGAGGACATCGAAAAAGGTAGGACTAACCCTGAGTTCACCTTGGACAAAGAAAAGGTACTGAAGTACAAAGGAAGAATATGTGTACCCAAAACAGAAAGCTTAGACAATAGACACCGATTGATGAAAGAAGCCCATACCACCATCTATTCGATACATCCTGGAAGTACAAAAATGTATCATGACCTAAAGAAATTATATTGGTGGAGAGGAATGAAAGCAGATGTAGCTAAGTTCGTATCTCAATGCTTAAATTGTCAGAAAGTAAAGGCTGAACGACAAAGACCGGCAGGACTGTTACAGCCGTTACTGGAACCAGCATGGAAATGGGACTGCATCACTATGGACTTCGTCATAGGATTACCATTGACTCCTCGAGTAGTTGACGCAGTTTGGGTGATTGTAGACCGCCTGACTAAAACAGCTCGCTTTATACCTATATGGCCTCAGTATACACTGGAGAGGTTAGCTAAGCTGTATGTGGATAATATTGTGCGATTACATGGTGTACCTGAAAGCATTGTGTCCGATAGAGATCCACGATTTAATTTAAAGTTTTGGAAAGGATTACAAAAGGCTATGGGTACAACATTGAAGTTTAGTACCGCATTCCATCCGCAGACAGACGGACAGTCAGAGCGTACAATTCAGATTCTAGAAGATATGCTTCGAGCATGTGTAATTGATTTTAAAGGATCATGGGATGAAAAGTTACCATTGATTGAGTTCGCTTATAACAATAGCTATCAGGCTACTATACAGATGTCACCCTATGAAGCACTGTATGGTCGAAAGTGTCGAACTCCTTTGTTTTGGAATGAAGTTGGGGAACGTAGTAATGTTGGACCAGAATTTTTTGAAGAGACTTGTCGAGTGGTCGACATTATGAAGGAAAGAGTGAGAACAACTTAGAATCGTCAGAAGCAATATGCAGATACCCGACGCCGAGAACTTGAATTCATCATGGGTGATAAAGTATTCTTAAAAGTATAGCCTATGCGAGGATTGGACCGGTTCAGACAGAAAGGGAAACTATGTCCAAGATATGTCGGGTCATATGAGATTCTAACTAAGCATGGAAAAGTGGCGTACCAGTTAGCACTACCACCATTAATGTCAAGTGTGGATGACGTATTTCATATTTCCTTATTGAAGAAGTATGTCAAGGATCCAACGCATGTTCTGACAGTAGATTTACCTGATTTGACTGATGATTTGACATTTGAAGTAACACCAACTGAAATCACCAGCCGAAAGGTTCAACGACTACGCAACTGTGATATCTATTATGTTAAGGTCACCTGGAGAAGTAGAGATATGAAAGAAATTACATGGGAAGAAGAGAATGCTATGCGAAAGCAATACCCTCATTTATTTGACTCAGAAGGTATGCATAATTTTGAGGACGAAATTTTTATAAGTAGGGGGAGTTGTAAGACCCGTATCAAACTAACCCGGTTTTATCACCTTGAACCAGGTCTACCCATCACGGTCGAGCCAAATGGATCAAGTACATGAGGGAGATCGCAATCCCAGGTATTAAACTCACCCAAAAACAAAAGAAATAAGGGGGAGGGTCGCATACCCAGCAAGGCAGGGTCGGACCCCCCAGTATAAGTCAGACCCTGAGTTTTTAACCGAGGGTCGGACATTTTAGAACCAGGGGTCGACGGGATCTCCGACCCCTTCATCGACCCCCAGTCTACCGACAGATACCGTGAATTAGGAATTTTCCTAATTTCAATGGGATTCTTTTCTAATCTCAATGGGACTTATTTTGGGAGTTTCTACTCTATAAATAGGACGTCCCTAAGCCTCTTTCACTCCTTTTAGAACCCTAATTGGATTGAGAGAAAGAGAAGAGAAGGAGAAGAGAAAGAGAAGAGAAGGAAAGTGGAGAAGAGGACCAAAGAGAAGGCTTCAAAGAAACCCACCTAATTCTCAGGTATGGATACTATCTCCATGTGATTCTACAGACCTTAGATAGTGAAGAGGGAATGATCTAGGAGAAACCCAAATCATCCATCATGGTTAGGTTTTCATGGAAAACCGTGAGGGAGATCATAAAAACCATATAGGTGAATGAACTACAGTTCTAAACCATAGAACATGTGTGGAATGGATTGTAGAAGCAAGCCATAGGACCCAAAACACGAAGGAATGGACTGTAGGATGAAATTTGACTAAACCCACAGGGGGTCGCATGGGGGTCAATGGCCAATCGACCCTACCAGACCCTAACAATCGACCCCCAGTCTCCAGGAAGTCCAGAATCTGGGTGGTAGCACCCAGGGTCAATGGAACCTCTGACCCTAGCATCAACCCCCAGTTGACAGCATGCTTTTTAAAATCAGAATTAATTCTAGTTAAATTCTATCGACTTGATTAGGTCTTCTAGTGATATAATATTGATATTTAGTTGATTCTTAAAGCTTGAAAGAGGATCTACGATCAAGCAAAGGTGAGGGAACAAGACCTAAACTAATTGGTTAATAGTAAACTATTTTATTCTTGAGTCCAATGCCAAGATTGATTCTATGCGTGTATGCTTGTTATGTGCATTCAACATGTCATCCGATATTCATATTATTACTATTCATGCATATTTAAATTACTGTTTATAACATGATGATGATGATGATGATAGGATTAGGCATGTGAATGTATGTGTGTGGTTGGTGTGCTTGATGCGAGCGAGTATCAGGGGGGTGTCATAGGCCGGGCCTCAGCACTCTAGCTCTATCTCTAACTCATGTCTTGTCCACTGACATCGTCGTATCGCCATTACCTTAGCAGAACTATTACGTCATAGTGTATGAGGGGAGGTGGTCTCGGACCGTGTAGTCTCTGACTCTGCCGGGGGGCCTTAGCCCTATCTCTATGGACGTATTGAGGGATGCTGGGGTGAGGCCTTGGATACACTAATTGGCATTAGGATTGGTTAGTTGTGAGCCCAGTTTGCAAGCCCTCGCCAACAGGGGCTTACGTGTTAGTATGGGTAGGGTATCAGGGGAAGTGTCATAGGCCGGGCCTCAGCACTTTAGCTCTAACTCTATTCCATGATGGGTGCATGTGGGACGACGAGTAATCGGGTTATTTGGGTGGCTTTACACACTCGTGTATAGAGGTGCGACGGCCACCTATCCTTTTTATAGCACATTGCAAACTTATTTACCAGACCAAAGATATGAATTGAATGCATGCATATGTTTGTTGCATTGTTTTGTTTGCTCACTGAGCCATGATGTGTGCTCACCCTCTCGGCATCGAATATTTTTAGTTGATGATGCAGGTACCACTGTTGAAGATTATATGAGTGCTCCGGTGTACGCGCGTGTTGCTGCAATGAAAGCCAAAGACTTAGTGGATACGCATGACTCCTCATGCGAGTGCAACTCATGCGTATTCGATTAGATTTTTCATTTGAATTTATTAAGAAAATGTAATTGATATTTTATTTACTTATGTCTCAGTTGATACAACATAATTTGATACTTTTTTTATGATTATTACAATTAGATTCCTCAGTTCATTTACTATAAGACTTCTGCTATTATGTATTTATTATGATTATGGTTGTGGATGTGCATGGTTTTATTTTTAATGGACATAGCCTATTTGAGATCCTGGTTGAACCGTTGGTTTATTAGCGGTTCATCACACTGTTCTGAATGGTGCAGAATTGGGGTGAGACACAAACGGATAGTCGGAGCGTACCATTTAGATTTTAGAAGACATGTTTCGAGCCTGGTTTATTGATTTCAAGGGATCAGGGGATAAAAAATTACCATTGATCGAGTTTGCCTATAACAACAGCTATCAGGCTACTATACAGATGTCACCCTATGAAGCATTGTATGGAAGAAATTGCCAAACTCCTTTGTTTTGGAATGAAGTTGAAGAACGTAGCATCGTTTGACCAGAGTTTATTGAAGAGACTTGTCGAGTAGTCGACATTATCAAAGAAAGAGTTAGAACGTCTCAAAATCGTCAGAAACAGTATGCAGATATTCGATGCTGAGACCTTGAATTTGCCATAGGTGTAAGGTATTCTTGAAAGTATCACTTATGCGAGGATTAAAATGATTCGGATAGAAAGGGAAACAAAGTTCGAGATATGTCGGGTCATATGAGATTTTAGCCAAACGTGGAAAGATGGCTTATCAGTTAGCACTACCACCATCCATGTCAAGTGTGCATGATGTATTTCATATCTCATTATTAAAAAAGTACGTCAGAGATCCAACGCATATTTTGACAGCAGATCCACCAGATTTAACCGATGAGTAGACATTCGAAGTAGCACCAACTGATATCATAAGCCGAAAGGTTCAACGACTACGCAACCGTGACATATACTATGTTAAGGTCACCTAGAGGAGCCGAGACATAGAAGAGGTCACTTGGGAAGAAGAGAATGCTATGCGAAAGCAATATCCTCACCTTTTTGACTCGGAAGGTTACAAATTTTGAGGATGAAATTTTAATAAGAGGGGGGAATCGTAAGACCCGTATCGAACTAACCGGTCTTATCACCTTGTACCAGGTTTACCTATCATGGTCGAGCCAAGTGGACCAAGTGCGTGAAGAAATCACAAGACCAGGTATGAGTCTAACCCAAAAACAGTAAATGCGAGGGTAGGGTCGCATGCCTAAACAGGTAGGGTTGACCCCACCTCAACAAAAGTCCAACCCATGACTTTTAGTCGTAGAGTTGGATACTAAGAAGGTGTAGGGTTGATGGATCCTGCGACCCTACGTCTGACCCTACGATGACAGACAGAAACCAGAAATTAGGAAACTTTCCTAATTCTACGGGGATCTTTCCTAAACTCCTTGGGACTTATTATGGAGGGTTTTTCTCTATAAATAGGACATCCCTTAGCCTCTTTTACTCCTTTACAACCCTAATTGAATGTGAGAGAAAGTGAAAGAGAAGGAAGAGAAGAAGAGAAGGAACTTGAAGAAAAGACTAAGGAAGAGAAGGAAGTTCAGAAAAACCTCTGAATAAAGGCATGAACCTAATTCCTTACCAGAATAAGAGATCATAGAATAGTTATTTAGAACATAGGGTTAGGAGAAACCCAAATCATCCATCCATGGACAAGTTTCAAGAGATTCAATGGAGGAAATCATTATGGACTATGAATAGTGTATAACTTGTAGTTTTGAGCCATAGAACAATCATAGAATGGACCGTGAAAGTATGGCAAAGGATCCAAACATGAAAGAATGGACTTTAGAATGAAAGGTCGACTAAGAATACGTATGGTCGCACGAAGGGTCGAATGATATCCGACCCTACGAGACCACAGGATTGACCACATGCCCTCGGGAAGTCCCAGGGAGGGTGTGGTCACACGTAGGGTCGAATGGTATCCGACCCCACATCCAACACTACACCCTAGGATCGCAGAAACTGCTACACTAGGTGCTACCCTACCTGCGACTCTACGATTTCAGTTAGTCTAAATCCATTGGAATTAATTCTAATTAAAATCTATCGACTTGTTAGGTCTTTCTAGTGATTTAAAAGTGATTCATAAAGCTTGAACAAGGATCTACGCTCAATCAAAGGTGAGGGAACAAGGCCTAAATTAATTGGCTAATAATAAACTGTTTTCATTTATTGAGTCCAATACCATGAATGATTCTATGATTCTATGATTGTAATGTGCATATCACATGTCATCTACTATTCTTGTTATTACTGTTCATGCGTATTTAATTTAGTTTATTTATAACACGATGATGATTATGATGCTAGGAATAGACATGTGAATGTATATGTGTGGTTAGTGTGCTTGATGCGAGTGGAGCATCAGGGGGAGGACGTGACACTGTGGTTCATCCTGGTCACCAGACTCTAGCTATATCTTTACTCAAGTCTTGTCCACTAACATCGTCGTATCGTCATTACCTTAGCAGAACTATTACGTCATAGGGCATCAGGGGAGGTGGTCTCGGACTGTGTAGTCTCTGACTCTGCCGGGGGGCCTTAGCTCTATCTCTATGGACGTATTGAGGGTTACTGGGGTGAGGCATTGGATACACTATTTGACATTAGGATTGGTTAGTTGCGAGCACAGTTTGCAAGCCCTCGCTAACAGGGGCTTACGTGTTGGTATGGGTAGAGCATCAGGGGAAGTGTGATGCGGTACGGTCCTATGCACTTTAGCTCTATCTCTATTCAATGGTGGGATAGATGTGGACGACAATGGTGTTTGATCCATTGGGTGGGCTTACAGAGGTGGCCACCGAACCTTTCTATAGCACATTGCAAACTTATGAACCAGACCAGATTTGAGTTGAATGCATGCATATGTTTGTTGCATTGTTTTGTTTGCTCACTGAGCCGTGATTTGTGCTCACCCTTTCGACGTTGAATATTTTTAGTTGATGATGTAGGTACCACAGTAGAAGATTATATAAATTCTTTGATGTATGGACATGCGACGATGGACGCTGAAGTTATGATGGAGTCGCATGATTCGTCATGCGAGTGCAACTCTTGTGTTTTCGATTAGATTTAGTTTAAATTATACAGACAATGTAATTGATTTAATTATTTTAATTTATGTCTTAGTCCTTGTGGAGATAGTTGGATAATTTATTTAATCTATCACAGTTAGACTCTCAGTTCATTTAATATATAAGACTTCCGCTATTGTTTATTTACTCTGCTTATGGTTGTAGATGTGTATGGTTTAAGCAAACGGACATAGCCTAATCGAGATCCTGGTTGAATCGTTGGTTTATTAGCGGTTCATCACACCATTCTGAATAGTGCTGAATTGGGGTGTGACACTTGGTATCAGAGCTCTCAGGCCCTGTCTATTAAACCAGTATACTTTCACAAAAGTTCATGAACTGAGTTAGGATAAAATTTAAAAGCTGTAATAATAACACACCATAAGCACATGTGTTGTTTAAGACAAAATTAAGAAAGAGAATAATGCATATATATAAAAGGAGAAACAAGTTTCATATACACTCAAGTAAAAAGAAACTTATATATATATATCCAAATCAGAGTACGGTCTACATTCCAGACAGTTACTTTGTAGTACAAGGAAAAATAAAAGAAAAGGTACATCATGGAGCTGGAGGTGCTGGAGGAGGAGGTGCCTCACGATCTCTGTCGTAGTCCTCGGCATACATTCTAGTCAACTAGGCTACCTGAGTCTGGGTCATCTGGAGATTAGCTGTCAACTCGGTCATCCCCTGATCGGGCGCATGCTGAGCATCTAGGAGCTCGCCTACTCTCCCATCAGTCGCACACTGAGCATCTAGAAGCTCTCCTACTCTCAGATCAGTCACGTGCTGAGCCTCTCTAATATCGCACAGTAGCCCCATCATATCATTAGAGGGTGGGCGTGAAGGACCAGCCATGTGTGAAGGAGCCCGAGATGGACCAACTCTAGTAGAATGTAGTGGTGATGGGGGAGGTATGGAGTCTATATCCATGTACATACGATCCTCATCCACAGCATCACCCCCATGGACCCCTGCTCCTGCTGCTGCTGCTGTCGTCGTGGCTTTTGCTACCTCTACTCGAGTACGAGGACACCAGAGCGTTCCTCTCAACATCACTGACCTGAGCATCCCGCATACCCATCTTACAGATGGCCTCCCAGTCAAGATCCGATGAGAAGGTCTTCTCCTGAATCCTCTCATCTACTAAATCAATGTGTAGGCAGGTGAGCAGTATAGTGATCAGATGTTCGTAGGGTAGGTTACCCAACTGACCAGGCAGCGTACTGCAGAACATCGTCCGGATAATAATATAAGGAAGGCAGACAGGTTGCCTGGTGCAAATACAGTAGAGGACATACTTAGTCAACTGGGAGATCCTCTCATAATGTCCACTCTGGGGTATCAGGTTGTGCTGGATAATCTTACAGTACACCTGAGGCTCTAGACGTAGGTTAATCACTTTCATCTCCCAACGATCATCTTTGATGAACTGACTATCAATCTCAACATGCATCTCCAAGGATAGGAATTGGGGCTCCTTGGGAGCACAGTACACCAAAGGGCCATCATTTGATATGCCCAAAAGATCAGCCAACTACTGGCAGTTAAATGAAACCTTCACCCTCTTGACGTAGCTAGTGATCCTGAGCTCCCTACCCCTCTCTGTGTCATTGCGATCCCCCACTACCTGGAGATTGCAATAGAATTGTCTCACCAAATCAGGATGAGTACAATCCTCATAGGTGATCACAGGAAGCTAGCCCATGTCACTAAATGCCCCCTCTAGGTTGAACAAGGCTAGACTAGCCAAGTCCATACAGCGACCCCCCTCTACTTTCTTACGATCATAGCGAGTATACTGCTTCAGCCTCGTTGGAGCGGAAACGAACTGGGTCATGATCACTAAGAACCTTGGTACGAGCCATACTATCTGTCAAGACACAGAAAAACAAATAAGATATTAGTAATGGTGAAAAATTCAAAATTTCAGCATTATAACGGCATGATTTGGTCAAAAGCCTCACTTTTCACTTAAACAACTGGGCAGGAGGACTTACATAGGTTCCAAACCATCCTATAAAGCTCATATAGTTGGAAATTTAATCTAGAAAGATCGAATTTGAAAAAATTTCAATAAATTCAAAAAATCTCAAAAATTAGGTCAAAAATGGAAAAATTCAAGTTTCTCGATAACCAACCGATGAAACTCAAATATTTTTGAGGGCTTTCATCCATTGGGTGA
Source organism: Protea cynaroides (assembly GCA_028583415.1). Classification (NCBI taxonomy): domain Eukaryota; kingdom Viridiplantae; phylum Streptophyta; class Magnoliopsida; order Proteales; family Proteaceae; genus Protea; species Protea cynaroides. The sequence goes on from CM053271.1 coordinate 75,810,932, forward strand.
CCAATAGCAAAAGCCCCCAATAAAAATCAAATTTTTACGGTTAGAAAAAGTATAATTTGAAGAAAACGATGTAAATGAATGAAAACCTAGTTTAGAAAGCTTAAAAATGGGAAATAGTAGAGAGCATACCTGAAGAGAGGGAGTGGGATTCGTGAACGGAAGAAACAATCACCAAACCCTAGGGGTCGATACTGTAGCAACTCAGGGGAAGCGAGTTAAGTTTGAAGAAAGGAGAAAGAATGGGAAATGAATCCAAAATCGGGTTTAAAAACCTAATTTTGGATCGTAGGGTCGCAGAATTCGTCCAAAATGTGCGACCTTACGTTAGACCCTACCATCGACCCTAGGCTCTCGGTGATCTGACAGAGAACCATGGATCGGACATAGACCGACCCTACCATCGACCCTAGGCTCTCAGTGATTTGATAGAGAACCATGGGTCGGACCTAGGGTCGGACATATACCGACCCTACCATCGACCCTAGGCTCTCGGTAAGCTGACAGGGTTTATTAGGGTCGCATAAGGACTGACCCTACCATCGACCCTACGATGGAAAATATAGTATTTTGTCAGAATGATCTGAAAAATTGGAAATTTATATTGATTAGTTGGATTTTTGACTTGAGAATAACTTATATTGATTGCCTCACATGTGCTATGATTGTTTTCAGACACTACCACCACCAGAACAGGAAATGGCTGGGCAAATGGTGACCAGACGAGGCTGTAACCCAATTCCACCACCACCACCTGTGAAGGAAGACAGCCATGTAAATCATGAAGCACAGGAGAATCTTAATATGGCACCGCCAGTGGCTAGTGGCCAGGAAAATCCTATAAACTTGCCAGCCCCACCTACGGATTTGGCTACAGTCATAATGAACTTAGCACAACAACTGCAGCAAATACAGCAAGAGCAGGCCAATATGCAGGCTGCTATAGGCATGGCTTTTCCAGCTACCCATACGACACCTATGCTAGCAGGGTAGACTAGCACAATACCAGAGGGAAGCAATACGGATCCCCACGTACCTCAAACACCAGTCATGCCGGCTCAAGTGCAGAATCCTGAGGTAGCTCAAGGCAGTTACTAGTACCAAGCACCTATGTATGGGGCATATGCTCCGTATCAGCTGGACCACTCCCGACTGATCGAGCATTTTCTAAAGATGAAGCCCAAAGAATATAATGGTAAGCCAGCATATCCTTTGTGGCCAGCACACTAGATTGATGAAATGGAAAGAAATTTTATGATGATGACAGTGAATGAGGAGGAGAAAGTGCTATGTGCAACCTTCATGCTAAAAGGCGATGCACACCACTGGTAGAAGTCCACACGGACTTATCTGTTAACAAAGCACGCCCAATTGACCTGGGTTATATATAAAGAGGCATTCTTCGAGATGTACTTCCCCAGAAGTTTCAGAAATTCTATGGAGAGAGAGTTCCTGAGTCTATATCAGGGCTAGATGACTATGGATGCATACCAACAACGTTATGAGGAGCTCTTTTTCTTTGCACCCGTCAGCATACAGGAAGAAAACACAAAGACCCGAAAGTTCATCATGGGACTCAGGGGAAGCATCCGTGAGCATGTTCTGGGATTGGAAAAGATGGTTTACAACGAAGCCGTACAAATTGCTCGAGTAATAGAGTCGAGCCAAAAGGATAGCTACTTTGCTCAAAATAGGGGTATTAAAAGGCCAAATGGAAATTCATACAACGGAGGTAATACAAGGACATTTAAACCCTTCCGTACTCAAGGCTTCAACACTGTAGCCAAGACTACTCCAGCAGCTCAACTGCAACAAAAGCAAAACAATGAAGGAGTAAAATGCTTTAACTACAACCAAGTAGGACATTATTCAAGGGAATGTCCTAAACCCAGAAAGCAGCTACAGCAAGGAATGCTGTTACATCTGAGGATGCTGCCGCATCGCCTGATGTGGTCACAGGTATGACCGGAACCTTTTATTTGTGTTACATTGTGAGAGCATGTAGACTAAAACTAAAACAAATCACAGGTATTGTACCTATTAATGGCTACCCGCTAGAGTACTCTTTGATTCTAGAGCTACTAATTCTTTTATATCTATGTCATTTGGAAAAAAGCTGAATCTAGCCCTCAAATCTTTAGACTACAAATTGCTTGTACGATCGCCAATGGGATTAGAAGTGGAACTAGAAAAAGTTTATGGACCATGTCCAGTTCTTATTGATGAGAAGATTTTGGATGCAACCTTGATTCAACTTGAGATGGCAGACTTTGATGTCATCATGGGAATGGACTGGTTAGCTCGGCATTCTGTAAACCTATTATGTGCAGAAAAAAAGCTGACATTTAAAGACAAGGAAGGAGCAGAGTTTAGTTTTGCGGGAACCAAACTTTCCTGTAAACGAAAAATCATCCTCTCTGCATTAAAGGCTAGGAAATGCCTCGAGAAAGGAGGAGTTGGGTATCTAGTATCAGTGGTCGACCTCACCAAGGAAGCACCACAAATGGAGAATATTGATGTTGTGCGTGACTTTCCATATGTGTTTCCTGAAGAACTACCAGGATTACCACCCGGCCGAGCGACAAAGTTCATTATAGATCTGCTACCCGGAGCCGTACCAGTATCTAAAGCACCCTATAGAATGACACCTACTAAATTGAAGGAATTAAAAGTATAGTTATAGGAATTACTGGACAAGGGTTACATCAGACATAGCATATCACCATGGGGAGTGCTAGTATTATTTGTAAAGACGGTAGCGTTCGACTGTGTATAGACTACCGAGAATTGAATAAGCTGACAATCAAGAATCGGTATCCATTGCCTCGGATCGATGACTTGTTCGATCAGTTGCATGGTGCAAAGGTGTTTTCCAAGATCGATCTTCGGTCAGGATACCATCAGTTGAAGATTAAGGATGGTGATATTCCAAAGACAGCATTTAGAACAAGATATGGACATTATGAATTTTTTTAGTCATGACTTTTGGATTAGCTAACGCACCCGCAGTTTTATGGAACTCATGAATCGGGTATTCCATGATATGTTGGATACGTCGGTCATTGTGTTTATTAATGATATATTGGTCTACTCCAAGGACAAGGAAACTCATGTCATGAATCTAAGAGCTGCTCTGCAATGACTAAGGAAAGAGAAGCTTTAGGCCAAATTTACAAAATATGAGTTTTGGCTAAATGAGGTCGCTTTCTTAGGCCATGTTGTATCCGCTAAAGGAATTAAAGTGGATCCCTGCAAGATTGAAGCCATTGTGAAATGGGAAGCACCAAAGAGCGTTGCAGAAATTAGAAGTTTCCTAGGTCTAGCTAGGTATTATTGATAATTTATGGAAGACTATTCCAGAATTGCCGTACCTCTCACCAGTTTGACTAAGAAAGGAGAAAAGTTTGTCTGGACTGATAAATGTGAGAAAAGTTTCTAAACATTAAAGGCTAAATTGATATCTGCTCCGATCTTGACTATTCTTATTCTAGGACAGCCATTTATCTTGTACACTGATGCGTCTGGGTTGGGTTTAGGATGTGTACTTATGCGAGGAGAACAAGTAATTACGTATGCCTCAAGAAAATTGAAGACACATGAGAAGAACTATCCCACTCATGACTTGCAATTAGCGACAGTAGTACATGCTGTCAAGATATGGAGATTATTTGTACGGAGAAAAATTTTAGATTAAATCAGATCATAAGAGTCTCACTTATCTTTTTAATCAGAAGGAGTTGAACATGAGACAAAGAAGATGGCTAGAATTATTGAAGGACTACGATTGTGATATCCAGTATCATCCAGGAAAGGCTAATGTACTTGCTGATGCGCTAAGCAAAGAAGCAATGATAAAATCTCAAGGAGAAGTTGACACGACTGCAACAATGTGTACTACAGGAAAAGTGTTCAATTACGGTAATGAGCAGTTCATGATAGATGCACCGGGTGAATTAACCAACCAAGGGTTTATTCATCGGTTTTTAAATATGTTCGCAACATTGAAGATTGTACCTGATATAATTGATGAAGTGAAAGCCGCTATTAAATTAGACCCTTATCTGAGAACGGTACAAGAAGACATCGAAAAAGGTAGGACTATTCCTGAGTTCACCTTGGACGATGAAGAGGTACTGAAGTACAAAGGAAGAGTATGTGTTCCTAAAACAGAAAATTTAGACATTAGACACCGACTAATGAATGAAGCTCACACCACTGCTTATTTGGTACCTCCTGGAAGTACAAAGATGTATCATGAATTGAAGAAATTATATTGGTGGAGAGGAATGAAAGCAGATGTAGCTAAATTCGTGTCTCAATGCCTAAATTGTCAGAGGGTGAAGGCTGAATGGAAAAAACCTACAGGATTATTGTAGTCGCTACCAGAACCAGCATGGAAATGGGACTGCATCACTATGGACTTCGTCACCGGATTAGCATTGACTCCTCAAGTAGTTGACGCGGTCTGGGTAATTGTGGATCATCTGACTAAGACAGCTCGCTTTATAGCTATACGACCACAGTATACCCTGGAGAGGTTACCCAAGCTATATGTGGATAACATTGTCAGATTACTTGGTGTACCTGAAAGTATTGTGTCCGATAGAGACCAACGCTTTACTTCAAAGTTTTGGGAAGGTTTGCAAAAGGCTATGGGTACAACATTGAAGTTCAATACTGCATTCCATCCTCAGATAGATGGACAGTCGGAGCGTACCATTCAGATTTTAGAAGACAAACTTCGAGCCTGTATAATTGATTTTAAAGGATCATGGGATGAGAAACTACCATTGATCGAGTTCGCCTATAACAACAGCTATTAGGCTACTATACAGTTGACACCCTATGAAGCACTGTTTGGAAAGAAGTGTCGAACTCCTCTGTTTTGGAATGAAGTTGGAGAACGTAGCATCGTTGGACCAGAATTTGTTGAAAAAACTTGTCGAGTAGTCGACATCATCAAGGAAAGAGTTAGAACAGCTCAGAATCGTCAGTAACAGTATGTAGATACTCGACGTCGAGACCTTGAATTTACCGTAGGTGATAAAGTATTTTTGAAAGTATCATCTATGCGAGGTTTAAAACGATTCAGACAAAATGGGCAGCTAAATCCAAGATATATCGGGCCATACGAGATTCTAGCTAAACGTAGAAATGTGGCTTATCAGTTAGCACTACCACCATCTATGTCAAGTGTGCATGATGTATTTTATATCTCATTATTAAAGAAGTACGTTCGAGATCCAACACACATTTTGACAGAAGATCCACCAGATCTAACTGATGATTTGACATTTGAAGTAGCACCAACTGGAATTACTAGCCGGAAGGTTCAACGTCTACGTAACCATGACATATACTATGTTAAGGTCACCTGGAAGAGCCGAGATATAGAAGAGATCACATGGGAAGAAGAGAATGCTACGCAGAAGCAATATCCTCACCTTTTTGACTCGGAAGGTATGTGCAAATTTCGAGGACAAAATTTTTAATAAGTGGGGGGAGCTGTAAGACCCGTATCGAAATAACTGGTCTTACCATCTTGTACCAGGTCAACCTATCATGGTCGATCCAAGTAGACCAAGTGCGTGAAGAAATCATAAGACCAGGTATGAAGTCTAACCTAAAAACAGTAAATGTGAGGGTAGGGTTGCATGCCTAAACAGGTAGGGTCGACCCCACCTCAACAGAAGTCCAACCCATGACTTTTTAGTCGTAGGGTCGGATGACTAAGAAGGTGTAGGGTTGACGGATCCTGCGACCCTACGTCCGACCCTACAATGACAGACAGAAACTAAAAATTAAGAAACTTTCTTAATTCACAGGGGATCTTTCCTAAACTCATTGGGACTTATTATGGAGGGTTTTTCTCTATAAATAGGACGTTCCTTAGCCTCTTTCACTCCTTTATAACCCTAATTGAGAGTGAGAGAAAGAGAAAAAGAAGGAAGAGAAGAAGAGAAGGAATCTTGAAGAAGAAGACTAAGGAAGAGGAGGAAGTTCAGAGAAACCTCTGAATAAAGGTATGAACCTAATTCTCTACCTGAATAAGAGATCCTATAATAGTTTTGAAGAACATAGGATTTGGAGAAACCCAAATCATCCATCCATGGACAAGTTCCAAGAGATTCCACGGAGGAAATCATTATGGACAATGAATAGTGTATAACTTGTAGTTTTGAGCCATAGAACAATCATAGAATGGACCATGAAAGTAAGCCAAAGGATCCAAACGTAAAGGAATGAACTTTAGAATGAAAGGTTGACTCAGAATAAATGTGGTCGCACGTAGGGTCGAATGATATCCAACCCTACGAGACCACTGGATTGACCAGATGCCCTCTAAAAGTTCCAGGGAGGGTGTGGTCGCACGTAGGGTCGAATGGTATCGACCCCACGTCCGACCCTACACCCTAGGGTCACAGAAACTGCTACCCCAGGTGCTACCCTACCTGCGACCCTACTATTTCAATTAGTATAAATCCATTGGAATTAATTCTAATTAAAATCTATCGACTTGTTAGGTCTTTCTAGTGATTTAAAAGTGATTCATAAAGCTTGAATGAGGATCTACGCTCAATCAAAGGTGAGGGAACAAGACCTAAATTAATTGGCTAATAATAAACTATTTTCATTTATTGAGTCCAATACCATGAATGATTCTATGATTCTATGATTGTAATGTGCATATCACATGTCATCTACTATTCTTGTTATTACTGTTCATGCGTATTTAATTCAGTTTATTTATAACACAATGATGATAATGATGCTAGGAAGAGGCATGTGAATGTATGTGTGTGGTTAATGTGCTTGATGTGAGTAGAGCATCAGGGGGAGGACGTGACACTATGGTTCATCCTGGTCACCGGACTCTAGCTCTATCTTTACTCAAGTCTTGTCCACTAACATCGTCGTATCGCCATTACCTTAGCAGAACTATTACGTCATAGGGCATCAGGGGAGGTGGTCTCGGACCGTGTTGTAAGACCCGTATCAAACTAACCTGGTCTTACCACCTTGAATTAGGTTTACCCATCATGGTCGAGCCAAATGGACCAAGGGCGTGAAGGAGATCGTGATCCCAGGTATCAAATTGGCCCAAAAACACTTAAATTAAGGGGAGGGTCGCATACCCAGCAAGGGAGGGTCGGACCCCCCAAGACAGAAAGTCAGACCCCTATTTTACAGGGGGGGGGGGGGTCAGACACTTTAGGATTTAGGGGTCGACGGGATCATCGACCCCCTCATTGACCCCCAGTTGCCGCCAGAAACTGAAATTAAGAAAGTTTCCTAATTACGGTTGGACTCTTTCCAAATCTCAAGGGGACTTATTTTAGGAGTTTCTACTCTATAAATAAGACGTCCCTAAGCCTCTTTTACTCCTTTTACAACCCTAATTGAATTGAGAGAAAGAGAAGAGAAGGAAGAGAAGATGAAGAGAAGCAAGGAAGAAAAGAAAGCAAAAAGGAGAAGAGTTGCAGAGAAGGAGTATTCTTCTCAGGTATGGATACTAATTCCATGAGTTTATACAGACCTTAGGTTAGGCAATGAAGAGAGTATGATCTCGGAGAGTCCCAAACCATCAACCCATGGTTAGGTTTTCATGGAAAACCATGGGGGAATTCATGAAAGCTATATAGGTGAATGATTTATGGTTTTAGACCATAGAATGTGTGTAGAATGGACTTTAGGAGCAAGCCATAGGACCCCAAACACGAAGAATGGACTGAAAGGAAGAAAATTGACCAAAACCCACAGGGGGTCGCACAAGGGGTCGATGGCCAATCAACCCTACCAGACCCTGAACATCGACCCCCAGTGTTCGAGAAGTCCAGAATATGGGTGGTCGCACCAGGGGTCGATCATGACTCCGACCATATCTCCGACCCCCAGTTAACAGCATGGTTTTTAAATTCAGAATTAATTCTAATTAAATTCTATCGACTTTATTAGGTCTTCTAGCAATATAATAACATTATAAAGGTGATTCTAAAGCTTGGAAGAGGATCTATTAACAAGCTAAGGTGAGGGAACAAGACCTAAACTAACTGGTTAATAATAAACTGTTTTATTTCTTGAGTCCAATGCCATATTGATTCTGTGTGTGTATACTTGTATGTGCATTCAACATGTCATCCAATATTTCTATTAATTGTTCATGCATATTTACTTTATTGTTTATAACATGATGATGGTGATGATGATAGGAATAGGCATGTGAATGTTTGTGTTTGGCCAGTGTATATGGTGCGGGTAGGGATGGTATCAACCAGTACAGCCATGACCGTTCTTCATGGGGTGTATATTGTGCCATGGTCTACTCAAGTCATGTCCACTGATGTCGTCGTATCGCCATTACCTTAGCAGAACTATTGCAACGTAGGGCATTAAGGAGGGTCTCGGTCTTTGAGTCCTATACTCTACCGGGGGGCCTTAGCTCTATCTCTACGGGTGCTCTTAGGGATGCTAGGGTGAGGCCTTGGATACACTGTTTGACATTAGGATTGGTTAGTTGCGAGCCCAGTTTGCAACCCTAGCCAGCAGGGGTTTATTTGTTAGTATGGTATCAACCGGTATAGCCATGCCATTTTCATGGGGAGTATATTGTGCCATTATGGGTGCTGTGGGCGACAGTGCCATTTTCATTGGGCGTATCCACACTCTCGTGCATAGAGGTGTGGTGGCCACCTATCCTTTCTATAGCACATTGCAAACTGCATACCAGACCACAGATATGAATTGAATGCATGCATATGATTGTTGAATTGTTTTGTTTACTTACTGAGCTCAAGTTGGGGAGCTGACCCTCGCGCGCACAATTCTTTTTAATTTCTGACGTTGCAGGTACTAGAAGATTTTGTCCACACGCCAACATATGGATGGGTGGAGGCTATGAATGAGCAAGCTGTGGAGAACGAACATGGTTCGTTAAGCGAGCATTTCACGGTGGATACGTTTAGTGTTTAGTTTTCGTATTTGGATATTGTAATATCTATTAAGTTATGTTTTGGTTACTTGGAAATAAATGGAATATTAATTATTTATCATGATTAGACCTCAGTTGATTATCTGTAAGACTTCTGCTATTTATTTTATTACCTCTGATTAATGTGGAGTGTGTTTTGGTTTATCATATGTGGGATAGCCTATTGTGAGATCCTGGTTGAACCGTTGGTTTATTGATGGTTCATCACACCATTCTGAATAGAGCAGAATTGGGGTGTGACAACTTGGTATCAGAGCATCTCAGGCCTTGTCCGTTGAACTAGCATACATTCATGATAAATTGTGAACTGAGATAGGATAAAAGTAAAAACAGTAATACTAACACATTATAAGCACAAGTGATGTTTGAGGCCAAACTTAAATGAGAATAATGCATCTATTAAAGGAAGAACAAATTTAAATACAATGTGAAAGAAACTAACGTATATACATAGCTAAAACAGAGTACAGTCCATAACCCGGACAGTTACTCTGTAGTACAAAGAAAGAGAAAAGATATAATCATGAAGCTGGAGGCGAAGGAGGAGGCGGCGCCTCACGATCTCTGTCATAGTCCTCAGTGTAGACTCTAGTCAACCAGGCTATCTGAGTCTGGGTCGTCTGCAGACTAGCTGTAAGATCGGCTACCCGCTGATCAGTCCGGTGCTGAGCCTCCATGAGCTCTCCCATCCTCATGGCTGATGTCCGTTGGGAGTCTAGTAGCTCATCCACTCTCACCCGCTGAGCATCTAGTAACTCTCCCATCCTCATGTCTGATGTACGCTAGGTGTCTATGAGCTCATCCACTCTCACACACTGAGCGTCTAGTAACTCCTCCATCCTCAGATCAGATCTGCGCTGAGCCTCTCTGATCTCATGCAACATCTCCATCATATCAGAAGGTGGGTGTGAAGGACCAGCCGCATGAGAAGGACCAGCCGCATGAGAAGGACCAGCCTCATGAGAAGGACCAGCCGCATATGAAGTACCAGCTCCAGCCGCATGCGTAGGTGAAGGCGGTGATATCGAGTCTACATCCATGTACATGCGGTCATCATCATCAGCAGGCTCCGCATGAACTCCAGCAGCGGCAGCAGCTGCCTCAGCGTCAGCTATCTCTACGCGAGTGTGAGGGCTCACCATCTCGTTCCTCTCCTCATCACTGACCTGGGCATCCCGCATGCCCATCTTGCAAATAGCCTCCCAATCTAGAGGCGATGAGAAGGACTTCTCCTGAATCTTCTCATCCAATAAATCAACCCCCAGGCGGGTAAGCAGAACAGTGATCATACGTCCGTACGGAAGGTTGCCAGTGTAACTGGGCAACGTAGCAGTGATCATGGTACGCATGATGATGTACGGAAGGCAGACGGGCTGTCTAGTGCAAATGTTGTACAGCAGATACTGGGTCAGCTGGGAAACCCTCTCGTAATGGCCACTCTGCGGGATCACGTTATGCTAAATAATCTTACAATATACCCGTGGAGCCGGATGCATATAGCATGCCCTCATCTGCCAACGATCAGGTCGTAGAAGCTGATTATCAATCTCAGCCTTCATTTCTGTGGAGGAGAACTGGTGCTCTCCAGGAGCACAGTAAACCATGGGGCCATCATAGGAAATGCCCAGTAGGTCGGCCAGCTATCGATAATCGGATGAAATGTTCACCCCTTTGACATAGCTTGTGATGCGCAGCTCATGACCCCTCTCAACATCATTGTAATCCCCCACCACCTGGAGGTTACAATAGAACTGGCGTACCAAATCCGGACAGGTGCAAGCGTCGTAACTGATGACAGGGAGCCATCCCATATCACCAAACACCCTCTCTACATTGAACAGGGCCAACTCAACCAAGTTCACCATACGACCACCCTCCACCTTCTTGCGAGCGAAGTGGGCATACTGTGCCTCAGCTTCGTTGGAACAGAAACGAAGAGGATCATGAACTCTAGGTACTTTGGTACGAGCCATAATATCTGCAAATAAGAAAGAAAAACAGATAGTACGTTAGTAGGGTAGAAAAGCCAAAATTTTGACATTATAACGACGTAAGTTGGCCAAAAGCCTCACTTGTCACCCATACACGTGGGCAGGAGGACTTACGTAGGTTATAACATATACTAAAACACTCACACAGTAGGAAATTCTAACTAATGGGATCCAATTTGAAGAAATTGTGAGAAATCAAAAATTTCGACAAATTAGGGCAAAAAGAGTAAAAATTCAAGTTTCTCGATAACCAACCGATGAAACTCAAAACTTTTTGAGGGCTTTCATTCCTCGAGACACCAATAACAAAAGCCCCCAATAAAAATAAAATTTTTATGATTGGAAAAAGTTTAATTTGAAAAATACAAGTTAAATGGGCAAAAACCTAGAAATGGAAACCTAAAAATAGGTAAAAATGAGAAAAAAATACCTGTAGGAGTGATGTGGACGTCGAAACATGGAACCGAAATGATCAATACAGCGGTGTGGCACTGTAGCAACTCAGAGGTGGGAGACGAGTCGAAACGGGGAAGAAATGATGGGAAATGAACCCAGAATCGGATCTTAAAAGTTTGATTTTTGGTCTGGGGGTCGGACAATTCGACCAGGATCAACGACCCCCATATCAACCCCAAAATTGAACCCCAGCTCTCAGGAATCTGACAGAAAACCAGGGGTCGGACCTGGGGGTCGGACACCCATCGACCCCCAGCTCTCGGGAAGAACAAGTTATTCCCAGGGTCGAATACTGAGGGTCGGACATATCATCGACCCCCACCATCGACCCTGCATAGAAAAGACAGTAATTTTCATCCAATGAGCTGAAAATTTTGAAATTTTATATCGATTAGCGTGCCTACATGAAGTATGAATGATTGTCTCACGTATTTTGATGATTTTTAGGCACCCACATTTTCAGAAGAAAATATGTCTGGGCGTAGAGTAACCAGGCAGAGCCGAAATCCAGTACCACCACCACCTGTAGAGGAAACTAGTCAAGAAAATATATATGCATAGGGAAATCCACAGGTTGTACCACCAGAAAATCCGGTTCAGGCGAATCCTACAAACTTGCCACCTCCACCACCGGAGCTAGCAATCATAGTTATGAACCTAGCACAACAGCTGCAACAAATGCAACACGCACAGGCTCAAATGCAAGCTGCAATGGGGATTAAGTTCTAGGCCGCACATGTCACACCCCAATTCCGCACTGTTCAGAATGGTGTGATGAACCGTTAGAAAACCAACGGTTCAACCAGGATCTCGAGTAGGCTATATCTGTGTTATCTAAACTCCCATACATCCATAATCATAATCAGAGTAAATACACAATAGCGAAAGTCTTATAATAAAATGAACTGATCTATTGTGATATTAATATTTAAATAACAAATTATTCTGTATCAGCTGAGACATAAATAAATATCAAATACATGTCTTTATTAAATCCAAATAAAGAAATGTAAGAAAATATCTAATCGAATACACATGAGTTACACTCGCAAGAGGAGTCATGTGTATCTACTTCAGCTTCAGCTTCCATCGCAGCTACGTTCCCGTATGCTAGAGCATTCCTATAGTCTTCAATGGTATAACCTGCATCATCAACTAAAATATTTGACGTCGAGGGGTGAGCACACATCATGGCTCAGTGAGTAAACAAAACAATGCAACATTACATATGCATGCAATCAATTCATATCTTTGGTCTGGTTTAAAGTTTGCAATATGCAATAGAAAGGTTTAGGGAGTCAAACGTCGCGTTTATTGACCCCGCCTCTATACACAAGTGTGTGACGCCACCCAAAGGTAACGTTTATCGTCGACTCACAAGCACCCAATCATGAACATTATACAACAAAGGTTAATGTTTATTGCTATATAGTGCCATACCAACACGTAAGCCCCTGTTGGCGAGGGCTGCAAACTAGCCTCGCAACTACTAATCCTAATGCCAAAAGTGTATCTAAGGCCTCACCCCAGCATCCCTCTGAATGTCCATAGAGATAGAGCTAAGGCCCCCGGTAGAGTCAGAGACTACAAGGACTGAGACCACCTCCCCTGATACTCTACGACATAATAGTTCTGCTAAAGTAATGGCGATACGACGATGCTAATGCACAAGACTTGAGTTAGAGATAGAGCTAAAGTGCTGAGACCCGCCAAAGGTTGACGTTTATTGACGTTCTCATCACACCTCCCCTAATACTCGCTCGCATCAAGTACACCAACCACACACATACAATCAAATGCCTATTCCTATCATCATCACCATCATGTTATAAACAATAAAATAAATATGCATGAACACATAATAGAAATATTGGATGACATGTTGTATGCACATTACAAACATCTTCGCATAGAATCAAGCATGGCATTGGACTCAAGAAAATAGAAAATAGTTTGTTATTAACCAATTAGTTTAGAGTTCTGTTTCCTCACCTTAGCTTGCTAATAGATACTTTTCCAAGCTTTATAATCACCTTTATATTGTTATTGTATTGCTAGAAGACCTAACAAAGTCGATAGAATTTAATTAGAATTAATTCTGAATTTAAAAACCATTTTGTTAACTAAGGGTCGGAGGTAGGGTCGGAGTCATGATCGACCCTGGGTGCGACCCTCCCCAAACTCTGAACTTCCCGAATACTGAGGGTCGATAGTTAGGATCACCTAGGGTCGGATGGTCATCGACCCTCAGTGCGACCCTCGGTGTACTTTGGTCAATTTCCCTCTTTTAGTCCATTTTCCATGCCTAGGATCCTATGGCCTGCTCCTACATGCCATTCAACATTCATTCCATGGTCTGAAACCATGAATCATCCACCTAAATAGCTTTCATGCATTCTCCTATGGTTTTCCATGAAAACCTAACCATAGGCTGATGGTTTGGGTTTATCCGAGATCACTTTCTCATCAATATCTAACCTCAGGTTTGTAGAAACTCGTGGAATTAGTATCTATACCTGAGAAGAATACTCCTTCTCTGCAACTCATCTTTTTTGGCTAACTCTCATCATCGCTTCTCTTCTTCTCCTTTTCCTTCTCTTCTCTTTCTCTCAATTCAATTAGGGTTGTGAAAGGAGTTAAAGGAGTGAAAGAGGCTTAGGGACGTCCTTTAAATAGAGTAGGAACATCCTAAAATAAGTCCCTTCGAGATTAGGAAAGAATTCAAATCGAAAATTAAGAAATTTCCTAATTTCAGTTTCGGAGGCAACTGAGGGTCGATGGGAGGGTCGATGATCCCGTCGACCCTAGGTTTTCTAAGTTGTCTGATCCTCCCTTCAAGACTGAGGGTTTGACTTTCTGTTTTGGGAGGTCCGACCCTCCTTGGCTGGGTATGCGACCCTCCCCTTAAATTAAGTGTTTTTGGGTCGATTTGATAACTGGGATCTCGATCTCCTTCATGCCCTTGGTCCATTTGACTCGACCATGATAGGTAAACCTGGTTCAAGGTGATAAGACCGGGTTAGATTGACACGGGTCTTACAACTCCCCCCTACTTATAAAAATTTCATCCTCGAAATTGTACGTACCTTCTGAATCAAATAAGTGAGGGTATTGCTTTCGCATAGCATTTTCTTCTTCCCATGTAATTTCTTCCATGTCTCTACTTTTCCATGTGACCTTAACATAATAGATATCTCGGTTGCATAGACGTTGAACCTTTCGGCTGGTGATTTCTGTTGGTGTTACTTCAAATGTCAAATCATCAGTCAAATCTGGTAAATCTACTGTCAACACGTGCGTTGGATCCTTGACATACTTCTTCAATAGAGAAATGTGAAATACGTCATGTACACTCGACATAGATGGTGGTAGTGCTAACTGATAAGCCACTTTACCATGCTTAGCTAGAATTTCATACGGCCCGACATATCTTGGACTTAGTTTCCCTTTCTGTCCGAACCTTTTCAATCCCCGCATAGGTGATACCTTCAAAAATACTTTATCACCTACAGCGAACTCCAGATCTCTACATCGAGTATCTGCATATTGCTTCTGACGGTTCTGAGCCGTTCTCACTCTTTCCTTGATAATGTCGAACACTCGGCAAGTCTCTTCAACAAACTCCGGTCCAACAATACTACGTTCTCCAACTTCATTCCAAAACAAAAGAAGTCAACACTTTCTGCCATACAGTGCTTCATAAGGTGACATATGTATAGTAGCCTGATAGCTATTGTTATACGCGAACTCGATCAATGGTAACTTTTCATCCCATGATCCTTTGAAATCAATTACACATGCTCGTAGCATATCTTCTAGAATCTAAATTGTACGCTCTGACTGTCCGTCTGTCTGTGGGTGGAATGCAGTACTGAACTTCAACGTTGTACCCATAGCCTTTTGTAATCCTTCCCAAAACTTGGAAGTAAATCATGGATCTCTATCGGATACAATGCTCTCTGGTACACCGTGTAATCGAACAATATTATCCACATACAGCTTTGCTAACCTTTCTAGAGTATACTGAGGTCGTATAGGTATGAAGCGAGTTATTTTCGTCAGACGGTCCACAATCACCCAAACTGCGTCAACTACTCGAGGAGTCAGTAGTAATCCCGTGACGAAGTCCATAGTGATGCAGTCCCATTTCCATGCTGGTTCTGGTAACGGCTGTAATAGTCTTGCGGGTCTTTGTCGTTCAGCCTTTACTTTCTGACAATTTAGGCATTGAGATACGAACTTGGCTACATCTGCTTTCATTCCCCTCCACCAATATATTTTCTTTAGATCATGATACATTTTTGTACTTCCAGGATGTATCGAATAAATGGTGGTATGGGCTTCTTTCATCAGTCGGTGTCTAATGTCCATACTTTCTGTTCAGGTACACATATTCTTCCTTTGTATTTCAGTACCCTTTCTTCGTCCAAGGTGAACTCAGGATTAGTCCTACCTTTCTCGATATCTTCTTGTACTATTCTCAGATAAGGATCTGATTTAATAGCTGTCTTCACTTCATCCATTATGTCTGGTATAATCTTCAAAGCGGCGAACATATTTGAAAACCGATGAATAAACCCTTGGTTGGCTGATCCATCCGTTGTGTCTATCACATACTGCTCGTTGCCATGATTGAATACCATTCCGGTAGTACACATTGCTGCAGTTGTGCTAATCTCTCCTTGCGATTTTATCATTGCTTTTCTGCTTAATGCATCCACTACTACGTTCGCTTTTCCCGGATGATACTGGATATCACAATTATAGTCTTTCAATAGTTCCAGCCATCTTCTTTGTTTCATATTCAACTCCTTCTGGTTATATAAATAAGTAAGACTTTTATGGTCCGACTTAATCTGAAATTTCTCTCCGTATAGGTAATGTCTCCATATTTTGACAGCATGTACTACTGCCGCTAACTCTAAATCATGGGTGGGATAATTTTTCTAATGTATTTTCAACTGTCTCGAGGCATAAGCAATTACTTGCTCTCCTAACAAAAGCACACATCCTAGTCCCAGTCCTGACGCATCAGTGTATAAAGTAAATGTCTGTCCTGGAACGGGGATAGTCAAAATCGGAGCGGATATCAATCTGGTCTTCAACGTTTAGAAACTCTTTTCATATTTATCGGTCCACACGAACTTTTCACCTTTCTTAGTAAACTGGTGAGAGGTACGTCCATCCGGGAATAGTCTTCTACGAATCTCCGATAATAACCAGCTAGACCTAGAAAACTTCTAATTTCTGAAACGCTCTTTGGTGCTTCCCACTTTACAATAGCCTCGATCTTGCTGGGGTGCACTTTGATTCCTTCAGCGGATACTACATGGCCTAAGAAGGCGACTTCACTTAGCCAAAACTCACACTTTGAAAATTTGGCATATAGCTTCTTTTTCCTTAAACGCTGTAGGGCGGCGTTTAGGTTCTTGATATGAGTTTCTTCATCCTTGGAGTAAACCAATATATCATCAATAAATACTATAACCGACGTATCCAACATATCATGGAAAACCCGGTTCATTAGTTCCATAAAAGTTGCTGGTGCGTTTGTTAATCCAAAAGACATGACCAAGAACTCATAATGTCCATATCTGGTCCTGAAAGCTGTCTTCGGAATGTCACCCTCTTTAATCTTCAACTGATGATAGCCTGATCGAAGATCAATCTTAGAAAATACCTTTGCTCCTTGCAACTGATCGAACAAGTCATCGATCCGAGGTAGTGGATATCGATTCTTGATTGTCAGTTTATTCAACTCCCGATAGTCGATGCATAATCGAATGCTACCGTCCTTCTTCTTCACGAATAACACCGGCACTCCCCATGGTGATATACTGGGTCGAATATAACCCTTCTCCAGCAGTTCCTGTAGTTGCACTTTCAGTTCCTTCACTTCAGTAGGAGCCATTCTGTAAGGTGCTTTTGATACTGGTGCGGCTCCAGGTACAAGGTCTATCACAAACTCTGTGGCTCGGTCGGGTGGTAATCCTGGTAGTTCCTCTAGAAATTCATCGGGATAGTCCCGCACAACTTCAATATCTTCCATTTGTGGTGCTTCCTTGGTTAGGTCGACCACTGACACTAGATACCCGACTGCCCCCTTCTCAAGGCACTTCTTAGCCTTTAGTGCTGAGAGTATGAGCTTGTGTCTACGGGGAAGTTTGGTTCCCGAAAAACTAAATTCTGCTCCTTCTTTGTCTTTAAATGTTAGCTTCTTTTCGGTGCATAATAGGTTTGCAGAATGCCGAGCTAACCAGTCCATTCCCAAGATGACGTCAAAGTCTGCCATCTCAAGTTGTATCAAGGTTGCATCTAAGGTTTTCTCGCCAATGAGAACTGGACATGGTCCATAGCCTTTCTCTAATTCCACTTCTAAGCCCATCGGTGACCGTACAAGTAATTTGTAGTCTAATGTTTTGATGGGTAAGTTTATCTTCTTTCCGAATGACACAGATATAAATGAATGAGTAGCTCCTGAATCAAAGAGTACTCTGGCAGGTACGCCATTTACAGGTACGATACCTGTGATTTATTTTACTTAGTCTACATGCTCATACATTGTAATTACAACTTTAAAAAGTTTCAGTCATACCTGTGACCACATCGGGTGATGCGGCAGCATCCTCGGATGTAACAGCATATACCCGTCCCTGATGGAACTGCTTCTTGGGCTTAGGGCACTCCCTTGCCATATGTCCCGATTGGTTGCAGTTAAAACACTTTGGGCCTTCAGAATTTGGCTTTGGCTGACGCTGAGCTACTGGAGTAGTCTTGGTTGCAGCAGTAAAATTCTGAGGGCGGAAAGGCTTATATGTCTTGTTATTGCCTCCGTTGTAAGAATTTCCAGCTGGCCTTTTGATACCCCGATTCTGTGTGAAATAACTCTCCTTCTGGCTCGATTCAATAACCTGAGCTATTTGGACAGCTTCATTATAAATCTTCTTTTCTAAGCCCAGAACGTGCTCTCTGATGCTTCCTCTCAGTCCCGTGACGAACCTATGGGTTTTGGTGTCTTCTTCCTGCATACTAAGTGGTGCGAAGAAAAACAGCTCTTCATAATGCTTTTGATATGCATCCACTGACATCTGTCCCTGATATAGACTCAGGAACTCCTTCTCCATAGAATCTCTGAAGCTTCGTGGAAAATATTTCTCAAAGAAAGCTTCTTTATAAACAGCCCAAGTCAGTTGGGCGTGCTTGGTCAGTAAGTACGCCCTGGCTGATTTCCACCAATGATGTGCGTCACCCTTCAGCATGAAGGTGGCACATAAAAATTTTTCTTCCTCTGTAATAGTCATCATGAGGAAATTTCTCTCCATCTCGTCTATCCAGTGTGCTGGCCATAATGGATCAGACGATTTGCCGTTAAATTCCCTGGGTTTCATCTTCAAAAACCTCCCAACGAGTCGAGAGTGATCCATCTGATTTTGGGGGTATGCCCCAAACATAGGGGGTGGATACTGATAATTAACCTGAGCTGCTTCCGGACCAGGTACTGGAATTTGTGCAGTAGGTTGTTGAGGTGATTGAGGTGCTGGGTGGTTACCCACCGGTGCTGCACTGGCTTGTCCCGTTTGCATGGGTGTAGCATGAGCTGCCTGGAACATGATTCCCATTGCAACCTGCATCTGGGCCTGTGCGTGTTGCATCTGTTGCAGCTGCTGAGCTAGGTTCATAACTACGGTTGCTAGTTCCGGTGGTGGAGGTGGCAAATTTGTAGGATTTGCCTGATCTGGATTGCCTGGGACATATACATTATCCTGGCTAGTTTCCTCCACAGGGGGTGGTGGTGGAACTGCATTTCGGCTCTGTCTGGTTACTCTTCTTCCAGACATATTTTCCTTCTAAGATGGGTGGTGCCTGAAAATCATCAAAATAAGTGAGAAAATAATTGATACTCCATATAGGCACATTAACCGATGTAAACTTTCAAATTTCAATTCTTTTATGAAAAAATACTGTCTTTTCTATGAAGGGTCGATGGTGAGGGTCGATGGTATGTCCGACCCTTAGTATCCGACCCTGGAGATAACCTGTCCCGAGAGCTGAGGGTCGATGGATGTCCGACCCTCAGTTCCGACCCTTAGTTTTCTGTCAGATTCCCGAGAGTCGAGGGTCGATGGGAGGGTCGATCCGAGGGTCGATGGTTCTGGTCGAATTGTCCGACCCTCAGACCAAAAATCAGATTTTTAAGATCCGATTTTGGGTCATTTCTTATTATTTCCTTCCCGTTTCAACTCGTCTCTCCCCTCTGAGTTGATACAGTGCCACTCCACTGTTTTTGGTCGGTTTGAGTCCGGGTTTCGACGTCCACGTCTTCCATACATGTATGTTCTCCCATTTTTATTTGTTTCTAGGTTTTCTTTTCTAGGTTTTTGCTCATTTAACTGGTATTCTTCAAATTAAACTTTTTCCAACTGTAAAAATTCAATTTTTATTGGGGGCTTTTGTTATTGGTGTCTCAAGGAACGAAAGCCCTCAAAATTTTTTGAGTTTCATCGGTTGGTTATCGAGAAACTTGGATTTTTGCTCGTTTGCCCTAATTTGTCGAAATTGTTTTTTCGATTTCTTGAAATTCCTTCAAATTAGACTTCATTAGTTCCAATTTCCCATTGTGTGAGTGTTGTAGGCTATGTTGGAACCTTCATAAGTTCTCCTGCCCGCGTGTACGGGTGAAAAGTGAGGCTTTTGGCCAATTTACGTCGTTAAAATGTTAAATTTCGGATTTTTATCCTATTAACTCCTTGTCCCCCTTTTTCTTTCTTATCTGCAGGTACCATGGCTCGTACCAAGATACCTAGAGTTCGTGATCCACTTCGCTTCCGCTCCAATGAAGCCGAGGCACAGTATGCCGACTATGCTCGTAAGAAAGTGGAGGGTGGTCGTTTGGTGAACTTGGCTGAGCTAGCCTTGTTCAACGTAGAGAGAGCATTTGGTGATATGGGGTGGCTCCCTGTCATCACTTACGACGCGTGCACATGTTCGGATTTGGTGCGTCAGTTCTATTGTAATCTCCAGGTGGTGGGGAATTACAATGACGTTGAGCGGGGTCAAGAGTTGCGCATCACCAGCTATGTTAAAGGGGTGCACATTTCATTTGACTATCGGCAACTGGCCGATCTGCTAGGCATTCCTTATGATGGCCCCATGGTGTACTGTGCGCCTGGAGAGCCCCAGTTTGTTTCCATGGAGATGAGGGCAGAGATCGAAAATCAGCTACTACGACCTGATCGCTGGCAGATGAAAGCCTGTTACATGCGTCCAGCTCCACGGGTCTTCTGCAAGATTATCCAGCATAATCTTATTCCGCAGAGTGGGCACTATGAGAGGGTTTCTCAGCTGACCCAGTTTTTGATATATAGTATCTGCACTAGACAGCCAGTCTGCCTTCCCTACATCATCATGCGGACCATGATTAGTGCTACATTGTCCGGTCATAGGGGTAATCTACCCTATGGACGCATGATTATTGTTCTTCTGACCCGCCTAGGGGTTGACTTGGTGGATGAGAAGATTCAGGAGAAGACCTTCTCGTCGCCTCTAGATTGGGAGGCTATCTGCAAGATGGGCATGCGGGATGCCCAAGTTAGTGACGAGGAGAGGAACGAGATGGTACGCCCTCACACTCGCATTGAGATGGTCGACGCCGAGGGGTGGCCGCTGCCGCTGCTAGAGCTCATGTGGATCCTGTCGATGATGACGATCGTATGTATATGGATGTCAACTCGATACCACCGCCTTCACCTACGCATGCTGTCACACCCCAATTCTGATCCAACCAGAACGGTGTGAGTGAACCATCATTGAACCAACGGTTCACACCAGGATCTCGAATAGGCCATGTCCACCCATACAAACCAATTACACATAACCACAATCAGAATATAAATATACAATGGAAGACTTTAAATAGAATGAACGCGAGTATCTATTGATAATTTAAATAAATATCCCATTATTCAAAATCAAACACATAATAATAATATCATTACATCCCTTTAATCCAATCAAAATAACTGAAATAGATAAATAAAATCCATCACAGGTACACGTAGAAAGGGCACTCGCATGAAGCGTCATGCTCGTCCTCTCTTGCTTGCACATCTAGAGTAGCCACACCTCCATACGCCGGAGCGTTCACATAGTCATCCACAGTATAACCTGCATCAACATCTAAAAACAATGTACGTACAAAGGGTGAGCACACAACACAGCTCAGTAAGACAATCAGACAGTTTCACAAGATTATGCATGAGTAACAATCATTTTATGCTGTGGTCTGGTTTTAAGTTTGCAATGTGCTATAGAAAGGTTTGGTGGCCCCCGCACCTCTATACACGAGTGTGTGGCATCGCACAGTAAATCACACTACCACCAACCCACATGCACCCATCATGGAATAGAGATAGAGCTAAGGTATACCCGCACCTCTCTGATACTCTACCCATACCAGTACCTAAGCCCCTTCGGGCCAGGGCTCGCAAACTGGGCTCGCAACTAACCAATCCTATATGTCAACAATGTATGCTCTATCCCAGCACAGCCATCTACGGCATAGAGATAGAGCTAGAGCGTGCAGGCCGGGTCGGAGACCACCACACCTCACCTCCAACTGATACCCTATCCGCAATTAACCCACTAGGATAGAAACAATACGCAGGTAGACCCTATCCCAACATAACTCCCTACGGCATAGAGATAGAGCTAAAGCATCGTGGACAAGCCAGCGTCGACTCGGAATCCTCAGTACCACATAACAATGGCCGGGACAACATCAATATCGGAGACCACCGTACCACGATCTTCCCCGGGGCCCATGCCCCACTCCACACACCAACGAAAACAATCACATGCCTAACAATCACATCCTATGAATGCATGAATAATAATAATAACTGAAAGTAAAGGATGGCATGTGAATATGCACAAACATCACATCATAGATATTCAATGATTAACAACGATTTACTGTCCATTAATTATTAGGTTTAGGTCAGATTCCCTTACCTGACGCTCGTTCGATAACTTGCTCCACGTCGCAAGATCCAAACGATAAGTCACCAAGTCCTACAATATTATTAGGGTTTCATTAAAATAACATTCTTAGAGTTTCATGTTGGTCGAAAACCAACAGAGATCACAACTACCCTCACAGAGCTGACCGGTGGCATGTACCGGTCGCAGCTCTGTGGGAAAGACTGGCGACCGGTATGGTCAGCCGGTCCCCCACAGATAACCTCCCGAGAGGTAGCGGTCGCAACATACCGGTCGCACTATGTGCAACCGGTATAGTCGACCGGTATGTCTCCGGAAGACCATACATGGGTTCTTCGACTGCCGTCGATCATCCTCCATGGATTTTCAGGGTTTCTCCTATCCATTCTAAGTCTAGGCTTTGAGTTAGAGTTATCCCCAACTCATTGAAGTCTCGTTTCGATGAATATCATCTCGAAACTCAAATCTAGGGTTTGACGGCAACTTAGGGTTTATTGGCCAATTTAGGGTTTTAGATCAATACCTACTTTCCATGGTATTGATCCACCCACACAACTATCATGGGGTAAGAAGATGGATTCAAACACTTACCGTTGACAGGCGTAGCGTGAGCTTCGTCAAACGGTAATGGCGGCACCTCCTTCTTCTTCCTAGCTCCTTCTCCTTTCCAAGCTCTTTCTCTTCTCTAGGGTTTGTGAGAGACAATGGAAAGGATTTGAGGGGGTTTAAGGGTGTATTTATAGGCTAGAAATAGGGTTTAGTAACCCTACTAGGATTAGGAAACATCTAGGATTCGAAATCAGGAAAGCGGGACCCGCAGAGACCAATTTCCAAATTCCCGCACATAGCTGTGTAGGCCATACCGGTCGACCGGTACCATCATCCGGTACCATCAACCGGTATCTAAAATCAGGTATAATTGGTCAACTTTGGTCCGATTTCGTACCTATTTGTTATCCGCTTGCCCCGTCTGGCTCGGTGATGATCGGAAGACCTGTCACGATACAAAACCAAGGTTAGACCGGGTTTTCAGAGTGCGGGTCTTACACATGTGGCTGGAGTGGGTACTTCTTCTGCGGCGGATCCTGTACCTGAGACTGGTCCTTCTCATGCGGCTGGTCCTTCACGCCCACCATCTGATATGATGGAGATGCTGTAGGAGATCAGGGAGGCTCAGCGCAGATCTGATCTGAGGATGGAGGAGTTGCTAGACGCTCAGCGTGTGAGAGTGGATGAGCTGCTAGCCGCCCAGCGCATATCAGACACGTGGATGGGAGAGCTCGTAGAGGTTCAGCGTGCGACTGATAGGAGGGTAGCCGATCTTGCGACTAGTCTATAGACGACCCAGACTTAGATAGCCTGGTTGACTAGAGTCTATGTCGAGGACTACGACAGAGACCGTAAGGCCCCGCCTCCTCCTTCACCTCTAGCTTCTTGATTGTACTTTATTTTCCTTGTACTACAGAGTAACTGTTTGGGTTGTGGACTGTACTCTGCTTTAGTTATGTATATACGTTTTGTTTCTCTCTCTCATTGTATGTAACTTGTTTCCCCTTTAATAGATGCAGTATTCTCTTTTTAAATTTGATCTCAACCATCACTTGTGCTTACAGTGTGTTAATATTAATGTTTTTACTTTTATCCTATCTCAGTTCACAATTGTCTTGAATGTATGTTAGTTCAGCGGACAAGGCCTGAGATGCTCTGATACCAAATTGTCACACCCCAATTCCGCACTGTTCAGAATGGTGTGATGAACCGCTAGCAAACCAACGGTTCAACCAGGATCTCGAGTAGGCTATATCCGTGTTATCTAAACTCCCATACATCCATAATCATAATCAGAGTAAATACACAATAGCAGAAGTTTTATAATAAAATGAACTGAGAATCTACTATGATATTAATATTTAAATAGAAAATTATTCTGTATCAACTGAGACATAAATAAATATCAAATACATGTCTTAATTAAATCCAAATAAAGAAACATAAGAAAATATCTAATCGAATACACATGAGTTGCACTCGCAAGAGGAGTCATGTGTATCTACTTCACCTTCAGCTTCCATCGCCGCTACGTTCCCGTATGCTGGAGCATTCATATAGTCTTCAACGTTATACCCAGCATCATCAACTAAAATATTCGACGTCGAGGGTGAGCACACATCATGGCTCAGTGAGTAAACAAAACAATGCAACATTACATATGCATGCAATCGATTCATATCTTTGGTCTAGTTTAAAGTTTGCAATATGCAATAGAAAGGTTTAGGTAGTCAAAGGTCACGTTTATTGACCCTGCCTCTATACACAAGTGTGTGACGCCGCCCGAAGGTAACGTTTTTCGTCGACTCACAAGCACCCAATCATGAACATTATATAACAAAGGTTAACGTTTATTGCTATATAGTGCCATACCAACATGTAAGCCCCTGTTGGCGAGGGCTGCAAACTGGGCTCGCAACTAACCAATCCTAATGCCAAAAGTATATCCAAGGCCTCACCCTAGCATCCCTCAGAATGTCCATAGAGATAGAGCTAAGGCCCCCCGGTAGAGTCAGAGACTACAAGGACCGAGACCACATCCCCTGATACTCTACGACATAATAGTTCTGCTAAAGTAATGGCGATACGACGATGCTAATGCACAAGACTTGAGTTCGAGATAGAGCTAAAGTGATGAGACCCGCCAAAGGTTAACGTATATTGACGTTCTCATCACACCTCCCCTGATACTCGCTCGCATCAAGTACACCAACCACACACATACAATCACATGCCTATTCCTATCATCATCACCATCATGTTATAAACAATAAAATAAATATGCATGAACAAATAATAGAAATATTGGATGACATGTTGTATGCACATTACAAACATCTTCGCATAGAATCAAGCATGGCATTGGACTCAAGAAAATAGAAAATTATTTGTTATTAACCAATTAGTTTAGAGTTCTGTTTCGTCACCTTAGCTTGCTAATAGATACTTTTCCAAGCTTTATAATCACCTTTATATTGTTATTGTATTGCGAGAAGACCTAACAAAGTCGATAGAATTTAATTAGAATTAATTATGAATTAAAAAACCATTCTGTTAACTGAGGGTCGGAGGTAGGGTCAGAGTCATGGTCGACCCTAGGTGCGTCCCTCCCCAAACTCTGAACTTCCCGAACACTGAGGGTCGATAGTTAGGATCAACTGGGGTCGGATGGTCATCGACCCTCGGTGCGACCCTCGGTGTACTTTGGTTAATTTCCCTGTTTTAGTCCATTCTTCGTGCTTGGGATCCTATGGCTTGCTCCTACATTCCATTCAACATTCATTCCATGGTCTGAAACCATGAATCATCCACCTAAATAGCTTTCATGCATTCTCCTATGGTTTTCCATGAAAACCTAACCATAGGCTGTTGGTTTGGGTTTCTCTGAGATCACTTTCTCATCAATATCTAACCTCAGGTCTGTAGAAACTCATGGAATTAGTATATATACCTGAGAAGAATACTCCTTCTCTGCAACTCTTCTCTTTTGGCTAACTCTCTTCCTCGCTTCTCTTCTTCTCCTTTTCCTTCTCTTCTCTTTCTCTCAATTCAATTAGGGTTGTGAAAGGAGTGAAAGAGGCCTAGAGACGTCCTTTAAATAGAGTAGGAACATCCTAAAATAAGTCCCTTCGAGATTAGGAAAGAATCCAAATAAAAAATTAAGAAATTTCCTAATTTCAGTTTCGGAGGCAACTGAGGGTCGATGGGAGGGTCGATGATCCCGTCGACCCTAGGTTTTTTAAGTTGTCCGACCCTCCCTTCAAAACTGAGGGTATGACTTTCTGTTTTGGGATGTCCGACCCTCCTTGGTTGGGTATGACCCTCCCCTTAAATTAAGTGTTTTTGGGTCGATTTGATACCTGGGATCTCGATCTCCTTCACGCCCTTGGTCCATTTGACTCGACCATGATAGGTAAACCTCGTTCAAGGTGATAAGACCGGGTTAGATTGACAAGGGTCTTACAGCACATGCTACACCCATGCAGACTGGACAAGCCAGTGCAGCACCGGTGGGTAACCACCTAGCACCTCAAACACCTCAACCACCAGCTGCACAGATTCCAGTACCAGGTCCGGAAGCAGCTCAGGTTAATTATCAGTATCCACAACCTATGTTTGGGGCATACCCCCAAAATCAGATGGATCACTCTCAACTGGTAGAGAGATCTTTGAAGATGAAGCCCAAGGAATTTAACGGTAAACCGTCTGATCCGTTATGGCTAGCACAATGGATCAACGAGATGGAGAGAAACTTTCTTATGATGACTATTACAGAAGAAGAAAAGGTATTATGTGCCACCTTCATGCTAAAAGGCGTTGCACATCATTGGTGGAAATCTACTAGGGCCTATCTATTGACCAAGCACGCCCTATTGACTTGGGCTATTTATAAAGAAGCTTTCTTTGAGAAGTATTTTCCCCGAAGCTTCAGAGATTCTATGGAGAAGGAGTTCCTGAGTTTATATCAGGGCCAGATGTCCGTGGATGCATATCAACAGCGTTATGAGGAGCTGTTTTTCTTTGCACCACTTAGTATGCAAGAAGAAGACACTAAGACCCGTAGGTTTGTCACGGGACTTAGAGGAAGCATCAGAGAGCACGTTCTAGGTTTGGAAAAGAAGATATATAATGAAGCTATCCAAATTGCTTGATTTATTGAATCAAGCCAGAAGGAAAGCTATTTTACATAGAACAGAGGCATAAAAAGGCCAGCCGAAATTGCTTATAACGGAGGGCACAACAAGACATTTAAACCCTTCCGTGCTCAAGGCTTTACTGCTGCATCCAAGACTACCCCGGTAACTCAACAACAACCAAAACCAAATTCTGAAGGTCCGAGATGTTATAACTACAACCAAGTGGGACATATGATAAGGGAGTGCCCTAAGCCCAAGAAGCAATTACATCAAGGACGAGTATATGCTGTGACATCCGAGGATGCTGCCGCGTCACCCGATGTGGTCACAGGTATGACCGAAACCTTTTAAGTTGTATTACATTGTATGAGCATGTAGACTAAGTTAAATAAATCACAGGTATCATACCTAAAAATGGCTTACCCGCCAAAGTACTCTTTGATTCAGGAGCTACTCATTCCTTTATATCTGTGTCATTTGGAAAGAAGCTGAACTTACCCATCAAAACATTGGACTACAAACTACTTGTACGGTCACCGATGGGGTTAGAAGTGGAATTAGAGAAAGGTTATGGGCCATGTCCAGTTCTCATTGGCGAGAAAACCATAGATCCAACCTTGATCCAACTTGGGATGGCAGACTTTGATGTCATCTTGGGAATGGACTGGTTAGCTCGGCATTCTGTGAACCTATTATGCGCCGAAAATAAGCTAACATTTAAAGACAAAGAAGGAGCAGAATTCAGTTTTGCGGGAACCAAACTTCCCCGTAAACGCAAGCCCATACTCTCAGCACTAAAGGCTAAGAAGTGCCTTGAGAAGGGGGCAGTCGGGTATCTAGTATTAGTGGTCGACCTAACTAAGGAAGCACCACGAATGGAAGATATTGATGTCGGGCGGGACTATCCCGACTTATTTTCAGAGGAACTACCAGGATTACCACCCGACAGAGCCACAGAGTTTGTGATAGACCTTATACCTGGAGCCGCACCAGTATCAAAAGCACCTTATAGAATGGCTCCTACTAAACTGAAGGAATTGAAAGTTCAACTACAAGAACTGCTGGACAAGGGTTATATTTGACCCAGTATATCACCATGGGGAGCGCCAGTATTGTTCGTAAAGAAGAAGGATGGTAGCGTTCGACTATGTATCGACTATCGGGAGCTGAATAAACTGACAATCAAGAATCGATATCCACTACCTAGGATCGATGACTTGTTCGATCAGTTGCAAGGGGAAAAAGTATTTTCTAAGATCGACCTTCGGTCAGACTATCATCAGTTGAAGATTAAATAGGGTGATATTCCTAAGACAGCTTGCAAGACCAGATATGGACGTTATGAATTCTTGGTCATGTCTTTTGGATTAACAAACGCACCAGCAACTTTCATGGAACTTATGAACTGGGTTTTCCATGATATGTTGGATACGTCGGTTATTGTATTTATTGATGATATATTGGTATATTCCAAGGACAAATAAACCCATATTAAAAACCTAAACGCCGCCCTATAGCGTTTAAGGAAAGAGAAGCTATATGCCAAATTTACCAAGTGTGAGTTTTGGCTAAGTGAAGTCGCCTTCCTAGGCCATGTAGTATCCGCTGAAGGAATCAAAGTGGACCCCAGCAAGATCGAGGCTATTGTAAAGTGGGAAGCACCAAAGAGTGTTGCAGAAATTAGAAGTTTTCTAGGTCTCGCTGGTTATTATTAGAGATTTGTAGAAGACTATTCCTGGATTGCCAAACCTCTCACCAGTTTGACTAAGAAAGGTGAAAAGTTTGTGTGGACGGATAAATGTGAGAAGAGCTTTCAGACATTAAAGACCAGGTTGATATCCACTCCGATTTTGACTATTCCTGTCCCAGGACAGCCATTTACCCTATACACTGATGCGTCAAGAATGGGATTAGGATGTGTGCTTATGCAAGGAGAACAAGTAATTGCTTATGCCTCAAGACAGTTGAAGACACATGAGAAAAACTATCCCACTCATGATTTGGAGTTAGCAGCAGTTGTACATGCTGTCAAGATATGGAGACATTACCTATACGGAGAGAAGTTCCAGATTAAGTCGGACCATAAAAGTCTTACTTATTTATTTATTCAGAAGGAGTTGAATATGAGACAAAGAAGATGGCTGGAACTATTGAAAGACTATGATTGTGATATCCGGTATCATCCAGGAAAAGCTAATGTAGTAGCGTATGCGTTGAGCAGAAAGGCAATGATAAAATCTCAAGGAGGGGTTAGCACAACTGTAGAAATGTGTACTACCGGAATGGTATTCAATCACGACAACGAGCAGTATGTGATAGATACAACGGGTGGATCAGCCGACCAAGGGTTTATTCATCGGTTTTCAAATATGTTCGCTGCATTGAAGATTATACCGGACATTATTGATGAACTGAAGACAACTATCAAATCAGACCCTTATCTGAGAATGGTGCAAGAAGACATCGAAAAGGTAGAACTAACCCTGAGTTCACCTTGGACGAAGAGAAGGTACTGAAGTACAAAGGAAGGATATGTATACCCGAAATAGAAAGTGTGGACATTAGACACCGACTGATGAAAGAAGCTATATTGGTACAAAAATGTACAAAAATGTATAAAGAAAGCTATATTTGTACTGAAGGATTGCAAAAGGCTATGGGTACAACATTGAAGTTTAGTACTGCATTCCATCTACAGACAGATGGACAGTCAGAGCATACAATTCAGATTCTAGAAGATATACTACGAGCATGTGTAATTGACTTCAAAGGATCGTGGGATGAAAAGTTACCACTGATCGAGTTCGCTTATAACAATAGCTACCAGGCTACTATACAGATGTCACCCTACGAAGCACTGTATGGTAGAAAGTATCGAACTCTTTTGTTTTGGAATGAAGTTAGAGAACGCAGTATTGTTGGGCCAGAATTTGTCGAAGAGACTTGTCGCGTAGTTGACATTATCAAGGAAAGGGTAAGAACAGCTCAGAACCGCTAGAAGCAATATGCAGATACTCGACGCAGAGATCTTGAGTTCGCCGTGGGTGATAAAGTATTCTTGAAAGTATCGCCTATGCAAGGATTGAAATGGTTCAGACAGAAAGGGAAATTAAGTCCAAGATATGTCGGGCCATATGAGATTCTAACTAAGCATGGGAAAGTGGCTTACCAGTTAGCACTACCACCATCTATGTCAAGTGTGCATGATGTATTTGATATTTCCCTATTGAAGAAGTATGTCAAGGATCCCACGCACGTCCTGACGGTAGATCTACCGGAATTGACTGATGAATTGATATTTGAAGTAACACCAACTGAAATCACCAGTCGAAAGGTTCAACGACTACGCAACCGAGATATCTATTATGTTAAGATTACTTGGAGAAGTAGAGACATGGAAGAAATTACATGGGAAGAAGAGAATGCTATGCGGAAGCAATACCCTCACTTATTTGATTTAGAAGGTACGTACAATTTCGTGGACAAAATTTTTATAAGTAGGGGGGAGTTGTAAGACCCGTATCAAACTAACCCGGTCTTACCACCTTGAATCAGGTTTACCCATCATGGTCGAGCCAAATGGACCAAGGGCGTGAAGGAGATCGTGATCCCAGGTATCAAATCGACCCAAAAATACTTAAATTAAGGGGAGGGTCGCATAACCAGCAAGGGAGGGTCAGACCCCCTGTTTTACAGAGGGGGTCGGACACTTTAGGATTTAGGGGTCGACGGGATCATCGACCCCCTCATCGACCCCCAGTTGCCGACAGAAACTGAAATTACGAAAGTTTCTTAATTTCGGTTGGACTCTTTCCAAATCTCAATGTGACTTATTTTAGGAGTTTCTACTCTATAAATAGGACGTCCCTAAGCCTCTTTTACTACTTTTACAACCCTAATTGAATTGAGAAAAAGAGAAGAGAAGGAAGAGAAGAAGATGAGAAGCAAGGAAGAGAAGAAAGCAAAAAGGATAAGAGTTGCAGAGAAGGAGTATTCTTCTCACGTATGGATACTAATTCCATGAGTTTCTACAGACCTTAGGTTAGGTAATGAAGAGAGTATGATCTCGAAGAGTCCCAGACCATCAACCCATGGTTAGGTTTTCATGGAAAACCATGGGGAATTCATGAAAGCTATATAGGTGAATGATTCATGGTTTTGGACCATAGAATGTGTGTAGAATGGACTTTTGGAGCAAGCCATAGGACCCCAAACACGAAGAATGGACTGAAAGGAAGAAAATTGACCAAAACTCACAGGGGGTCGCACATACCAGACCCTGAACATCGACCCCCAGTGTTCGGGAAGTCCAGAATAGGGGTGGTTGTACCAGGGGTCGATCATGACTCCGACCCTATCTCCGACCCCCAGTTAACAGCATGGTTTTTAAATTTGGAATTAATTCTAATTAAATTCTATCGACTTTATTAGGTCTTCTAACAATATAATAACATTATAAAGGTGATTCTAAAGCTTGGAAGAGGATCTATTAACAAGCTAAGGTGAGGGAACAAGACCTAAACTAACTGGTTAATAATAAACTGTTTTATTTCTTGAGTCCAATGCCATATTGATTCTGTGTGTGTATGCTTGTATGTGCATTCAACATGTCATCCAATATTTCTATTAATTGTTCATGCATATTTACTTTATTGTTTATAACATGATGATGGTGATGATGATAGGAATAGGCATGTGAATGTTTGTGTTTGGCCAGCGTATATGGTGCGGGTAGGGATGGTATTAACCGGTACAGCCATGACCGTACTTCATGGGGTTTATATTGTGCCATGGTCTACTCAAGTCATGTCCACTGATGTCATCGTATCGTCATTACCTTAGCAGAACTATTGCGACGTAGGGCATCAAGGAGGGTCTCAGTCTTTGAGGCCTATACTCTACCGGGGGGCCTTAGCTCTATCTCTATGGGTGCTCTAAGGGATGCTGGGGTGAGGCCTTGGATACACTGTTTGACATTAGGATTGGTTAGTTGCAAGCCCAGTTTACAACCCTAGCCAGCAAGGGTTTATTTGTTGGTATGGTATCAATCGGTACAGCCATGCCGTTTTCATGGGGTGTATATTGTGCCATTATGGGTGCTGTGGGCGGCAGTGCCGTTTTCATTGGGCGTATCCACACTCTCGTGCATAGAGGTGTGGTGGCCACCTATCCTTTCTATAGCACATTACAAACTATATACCAGACCACAGATATGAATTGAATGCATGCATATGATTGTTGCATTATTTTGTTTACTCACTGAGCTCAAGTTGGAGAGCTGACCCTCGCACGTGCAATTCTTTTTAGTTTCTGATGTTGCAGGTACTATGATTGAAGATTTTGTCTACACGCCAACATATGGACGGGTGGAGGCTATGAATGAGCAAGCTGTGGAGAACGAACAAGGTTCGCTAAGCGAGCATTTCATGGTGGATACGTTTAGTGTTTAGTTTTCGTATTTGGATATTGTAATATATATTAAGTTATGTTTTGGTTACTTAGAAATAAATGGAATATTAATTATTTATCATGATTAGACCTCAGTTCATTATCTGTAAGACTTCTGCTATTTATTTTATTACCTCTGATTAATGTGGAGTGTGTTTTGGTTTATCATATGTGGGATAGCCTATTGTGAGATCCTGGTTAAACCATTGGTTTATTGACGGTTCATCACACCATTCTGAATAGAGCGGACTTGGGGTGTGACACGTGTAGTCTCTAACTCTGCCGAGAGGCCTTAGCTCTATCTCTATGGACATATTGAGGGATGCTAGGGTGAGGCCATGGATACACTATTTGACATTAGGATTGGTTAGTTGCGAGCCCAGTTTGCAAGCCCTCGCCAACAGGGGCTTACGTGTTGGTATGGGTAGAGCATCAGGGGAAGTGTGATGCGGTACGGTCCTAAGCACTTTAGCTCTATCTCTATTCTATGTTGGGTGCATGTGGGGCGGCAATGGTATTTGATCCATTGGGCGGTTCCACACATTCGTGTATAGAGGTGCAGCGGCCACCTATCCTTTCTATTGCACATTGAAAACTTTTCAACCAGACCAAAGAGATGAATTGAATGCATGCATATGTTTATTGCATTATTTTGTTTGCTCACTGAGCCGTGATATGTGCTCACCCTTTTCAAATTTGAATATTTTAGTTGATGATGCAGGTATGACAGTGGAAGATTATATGAATCCTCCAACATATAGGCATGTGGCGGCAATGGAAGCAGAAGTGATGATGGAGTCGCATGATTCATCATGCGAGTGCAACTCCTATGTTTTTTATTAGACTTTTATCTGGATTATTAAGGAAATATAATTGATTATTTTATTTACTTATGTCTTAGTGAATGAAAGATAATTGGATATTTTATTTATGTTATCATTCTTAGATTCTTAGTTCATTTAATATATAAGACTTCCGCTATTGTTTATTTACTCTGATTATGGTTGTAGATGTGTATGGTTTAAGCAAACGGACACAGCCTATTCGAGATCCTTGTTGAACCGTTGGTTTATTATCGGTTCATCACACCATTCTGAATAGTACGAAATTGAGGTGTGACAATCATTGTGGACGGACCTCTACCAAGAGCATGGCACTTTAGCTGAGGAGCTTGTCCAGATTCTCATCTCGGAGGACCAGCCAGAGCATACTTTCCAGATAGCATCTTTGCAAGGAAAAATACGTGACAACCTGGTTGCATTTCTCTGAGGAAATGCCGACGTCTTCAAATGGTCGACAATAGATATGCCTGGAATTGAAAAGGTGCTCATGGAGCATTGTCTGTCTGTAGACCCCCAACATTGGTCAGTTAGGCAGAAGAAGAGTAGCTTCACTCCTGAGAGGCAAGAGAACATCAATGAAGAGGTGGACAAGCTTTTGCAAGTGAGATTCATTAGAGAAGTGAAATACCTAGAATGGTTATCAAATGTTGTAATTGTAAGACCCGTAATCCAAGAATCCAGTCTAACATGGGTTATCGTGTCGTGACCGGTTTTCCCATCATAACCGGGTCAGATGAGATGGCCGAATGATGAAGCCATGCATCAATGTATAAAAACTGGCAACTTCAATACTGATCGGTGTTTCGTCCCTAAATCATTTTTGCAGCCTACCAAGCTGATTAGACCTGCAAGGAAAAACACAAGGCAAAGGGTAGGTGGGCCTTTGACCCTGGGTCCACTCCAATGCCAAAGTTAGGGATCCTATGAACAGTCAATGGGCTTGGTGTCTGGGCCCACTTAAATATTTATGGGTAAGTGGGGGATTCTAGGTTGAGGTGTTAGAGCTCGAATCCCTAGGAGTATGAGTATTAAATGTTGTGTACATTTATTCTTGGGATTTAGGGGCTATTTATAGTGAATAGTGCCTCTTCGTAAAGTTACTTTTACCCTTAACGGTCGTGGAGATGACTCATTTACCCTTGAATCCTTGGAGCAGACTAAATGAGCCTAGCTAGAAGCAGTTGGGCCTAAGATGACTGATGGGCCTTTTTCTGAAGTCCTATTGAGTTGGTGCTTACATGGACTAAGACCTCCAGATGGCATCTATGTGGATGAGGTTATCCACCTGGCTTTACCCTATAGGGTGATTTGATAAGTTACCTTAACACTTGCCTCCTTGCTCTGTTGAACCTTGAAGGTTTAATTGAGTAAGTAGAAAAAATAAAAACTTTGAAGTTGACACTTGTCTCCTTGCTTAGTTGAATCTATAAGATTTGGCTGAGAAGTAAGTCCGATCTATGAGTAAGGAATCTTTTAGGTCCCTTATCGTGTGATGGAATTTATACGTTTCTCAGAGTTATATCCGCATTACGTAGTTGTGCTTTGGTGGTTAGTCAAACACTCACGGGCTTCGACAAACTTTTGCACTGTGAGTCAGAGTTTCAATTGTTAGTTAGGTATGCATGGCTTTGGGTATATGCCTGCGCCTTTGGGACGAGCTTTGATGTCAGTTAAATCCATGGAGTCCTGAAGTTAATGTTACAGTATAGGAGGCGTACTTCCTTGGGCGGTCAAATAGGCTCAATTTAGGTGTCAAAGCTGCGCCGTAGTTGTCAAGCTTTCTTGGTTGGCCAAGTATGCTCATTCTTTGAAGTAATTCCGCTCAAATGGAGCCAAGCTTTCATGGTTGGCCAGATATGATCGGTTCTAATGTGAGACCATGCCATAGTTGCCGTGGTTCCTTGGTTGGCCGTATATGCTCGGTTCTTGAAGGAAGTCTGATCTATGGTAGCTGAGCTTCATTAGTCAGCCATGTATGCTTGGTTATTGGAGGAAATCTGATTTATGGCAGTTGAGCTTCGCTGGTCAGCCACATATGATCGGTTGTTGGAGGAAGTATGATTTAAGAAAGTCGAGCTTTACTGGTCTGCCACATATGCTCAGTTGCTGGAGGAAATCCGATCTATGGCAGCCGAGCTTCGCTGGTTGATCACGTATGCTCGATTGTAGGTGGAAATCCAATCTATGGTAGTCGAGTTTACTGGTCGGCTACATATGCTCGGACGTTGGAGGAAGTCCAATCTATGGATGTCGAGCTTTGTTGGTCAGCCATGTATGCTCTGTTGTTGGTGGAGATCCAATCTACAAAAGCAGAGCTTCATTGGTTGGCCACGTATGCTTGGTTGTTAGTGGAAATATGATCTATGGAAGCCGAGCTTCGCCGGTTGGCCATGTATGCTCGGTTGTTGAAGGTTTGTCTACATCATAATTGTCGATCCTGTGATGTCAAAAATGATTGGTCGCCCCCCCCCCCCACTTTTTGTAAGTCCCCATTCGAACCGTTACTGCCTGAAAATATCTTTTTGAAGTAGAAGAGTTTTCTTGAGTATTTGAACAGTCGTCTACTGGGATGGTTCCACGTGGTGACCCTTCATAGGTTTCCAGCGACAAAATTTTTTTTATAAGGAGGGTCACTATTCTCACTCCTTTCACCTTTCGACTTTTACTGTGAGTGAAAGATTACTTTGACTTCCTTTGAATTTCCTCTTGAATTTCTTTGAATTTCTCTTTGATGGTCTTTGAAGGTTTTTGAATCTTCTTTGAATCTCCTTTGAAGTTCTTTAAGGATTCAAGTGATCGATTGAGAGCTGTAAATCACCTTGATCTGTGGCTTTTAAGATCTTTTCAGGAAGAGTAAGTCATTTCTTCCTCGTCCTTTTGTTCGCCTTTACTTTTTGATACGTCTGAATCTGTGGGACAAAGGAGGAGATCTAGTCCAGTATATGGGGATCTGATGATAATCGCACCTTGTCGGATAGAAGGGGTGGCAAGGATGTCCCTTCTCGGGGAGGAAGTGTAAGACCCGCACTCCATGAACCTGATCTAAACCTTGTTTCATGTCGTAACAGGTCTTCCAATCATCACTGGACCAAACGGGATGAGTAGATGTCAACTAAGTATAAAAATCGGACCAATCGGACCAATTCAGGTATGAAAAGTTAGATATCGGTCGATGGTACCAGTCTATGGTACCAGTCGATGGTCGATCGGTATAGCCTGCGCAGTATGGATCCGAAAATGGATCTCTACGGGTCCCACTTTCCAAATTTTAAATCGAAGGACTTTCCTAATGTTAGGAGGCTTCCTAAACCTAATCCTAGCCTATATAAGGACCCTTAAACCTCCTAAAACCTCTTCCATTGATTCTCACAAACCCTAGAGAGGAGAAAGAGGTTGAAGAAGGAGAAGAAGCTAGGAAGGAGAGGGAAGAGCCACCATTACCATTCGACAAAGAACACGTTACTGCGAGTCAACGGTAAGTGCTTAAACCTTCCTCTGCATTAAGTATTCTAGGATGGTTAGTTATGATTGGATCAATACCATGCAAAGCAGGTATTGATCTAAACCCTGTTTTTGTTGACAAACCCTAATCTAGTCGGTAAACCCTAGATTCAAGTTCTAAGTCGAAGATCATCGAGGCTAGGACTTGAATGGAGTTGGAAACGACTCTAACTCATTATTCAGACCTAGAATGTGTAGGTGAAACCCTAGGATCAATAGAGGGTGATCGACGGAAGGCGAGAACCAAATGTATGGTCTTCCGGAGACATACCGATCAACCATACTGGTCACACCATATGCAACCAGTACTGCGACTGGTACCTCCCGGAGACTGGTCTATGGGGACCGATCGACCATACCGATCGTAGGTTTCCCCACAGTGCCGCGACCGGTACTGCGATCGGTATGCTCTGTGAGGAGTGTTTGTAATCCCGTTGATTTTCTGACCAACGTAAACCCTAAGAAAACTATTCTAATACAACCCTAACATTGTGTAGGACCTTGTGATAGCAAGTTTGGATACTGTGATGCGGAGCAAGCTATCAAACAAGCGTCAGGTAAGGGAATCGGACCTAAACCTTAATTATTTTAATAAACAGTAAATCATTGCCAATAACCATGATTCAATGGTATGATGTCTGTGCATACTCGCATGTCAACTTTTACTTTCGGTTATTATTATTGTTCGTGCATACTCGCTATGCTAGAATGTGACTGTTAGGCATGTGATTGTTTTCGTTGGTGTATGGAATGGGAAGGAATGGAGGTCTGGGATCATTCCTCACATTAGCACCTTTCGTAACGTTCTATCTTAACATGCTTGGTGCGGATAGGGTATCAGGGGGAGGAAGTGCCATTGTGGTCTCTGGCCTGGCCACTCTAGCTCTATCTCTATGCCATAGGGAGCTGCGCTAGGACAGGGCCTACTGTGATGACATATAGGATTAGTTAGTTGTGAGCCCAGTTTACAAACCCTCACCAATAGGGGCTTACATGTTGGTATGGGTAGAGTATCAGGGGAGGTGTTGGCGGTGTTTGGTCCAGATGCCTTAGCTCTATCTCTATTCCATGATAGGGGGCATGTGGGACGACAATACTGTTTGATCCATTGGGGGGCTTCACACACTCATGTATAGAGGTGTGATGGCCGCCAATCCTTTCTATAGCACATTGCAAACTTAAAACCAGACCATGATGTGAATGTTACTCATGCATATGTTTATTGCATTGTCTGATTGTCTTACTGAGCTATGTTGTGAGCTCACCCTTGTGTATACACTATTTTTAGATGTTGATGTAGGTTATTTGGTGGAGGATTACATGAATGCTCCAGTGTACGGAGGAGTTGCTGCTTTGGACGTGTAAGCAGGAGACGACGAGTATGATGCTTCATGCGAGGGCCCTTTCTGTGTGTACCTTTAGGATTTGATTTAATTTGTTTCAGTTATTTTCAGTTGGAAATACATTTGATGTAAAGATATTTACTTAAGTTTTGGTTATTTGAATAATTGAATATTTTATTTAGATTTATCAATAGATTACTCAGTTTATTTAATTTAAGACTTTCGCTATATTTATTATATTCTGATTGTGGTTATGTGCAATGGTTTGTATGAGTAGACACGGTCTTATTGAGATCCTGGTGTGAACCATTGGTTCAGTGACGGATCACTCATACTTCTGGTTAAGCTGGAATTGGGATGTGACAACTTGGTATCAGAGCTCTTAGGCTCTGTCCAACAGACCATATTGCACTTAACTATCTCGATGATCTGAGATAGAAAGAATTTAAAAGTTTTAATATGAACACACCCTATGCACTTGTTTGATGCCTAAGACTAAATATGAAAGAGCATAATGTACTATACTAAATATGGAATTAATAACAGATATGGTCTAGAAAGGAAACCAGCGTGACAGGTAGAATGATCATAAATTTTCATAACAAGTAAAGAGAAAAATAATATAATCATAAATCATCCAAAGAGTGATAAGTAATAGTGCTATAGGGTACAGTCCACAAGCCAGATAGTTACCCTGTTATATATAAACCATGCTGTGAAAGAGAGGAAAATAAGAGGTCTATCATGGGGTTGGAGGCATAGGAGGAATGGGGTCAGCGATGTCATAATCACGCTCGTAGGTTACCCTGAGCCAGTGCACCTGCTCCTAGGTGACTCTGAGGCTGTGAGTAAGGCGCTCTAGGTCACGACTCATCTCCCGTTGGGCATCTCGGATCTCCGTGAACATACCCATCACGGTATCGGAAGGAGGCTGAGATGGTCCCACTGCATCCATGGGCTGTGGTGCTGGTGCTGGAACATCCCCCCTTTGATCATCGTCACCCTCATCATCACCCCTGCGTCTGCTGCATGAGCCGCATTGGCTGCTGCTGTTGCTGCTTCCGCGGCTGCTACCCTCCTGAGTGGGGGAAGACGAGCCTCTAACTCCTCATCGCTGATCCGCAAGTTGTCCATCTGCATCCGGAGAATGGCATCCCAGTCATTGTCCGAGGTCATAGTGTCCTCAACGACAGTCTTACCCCTCACGTCCACTCGTAATCGGTACAGAAGAGTGGTGATGAGTCGGCCATATGGAAGGTTACTGGCCTGATCGGACAGAGTAGCCTGACGCATGGTCCTGATAATGATGTAGGGGAGATAGACCCGGTTCCTAGTGCAGACGCAATAAGTCAAGTACTGAGTGAGCTGAGACAACTCACAGTAGTGGCTGCTCTGAGGGACAATATTATGCTGGATACCAATTGGTAGTAATACTGTACCCCCAACACATGTTAGCCTTAACACAGTGCCTACCATATCATAGGTCCCAGTAATGCACACCCCAATGTAGAAGCTTGGTGTACAACAAGAAGTGTATCAAGGTAGTTACCCTTATCAGCCATCGATGTATGGGATAGCTACATCATGGTAGAATAATCCGACAAGGGTTGAGGAATATTTTCTGAAGATGAAGCCTCAAACGTTTTAGCAAAGGATCAAATCTATTATGGCCATATAACTAGATAGGTTTATATAGGATCCGGTGCATTATTGACTTACTCTTATAATTATAGAGGATGCACATACTTGATTCTAATTCTCGTACCTTGATAGAATACCTTCTTGATTCAACCTGTCAACTGGAGTTATAGATGTTATTTCCTTAGAATTAGTCCTGATTATACCAATCTAAGCTACTCTCATGATCGACACCATGAATAGAGATGTGAACTGAATGATCAGTTAAGGGTTTAATCATTTCGAATGTACATCTTTCTGATTTATACCTGATTTATTGATGTACCAAAACTTTCTCTAGATCTACTCTTGTAGTGCCTTGACCAATGGCATTATATACCCGATAAAACCTATAACCATGAGGTTAAGAGCTGTAGAACCTCTACTTCCATATATTTGGACCACCGTGCAACTTAATGACCTTCGGATGCCAGTTGGATTACCATAGATTTACTCCTGATCCTTTAAACCTAAGTTCACTAGATAAAACAAGTGGTCATCATTATACTGAATTTGAAAGAAGAAAATGAATCACTGTTGGATAAGCATTATGATTCTTACATTTCTCGACATCGATTGATAAGATGTCTAGTTAATAAGGGAATTATTGGAAGGAAGATGATTAAATTCATATTAGATTCTATAGCCATGGAACCTCAGATGACGTAATGGAGGATCTATTTCGAGATTGCTGAATGGATGGACAGAATTTGGATGCAACCAAAATCGACTTAAGATGGCAGACTGTGACATCATCTTGAGAATAGACTGGTTGTCTCAACACTCTAGAAGTGATTATGTGCATAGAAGAGGTTATCATTTAAGAACAAAGATGGCACATAATTTGATATTATTGGAAGCATATTGCTTAGGAAGCAAAAGCTCATCCTCTCTGCATGAAAGACGAAGAGATGCCTTGAAAAGAAAGGAATTGGATATATGGTATCTGTGGTAAATGCTACTAAAGAAGCACCACAGATGTAAGATCTGGATGTGGTATGAGAGTTTCTAGATGTATTTCCAGAGGATCTACCAGGTCTACCTCCAGATAGGGCTACAGAGTTTGTGATAGACCTTATGCCAGGGTCGGCGTCGGTGTCTAAGGCACCGTATAGGATGGCCCCTACCGAATTAAAGGAGTTGAAGACCCAATTACAAGAACTACTAGATAAGGGGAAGACCAAGCATATCACCATGGGGAGCACCTGTATTGTTCGTTAAGAAGAAGGACGGTAGTGTACGGCTATGTATCGACTACCGAGAGCTGAACAAGTTAACCATCAAGAACCGATATCCTTTACCTAGGATCGAGGATCTGTTCGATCAGTTGCAGGGTGCAAAGGTTTTCTCAAAGATTGATCTTAGATCAAGGTATCACTAATTGAAGATCAAGGCCGCAGATATTCCAAAGACTGCTTTCAAGACAAGGTATGGACATTATGAGTTCTTTGTATGTCATTCGGGTTTACTAACACTCCAGCATCGTTCATGGAACTGATGAACCGAGTGTTTCATGACATGTTGGACACTTCAGTCATCGTATCCATTGACGACATATTGGTCTACTCACAAGACAGGGAGACTCATGCAACACATTTGAGAACAGCCCTACAACGGTTGAGAAGAGAAAAGCTTTACGCCAAGTTTACGAAGTGTGAATTTTGGCTGAAAGAAGTGGCCTTCTTGGGTCAAGTAGTATTTGCTGACGGTATCAAGGTAGATCCAAGCAAGATCGCAGCTATAGTAGGATGGGATGCCCCGAAATTAGTTACGGAGATTCATAGTTTCCTTGGATTGGCTGGTTACTATAGAAGGTTCGTGGAAGACTACTCAAGGATCGCCGTTCCACTTACCAGACTAACCAAGAAAGGGGAAAAATTCATATGGACGGATGAGTATGAGAATTGCTTTCAGACTTTGAAGTCAAGACTAGTCTCTACACCTATCTTGACCATCCCAGCACTAGGCTTGCCATTCACCTTATATACGGATGCCTCAGGGTTGGGTCTTGGATGTGTGTTGATGCAAGGAGAATAGGTGATTGCCTATGCATCAAGACAATTGAAAGAGCATGAGAAGAACTATCCTACACATGATCTGGAATTAGTAGTAGTTATTCACGCAAT
Organism: Protea cynaroides; assembly: GCA_028583415.1. NCBI lineage: Eukaryota > Viridiplantae > Streptophyta > Magnoliopsida > Proteales > Proteaceae > Protea > Protea cynaroides. Next base: position 75,852,985 of record CM053271.1, read on the forward strand.
CAAGACTTGGAGACACTACCTTTATGGTGAAAAATTTTAGATTAAATTGGATTACAAGAGCTTAACTTACCTTTTCACTCAGAAGGACCTGAATATGAGACAGAGGAGATGGCTGGAATTATTAAAAGATTACGATTGTGACATCCAATACCATCCGGGTAAGGCATATATTGTGGCCGATGCCTTAAGTAGAAAGTGGGCATTAAAACCTGAGGCAGGACCTAGTACAAATGCTACATTATGTGCTACAGCCTCAAGCTCAATAGAGAATGATGAAGAGTTTATATTAGAGACTGCAGGAGATCCAGTGGAACAGGGGTTAATTCATAAGTTTACATTGATGTTCACAGCTTTGAAAATCTCATCGGATCTAATAAACGAGGTCAAAGTAGCAATCATATATGATCCACACCTCAAGACTGTGCATGAAGATCTAGAGAAGGGTAAAAGCAATACTGACTTTACCTTGGATTTAGACAAGGTACTCAGGTATCATGGACGATTACGTATACTTGAGAGTGAGAACTCAAATATCAGACATCAAGTTATGACAGAAGCTCATTACACCCCATATTTTGTACATCCAAGAAGCACTAAGATGTACCATGATTTAAAAAGATTATATTGGTAGAGGGGTATGAAAGCGGATGTAGCTCAGTTCGTATTCCAATGTCTGAATTGCCAGCAAGTTAAAGTTGAAAGGCAGAGACCCGCAGGTTTACTACTACCACTATCAGAGCCAGCATGGAAGTGGGATTGTATCACAATGGATTTCGTCAGTGACCTACCACCATCCATGTCAAACGTTTATGATGAGTTCCATGTTACTTTATTGAAGAAGTATGTCAGGGATCCATCGCACATCCTGACAGTAGATCCACTAGACTTGGCAAAGGACTTGACATTTGAAGTTGTACCTGTGATGCTCACAAACCGAAAAGTACAACATCCCCGAAGCAAGGATATCCACTATGTGAAAGTGCATTGGAAAAGCCAAGATATGGAAGAAATTACTTGGGAGGAAGAGAACGCAATGAGAAAGGAATACCCTAACCTTTTCGACGACTAAGGTACGTTCAAATTTTGAGGCCAAAATTTATTTTAAGGGTGGGGGAGTTGTGAAACCTACATGGAAATTTCAGGGACAAAATTTCTTTTAAGGGTGGGGGAGTCGTAAGACCTGCACTCCATGAACCCGGTCTAAACCTTGTATCATGTTGTAACAGGTCTTCCAATCATCACTGGATCAGACGGGACGAGCAGATGACAATCAGGTATGAAATCAGACCAATCGGACCAATTCAGGTATGAAAAGTTAGATATCGATTGATGGTACCGGTCTATGGTACCGGTCATTGGTCGACCGATATAGCCTACGCAGTATGGATCCAAAAAGGGATCTCTGCGGGTCTCACTTTCCAAATTTCAAACCAAAGGACTATCCTAATGTTAGGAGGCTTCCTAAACCTAATCCGAGCCTATATAAGGACCCTTAAACCTCCTAAAACCTCTTCCATTGATTCTCACAAACCCTAGAGAGGAGAAAGAAGTTGAAGAAGGAGAAGAATCTAGAAGGAGAGGGAAGAGCCGCCATTACCGTTCGACGAAGAACACTGTAAGACCTGTGTCAAACTAACCCGGTCTTACCACCTTGAACCAGGTTTACCCATCATGGTCGAGTCAAATGGACCAAGGGCGTGAAGGAGATCGAGATCCCAGGTATCAAATCGACCCAAAAACACTTAATTGGAAGGGAGGGTTGCATACCCAGCTAAGCAGGGTCGGACCTCCCAAAATAGAAAGTCAGACCCTCAATTTTGAAGGGAGGGTCGGACATCTTGAGCCCTAGGGTCGACGGGATCATCGACCCTCCCATCGACCCTCAGTTGTATCCGAAATTGAAATTAGGAAATTTCCTAATTTTCGATTGGGATTCTATCCTAATCTCAGAGGGACTTATTTTAGGATGTTCCTACTCTATTTAAGGGACGTCCCTAAGCCACTTTCACTCCTTTCACAACCCTAATTGAATTGAGAGAAAGAGAGGAGAAGGAATGAGGAAGAAGAAAGGGAAGGAAGAGAAATTAAGCCAAAAGAGAAGAGTTGTAGAGAAAGATTATTCTTCTCAGGTATGGATACTAATTCCATGAGTTTCTACAGACCTTAGGTTAGTTATTGTTGAGAGTGTGATCTCGGAGAAACCCAAACCATCAATCTATGGTTAGATTTTCATGGAAAACCATAGGAGAATGCATGAAAACTATTTAGAGGGATTATACAAGGTTCCAGACCATGGAATGAATGTTTAATGGAATGTAAAAGCAAGCCATAGGACCCCAAACACGAAGAATGGATTAAAAAGAGGGATTTGGACCAAAGTGCACAGAGGGTCGCACCGAGGGTCGATGACCATCCAACCCTAGGTGTTCCTGACCATCGACCCTCAGTGTTTGGGAAGTTCAGAGTTAAGGGAGGGTCGCACCCAGGGTCGATCCTGACTCCGACCCTACCTCCGACCCTCTGTTAACAGAATGGTTTTTAATTCTGAATAAATTCTAATTAAATTCTATCGACTTTGTTAGGTCTTCTAGCAATACAATAACAATATAAAGGTGATTATAAAGCTTGGAAAAGTATCTATTAGTAAGCTAAGTTGAGGAACCAGAACTCCAAACTAAATTGGTTAATAACAAAAACTGTTTTCTATTTCTTGAGTCCTATGCTATGCTTGATTCTATGCGAATATGTTTGTAATGTGCATACAGCATGCCATCCAATATTTCTATTACTTGTTCATGCATATTTACTTTATTGTTTAAAACATGATGATGATGATGATGATGATAGGAATAGGCATGTGCTTGTATGTGCGTGGTTGATGTACTTGATGCGAGCGAGTATCAGGGGAGGTGTGATGAGAACGTCAATAAACATTAACCTTTGGCGGGTCTCAGCACTTTAGCTCTATCTCTAACTCAAGTCTTATGCATTGGCATCGTTGTATCGCCATTACTTTAGCAGAACTATTATGTCGTAGAGTATCAAGCGAGGTGGTCTCGGTCCTTGTAGTCTCTGACTCTATCGGGGGGCCTTAGCTCTATCTCTATGGACATTCTGAGGGATGCTGGGGTAAGGCCTTGGATACACTGTTTGGCATTAGGATTGGTTAGTTGCGAGCCCAGTTTGCAGCCCTCGCCCACAGGGGCTTACGTGTTGGTATGGCACTATATAGCAATAAACGTAACCTTTGTTATATAATGTACATGATTGGGTGCATGTGAGTTGACGATAAACGTGATCTTCGGGTGACGTCACACACTCGTGTATAGAGGTGGGGTCAATAAACGCGACCTTTGACTACCTAAACCTTTCTATTGCATACTGCAATGTTTAAACCGGACCAAAGATATAAATTGATTTGCATGCATATGTATTGTAGCATTGTTTTGGCTACTCACTGAGCCGTGATGTGTGCTCACCCTTCGACGTCGAATATTTTTAGTTGATGATGCAGGTTATACTGTTGAAGACTACATGAACGCGTCTGCGTACGGGAACGTGGCAGCCATGGAAGCTGGAGCTGAAGAGGATACACACGACTCCTCTTGTGAGTGCAACTCGTGTGTATTTGATTAGATATTTTATAGGTTTCTTTATTGGATTTATTAAGACATGTATTTGGTATTTAAATATTTATGTCTCGGTTGAAACCAGAATAATTTGCTATTAAATTATTGATGTCATCTTAGTTTCTCAGTTCATGTTATTATAAGACTTCCGCTATTGTGTATTTACTCTGATTATGATCACGGATGTGTGTAATTTTGGGTAACGCGGGGATAGCCTATTTGAGATCCTGGTTGAACCGTTGGTTTATTAGCGGTTCATCACACCATTCTGAGATATACGGAATTGGGGTGTGACAACTTGGTATCAGAGCGTCTCAGGCCTTGCCCGCCGAACTAACATACATTCAAGACAATTGTGAACTGAGATAGGATAAAAGTAAAAAAAAATAGTAATATAAACACACTGTAAGCACAAGTGATGATTGAGACCAAATTTAAAAAGAGAATAATGCATCTATTAAAGGGGAAACAAGTTACATACAATGAGTGAGAGAAACAAAATGTATATACATAACTAAAGCAGAGTACAGTCCACAACCCGGACAGTTACTCTGTAGTACAAGAAAAAAAGTACAATCAAGAAGCTGGAGGCAAAGGAGGAGGCGGGGCCTCACGATCTCGGTCATAGTCCTCAGCATAGACCCTAGTCAACCAGGCCACCTGGGTCTGGGTCATCCAGAGACTAGCTGTAAGATCGGCAACCCTCCTATCAGTCGCCCGCTGGACCGATAACAGCTCATCCACCCTCATACGCTGAGCATTTAGCAACTCCTCCATCCTTAGATCAGATCTGCGCTGTGCCTCCCTGATCTCCTGCAGCATCTCCATCATGTCAGAAGGTGGGAGTGAAGGACCAAACGGATGCGAAGGACCGGCCTCAGGTACAGGATCCGCCCCAGAAGAAGTACCAACACTAGCCGCATGTGTAGGTGAAGGCGGTGGTATCGAGTCGACATCCATATACATACGATCATCATCGTCGATAGGATCCACGCGAGCTCTAGCAGCGGCAGCAGCAGCCTCGGCATCAAACATCTCGATACGAGTGTGAGGGCGCACGATCTCGTTCCTCTCCTCATCACTAACCTGGGCATCCCGCATACCCATCTTGCAGATTGCCTCCCAATCTAGAGGCGACGAGAAGATCTTCTCTTGGATCTTCTCATCTACCAGGTCAACCCCCAGACGGGTCAGTAGCACTGTAATCATGCGTCCATAGGGTAGATTACCCCTATGACCGGACAATGTAGCACTAATCATAGTCTGCATGATGATGTATGGAAGGCAGACGGGCTAGCGAGTGCAGATACTGTATATCAAAAACTGGGTCAGCTGAGAAACCCTCTCGTAGTGCCCACTCTGCGGGATTAGATTATGCTGGATAATCTTGCAGAAGACCCGTGGAGCTGGACGCAAGTAACAGGCTCTCATCTGCCAGCGATCAGGGCGTAACAGTTGGTTGTCGATCTCTGCCCTCATCTCCATAGAAACAAACTGTGGCTCTCCAGGCGCACACTACACCATGGGGCCATCATAAGGTATGCCCAACAGATCGGCCAGTTGCCGATAATCAAAAGAAATGTGCACCCCCTTGACGTAACTGGTGATGCGCAACTCCTGACCATGCTCGACGTCATTGTAATTCCCTACCACCTGGAGATTACAATAGAACTGGCAGACCAAATCCGGACATGTGCACGCGTCGTAGGTGATGACAGGGAGCCACCCCATATCACCAAATGCCCTCTCTACGTTGAACAAGGCTAGCTCAGCCAAGTTCACCATACGACCCCCTTCCACTTTCTTACGGGCATAGTCGGCATACTGTGCCTCGGCTTCATTGGAACGGAAGCGGAGTGGATCACGCACTCTGGGTATCTTGGTACGAGCCATGGTATCTGCAAAACAAGAAAGAGAAGGAAAAATAAGGAAATTATGGGATAAAAATCCAAAATTCGATTTAATAATGACATAAGTGACGATAAAGCCCTATTGCTCATCATACAAGCGGGCATGAGAACCTACGTAGGTTAAAATACATCCTACAACCCACACGTAGTAGGAAATTTTAACTGACAAAGTCCAATTTGAAGAATTTCAAGAAAAGTCAAAAATTTTGATAATTAGGGCAAAAAGAGAAAATTTTAAGTTTTTTCGATAACCAACCGATGAAACTCAAAAATTTTTGAGGGCTTTCATTCCTCGAGACACCAATAACAAAAGCCCCCAATAAAAATCAAATTTTTACGGTTGGAAAAAGTTTAATTTGGAAAATATGAGTTAAATGTGCGAAAACCTAGAAATGGAAACCTAAAAACAGGTAAAAATGGGAAGACGTACCTGTATGGATGACGTGGACGTCGAAACCCGGAGTCAAACCGATCAAAAATGGTGGAGTAGCACTGTAGCAACTTAGAGAGGAGAGACGAGTCGAAATGGAGGAGAAATAATGAGAAATGACCCAGAATCGGATCTTAAAAATCTGATTTTTTGTCCGAGGGTCGGACAATTCAACTAGAACCATCGACCCTCGAATCAACCCTCCCATCGACCCTCGGCTCCCGGGAACCTGACAGAAAACTAAGGGTCGGAACTGAGGGTCGGACACCCATCGACCCTCGCATCGACCCTCAGCTCTCGGGAAGAACAGGTCATTCCCAGGGTCGGATACCAAGGGTCGGACATACCATCGACCCTCACCATCGACCCTGCATAGAAAAGACAATATTTTTTTTTTATAAAATGAGCTAGAATTGGAATTGATTATCGGTTAGTGTGCCTACATGAAATATGAATGACTTCTCACCTATTTTGACAATTTTCAGGCACCACCAATCACCGAAAGGAATTATGTCTGGATGTAGAGTAACCCGACTGACCCGAAATGCAGTCCCACCACCATCACCCGTGGAGGAGACCAGTCAAGAAAATAATTATGCACCGGGTAATCCAGAACCGGCAAACTCTACAACTTTGCCACCTCCACCACCAGAGCTAGCAACAGTGGTGATGAATCTGGCACATCAGCTACAGTAGATGCAACATGCATAGGCTCAGATGCAGGTTGCCATGGGAATCATGTTTCAAGCCACTCAGGCTACACCCATGCACACAGGACAAGCCAGTGCAGCACCAGTGGATAACCACCCAGCTCATCAGACACCTCCACAACCTGCTGCACAGATTCCAGTGCAGGTTCCAGAAACAGCTCAGGGTGATTACCAGTATCCACACCATATATTTGGGGCAAACCCCCAAAACCAGTTGGACCACTCCCGACTAGTGGAGAGATTTTTGAAGATGAAACCCAAAGAACTCAACGGCAAACCGTCTGATCCGTTGTGGCCAGCCCACTGGATAGACGAGATGGAGAGAAATTTCCTCATGATGACTATCATAGAGGAAGAGAAAGTACTATGCGCCACCTTCATGCTCAAGGGCGACGCACATCATTGGTGGAAATCCATGAAGACATATCTACTGACCAAGCACACCCTACTGACATGGGCTATATATAAAGAAGCCTTCTTTGAGAAATATTTTCCACGGAGCTTCAGAGATTCGATGGAGAAGGACTTCCTGAGCCTATATCAGGGACAGATGACGGTGGACTCATATCAACAGCGCTACGAAGAGCTGTTTTTCTTTGCACCGGCTAGCATTCAAGAAGAAGATACCAAAACCCATAGGTTCGTCACGGGACTGAGAGGAAGCAACAGGGAACATGTTCTGGGCTTAGAGAAGAAACTTTATAATGAAGCTGTCCAGATTGCTCGAGTGATTGAATCGAGCCAGAAGGAGAGTTATTTTACCCAGAACAGAGGCATCAAAAGGCCAGCCGGAAATTCCTACAACGGAGGCAATAACAGGACGTATAAGCCTTTCCGTCCTCATAATTTTACTGCTGCAACCAAGACTACTCCAGCAGCTCAACCTCAGCCAAAGCCAAATTTTGAAGTCCTGAAGTGTTTTAACTGCAACCAGCCCGGACATATGGCAAGGGAGTGCCCAAAGCCCAAGAAGCAGTTACATCAGGGACGGGTATATGCTGTTACATCCGAGGATGCGGCCGCATCACCCGATGTGGTCACAGGTATGACTGAAACTTTTAAAGTTATAATTACATTGAATGAGCATATAGACTAAGTAAAGATAAATCACAGGTATGGTACCTATAAATGGCGTACCCGCCAGAGTACTCTTCAATTCCGGAGCTACTCATTCATTTATATCTGTATCCTTTGGAAAGAAGACGAAATTACCCATCAAAACGTTAAACTACAAATTACTTGTACGGTCACCGATGGGGTTAGAAGTGGAACTAGAGAAAGGTTATGAACCATGTCCAGTTCTCATTGGAGAGAAGACTTTAGATGCAACCTTGATACAACTTGAGATGGGAGACTTTGATGTCATCTTGGGAATGGACTGGTTAGCTCGGCATTCTGCAAATCTATTATGCACCGTAAAGAACCTAACATTCAAAGACAAAGAAGGAGCAGAATTAAGTTTTTCGGGAACCAAACTTCCCCGGAGACGCAAGCTCATACTTTCAGCACTAAAGGCTAAGAAGTGCCTTGAGAAGGGGGCAATCGGGTATCTAGTATCCGTGGTCGACCTAACCAAGGATGTGCCACGAATGGAAGATATTGATGTTGTGCGGGACTATCCTGACGTATTTTCAGAGGAACTACCCGGATTACCACCCGATCGAGCCACAGAGTTTGTGATAGACCTTGTACCTGGAGCCGCACCCGTATCAAAAGCACCCTATAGAATGGCTCCTACGGAACTGAAGGAACTGAAGGTGCAACCACAAGAACTACTGGACAAGGGTTATATTCGACCCAGTATATCTTCATGGGGGGCACCGGTGTTGTTCGTAAAGAAGAAGGATGGTAGCGTTCGATTATGCATCGACTATCGGGAGTTGAATAAACTGATAATCAAGAATCGATATCCACTACCTCACATCGATGACTTGTTCGATCAGCTACAAGGAGCAAGAGTATTTTCTAAGATCGACCTTCGATCAGGCTATCATCAGCTGAAGATTAAAGAGGGTGATATTCCGAAGACAGCATTCAGGACCAGATATGGACATTATGAATTTTTGGTTATGTCTTTCGGATTAACTAATGCACCGGCAACGTTCATGGAACTTATGAACCGAGTTTTCCACGATATGTTGGATACGTCGGTTATAGTATTTATTGATGACATATTGGTATACTCCAAGGACAAGGAAACCCATATCAAGAACCTAAACGCAGCCCTACAAAGTTTAAGGAAAGAGAAGTTATATGCCAAATTTTCAAAGTGCGAGTTTTGGCTAAGTGAAGTCGCATTCCTAGGCCATGTAGTATCCGCTGAAGGAATCAAAGTGGACCCCAGCAAGATCGAGGCTATTGTGAAGTGGGAAGCACCAAAGAGCATTTCAGAAATTAGAAGTTTTTTGGGTCTAGCTGGTTATTATCGGAGATTCGTAGAAGACTATTCTCGGATTGCCGTACCTCCCACCAGTTTGACCAAGAAAGGTGAAAAGTTTGTGTGGACCGACAACTGTGAGAAGAGTTTCCAAACACTGAAGACCAGATTGATATCCGCCCCGATTTTGACTATTCCCGTTCCAGGACAGACATTTACCTTATACACTGATGCGTCGAGACTGGGACTAGGATGTGTGCTTATGCAAGGAGAGCAAGTAATTGCTTATGCTTCAAGATAGTTGAAGGTACATGAGAAAAACTACCCCACTCATGATTTGGAGTTAGCGGCAGTAGTACATGCTGTCAAGATATGGAGACATTATCTATACGGAGAGAAATTTCAGATTAAGTCGGACCATAAAAGTCTTACTTATTTATTTAATCAGAAGGAGTTGAATATGAGACAAAGAAGATGGCTGGAACTATTGAAAGACTATGATTGTGATATCCAGTATCATCCGGGAAAAGCGAACGTAGTAGCGGATGCATTAAGCAGAATTATAAAATCTCAAGGAGAAATTAGCACGACCGCAGCAATGTGTACTACCAGAATGGTATTCAATCACGACAACGAGCAGTATGTGATAGATACAATGGATGGATCAGTCAACCAAGGGTTTATTCATCGGTTTTCAAATATGTTCGCGGCATTGAAGATTATACCGGATATAGTGGATGAAGTGAAGACAGCTATCAAAGCAGATCCTTATCTGAGAATAGTACAAGAAGATATTGAGAAAGGTAGGACTAACCCTGAGTTCACCTTGGATGATGAGAAGATACTGAAATACAAAGGAAGAATATGTGTACCTGAAACAGAAAGTATGGACATTAGACACCGACTGATGAAAGAAGCCCATACCACCATCTATTCAATACATCCTGGAAGTACAAAAATGTATCATGATCTGAAGAAACTATATTGGTGGAGGGAATGAAAGCAGATGTAGCCAAGTTCGGGTCTCAATGCCTAAATTGTCAGAAAGTAAAGGCTGAATGACAAAGACCCGCAGGACTGTTGCAGCCATTACCGGAACCAACATGGAAATGGGACTGCATCACTATGGATTTCATCACGGGACTACCATTGACTCCTCGAGTAGTTGACGCAATTTGGGTGATTGTGGACCGTCTGACTAAAACAGCTCGCTTTGTACCTATACGACCTCAGTATACACTAGAAAGGTTAGCGAAGCTGTATGTGGATAACATTGTTCGATTACATGGTGTTCCAGAAAGCATTGTGTCCGATAGAGATCCACGATTTACTTCCAAGTTTTGGAAAGGATTGCAAAAGGCTATGGGTACAATGCTAAAGTTTAGTACTGCATTCCACCCACAGACAGATGGACAGTCGGAGCGTACAATCTAGATTCTAGAAGATATGCTACGAGCATGTGTGATTGATTTTAAAGGATCATGGGACGAAAAGTTACCATTGGTCGAGTTCGCTTATAACAATAGCTATCAGGTTACTATACAGATGTCACCTTATGAAGCACTGTATGGCAGGAAGTGTCGAACTCCCTTGTTTTGGAACGAAGTGGGAGAACGTAGTATAGTTGGACCAGAATTTGTGGAAGAAACTTGTCGAGTGGTCGACATCATCAAGGAAAGAGTGAGAACAGCTCAGAACCGTCAGAAGCAATATGCCGATACTCGACGAAGAGATCTAGAGTTCGCTGTAGGTGATAAAGTATTTTTCAAGGTATCACCTATGCGAGGATTGAAGAGGTTCGGACAAAAAGGGAAAATAAGTCCAAGATATGTCGGACCATATGAAATTCTAGCTAAGCGTGGAAAAGTGGCTTATCAGTTAGCACTACCACCATCTATGTCAAGTGTGCATGACGTATTTCACATTTCCCTATTGAAGAAGTATGTCAAAGACCCAACGCATGTTTTGACAGTGGATTTGCTGGAATTGACTGATGATTTGACATTTGAAGTAACACCCGTAGAAATCACTAGTCGAAAGGTTCAATGTCTACGCAACAGAGATATCTATTATATTAAGGTCACATGGAAAAGTAGAGACATGGAAGAGATTACATGGGAAGAAGAAAATGCTATGCGAAAGCAATACCCTCACTTATTTGATTCAGAAGGTACGTACAATTTCGAGGACGAAATTTTTATAAGTTGGGGGAGTTGTAAGACCCGTGTCAAACTAACCCGGTCTTACCACCTTGAACCAGGTTTACCCATCATGGTCGAGTCAAATGGCCCAAGGGCGTGAAGGAGATCGAGATCCCAGGTATCAAATCGACCCAAAAACACTTAACTGGAAGGGAGGCTCGTATACCCAGCTAAGCAGGGTCGGACCTCCCAAAGAAGAAAGTCAGACCCTCAATTTTGAAGGGAGGGTCGAACATCTTGAACCCTAGGGTCGACGGGATCATCGACCCTCCCATCGACCCTCGGTTGTATCCGAAATTGAAATTAGGAAATTTCCTAATTTTTTATTGGGATTCTTTCCTAATCTCAGAGGGACTTATTTTAGGATGTTCCTACTCTATTTAAAGGACGTCCCTAAGCCACTTTCACTCCTTTCACAACCCTAATCGAATTGAGATAAAGAGAAGAGAAGGAAAAAGGAAGAAGAAAGGGAAGGAAGAGAAATTAAGCCAAAAGAGAAGAGTTGCAGAGAAAGATTATTCTTCTCAGGTATGGATACTAATTTCATGAGTTTCTACAGACCTTAGGTTAGTTATTGTTGAGAGTGTGATCTCGGAGAAACCCAAACCATCAATCTATGGTTAGGTTTTTATGGAAAACCATAGGAGAATGCATGAAAACTATTTAGAGGGATTATACAAGGTTCCAGACCATGGAATGAATGTTTAATGGAATGTAAAAGCAAGCCATAGAACCCCAAACACGAAGAATGGATTAAAAAGAGGGATTTTGACCAAAGTGCACAGAGGGTCGCACCGAGGGTCGATGACCATCCGACCCTAGGTGTTCCTGACCATCGACCCTCAGTGTTCAGGAAGTTCAGAGTTAAGGGAGGGTCGCACCCAGGGTCGATCCTGACTCCGACACTACCTCCGACCCTCAGTTAACAGAATGGTTTTTAATTCTGAATAAATTCAAATTAAATTCTATCGACTTTGTTAGGTCTTCTAGCAATACAATAACAATATAAAGGTGATTATAAAGCTTGGAAAAGTATCTATTAGCAAGCTAAGGTGAGGAACCAGAACTCTAAACTAAATTGGTTAATAACAAAAACTGTTTTCTATTTCTTGAGTCCTATGTTATGTTTGATTCTATACGAATATGTTTGTAATGTGCATACAGCATGCCATCCAATATTTCTATTACTTGTTCATGCATATTTACTTTATTGTTTATAACATGATGATGATGATGATGATAGGAATAGGCATGTGCTTGTATGTGTGTGGTTGATGTACTTGATGCGAGCGAGTATCAGGGGAGGTGTGATGAGAACGTCAATAAACGTTAAGCTTTGGCGGGTCTCAGCACTTTAACTCTATCTCTAACTCAAGTCTTGTGCATTGGCGTCGTCGTATCGCCATTACTTTAGCAGAACTATTATGTCGTAGAGTATCAGGGGAGGTGGTCTCGGTCCTTGTAGTCTCTGACTCTACCGGGGGGCCTTAGCTCTATCTCTATGGACATTCGGAGGGATGCTGGGGTGAGGCCTTGGATACACTATTTGGCATTAGGATTGGTTAGTTGCGAGCCCAGTTTGCAGCCCTCGCCAACAGGGGCTTACGTGTTGGTATGACACTATATAACAATAAACGTAACCTTTGTTATATAATGTTCATGATTGGGTGCATGTGAGTTGACGATAAATGTAATCTTCGGGTGACGTCACACACTCGTGTATAGAGGCGGGGTCAATAAACGCGACCTTTGACTACCTAAACCTTTCTATTGCATACTGCAAACTTTAAACCGGACCAAAGATATAAATTGATTTGCATGCATATGTATTGTTGCATTGTTTTGGCTACTCACTGAGCCGTGATGTGTGCTCACCCCTCGACGTTGAATATTTTTAGTTGATGATGTAGGTTATACCGTTGAAGACTACATGAACCCGTCTGCGTACGGGAACGTGGCAGCCATGGAAGCTGGAGCTGAAGAGGATACACATGACTCCTTTTGCGAGTGCAACTCGTGTGTATTTGATTAGATATTTTATAGGTTTCTTTATTGGATTTATTAAGACATGTATTTGGTATTTAAATATTTATGTCTCGGTTGAAACCAGAATAATTTGCTATTAAATTATTGATATCATCTTAGTTTCTCAGTTCATGTTATTATAAGACTTCCGCTATTGTGTATTTACTCTGATTATGATCATAGATGTGTGTAAGTTTTGGTAACGTAGGGATAGCCTATTTGAGATCCTGGTTGAACCGTTGGTTTATTAGCGGTTCATTACACCATTCTGAGATGTGCGGAATTGGGGTGTGACAAACACGTTACCGCGAGTCAACGGTAAGTGCTTAAATCTTCCTCTCCATTAAGTATTCTAGGATGGTTAGTTATGATTGGATCAATACCATGCAAAGCAGGTATTGAACTAAACCCTGTTTTTTTTCGACAAGCCCTAATCTAGTCGATAAACCCTAGATTCAAGTTCTAAGTCGAAGATCATCGAGGCTATGACTTGAATGGAGATGGAAACAACTCTAACTCAGTATTCAAACATAGAATGTGTAGGACAAACCCTAGGATCAATAGATGGTGATCGACGAAGGGTGAGAACCAAGTGTATGGTCTTTCGGAGACATACCGATCGACCATACCGATCGCACCATATCCGACCGGTACTGCGATCGGTACCTCTTGGAGACTGGTCTGTGGGGACCGATCAACCATACCGGTTGCAGGTTTCCCCATAGTGACGTGACTGGTACTGCTATCGATATGCTTTGTGAGGAGTGTTTGTAATCCCATTGGTTTTTCTACCAACGTAAACCCTAAGAAAACTATTCTAATACAACCTTAACATTGTGTAGGACCTTGTGATAGCATGTTTGGATACTGTAATGCAGAGCAAGCTATAAAATAAGCGTCAGGTAAGGGAATCGGACCTAAACCTTAATAATTTAATAAACAGTAAATCGTTTCTAGTAACCATGATTCTATGGTATGATGTTTGTGCATACTCGCATGTCATCTTTTACTTTCGGTTATTATTATTGTTTGTGCATACTCGCTATGTTAGGATGTGAATGTTAGGCATGTGATTGTTTTTGTTGGTGTATGGAATGGAAAAGACTGGAGGTCTGGGATCATTCCTCACACTAGCACCTTTCGTATCGTTCTATCTTAAAATGCTTGGTGCGGGTAGGGTATCAGTGAGAGGAAGTGGCATTGTGGTCTCTGGCCTGGCCACTAGACTCTAGCTCTATCTCTATGCCATAGGGAGTTGCGCTGGGACAGGGCCTACTGTGATGACATATAGGATTGGTTAGTTGCGAGCCCAGTTTGCAAGCCCTTGCCAATAGGGGCTTACGTGTTGGTATGGGTAGAGTATCAGGGGAGGTGTTAGCGGTGTTTGATCCGGACGCCTTAGCTCTATCTCTATTCCATGATAGGGTGCATGTGGGACAACAGTGGTGTTTGATCCATTGGGCAGCTTCACACACTCATGTATAAAGGTGCGGTGGCTGCCAATCGTTTCTATAGCACATTGCAAACTTAAAACCAGACCATGATGTGAATGTTACTCATGCATATGTTTGTTGCATTGTCTGATTGTCTTACTGAGCTAAGTTGTGAGCTCAACCTTGTATATACACTATTTTTAGATGTTGATGCAGGTTATTCGGTGGAGGATTACATGAACGCTCCAGTGTACGGAGGAATTGCTGCTTTGGATATGCAAGCAGGAGAGGACGAGCATGATGCTTCATGTGAGTGCCCTTTCTGCGTGTACCTTGAGGATTTGATTTAATTTGTTTCAGTTATTTTCTATTGGAAATACATTTGATGTAAAGATATTTACTTAAGTTTTGGTTATTTGAATAATTGAATATTTTATTTAAATTTATCAATAGATTACTCAGTTCATTTAATTTAAGACTTTCGCTGTATTTATTATATTCTGGTTGTGGTTATGTGCAGTGGTTTGTATGAGTGGACATGGTCTTATTAAATCCTGGTGTGAACCGTTGGTTCAGTGACGGTTCAATCACACTTCTGGTTCAGTCGAAATTGGGGTGTGACAGGGAGGTTCTGTAGGTGAGTGTTTTTATGTGTCGTAGAGGGTTGTGGGTTCAGAGGTAGAAACAACTGCCAGATTTTAGGCTTTGGACCATGCTTGCATTCTTAACCAGGCCATTGTTTTCAATTTGAGGCTGTGTTATATGATCCCTGATGATTATGTAACTAGACTCCCCATGGCTGGGGAACGAGCTTGCAGACTGACGGATCGTGAAGTCTGCTTCTATATCGATACGTTTCTGGCAGGTGCTCATCTACCTCTGCTAGATGTAATTGTTAAAATTTTGAATTTTTACGAAGTGGCTCCTACGCAGCTAATGCCTAATACTTGGTACTTAGTTGCATGCTTGATGATCAGTCTTATGCATCGGACCATTAAGCCCACCTTGACATTGTTTTGAGCTTGCTTTGAAATAAAGGACCACAATCTTATTGGGTGGTACTATTTCTCGAAGAGAAAGAAGTTGCTTGAATTTGTAAAGTACAAGAAATCGTCTATAAAAGGTTGGAAAGGGCGCTTCTATTTTATGTCCCGCACTGGGGGTTTCCTTGTGCATAACCATGTAAGCACCCCATTTTTTCCATCCCAGCTAAACAAAGTCATGCTGGTGTGTGGACAAAAAAAGGATGAAAGGTGATTGAAAGCTTGGATTTTTTACTGTGAATTTGAGAAAGTTTCAATGGGTCCCACAGCAAGGTCACAGGTTGTAATCTGCATGGATGCATAGGTCATGGAATTATCTTCGAAATGATACCAGAATTGCCCAATTCTGATATCAAACGAAGAAGATATGATCATTTTAGTCGGATGATACGTACAAGGGAGGCTTCTGAAATTATCATAAATAATCCCGGGGGCTTTCATGCAAATTATCGTATGTTGGATTATTTGAATTTCAAATCATCATATCTTGATCATCCGACATCTGAATCATATGATTTAAGTACCATTATTCCTTATTATTAGTCCTCTTCAAAGTGGATGTAAAGGATTTCCGATAGAAGTCACCAGTGGGCCCCATGCAGGCTTGCATGCAAAGTTATCGTTAGAACTTTAAAGCTTCATATCTTTTCCGTTCTACGTCGGATTCAGATGATTCCAAAGCCATTATTCTTCATTTGTGATGTCCTACAAAGTGGACGTGGAAAATCTTGGGTAGAAGTCTCCAGAGGGTCCCATGCAAAAGGGTCAGCTAAATTATCGAAAATTGGTCCGCTTAAACTTTAAAAATTCATAAGTTGACCATTTTATTTCCAAATGAGTTGATTCAAGTTCCTATATTCCTCATTATTAGTGTTCTTAAATATATGTGTATATATGTATATAATATATATTATTATATATAAATGATAAAATCCAAAAGAGATTGAGGAAAAAAAGAAAAGAGAGAATATGAGAGAATAAGAGAAAGAGAGAGAATAAAAGAAAGAGAAAGAAACAAAAGAAAAAAAGAAAAAAAAAAGAAACTTTCACGTTTTCTAGAAAGAAAACGTGGAAGAGAGAGAGAAGAAGAGAAGAAAAGGAAAGAAAGAGAAGAAAAAAAGAGAGGGGAAGATCGAGATAAAGAGGGAGGAGGAGAAGAAGAAAATAATAAAAAAAGAAGAAGGGAAGATCGAGAAAAAGAGGGAGGAGGAGAAGAAGAAAAGAATAAAAAAAAGAAGAGGGGAATATCGAGATAAAGAGGGTGCAGGAGAAGAAGAAAAAAAAAGAAGAGGGGAAGACCGAAAGAAGAGGGAGAGAAAAAAAGAAGAAAAAAAAAACAGAAAAAAAAAGGGGAAGACCGAAAGAAGAAATCGGAGAGAGAAAAAAGAAGAAAAAAAATAATAAAAGAAGAGGGGAGAAATCGAGAGGGAAGAGGAGGAAGAAAAAAGAGGGAGCTTGAGAAAGAAAAAACCAAAAAAAAAAAAAAGGAGGAAGATGAAGAAGAAGAAGAAAGTGATACGAATGGAGAAGAGCTGGAGTGACTGAGATCCAAAAGCAAAGGAAAAAGGAGGAAAACTAAAGACAAGGAGGAAGCAAAACAGGTAAGTGTTCTTACCTGCGATTATTATCTTTTCCCTTGAAATCCTACTCTCACTGACCATCGGCATATTACCATCGCCTCAACCCATCTCATTACTCATCAAACCCGATTACCTAGCACCAATCCGACAAAGCGAACCAAACCCATCTTCAAACCCAACACCACATCACATGCTGCCCTCTTGTTGTATCCCTTCACACCTATCATCACCATTCCATAGTATACCATTCTATTACCTCAACCGACCTAATGCACCGTACACCTCATCCCCACTGCTACAATTGAATGCTCTCATCACTCTTGCATGAACATTGTTGCTATTTTCCCTCACCCGTAAACACCATCAATCCTCCAGCAAAACCGGATAGTCAAAATCCCAAAAAAACATAATCATTCTTCATCCTACATGCTTTGGTATGCCATAATCATCGGATCAATATCCTTTGATCCCACTTGATTTAGAATTTTAATATGGTAAAAAAATATGGCCATTTGATGATTAATTTATTCTGATCATATGGTGATATGAAATATGAGTCGTTGGATGATTTAGATGATGTGATGATGTGAAATTGAGTCATAGGATGTTAAATTGATTTTGATCATTTGATGATATTACTTGTAAGCCATCGATCTTGAATTTTATGTGATTTTAAGCAGTGAACCATTGGATTCTATGTTGATATGTATACAGTCTTCATGCTTACATGATTCTTGCTATTTTGGAATGTTACACATGCACATTGCTATATTGGATTGTTTATACATGTTACACATGCACACTACCATGTCGGAGTGTTTTTACATGCTATCTTTGGACATATTGCCATGTTTGGATGCACACTACTATATTTGGAATGCTATCACTGCTATATTTGGAATACTTTCATCTACCATATTTAATTTTTTGGAAAGATCAATAATTAGGGTAGAAAACCCTAAAATGGAAAGAAAACAATAATTAGGGAAAATAAAACCCTAAAAATGAAAAGAATAATTAGGGCAAGATAAACCCTAGAATAAAGAGAATAATTAGGGTATGAAACCCTAAAAAATAAAAAATCACAATGAAAATGGATAGGAAACCCTAGAAACCTAAAAATGGAAAGAATAAAAATGGTAGGAATTTAGGTCTCATCCTTAGATCCTATTAAAAAAATAGAAAGAATTTGGTACACATCCCAAATAAAAATGGTAGGAATTTTGGTCTCATCCCTAGATCTTATTGACAAAAATAGAAAGAATTTGGTACACATCCCAAATAAAAATGGTAGGAATTTAGGTCTCATCCCTAGATCCTATTGACAAAAATAAAAAGAATTTGATACACATCCCAAATAAAAATGGTAGGAATTTAGGTCTCATCCCTAGATCCTATTGACAAAAATTGAAGGAATTTGGTACACATTCCAAATCCGACTCTCACAAAAATTTTGAACTATGTCATACCTGTCTAGGGCACACCCTAGAATACGTAGGTAATTTGAGAATCCCAAATACGGTACAAAGCCACCCATCAACCATACATCCAGCATAAACTTCAACTTGAACAAAAAAATCTAATTGAAGCACATGCATAAATCATTTTCATAATCTTTAATCACAAGATCCCTTTCGAACTACGTTTTTGGACTTTATTTCCAGGATTGGAATACGTAGGCAGTTTGAGATGTCTTACACGTCTCAGATTCAGTCCAAGACCGAACCATCTTTGGTCCGGTTCACTGTATAATATTGTACATTACATTTGCTTGTTTATTTTTAAAACATGATTGGTTGAACCCTAGGTTGAACAACTTAGCAACTTGGTTTAGGACATCCCCCATTGAACCCTAGTCATCCAGTTGACCAAGCACAGTCAAAATTAGAGTCTAAGGAAAGTTTAGGAGGCCGATATTGATCGGACGGTTTGGGTGCCTAACACCTTCCCATAACCGTACCCTGAATACTTACCCGATCTCTTGTAGACCAAAGAACTGATACATTGGGTCATGAGTCAATAGAAGTCATACCTTAGGGTGAGGCTACATTTTTAGAGGTCCTAGACCTTAATCTAGGTGGCGACTCCAACAGATACAATCGATCTTCATCGATTACGGATCTACATTTATCCAGAGGAGGATCATCATTTTTCATTGTCCTCACAGTGATGACTCCGCTGGGGATAATATTCAGACTCCTAGGATACTTTCCTTATATTGATTTTCTTGACATTTGATGCTAGATCTAGGGTACTATATTTATTGTTTGTACATATTTCTTTGGGGGGTATGGGTTCAGTCACACTTTCGTGCGAGTAGTCGGACCGGGTCCCATGCATGTGGGGCAGCCCGCTAGGCGAAACACACAACCTTGGCCTATACTTTGTGAGACCACGACTGGCGAGCTGCCTCTAACGAGCGTTTCTTGGGTCCGCCTGAGAATGCGTTATGCTACTCCACGTCGCTTGGATCCTTGCAACATAGTACATAAAGGGATTGGGGGCCCATTATAAATTGAGCATTCGGTGATAGGTTACCCCATCCTCGTCAAGGTGCCCTTTTTTGTCCTAACCCAGTTTGAGCCACATGTATGTTATTTTTGGTCCATTTTTAAACCAACATGGTAAAATCTACTCGATCATAATACTTACATCCGAGACGTCGAAGTTCTGCCCGTTTTTGTCCTTGACTTGTCAACATGTTTGGATCCACACTTGAGTATTCTTGTCTCTCACTTTTTGGGAGCATGAGGGTTACGTATACCCGCATACACATTAGTGTGGGCGGTCTGTACATGCCCTCCATCGTACAAAGCTCTTTGTGTTGACCGTTCAATATTGATACATCAATCTCAAAAACGATCGGAAAATCTTCATCACGGCATAGATACCATGATCAAGTAGAAATTTACCGGTTTTTTCATTCATGAACCGCTTTTGTCATCCTTCATGAAAACTACAAATAAGCATATCCGTTTCAATTTCTTGAAATTTGATGAACCACATGGTCGAAACTTGGTGCTACAATGATCCATTCGGAATCTTGAGGCCCCAAGACCAATCATGGGGTTAATCAAATACAAATAAATTGTTACAGATTATGTCTAATGGTCGGTTTTCATGAAGGAGCTAACTTTGTTTGGTCGGGTCAGCTTGTATGTGTATGTGTATTCTTCTCATGTCCAGTCACTTCTGAGTCTTAACCTTCGTTCATTGTTTATAGAAAGAAAGAAAAAAAAAACATAAAAAACCAAAAAAAAATAATAATAAAGGTTGAACTAGGGAGGATAAGATTGTCTAGACTTAAGAGAACACCTGAGTGAGTAGACAAAGCATCCACTCTTATTACATCCACTCATAGGAATGTCTCATCATCACCGGTTCATGTCTCGGTTCATGGTCATAAGGAGGACTTTTGTACCTCAAAATGTTGGAATGGTTGGAAAGTATATTGAGAGCCCAAATATTTCAGAATGGAATTGAAATTCCAAGATCAGAGTTGAGGAATCCAAGAGGGTAGAAATCTGAATCATAGAGATTATATGTTTTTTCCCATACTAGCATACCTGCCAAATTTAAATAGAAAAAACTGAGATTGGAAAGCATTTCATTCACCCTTGGCGACTGAGCCACTTTAACCGACGGAGTGCTGACTCCCAAATTACTTTCATCACCCAAGGTGACCCAAAACTCAAAGGAGTAGCCCTTGAACGTTCAAAAATGTCTCACCCACCTCCCAAAATCCATGATGAATAGGAAGACCATGTGGTCGATTGTATCCCAAAATTAAGGTAGCCTGAAAATGAACTTCATGTGCACCCTAAACTGGGGCACAACCAAAATGTCAGTGTACCCTAGATTGGGGGACAACAAAAATATCAATGCATATAAACTGGGGCATAACTAAAATATTAATGGATTCAAAGTGGGGCAAACCAAAAAGGCGATAGACCAACTGGGGTATAGGTCAGAGTTACATGACATCCAAACTGGGGCATAAGATTGGAATACATTTAACCCAAATTGAGGCATTGGCAAGGTGAATGTCAGACCTAAACTGGGGCATAAATCAAAATGGTAATAGACTCAAGAGGGGTTTAGGTCAAGCTGGAAAGAGTCAAACACATGTCGATAGATAGGCGTAATGAGTCTTACTAGCGAAAGTCTGAACGGAGATTCGGTCCTATAACCAATCATAAGTTGGCGTCAATGATGTCGTATCCAATTGGGGTAACTCGGGAATTACTTGTCTAAACTGGCTACCGTTGGTATCTGATAGGTCATCTATGTTCAGGCTTAAGCTCGATATGTCTGTAGACGGTCTAGTCCAAATGCTTTGAAAAAATGAACAATAATCATCTCATTTGAGACATCAACAACAGTGCTTTACTACTTCCAATCTATTCCTTCCCAGTTTGACATTTCTTCCTCTTCCATGTCCATTGCTAATTCTGACTCTGATGACGATTGAGATGATGGGTCACAACCTGAACTCCTACTCCATCGGCCTTTAGAGAAATGAAAGTTCAACACACATGTGAAAGTTACAAATGATTAAGTTAAAGTCATGGAAGCATTCTCAAAGATACATGTTGGAACATCAAAATGCCATCCCATTTGGTCGATTTATAGAAAGAACTTTTTTGAGATATTCCTTGAAAGTAGAGA
This sequence comes from Protea cynaroides, assembly GCA_028583415.1. Taxonomy (NCBI): domain Eukaryota; kingdom Viridiplantae; phylum Streptophyta; class Magnoliopsida; order Proteales; family Proteaceae; genus Protea; species Protea cynaroides. The sequence continues at coordinate 75,874,991 of CM053271.1, forward strand.
ACATTTACAGACTCATATAAGTGGTTAATTTAGTTTTACAAGAATGGGTCTACACACAAGGCATTATCAAATTTACATTAATCCAAGTGATCAAGTCTTCTACAAATGCATGAAGTCCAAATACATAAAACATGCTACAGATCAACCTCAAAGTCAAAGATGAGCTCAAAAAAAAAAAAAAAAAAAAAGAGAGAAAAAAAGAGCTATACAAAATAATGAGGTTGATTAGCATACTACATTGGAACAATGATGGTGGACAAGTTCAACTATGGTGCATAGACATTGGGCAACTACTTTGAAACACTAATGATGAGTGAGTTTGATTGCAAGGCATATACATGGGACAACTCCTTTGGAGCCCTGCTGATGGACGAGTTCAGTTATAAAGCAATAAGACAATTGGTCCTCGTACAATGACATATAGACACCATTTCTTAGAACCTGATTGGAGACCCAATCGTTTGCTGTGATTCACGTTGTGTGTTGAGCTGGATTTTTGATATTGGTCACTACATCCCGCCCATACAAGGGGTGGTCTCATCACTTTGTTATCATCAGAGGATTTTTCTTTTCGGCTAGAGACTCTCTCTCCCATCCATCAATCTGACGGTCTTCCACAAAGTCGACATTACATGCCCTTACTTCAAATGTCACAAAATTTTATGGTATCGTTTCTTGTGAACATGTCGTCTTGTTATGCATAAATATTGTTCAATAAATCTGACTGGAATATTCTATCTGTCGTTCATCATTTCAACGACGTCCATGAATTCCATAGTCTTTTGTTGTTAGCCAATAAAATGGCATCGCCTAGTGGAGATCAAGCCATTCTACATCAACAACTAAACACTCTCCCAATGGCAGACCCATTGGACAGTTTCTTATCTGTCCATCTGGACCTTCGTTGTCGTACTTGTATACAGACTTAAAGGATTTGGGCCCAAACGTGGTTATAACCGATTCAGCATCTGAACATAGCTTGTTGAAATTTTTTTTCTATCTGAATGATACCGAGAAGAGAAAGCATTCTTTGGCATTTTTCCTAAAGATTAGTGTAGGGTTGCATCTCCTTAAGGTTATTTCTATTGATGACTCAAAAGTCGTCAGCCTATCAATGTGTGCAGACTTGAACTTAGACACTGGGGCAAAATCACCCATTTATCCAAACATCATGAGTTTAGTTGAGCCCCCTGTTTGAAACTCTAGCTGAGTTTATTTGAATGTAAGAGAAAGATGACCTATACAAATTTGAAAAAATAAAATAAAATTAAGTCATTGTCATCATTTGCCCCTCATTAAAAAGACCTGATTGCCCTTTATCTAAGTGAAACCCATATAAATTTGGCAGGAATGCAGAACATATCAAAATTGCCTTTTAAAGAAAAGAAACATGTTTTCTCTTAGTCTAGATTAAGTCAAATCAAGGAAAGTCGATCAAATCAGGATCTCTAGTTCCTCTTGGATTTCGAGCAATGTTAATGAACAAAGTGCAGATGCTGAGCTCCATTATGGCTACCTCAATATTTATGGAAATTTCTACCCATTTTGGGAATGAAGAAATATGAAGAAAGGAATTGAAAAGAACAAGAAAAAGAAAAAGAGAAATGAAAAAAAAATGAAGAGAAAAGGAAAGAAAGGTGAAAGTACAGAGAAGAAAGAAGACTAAATGAAAGCAGAATAAGAATGGAAAAGTGAACAAGATACAAGCAAAGAAAAGAATGAAAGATCAGCAAAAGAAAAATGAAAGCACAAAGAGAACATGATGATCAAAGAAAAAAAAAAAGAGAAAGAGAAAGAATGAAAGATCATGGGAAGAGAGAGAAAGCTCTAGCCCGAACTACGCGGAACCTGATTCTGGAGGGACAGAAATCCCAAAGGATACGTAGGAAATTTGGGACACCCCAAATTCGGTCCAAAGGCTATACATCCAAAGGCTATACATCCAAAGGCTACACATCCAGAGGCTATACATCCAAGGGCTATACATCCAGAGGCTATATATCCAAAGGCTACACATCCAGAGGCTATACATCCAAGGGCTACACATCCATAGGCTATACATCCAAAGGCTATACATCCAGAGGCTATACATTCAGAGATTACAAATCCAGAGCACAAAACACAGTTACAGTTACATCATAAGCGGTCTTGAGCCAAAGGCTATACATCCAAAGGCTATACATCCAAAGGCTACACATCCAGAGGCTATACATCCAAGGGCTATACATCCAGAGGCTATACATCCAAAGGCTACACATCCAGAGGCTATACATCCAAGGGCTACACATCCAGAGGCTATACATCCAAAGGCTACACATCCAGAGGCTATACATTCAGAGATTACAAATCCAGAGCACAAAGCATAGTTACAGTTACTTCATAAGCGGTCTTGAGCCAAAGTCACAGACCTGATGAGGTTTCTACTCAAGAAGCTTGACAGTTACAGTTACATCATGAGCGGTCTTGAGCCAAAGTCACAAACCTGATGAGGTCACTACTCAAGAAGCTTGACAGTTACAGTTACATCATGAGCGGTCTTCAGCCAAAGTCACAGACCTGATGAGGTCGCTACTCAAGAAGCTTGACAGTTACAGTTGTTTGTTGTACAATGTGAAAAAAAAAAGTAGTTACAGCATCAGTTCAATGGAGCAATGGTAGAATCCAAATCAAGTGCAGAATAATGCAAAAATGGGCCACTTTTATCGTTGGCCTCAATTGTCCACAATCTCGGCCTAAGAGGCGCATCTGTAAGCACCCCATTTTTGCCAGCTAAACAAAGTCATGCTGGTGTGTGGACAACAAAAGGATGAAAGGTGATTGAATGTTTGGATTTTTGACTGTGAATTTGAGAAGTTTTCAATGGGTCTGTGAATTTGAGAAAGTTTTAATGGGTCCCACAGCAAGGTCACAGGTTGTAATCTACATGGATGCATAGGTCATGGAATTATCTTCGAAATGATACCAGAATTGCCCAATTCTGATATCAAACGAAGAAGATATGATCATTTTAGTCGGATGATACATACAAGGGAGGCTTCTGAAATTATCATAAATAATCCTAGGGGCTTTCATGCAAATTATCGTAAGTTGGATTGTTTGAATTTCAAATCATCATATCTTGATCATCCGACATCTGAATCATATGATTTAAGTACCATTATTCTTTATTTTTAGTCTTCTTCAAAGTGGACGTAAAGGATTTCCGGTAGAAGTCACCAGTGGGCCCCATGCAAGCTTGCATGCAAAGTTATCGTTAGAACTTTAAAGCTTCATATCTTTTCCGTTCTACATCGGATTCAGATGATTCCAAAGCCATTATTCTTCATTTGTGATGTCCTACAAAGTGGACGTGGAAAATCTTGGGTAGAAGTCTCTGGAGGGTCCCATGCAAAAGGGTCAGCTAAATTATCGATAATTGGTCCGCTTAAACTTCAAAAATTCATAAGTTGACCATTTTATTTCTAAATGAGGTGATTCAAGTTCCTATATCCTCATTTTTAGTGTTCTACAAAGTGAATTTAGAAAATGGGAAATAGAGGTCATCGAAAAATTCCATGCAAAATGACAGTGGAAATGGCTCATGAAATGATGGAGAGAGAAAACACAGTTAATTTCAGTCAATCCAGTCAACTCATTTCAAGCCAGTTCTGGCCCAACCGAGCTCAACCCATATCAGTTTAATTCAGTCAACCCAAGCCAGAAATGGACTTTGAAATGTCAACCTTAGTCCAAACTAGCTTAATCCTGCTTAGTCTAACTTAGCCCGGCCCAGCTCAGACCAATCCAGACCAAGTTATGTCAGTCCATATGCATGTATTTCTTTTATATATGTATAATGTATAATTTATATTATATATATATATATATATATATATATATATATATATATATATATATATATATATGTGTGTGTATGTTATTAAATATATGTGTATATATGTATATAATATATATTATTATATATAAATGATAAAATCCAAAAGAGATTGAGGAAAAAAAAAGAGAGAATATGAGAGAATAAGAGAAAGAGCGAGAATAAAAGAAAGAGAAAGAAACAAAAGAAAAAAAGAAAAAAAAGAAACTTTCACGTTTTCTAGAAAGAAAATATGAAAGAGAGAGAGAAGAAGAGAAGAAAAGGAAAGAAAGAGAAGAAGAAGAAAAAAGAGGGGAAGATCGAGATAAAGAGGGAGGAGGAGAAGAAGAAAATAATAAAAAAAGAAGAGGGGAAGATCGAGAAAAAGAGGGAGGAGGAGAAGAAGAAAAGAATAAAAAAGGAAGAGGGGAAGATCGAGATAAAGAGGGAGGAGGAGAAGAAGAAAATAAAAAAAAAAGAAGAGGGGAAGACCGAAAGAAGAGGGAGAGAAAAAAAGAAGAAAAAAAAAACAGAAAAAAAAGGGGAAGACCGAAAGAAGAAAACCGGAGAGAGAAAAAAGAAGAAAAAAATAATAAAAGAAGAGGGGAGAAATCGAGAGGGAAGAGGAGGAAAAAAAGAGAGGGAGCTTGAGAGGGAAAAAACCTGAAAAAAAGAGAGGAGGAAGTTGAAGAAGAAGAAGAAGAAAGTGATACGAATGGAGAAGAGCTAGAGCGACTGCGATCCAAAAGCAAAGGAAAAAGGAGAAAAACTAAAGAGAAGGAGGAAGCAGAACAGGTAAGTGTTCTTACCTGTGATTATTATCTTTTCCCTTGAAATCCTACTCTCACTGACCATCGGCATATTACCATCGCCTTAACCCATCTCATTACTCATCAAACCCGATTACCTAGCACCAATCCTGCAAAGCGAACCAAACCCATCTTTAAACCCAACACCACAACACATGCTGCCCTCTTGTCGTATCCCTTCACACCTATCATCACCATTCCACAGTATACCATTCTATTACCTCAACCAACCTAATGCACCGTACACCTCATCCCCACTGCTACAATTGAATGCTCTCATCACTCTTACATGATCACTGTTGCTATTTTCCCTCACCCGTAAACACCATCAATCCTCCAGCAAAACCGGATAGTGAAAATCCCAAAAAACATAATCATTCTTCATCCTACATGCTTTGCTATTGTGAGGACAATGGGAAATCGATGATCCTCCTCGGGATGGAAATGTGTATCAAGTATCGATGAAGATCGATTGTGCTGTTGGAGTCGCCACCTAGATTAAGGTCTAGGACCTCTAAAAAATGTAGCCTGACCCTAAGGTAAGACTTCTATTGACTAGTGACCCAATGTATCGGTTCTTTGGTCTGCAAGAGATCGGGTAAGTATTCAGGATACGATTATGGGAAGGTGTTAGGCACCCAAACCGCCCGATCAATATTGGCCTCCTAAACTTTCCTTAAATTCTAGTTTCGACTGTGCTTGGTCAACTGGATGACTAGGGTTCAATGGGGATGTCCTAAACCAAGTTGCTAAGTTATTTTAACCTAGGATTCAGCCAATCATGTTTTAAAGCAAATAAACAAGAAAATGTAAGGTACAATATTATACAGTAAACCAAACCAAAGATGGTTCGATCTTGGACTGAATCTGAGACGTGTAAGACATCTCAAACTGCCTACGTATTCCAATCCTAGAAATCAAGTCCAAAACCGTAGTTCAAAAAGGATTTTGTTATTAAAGATTATGGAAGTGATTTATGCATGTGCTTCAATTAGATTTTTTTTTGTTCAAGTTGAAGTTTATGCTGGATGTATGGTTGATGGGTGGCTTTGTATCGTATTTGGGATTCCCAAATTGCCTACGTATTCTAGGGTGTGCCCTAGAAATCAGGTACGACGTAGTTCAAAATTTGTGAGAGTCGGATTTGGAATGTGTACCAAAATCCTTCCAATTTTGTCAATAGGATCTAGGGATGAGACCTAAATTCCTATCATTTTTATTGTTTCCATTTTTGTTAATAGTATCTAGGGATGAGACCTAAATTCCTACCATTTTTATTTAGGATGTGTACCAAATTCTTTCTATTTTTGTTAATAGGATCTAGGGATGAGACCTAAAATCCTACCATTTTTATTTGGGATGTGTACCAAATTCTTTCTATTTTTGTCAATAGAATCTAGGGTTGAGACCTAAATTCCTACCATTTTTATTTAGGATGTGTACCAAATTATTTCTATTTTTGTCAATAGGATCTAGGGATGAGACCAAAATTCCTACCATTTTTATTTGGGATGTGTACCAAATTCTTTCTATTTTTGTCAATAGGATTTAGGGATGAGACCTAAATTCCTACCATTTTTATTTGGGATGTGTACCAAATTCTTTTTATCTTTGTTATTTTTATTTTTAGGTTTTTAGGGTTTTTTATCCCTTTTCATTGTGATTTTCATTTTTTAGGGTTTCATACCCTAATTATTCTCTTTATTTTAGGGTTTATTTTTCCCTAATTATCCTTTTCATTTTTAGGGTTTCACTACCCTAATTGTTCAATTCTTTCCATTTTAGGGTGTATCTTGCCCTAGTTGCTGTACAATGTAAACAATCTAACATAGCAATGTGAGCTTAAATATAGCAGTGTAAGCATCCAAATATAGCATGTTGGAAATATATTCAAATTTAGCAACAAATCAGTCAAAGATGGCAAGTGAGCATGTGAATCAATACAAACATGGTAAGTGTGCATCCAAACATGGCAGTAATCATCCAATATGGCATGTGAGCATGTGTAACAGACAAATATGGCAATAAGCATGTGTAGCAATCCAAAACAACAAGAATCATGTAAGCACCCAAAGATAACATGTGAAAGCATTCCAAGTATGGCATGTGAGCAATGTGAGCATCAAATATGGCAATTATGTGGCATCATATGTATCAAAACAACTTGTATGCATGATATTCAGATTTGCTTAAATTAATCACAATGAAGATGATGAAGGTAATTCGGGAGCAGCTGTATAGATTGGTTATTGAAAAATCATAAATGGAGATGGTAGATGTTGATGGTTGCAATCTAATTTGTATGGTTGTGGACAGATCGTGAGGAGTGGTGCATTGCTGTTGGGATTTGGGTGATTGGATGTGTATTGGGTGATGAGTGATATGGTGGTGAGTAGGTGTAAGGTGAGGGATTTGATGAGGTGTTGCGGGATGGAATTGGTACTGCAGATGATAGCAAGCTGCCTGGCCGTGGCTGGGTTTTGATTAATGATGCAGGCTAGACAAGAGTGAAGAGATGGGATTGTGAGTGTAGTTGGACAGGTGTTTAGATGATTATGTGTGTGGAAGCTTGGGTTTGGTGCTTGGTGGGGCTAAAGCAGCAATGGGTATGACACGATGGGGAATCACGGAGATGGAGTTGAGGTGATGATGATTTTTCCATGGCCAGGTAGCCGGGTGCATGAGGATTATAGGTTGCAAGCTTGGGTGGCTGAGAAGGCACGGGAGTGTGTCGGTTGGAGTAGATTAGGTGTTGCTGGGTTTATATGGGAATGGTGGATGGTCAGGTGGCTTGGTTTTGGACAGGATGGCTGGGTAATTGAAGATATGGGCAGCAAGTGGAATGAACAACATATGCATAAAAAAAACTTAATAGAAAGACAGAAACAAACCAACTTACCTCCTTCTCTCTCTATGTTCTTATTTACTTCTTCTTCTTTTTTGTTCTTCCCCGTTCATTCTTGTCTTTCCCACAGCTCTCCATTTTTTTCTCCTTTTTTCCCCAAAACCGTGAGCCTCACCCCCTCTTCACGTTTTTTCCTCTTTGTTCTTTATTTCTCCCTCTTTTTTCTCTCTTCTTCCCTTCTTTTTCTCCCAAAACCGTGAGCCTCCCCCCTCTTCACGTTTTTTTTCTTTATTTCTCCTCCTTTTTCTCCCTTCTTCCCTTCTTTTTCTCCCAAAACCTAGCCCTAAAAGCTCTTGTACGTCCCCTCTCTCTCTCTTTTTGGAATCTCTTTTCGAAATCCTCTCAACCCTAAATTCCCTCTCTCTTTCACGTCTCCTCTCCCTCCCCTTTTTTTTTTCTCTTTTTCTTCTCTTTTGGAAATCCTCTCAACCCTAAATTCCCTCTCCCTTTCACATCTCCTCTCTCTCCCCCTTTTTTTCTCTTTTGGAAAATCTCAACCCTAAATTCCCTTCCCATTTCACGTCTCCTCTCTCTCCCTTCTTTTTTCTCTTTTGGAAATCATCTAGAAACCCTAAATCCCACTTGATTTTTACGTCCTCTCTCTCCCCTCTTTCTTTCCTTTTTTTCCGCTCAATCTCCCTCTCAATCTCATGTTTCTTCTCCCCATATTTCTTTCCTTTTTTTTTTCTTCTCTCTCTCCCTTATGTCGGATTTCCTCTCCCCATCTTTCTTTCCTTTTTTTTCTCCCAATCTCTCTCTCAATCTCACGTCTCTTCTCCCCTTCTCTTTCTTTCCTTTTTTTTTCTCCAAAAAAATCTCTTGGATTATCTAGAAACCCTAAATTCCCTCTTTCTTTTACGTCTCCTCTCTCTGCCCTCTTTCTTTCCTTTTCTTCCTCTAAATCTCCCTTTCAATCTCACGTTTCTTCTCCCCTTCTCTTTCTTTTCTTTTTTTTTCTCAAAATCCTTTGGATTATCTCAAAACCTTAAATCCCTCTCTCTTTCACGTCTCCTCTCTCTCATCTTTCCTTTTTCTTCTCAATCTCCTTTTGGATTTTATCATTTATATATAATAATATATATTATATACATATATACACATATATTTAATAACATACATATATATATATATATATAATATATAATATATAAATACTATGCACATGGATGAACTGATTTGAAAATAGGTTGAGACTGGCTTGGGTTGACTGAGTTAAACTGATATGGGTTGAGCTAGGTTGGACCAGAACTAGCTTGAACTGAGTTGACTGGATTGAGTAGAATTAATCTCTATTATTTCATGGTCATTTCTGCTGTCATCCCGCACAAAATTTTTTGATGACCTCTATTCTCAATTTTTTACGTTCACTTCGTAGAACACTAAAAATGAGGAATATAGGAACTTGAATCACCTCATTTGGAAATAAAATGGTCAACTTATGACTTTCTAAAGTTTAAGCAGGCCAATTATCGATAATTTGACTGACCATTCTGCATGAGATCCTTCGGAGGCTTCTACCGAAAATATTTTACATCCACTTTGTAGAGCACTAAAAATGGAACGTAATGAGACTGAAATCACCTGATTTGGATATGGGATGATCAAAATATGAATTTTTGAATATTAAATGACCATTTTCATATGTAATTTTGCATGGGACCCTCCGGAGACTTTTATCCGAGATTTTCCACACCCACTTTGTAGGACATCACAAATGAAGAACAATGGCCTTGGAATCGTCTGAATCCGACGTAGAACGGAAAAGATATGAAGCTTTGAAATTCTAACGAAAACTTTGCATGCAAGCTTGCATGGGGCCCACTGGTGACTTCTACCAGAAATCCTTTACGTCCACTTTGAAGATGACTAAAAATAAGGAATAATGGTACTTAAACCATATGATTCAGATGTCGGATGATCAAGATATGATGATTTGAAAATCAAACAATCCAACTTACGATAATTTGCATGAAAGCCCCTGGGATTATTTATGATAATTTCAGAAGCCTCCCTTGTACGTATCATCCGACTAAAATGATCATATCTTCTTCATTTGATGTCAGAATCGAGCAATTCTGGTCTCATTTTGAAGATAATTCCATGACCTAGGCATCCATGTAAAATTATAAGCCGTGACCTTATTGTGGGACCCATTGAAAACTTCCTTTTGTTCACAGACCCATTGAAAATTTCTTCAAATTCACAGTCAAAATCCAAACTTTCAATCATCTTTCTTCTTTTGTTGCCCACACGCCAGCAGGACTTTGTTTAGCTGGGATGGCAAAAATGGGGTGCTTACAGCTATGCCATAATCATCGGATCAATATCCTTTGATCCCACTTGATTTAGAATTTTAATATGGTTAAAAAATATGGCCATTTGATGATTAATTTATTCTGATCATATGGTGATATGAAATATGAGTCGTTGGATGATTTAGATGATGTGATGATGTGAAATTGAGTCATAGGATGTTAAATTGATTTTGATCATTTGATGATATTACTTGTGAGCCATCAATCTTGAATTTTATGTGATTTTAAGCAGTGAACCATTGGATTCTATGTTGATATGTATACCGTCTTCATGCTTACATGATTCTTGCTATTTTGGAATGCTACACATGCACATTGCTATATTGGATTGTTTATACATGTTACACATGCACACTACCATGTCAGAGTGTTTTTACATGCTATCTTTGGACATATTGCCATGTTTGGATGTACACTGCTATATTTGAAATGTTATCACTGCTATATTTGGAATACTTTCATCTACCATATTTAATTTTTTAGAAAGATCAATAATTAGGGTAGAAAACCCTAAAATGGAAAGAAAACAATAATTAGGGAAAATAAAACCCTAAAAATGGAAAGAATAATTAGGGCAAGATAAACCCTAGAATAAAGAGAATAATTAGGGTATGAAACCCTAAAAAATGAAAAATCACAATGAAAAGGTATAGGAAACCCTAGAAACCTAAAAATGGAAAGAATAAAAATGGTAGGAATTTAGGTCTCATCCCTAGATCCTATTAAAAAAAATAAAGAATTTGGTACACAACCCAAATAAAAATGGTAGGAATTTAGGTCTCATCCCAAGATCCTATTGACAAAAATAGAAAGAATTTGGTACACATCCCAAATAAAAATGGTAGGAATTTAGGTCTCATCCCTAGATCCTATTGACAAAAATAGAAAGAATTTGGTACACATCCCAAATAAAAATGGTAAGAATTTAGGTCTCATCCCTAGATCCTATTGACAAAAATAGAAGAAATTTGGTACACATTCCAAATCTGACTCTCATAAAAATTTTGAACTACGTCGTACCTGATTTCTAGGGCACACTCTAGAATACATAGGCAATTTGGGAATCCCAAATACGGTACAAAGCCACCCATCAACCATACATCCAGCATAAACTTCAACTTGAACAAAAAAAAATCCAATTAAAGCACATGCATAAATCATTTTCATAATCTTTAATCACAAAACCCCTTTCGAACTACGTTTTTGAACTTGATTTCTAGGATTGGAATACGTAGGCAGTTTGAGATGTCTTACACGTCTCAGATTCAGTCCAAGACCGAACCATCTTTGGTCCGGTTCACTGTATAATATTATACATTATATTTGCTTGTTTATTTGTTTTAAAACATGATTGGCTGAACCCTAGGTTAGAACAACTTAGAAACTTGGTTTAGGACATCCCCCATTGAACCCTAGTCATCCAGTTGACCAAGCACAGTCAAAATTAGAGTCTAAGGAATGTTTAGGAGGCCGATATTGATCGGGCGGTTTGGGTGCCTAACACATTCCCATAACCGTACCCTGAATACTTACCCGATCTCTTGCAGACTAAAGAACTGATACATTGGGTCATGAGTCAATAAAAGTCTTACCTTAGGGTGAGGCTACATTTTTAGAGGTCCTAGACCTTAATCTAGGTGGCGACTCCAACAGATGCAATCGATCTTCATCGATTACGGATCTACATTTATCCAGAGGAGGATCATCATTTTTCATTGTCCTCACAAACCATTGGGAGCTCATCAGCTCAGTTCCATTCAACTCGAAACCAAGGCTAACTGGGGATGAGAGTTTCCAACCTGAACGGATCAAGGGGGCATAGTTGGTGCACATCGATGAACTAAAGGACCCTATTTTTCTCCTTTAAGTCGGGCTAATAGGTAAGGTCAGGGAGGGATGGCCTTCAAGATCATCATATATGTCTATCATTGTCCTTTACCTTTGTTACTAAGTGATTTTGCCTCTGTCTCTTAGGTGCTAATCTTGTCTTCTTCATTGATGCAGTGGGTCTTACTGAGGCTGAGCTACGGGCCAAGATGGCTGCTCAGAACCAGAAAAAGAACATGAGGGTTCGTTTTAGGTTGGGAGCCGGGGACGGTAGTACGGTTGCTCTTTTCAATGGCCCTACCACTGCTACTCATGTGATGTGCGCCTCTCCTGTTGCATAAGTCTCTCCTCGAGCTAAGGGCTAGGGAAGGAAGAGGTCATGAGAGCAATCAGAGGCGGATGAGCTCTGTCCCTATGCCCTTCCCCTTCACCCTTCTCCATGAAATTTAGATTTTTCTGGCACACATCTACTAGAGGGGGTGGGCTAGACTTTTGACATGGGTTTATTAGATACTCTGCCAGCGAGTTTGTCTCAAGTTGGAGCCACCGTTCAGGAAGGTGTTCGGAGCTCCCCTCCTGTTAAGGGGTCAGGGCACACAAATGTTGTAACCAAACAATTACTAGTGCCACTCCCTTATTCAAATGCCCATCTCCATGAAGTGGTTGTGTACAACCCTGGGTGGGCCCTTGCTACTAATGATACTGCATGGGGAGATCCTTGCACAGCCACTTAACTGCTTAAAGGGGCCATACTTCTGAGAGACGGGTTTGTTGCTGAAATGCTGATGTCGTCCTTTCTGTTGGCAATGAAGACCCACGGTACCTCGGTAAGAGTATGAACTTTGCAATATTTTTAAGGCATCATTACTCGAATTTTTAACATTTACTCTTTTTGCTTTCATAGATGAATACTTATTGCAAGGAAGCTGATAAGAGGCTGGGGTCGTTGAGTATGCAGTTCTATACCACTGAGTCCCGCTTTGAAGCCATTACTAAGGAGAGGGATTATCTATCCTCTCAAGTGGTTCTATGCAGGAGGATATTGACTCCACCAACTATTCCATAAAGTGGGAGCAGTAGTATAGGATGGATGAGGTCCATGCTAGAGTATTTGCAGTCAAGAGGTAGACCAAGCGCCAGGGGAAAGTTGTGGTTTTAAAGGAGCAGAATCAGAAGCTAGAGGCCCTTGCGAAGGAGAAATCTGCCCTAGCCGATGGTGTGATTGATCACTTTAAGAGGGACCTTAAGGGGATCTGTTAATATGCCATTAAGAAGTACAAGGAGTCGGAGTCCTTTAAGGATTACATTTTTCTTGAAGCCGCTCTTTTATACTATTGGCTATCAAGGCGACGAGGGACTTTGTACTTGGCCAAACTCTAGAGTACGACTTCTCCAAGTGCGGCCAGGTCAAAGAGCTACTGGATCAGGAGACTGCTGGGGCTGATGAAGAGGAGGGCGAGGGTGAAGGTAAAGTTGTGACAGAGCCTAACCCTATCTCATAAGTGATAACAATCATGAATGATGATTCACATCGTGAAATTATGACCGCACTTGAGGATATGACTTCGGAGCCCATGTCTCACCCCATATCACCTTTGACTGAGAGGACGCTGCGCCTTGATTAGGGACAGATGGATACGGCTATGGTTGATGCTTAAAGTTTTGTAGATGCCGTATATATATATATATATATATATATATATATATATATATATATATATATATATATATATATATATATATATATATATATATATATATATATATATATATATATATAAATATAAATATATATTTGTTTCTGTCTCGGAGTATGTAAGAAATCTTTTTGTACCTCTTTTTGATGGGCCCAGAGGGGCAGACCACTATGTAACTTTTTTACTTAACTTAATGAAGTGTCCTTCTTTGTTGTTGCCTTGATGAGTGTCATCATTTATTTCTTTGTCTTGCTCAAAAACATAAGAATTCAAATTCTCTAAGTGTTGTACCTTGTAGTGATTTTTTTTGTGCCTCTACCCCATTCACCCTCCTCGGCCAAATATGCTCGGTTATTAGTTAAGGATGAAGTCCGATCTACCCTCCTCGGTCAAAGAATGCTCGCCAATTAATGACCATATCTGGCTGATTGGCACCAAACTATTTCATCCCTAAATTGTTTCTGCAGCCCACTAAGCTGATTGGACCTGCAAGGAAACATATAAGGCAAAGGGGGCGGGCTTATGGCCCTGGGTCTACTCCGATGCCAAAGTCAAGAATCTGTGAACAATCAAGGGGCTTGATGTCCGAGCCCATTTAAATATTTATGGGTAAGTGAGGGATTCTAGGTTTGAGGTGTCAGAGCTTAAATCCCTAGGAGTATAAGTATTAAATGTTGTGTACCTTTATTCTTGGGATTCGGGGGCTATTTATAGTGAACAGTGCCTCACCATAAAGTTGTTTTTACACTTGACGGTCTTGGAGATGGCTCCTTTACCCTTGAATCCTTAGAGGAGACTAATTGGGCCTTGGTAGAAGTGGCTAGGACTGACATGATTAATGGGCTTCTCTCTTAAGTCCTGCTGAGTTGGTGCTTAAGTGGAATGAAACCTCCAGATAGCATCTAGGTGGATGAGGCTATCCACCTGGCTTCACCCTATAGGGTGATCTAATAAATCCCCCTAATAATCAGTATGACTGGTTGATCTTGTTCGATCACATAGGCAGTGCCACTGGATAACCCAAATTCTAATTCAAGAACGAAATTTGGTGGGACCCATCTTCTAATTCTTGCATGGAAACCTTCCTATGCGAGAGTTAGATGCATATAAGGACACTCTCCCTATATAATAACCTTACCTTTCCATTCTCTCTCATTCTTTAACCATCCAAAACCTTAGAACTTGGAGAAAAGCCTAAGAGAGGAGCTATGAAGAAGAAAAGAGGCTGAGCAGAGGAAGGATAGTCTCTCAAGCATGAACTCCCCATTGGTTTCCATCAACGTCATCAAGAAACCAACGGTAAGTTCCTGATCACTAGAGATAGGTTAGGATGTAGATGAGATTGGCTACTCTTGGTGTGCAGTCTACAGAGAGAGTACATGATTCTTAAAGCGAGTGTCAGTTTTGTGTTTATTTATAGACGGATGTATTAAGATATTTTATTTATGTTTTAGTTATTTGAGATAATTGGATTACTAATTAATTATCACAATAGTCCTCAGTTCATTTATGAAACTTCTACTATTATTTATATATTTTGATTATTGGTTACATGTGTGGTTTGAATGTTGACACGGTTATTTGTGATCTTGGCTTGAGCCATGGTTTGTTAGTAGTTCAATCACACTTCTGGTTTAATCAAAATTGGGGTGTGACAACTTGGTATCAAAGCTCAAGGGCTCTATCAATTAAACCTGTTATATGCACTAACCTTTGTCCATGAACTTAGATAGGAAAACCTAAAAGCTTTAATATTAACCCACTATAATAACAATGCATGTTGAATTAGGAAGGAAACTAAACAAGAGCATAATGCACCATTAAAAGGAAATGAATATAGATAAACAAATGAAATGTGATCAAATGTAAGTGGCAGGTCCACAAACCGAACAATCACCTTGAAGGATAAGAAAAATATGATAACAATGTAAAAATAAAGAAAAAGAAAAATCTATCCAGAGGCTGGTGGGGGAGGTGGTGCAGGTGTCTCTTCATCACTTTCATTGTCCTACTTGTAGGCCACTCGGAGCCACCACAGTTGCTCCTGAGTGACCTTGAGACTATGGGTGAACTCCACCACAAGCTAATCTGTCACCTGTTGAGCTGCCTGAATAGCATACTGGCCCTTTTGAAGAGTACACTGGTCATCTCGAATGGCTTGAAGGTAAGATAGGATTTGCTAGGTAATAGACTATAGAGGTGCGGCCTTAGGAATGGGCTGAGGTACTGGACCAAGGGCATCCTCCATATCCATGTTTACATCTACTCTGATCCCCTCTATAGGTGCTGCTACTGCCACTGCCCCTCTTAGTGGCCATTGACTGGCCTCTAGATTGTCATCACTGAGAATAATTTTGTACAAGTTCATCTTGTAAATGACCTCCCAGTCCAGGTCAGCAACCATAGTCTCTTCATAGGCCTCCTTGTCACTCATGTCTAACCCAAGCCATGTGGGGAGGGTGGTAATCAGTCGACCATAAGGAAGGTTAGCCTTCAACCCAGGCATGGTAACATTGTGCATGGTCCGGATGATGATGTAAGGGAGGCAGACATCCTGCATAGTGGTCAAACAAAAAGTTAGGTACTGACCTAACTGGAAGACATTGAAGTAGTGTAAGAATTTTCTAATGTGTTTTCAAAAGACATACCCTGGTTGCCACCAGATCGAGCAACCGAGTTTGTAAAAAACCTTCTACCAGGGTTAGCACTAGTGTCTAAAGTACCTTATCGAATGGCCCCTATAGAATTAAAGGAATTGAAGACTTAACTGTAGGATCTATTGGATAAAGGATTTATACGATCGAGTATATCGCCTTGGGGAGCACCAGTGTTGTTCATGAAGAAAAAAGGTGACAATGTTCAATTGTGCATAGATTATCAGGAATTGAACAAGCTCACTATTAAGAACCAATATCCATTGCCTCGGATTGATGACCTGTTCGATCAGTTGCAAGGTGCAAAGGTGTTCACTAAGATCAATCTTCGGTTAGGGTATCATCAGTTGAAGATCAAGGACGACGACATCCCTGAGCTGCATTCAGGACCAGGTATGGACACTACTAGTTACTGGTTACATCATTTGGATTAACCAATGCCATCACATCATTTATGGAGCTTATGAATCAGGCATTTCATGACATATTGGACACTTCAGTCGTAGTCTTCATAGATGATATTTTGGTTTACTCTAAGGATGACGAGACTCATGCAATGAACCTTAGAGCAGCCTTACAGTTACTGAAAAGGGAGAAGCTCTAAGCTAAGTTCAAGAATTGTAAGTTCAGGATGAACGAAATGGCTTTTTTGGGTCACGTAGTTTCGTTAGAAAGGATAAAGGTAGACCCCAGCAAGATCGCAGCAATTGCAGGGTGGGAAGCGCCAAAGATTGTTGTAGAAATAAAAAGTTTCTTGGGATTTGGCTAGTTATTATAGACAATTTGTTGAGGAGCATTCTAGACTTACAGTTCCTCTTACCAAGCTGACCAAGAAAGGAGAAAAGTTCGTTTGGACTGATAAGTGCGAGGAGTGTTTTGAGACTTTGAAGTTGAACTTGATATCAACTCCCATCTTGACCATCCCAGCACTAGGGTAACCATTCACTCTTTATATGAATGCCTCTGGACTAGCTCTGGGATGTGTATTAATGCAAGGCAAGCAGGTGATTGCTTATGCTTCAAAGACAACTAAAAGAGCATGAAAAGAATTACCCTACACCTGACTTGGAGTTAGCCATGGTAATTCATGCGATTAAGACTTAGAGACGTTACCTGTATGGAGAGAAATTTCAGATCAAGTCAGATCACAAGAGTCTCACCTATGTCTTCACTCAGAAAGAGTTGAACATGAGACAAAGAAGGTGGTTAGAATTGCAAAAGGATTATGACTGTGGTATTCAGTATCATCTAGGAAAAACCAATGTAGTGGCAGATGCATTGAGTAGAAAAGGAATACTGAACCTAGAAAAAGGATGCAGTACAAATGCCACTTTGTGCTTCACGGTACCGGCTTCTGAAAGGAATATAGTGCAACATGTACTAGAATCTCTAGGCTACCAATAAAACAAGGATTGATTCATAAGTTTTCATTTATGTTCACAGCACTGAAGATTCTACCAGATCTGATAGATGAGGTGAAAATAGCAGTTCTATACGACCCATATCTAAGAACTGTACAAGAGGACTTGGAGAAAGGTAAACCTAACCCTGATTTTACCTTGGATACAGAGAAGGTACTCAGATATAGAGGCAAGTAATGTATACCTAAAAGTGAAGATTTAGACTTCAGAGACTAAATAATGAGAAAAGTACATTCTACTCCATATTCAATACATCCCAGAAGCACCAAGATGTACCATGATTTAAAAGATTATACTGGTAGAAGGGAATGAAAGTAGAACATGGCTAAGTACGTGTTTCAATGTTTAAACTATCAACAAGTGAAGGCTGAAAGACAGAGATCCACAAGGTTATTGCAACTATTGTAGGAGCTAGCATGGAAATGGGACTACATCACTATAGACTTCATCATTGGACTTTCATTGACTCCCAGATTAGTTGATGCAGTCTGGGTGATTGTAGATTACCTTACAAAGATAGCTCATTTCATTGCGATAAGACCTCAATATACTTTGGATAGATTGGTAAGACTATACGTGGACAATATAGATAGACTCCATGGTGTACTTGAGAGCATAGTGTCAGATAAAGATCCATGCTTTACCTCTAAGTTTTGGCAAGGACTACAAACATCTATGGGGACGAAGCTAAAGTTCAGCACAGCCTTTCATCCTCAGATAGATGGTCAATCAGAGAGGACTATTCAGATCTCAGAGGATATGCTCTGAGCTTATGGAATTGATTTTAAAGGAGCTTGGGATGAAAAGTTATCATTGATTGAGTTTGATTATAACAACAGCTATCAGGCTACCATTCAGATGTCTCCGTATGAAGCGTTGTATGATAGGAAATGTCGGACACCTCTATTTTGGGACAAGGTTGGTGAAAGAAGGATTGTGTGGCCAAACTTTATTGAAGAAACTTGTCTAGTGGTGGATAAGATCAAGGAGACAGTAAAGACAGCTCAAGTCTGACAAAAGAACTATGCAGATAACAGACGGCAAGACCTTGATTTTGTTGTAGGAGATAAAGTGATTATAAAGATATCACTATGAGAAGCTTGAAAAGGTTCAGTAAGAAAGGAAAGTTATGCCCTAGGTACGTGGGACCTTATGAGATTTTAGAAAAACATAACAAAGTGGCATACCAGCTCGCATTGCCACCATCAATATTAAGTGTGCATGATATATTCCACGCTTCTTTATTAAAGAAGTACATCAGAGATCCATTACACATATTGATTGTAGAGTCTCTAGACTTAACAGAGGAACTGACATTTGAAATTGTGCCAGCCAAGATCATAAGTCAGATGGTATAGGCAACTCTAAAATTGAGATATCCTTTATGTCAATGTCACTTGGAAAAGCCAAGACATGGAAGAGATCACCTGGGAAAAAGAAGCGGCAATGCAAAAGGAATATCATCATTTGTTCGATTTAGCAGGTATATTTAAATTTCAAGGATGAAATTTCTTTTAAAGGAGGGGGAGTTCTAAGACTCGCACTCTACAAATCCAGTTTAACATGGGTTATCGTGTCGTGATAGGTCTTCCCATCATAATCGGGTCAAACGAGATGGCCGAATGATGAAGCCACGCATCCAGGTACAAAAATTGACAACTTTAACATTAACCGGTCTAACAGGTTGAGCTTATCTGGTCATGCCATCAGTGCCACCGAACAACCCAAATTCTAATCCAAGAATGGAATTTGGTGGGACCTACCTTCTAATTCTTACATGGAAACCTTCCCATGCAAGATTTAGATCCATATAAGGACACTTTCCCTAGATAAAAGCTTTACCTTTCCATTCTCTATCGTTCTTTGACCATCTAAAACCTTAGAACTTGGAGAAAAGCCTAAGAGAGGAGCTATGAAGAAGAAAAGAGGCTGAGCAGAGGAAGGATAGTCTCTCAAGCATGAACTCCCCATTGGTTTCCATCAACGTCATCAAGAAACCAACGGTAAGTTCTTGATCACTAGAGATAGGTTAGGATGTAGATCAGATTGGGATCACAGCCGTCATTGATCCTACAACATTAAGTATTGTATTGCTTAAATGGTTCACAAGGATCCATTAACAAGAAGGTTTGGATAAACTAGGGTACAATTGAAGACCTAACCTCTCAACATATTTCTTACCCTAGAACGGTATAGGATGAACCTTAAAATAAGTCACGGGATCGAATTTAAAGAAAATATAGACAGAGAAACAACTTGGACAATGTCTGGTGTGTTCTCCGGTGGGACTCATAGTTACACCAGTGATTTAACTGATTGGACATAGTGTGACATCGGTGATACCATCGGTCATATTCGAGAAGCCCTTGGAAGTTGACCAGAGGGGGTGTCCGGTGTGGCTACTGTGAGACTGGACATGCCACCTGACAAACTCATAAAAGGTCTAGAACTTTTTTGGTGGGACTCTATCCAATCTGGACAGCAAGACCAAACAATGTCCGGTGGGATTTATTCCACTATGGACAATGAATCTGAAGAAGAATAAAATACTAGAATTAAACTTAATTTAATATTATTGTTTGTTTAGGACTCATGAGCGAGCAAGGCTAGTCTCTGTAGCTCAGGGAGTATCTAACATCACTCAACAAGTGAAGGATAGAACTCTAAACTAATTGGTTAATTAATCGATGAACTTTGCATATTGTTTAGTATACTGTGTATTTAACATGTCATCCAATATTTGTTAATTATTATTCATGCAATTTATTTTTATTATTACAAGATGGATGTTGAGCATGTATTTATTTAGTTGGTGGGGTGAATGGAAAGAGGTTGGAGCCTTGGGCCATTCATACCAATGACACTGGTTTGTATCACTGTCTATCTTAGCATACTTGGTATGAGTCAAAGGATCAGGGGGTGTTGGCGGTGTTGGTTGTAACCTTACCGATAGGCTCTAGCTCTATCTCTATCTCATATTGAAAGATGCTAGGGTAGGGCCATGGATACACTTGTAATGACATGTAGGATTGGTTAGTGATAGATCCTCAGTTTGCAAGCCCTCGACAGTTTGGGTGTACATACTGTTATGATGCAGAGTATCAGGGGGGCATTGGTGGTTTGGTTGTAGCCTATCGTTAGGCTCTAGCTCTATCTCTCTCTCATAGTGAGTGATGTGGGGCGATGATGGTGTTGATTGTAGCCTTATCATTGGGTGTGCTCACACTCTCATGTATGGAAGTGTGGTAGTAGCCTATCCTTACCATAGCACATTCCAACTTTATCAGACCAAATGATTGAATGTTATTTCATGCATATTGCTTGTTGCATTGTTTTGTTTCTCACTGAGATAAGTTGTGAGCTGACCCCACAATATCATTTTCTTTTTAGTTAATGATGCAGGCTATACTGTGGAAGATTACATAATGCACCCTCGTATAGAGGACTGGCTACCCTCAATGGACAGTCTATGGAGAGTGTACATGATTCTTGGTGCGAGTGTCACTTTTGTGTTTATTTATAGAAGGATGTATTAAGATATTTTATTTATGTTTTTGTTATTTAAGATAATCGAATTATTTATTAATTATAACAATAGTCCTCAGTTCATGTAATATGACTTCTGTTGTTATTTATATATTCTAATTATTGGTTACATGTGTAGTTTGAATGTTGGCATAGTTCTTTATGATCTTAGCTTTAGCCATGGTTTGATAGCAATTCAATCACACTTCTGGTTCGACTAGAATTGGAGTGTGATAGTAATGGTCCCCGAATTGAGAGGTTGGTAAAGAATATATATATTGATTTTATCTATCTTAATAAAGCTTGACCCAAAGATAATTACCCTCTGTCTCGTATAGATCAACTGATAAATGAGACCTCAGGAAATAAATTATTATCTTTTATGGATGCCAACTCAGGATACAATCAGATCCCAATGTATAAGGAGGACGAAGACAGTACGAGTTTTATCACCAGTTAAGGAACATACTGCTACATAGTGATGCCCTTGGGATTGAAAAATGCCAGGGCCACCTACCAACACCTGGTGAACAAAGTATTCAAATAATAGATTGACAGGAACATTGAGGTATACATGGACAATTTCTTGGTCAAGAGCCTGAATGCTCGCACTCATATAGACGACCTCAAAAAGGCATTTAATGTTCACCGTAAGCATAACATGAGACTCAACCCCATCAAGTATGTCTTTGGAGTATTATCGGGGAAGTTCCTTGGCTTCATGGTATCCTATAGGGGATAGAGGCCAACCTGGCCAAAATTGAAGCCATACAGAACATAAAGACCCCGCAGAATTAAAAACAGGTTCAGGAGTTGACTGGTCTGATCGCCACCCTCGGACGATTTAAGTCGAGGTTGACAAACTGATGTTTAACTTTTTTCAAGACCATTAAGGGGAATAAGAAGTTCAAATGGACTCCAGAGTTCCATCAGGCATTCATTGAATTAAGGAAGTACTTGTCGATGCCTCCGATCCTGGAGAAGCCTGAACTCAGAGATGAGCTTTAGATATATTTAGCACCCAACCCCATTGCAGTAAGTGCAGTTCTGGTCAAGGAGGTCAACAAGACCCAATGACCCATATATTATGTGAGCAAGGTACTGTTAGATGCAAAAACTAGGTACCAAGCCATCGAAAAGCACACCCTTGTGCTAGTGATAGCCACACGCAAGCTAAGGCCATACTTCCAGGATTACACTATCGTAGTACTGACAACAAAGCCATTGAAGAAGATCCTAGCTTGGAATGATGTCTCAGGTAGGATGATAAACTGGGGTGTAGAGCTTCGAGAGTTCGATCTCTAATACAAACTGAGGAAAATGATAAAGGCCCAATCCTTGGCTAACTTCCTTCTTGAGAGCACCTTGATAGATGACCGAGGATCCCAACACAGCTATATAGCTATGACCTCCAACTCCTGCTCCTGAGCTGATACCTCCGTCATGGATCCTTTTTTGTGGATAGAGCATCTAGTGAGCACCAAGTAGGAGTAGGAGTGGTGTTGACGACATCCGAGGGGTTCAAAATAAAGCGTGTAATCAAGTTTAGCTTTGCTATCACAAGCAATGAGGCCAAGTATGAGGCTCTGATAGTAGGACTCCAGCTCATTAAGAGCCTATTGGTCGCTCATCTCTTGACATACAGCAATTCCCAGGTTGTGGTAAAGCAGGTGACAGGTGATTATAAGGCCAAGGTGACCAAGATGCAATCATATCTTGGAAAAGTGAAGGAATTAACCTTAGTGTTTCAAAAGTTTGATATCCAGAACATCGACAAAGAGGATAACGCTGAGGCCGACCTTCTATCGAAGTTGCTGAGCTCCGATCTCCCCCACTTTCATAGTTCGGTGTACATCAGCAAACTGAGCCAACCGAGCATTGCTCTTGAGGACATCAACATGATAACTGATAAACCTTGCTGGATGGACCCCATAAAATCATACTTGAAGGATGGCATACTACCCAATGATAGGAAAGTGGCCCGAAAAATCTAGACGAGGTCAAAATGGTATGCCATATATAATGATGAGCTGTACAAAAGGTTGTTCTCTTTGCCATTACTAAGGTGCCTACGACCTTCTAAGGCTACAGGCATGATAAAAGACATCCATGTGGGATTCTCTGGAAGCCATGTGGGCAATGTCAAAGACATGCAAACATCCAGCATCAACTTGCTATTCCATTGCAGTCAATGGCGAGCCCGATCCCGTTTTCAGTCTGGGGCATGGACATCCTAAGACCATTCCCCCAAAGACAATGGCAGAGCAAGTCCTCATAGTGGCAATAGACTCCTTCACTAAGTGGATAGAGGTAGAGCCCATGCCAAAGATAACTGCACCAAAGGTGGCAGAGTTTTTTAAGCTTTCTGTGGTATATCGATATGGAATGCCTCTAGTGGAAGTCACTGACAACGGAATGCAATTCGACTCCAACAAGTTCAAAACATTTTGAATACAATACCACATAGGCCAACACTTTACCTCGATCCACCATCCAAAGCCCAATGGCTAGATCGAGGTCAACCATAGAACGATAATGGATGGTTTAAAGAAAAAGCTTGAGCAAGAAGAGGCCAACAATAGAGCGATAATGAATGGTCTGAGGGACAAGCTTAGAGAAAAAATAAAAAATGGGTATAAGAGCTTCCTAGATTTTTCTAGTCCTATAGGACGATCAGCCGAACCTCAACAGGCGAGACACCCTTTACACTTAACCATGGGGTAGAGGCTGTCATAACTGTCGAAGTGTGCACCGCACATTCCAAACAACCAATTTCAATAAAGAGACCAACAGGGAGAACATGTTGGTGAATCTAGACATACTAGAAGAGGTCCAGGAAGCTGCACACCTAAAGAATGCTACCTATCAAGCTTGGGTAGCAAGCCACTACAAGAAAAAGGTTCAAGGAAAAAATCTTCCAGGTCGGCGACCTTGTATTAAGGAAGAGCTAAGCCTCAGAACCTGTAAAGTAGGGAAAGCTAACTCTAAACTAGGAAGGCCCATATAAAGTGGTCAAGATGACCAGATTAGGCGTGTACCACCTGCAAAGGATAGATGACGAGACATTACCAAGGATGTGAAACTCGTTGAAATATACTAAATAATTATTCATAGAATGTTGTAATCCAAGAAAAAATCAATAAAGGTGATTACAAGAAATTTTTTGTCTCTTTAGTGTGTATGAAAGTACTTGAAGCAGGAGGACCGACTACGTACCATATCTCAGAAGATAACACTTAGCACATGTTCGGGAGTCAAGACTTAACATGACATGTTTGGAAGTCAAGACTTATCATGAAACACAAAGAAAAATAGTCTATGATTTTTCAAAAATTCAACACAAACAAAAATAGCGAAAGGTTTTTTCCATTGAATCAAGAAGTATATACAGGCAAAAATGGAACCTTAGTCGAGAAGTACAAAAATTTCCAGAAATCAAAAACTAAAAGTCCTATGGGTTTACTTCTTTAAACCCTTGGTCCTGAGGGTCAGAGGGAAGGTCGACTACAGGTTGAATTTGAAAGTCCATGGGAGGAGTCTCAGTTGGCTGAAAAGCTAGCTTGGTCAGGTCACCTTAGGCAAGAATCTCTACAGTAGAAGTTTCCAAGGTGACCAGCTCAAATCTCGAAGGCGATGCCCCCAATGTGGCCTATTTGGAGGTCAGAGGAAGCACCAAGGGCTGTTGAGAGTTCAAAATGGCATCGACCCCTAGAATCCTCTTAAAGTACTTCTACTAAGATAGGTCAAGGTCGGGGTAGCTCGTCCATACAAAATCCCAAATCTCGGCTAGAGCTAGTAGTAGCATCTTCACGAGCGTGGTTGTCACGGTTTTCCTAACGTCATCGCTAGCATTGTACTCCTCAACAGCTTTGACCTCAGCTGTCCTGATGTGTAAGACCCACACTCCACTAACTTGGTCTAACCGTGTCGTGCCAGGTCTTCTCATCATTCCTGGACCAAGTGGACCGAGTGTGTGAAGATAGATCACAAACCAGGTATGAGAATCGAGTTAAAAACACTAAAAACCTACCTAAGGTCACATACCTGGGTAGGTATGGTCGACCATAAGAAGGGGAACAAAAATATCAAATCCAGAACCCTACGGTCGATGATTTTGACCCCACGATCGACAATTTATGCGATCGTATGATCGACTGTGAGACCCCAGATCAGACTCTGAGTTTTGAAAACTTTTCAAAACTAAGGGATTGCTTTCCTAATTGAAAGAGGACTCTATATGAAGAGTTTTTCTCTATATTAAGGATGTCCCTCAGCCCTTTTTTACTCTTTTAGAACATTAGTAAACCCTAGAGAAAGAGAAGGAAGAGAAGGAGAAGAAAAAGCTAAGAAGAAGAATTTGTTGAGAAGAGATTGGCTCTCTATCATAGGCAAAGGTATGAAACGAATCTCTGGAGATGTAAACTCTAAGGAATAAGACTTCTATGGAAGATAGGCAATATCAACCTATTATGATCTATGTGATTTCCTTGAGAAAATCTCAAGGAGAACCATGATGAGTGAATTTGATGATTAGGGTTGATAAGAAACTACTAATGATGGCTATAAGATAACCTTAGAATAAATCCCATTGAAGATCAAAAGAATTGACCCAGGAAGAACTCGAATTTCATGTAGTCTATAACTAGAAATCTCAAGGTCGCAGCTACGGTTGACCATAACATGACCAGCATGACCAAAGGATTGACCATAGGCATTCGGGAAGATTTTAAAAACCATATGGTCGCAGCTACGGTCGCACCATATGCGACCGTAGGGTATCGACCGTAGGCAGTAAGGTCGATACAGTATGAGACCACAAGACCAATCAGACACCTATCAGTGCTTTGTTTTGATTTTTGATTACTGTAACATGTCACATATGAACCCTAACTTAAATTCATATAACTCTTAGGTTGTTAAATCAATTCAAAGAGAATTTCAAGGCTTGGAAGGAGATCGAGTATTGCTAACAGGTGAGGGAACAAGACCTAAACTAATTGGTCAATAACAAACTATTTATTTTTATTGACTCCAATCCTATGATTGATTTTATGCTTGTATGCTTGTAATGTGCATCTCACATGTCATCTAATATTTCTACTATTACTATTCATGCATATTTAATTCTGTCTATTTATAACATAATGATGATGATGCTAGAAATAGGCATGTGAATGTATGTATGTGGTTGGTGTGTTGGATGCGAGTGGAGCATCAGGGAGAGGACGTGGCATGGTGGTCTTTGACCTCGTCACCATACTCTAGCTTCTATCTCTACTCAAGTCTTGCCCACTAACATCATCGTATCGCCATTACCTTAGCAGAACTATTACGTCGTAGGGCATCAGGGGAGGTGGTCTCGAACCGTGTGGTTTCTGACTCTATCGGGGACCTTATCTCTATCTCTATGGACGTATTAAGGAATGTTAGGGTAAGGCCTTGGATACACTGTTTGGCATTAGGATTGGTTAGTTGTGAGCCCAGTTTGTAAGCCCTCGCCAATAGGTGCTTACGTGTTGGTATGGGTAGGGCATCAGGGAAAGTATTAGCGGTGTTTGATCCGGACACTTTAGCTCTATCTGTATTCCATGGTGGGTGCGTGTGGGACGGCAATGGTGTTTGATCCATTGGACAGATTCACGCACTCATGTATAGAGGTGCGGCAGCCACCAAACCTTTCTATAACATATTGTAAACTTATAAACCAGACCAAAGATATGAATTAAATGCATGCATATGTTTGTTGCATTATTTTGTTTACTCACTAAGCCGTAATGTGTGCTCACCCTTTCAACGTCGAATATTTTTAGTTGTTGATGCAGGTCCTACTGTTGAAGGATATATGAATGCGCTGACGTATGGACACGTTGCTGCAATGGACGTAGAAGTTGAAGAAGATGCGCATGATTCATCATGGGAGTACAACCAATGTGTTTTTGCTTAAGTTTAGTTATAATTTGAACATTAGATATGTAATTGATTATTTATTTTTATGTCTTGTGGTTTGGAGATAATTGGATTAAATACTTATTTATCACTGTTAGACTCTCAATTCATTATCTGTAAGACTTTAGCTTTTTTGTTTATTATCTCTGATTATTAATGTGGAATGTGTGTGTGGTTTGATATGGTGGGTAAGACCTATACGAGATCCTAGGTGAACCATTGGTTTATTGGTGGTTCATCACACCATTCTAGTTAGAGCAGAATTGGGGTGTGACAACTTAGTATCAGAGCTTCTCAGGTTCTACCCATTGACCTAACTACTTCCACATGAGTCATGAAATGAGTTAGGATAAATTAAAAGTTGTAATAAGAATACACCACAAGTACCTGTGTTGTATGAGACATAAACTAAGAAAAAGAATAATGCACATATGTAAAGGGAAAACCAAATGGGAATAAGACAAATGAACATCCAAATCAGAGTACAGTCCATAATCCAGATAGTTACTCTGTAGTATAAATGGGAAAAAGAAATAAATGATATAATGGAGCTGGAGGTGCTGGAGGAGGAGGTGCCTCACTATCTCTATCATAGTCCTCAGCATATACTCTCGCGAGCCAGGCCACCTGAGTCTGAGTCGCTAGGAGACTAGCTGTCAGATCCACTACCTGCTGGTCTGTAGAGCGCTGGGCATTTAGAAGCTCTCCTACTCTCCAATCAGTCACATGCTGAGCCTCTTGAATCTCACGTAATAGCCCCATCATGTCATCTGGTGGTGGGCATGAAGGGCCAACTGAATGAGAAGCACTAGAAGGGCTAGCTCCAGTAAAATGTTGTGGTGATGGAGGAGGGATGGCATCCACATCCATGTACATCCGATCATCATCATCCTCATCATCACCCTCATGTGCCTCTGCTGCTACCTCTATTGCTACCTCTGCTGCCTCTCCATCTGCTGCCTATTACCCGAGTGAGAGGACTTCTCATAGCATTCCTCTCATCATCACTGACCTTGTATCTCTTTCATCCCCATCCTACTGATGGCCTCCCAATCAAGGTCAGCTGAAAAGGTATCCTCAAGGATCCTCTCATCCATTAGGTCCACCTGTAGATGAGCGAGCAAGGTGGAGATCAGCCGCCCATAGGGCAAGTTACCTCTCGAGTCAGGCAACGTAGCGCTGTGCATAGTCCGAAGAATAATATATGGGAGGCAGAGAGGCTGCCTAGTATAGATACAGTACAGCAGGTGCTGAGTCAGCTATGAGACCATCTCGTAGTGTCCGCCCTGGGGAATAAGATTATGCTGGATAATCTTACAGTAGACCCATGGCTCTGGATGCAAGTTAACTACTTTCATCTCCCAGCGGTCATCCTGAAGAATCTGATTATCTATTTCTACACGTACCTATGTAGACAGAAACTGTGGCTCCCTGAGTGCACAGTAAATCAACTGACCATCGTTGGAAATGCCTAGGAGACCAGCCAACTCCTGACAGTCAAAAGCGATTTGAACCCCTTTTACCCAGGTGGTGATCCAAAGCTCTCTGCCCCTATCAACATCTTCTAAGTCACCCTTTACCTATAGGTGACAGTAGAACTGCTTGACCAAGTCTGGGCGAGTGCAAGCCTTGTATAAGATCACTGGAAGCTAGCCCATATCACCAAACACCCATTCCACGTCAAACAGGGCTAAATGGGCTAAGTTCACACACAGACCCCCTTCCACTTTCTTCCGATCAATCCAAGGATATCGCACCACTGCTTCAACAGTCCTGAAGTGTCGTGGGTCATGAACTCGAGGAACCTTAGTGCGAACCATGATAACTGCAAGAGAAGAAAATAAGAAAACAAAACAAGTTAGATAAATTTGAAAATTTGACAACATAACGATGTAAAATGGAAAAAGCCTCATTTTTCACCCAAACATTTGGGGTAGAGGACTTACATAGGTCCGAAACCATCCTGCAAGGCTCATACAATCGAAAATTTAAACTAGGTAGGTCGAATTTGAAGAAATTTTGACAATTGGAAAAAACCCCAAAATTTATCAAAAATGGGAATTTTCAAGTTTCTATAAACTAACTGATGAAAGTCAAATATTCTTGAGGGCTTTCATCCATTGGGTGGCCAATAGAAAAAGCCCCCAATAAAAATTAAATTTTTTTGGTCAAAAAAATATTAATTAAAAGAAAACCCTACAAATAGCAAAAACCCTAGGTATGAAAGCTAAAAAATGGAGAAAAGTAGAGAACATACCTCGAGGAATGGAGTGACGGATGTTGATCAATGGAAAAATCACCAAGTTCATATGGTCAACACTGTAGCAACTCATTGGTGGCGAGTTGAGTAGAGACTGTAGGAGGAAGAAGGAGAATGAGAGGGAAAAATTTTGAAAAACAGGTTTAAAAGCCTGATCTTGAAACATACGGTCGCACAATTCAACCAAAACCAAAGACCGTATGATCGACCATAGGGTCTCTGTAAGTTTTCAAGATTTTGAAGGTCGCACCTATGGTCGCACAACATGCAACCATAGGCCATCGACCGTATGACTGACTGTTGCATGCATTTTGATTTTATTCAAACTTTTGCCTATTGATTTTGTTTTTCTCTCGCCTTTCATTGTGAGACTAACCCAATACTACCATCATATCTTGTCTTACATGTACAGCCTTTCCGAGTACCTTTCAACCAAGAGTTTAAATGGCTGGACACAGAGTAAGTAGAAGGAGACAGAATGCAAACCCATCTCCACCACCTATGGAGACTAATGACAATGAAGGTCAACAAGGACAAGAAGGAAATATTGGAACTCAATGTACTGCACCTCAGAATGTGCACACCCAAGCCAACTCAACCAACTTACTTGCACCACCTATAGATTTGGCTACTGCAGTGATGAATTTGACACAACAAATGCAGTATATACAGCAAATGCAAGCCAACATGCACGCTGCTATGAAAATTGCTTTTCCAACTGCAAACACAATATCTCTACCTGCAGGACAAGCTAGTACGGAACCTGGTGGTAGTAACACTGTACCCCAAGCACCGCAAACACCAGCAGTACAAGGCCAAGTGCCAAACCCTGAAGCACCACAAGGCAGGTATAACCAAGGTAATCATCAGTACCAACCGCTTATGTATGGAGCATATGCACAGTATCAACTTGATCACTCCAGACTGATCGAGCAATTATTGAAGTTGAAGCCGAAGGAATTTACAAGCAAGCCATCAGATCCATTATGGCCAGCTAACTGGATCGATGAGATGGAAAGAAACTTTATGATGATGACTATAAATGAAGAAGAGAAGGTATTATGTGCCACTTTTATGCTGAAAGGTGATGCACACTATTGGTAGAAATCTACTCGGAGTTATCTGTTAACAAAGCATGCCCAACTGACTTGGGCTATTTATAAAGAAACTTTCTTCAAGAAGTATTTTGCCAGGAGTTTTAGAGATCAAATGAAAAAGGAGTTTCTACGTCTGTATCAAGGACAGATGACTGTAGACTCATATCAACAACATTATGAAGAACTATTTTTCTTTGCTCCCTCTAGCATGCAGGAGGAAAATAACAAAACCCGAAGGTTCGTCATGGGACTTAGGGGAAGCATCCGTGAACATGTATTGGGACTGGAAAAGAAGATTTATAATGAAGCTGTATAGATTGCTCGAGTACTGGAATCGAGCTAGAGGGAAAGTTATTTTGCTTAGAACAGAGGTATAAAGAGGCCCAATGGAAGCTCATACAATGGAGGGAACTCAAAGACATTTAAACCCTTCCATACTCAAGGCTTCAATGGTACAGCCAGGACTACTCCGACAACCCAACCTCAACAGAAGCAAAGTAATGTAGGAGTCAAATGCTTCAATTATGATGAAGTAGGACATTATTCAAGAGAGTGTCCTAAGCCAAGGAAGTAGCTACAACAAGGAAAGGTTTATGCAGTTACATCTGAGGATGCTGTCGCATCACTTAATGTGGTCACAGGTATAACCTGAACTATTCATTTTGTACTACATTGTGTAAACATGTAGACTAAGTTAAATCAAATCACAGGTATCGTACCTATTAATGACTTACCTGCCAGAGTACACTTTGACTCTGGAGCTACTCATTCTTTTATATATGTGTCGTTTGGAAAGAAGTTAAATCTACCCCTCAGACCTTTAGACTACAAACTGCTTGTACGATCACCTATGGGATTAGAAGTTAAACTAGACAAAGGTTATGGACGATGTCTAGTTCTTATCGACAAGAAGATTTTGGATGCAACCTTAATTCAACTCGAGATGGCAGACTTTGACATTATCTTGGGAATGGATTGGTTAGCTCGACACTCCGTAAACCTATTTTGTGCAGAAAAGAAACTAACATTTAAAGACAAGGAAGGAGCAGAGTTTAGTTTTACAGGACCAAACTTTCCCATAAACAAAAAGTCATTCTCTCTGCATTGAAGGCTAAAAAATACCTCGTGAAAGGAAAATTTGGGTATCTAGTATCCGTGGTCGACCTCACCAAGGAAACACCACGAATGGAGGCTATTGAAGTTGTGCGTGAATTTTTAGATGTATTTCCTGCGGAACTACCAGGACTACCACCTGACAGAGCGACAGAGTTCGTTATAGATCTTATACCCGGAGCCGCACCAGTATCGAAAGCACCCTATCGAATGGTTCCTACTGAACTGAAGGAACTGAAGGTACAATTACAGGAATTACTGGACAAGGGTTATATCAGACCCAGCATATCACCATGGGGAGTGGCAGTATTGTTCATGAAAAAAAGGACGGTAGCGTTCGACTGTGTATAGATTATCGAGAATTGAATAAGCTTACAATCAAGAATCGGTACCCGTTACCTCAGATTGATAACTTATTTTATCAGTTGCAAGGTGCCAAAGTGTTCTCCAAAATTGATCTTCGGTTAGAATATCATCAGTTGAAGATTAATGAAGGTGATATTTCAACGACAGCATTTAGAACCAGATATGGACATTATGAATTTTTAGTTATGTCTTTTGGATTGACTAATGCACCCGTAACTTTTATGGAACTCATGAATTGGGTATTCCATAATATGTTGGATACATCAGTCATTGTATTTATTGACAACATACTAGTCTACTCCAAGGACAAAGAAACTCATGTCACAAATCTAAGAGCCGCTTTGCAGTGACTAAGAAAAGAGAAGCTTTACGCAAAATTTACGAAGTGTGAATTCTGGCTGAATGAAGTCACTTTCTTAGGCCATGTTGTATCCGCTAAAGGAATTAAAGTAGATCCTAGCAAGATTGAAGCCATTGTGAAATGGGAAGCACCTAAGAATGTTGCAGAAATCAGAAGTTTCTTAGGTTTAGCCTGTTATTATCAACGATTCGTGGAAGATTACTCTAGAATCGTTGTACCCCTCACCAGTTGAATAAAGAAAGGAAAAAAGTTTGTTTGGACTGATAAATGTGAAGAGCGTTTCCAAACATTGAAGGCTAGATTGTTATCAGCTCCCATCTTGAATATTATGATACTAGGATAACCATTTACCTTGTATATCGATGCGTCTGGGTTAGGTTTGGGATGTCTGCTTATGTAAGGAGAACAAGTAATTGTGTGTGCCTCAAGACAACTAAAGACACATGAGAAAAACTAACCCACTCATGACTTGGAATTAGCAATAGTAGTACATGCTGTTAAGATATGGAGACATTATTTTTATGGAGAGAAATTTCAAATTAAATTAGATCATAAGAGTCTCACTCATCTTTTTAATCAAAAGGAGCTGAACATGAGACAAAAAAGATAGCTGGAATTATTAAAGGATTATGATTGTGATATCCAGTATCATCCAGGAAAAGCTAATGTAGTTGCAGACGCATTAAGCAGGAAAACAATGACAGAATCCCAAGAAGAAGTTAGTGCAAATGCTGTGGAATGTGTCACAGGGAGAGTATTTAATTACGATAAAGAGCAGTTCGTGATTGATATTTTGAATGACTCAACTAACGAAGGGTTTATTCAACTATTCTCAAACATGTTTGCTACATTGAAGATTATACCTGATTTATTAGACGAAGTGAATGCACCTATTAAATTAGACCCTTATCTGAGAACAGTCCGAGAAGACCTCAAAAAATATAGGACTAGTCTTGAGTTCACCTTGGACGATGAAAAGGTACTAAGATACAAAGGAAGGGTATGTGTTTCTAAAAATAAAGACTTGGATATTAGACACAAACTAATGAAGGAAGCTCACACCATCGTTTATTCGATACACCTTGGAAGCATGAAGATGTATCATGATTTGAAGAAACTATATTGGTGGAGAGGAATGAAAACGGATGTAGATAAATTTGTGTCTCAATGCTTGAATTGTCAGCACGTAAAGGCTGAAAGACAAAGGCTTGCAGGATTGTTGTAGCCACTGCTAGAACCAGCATGGAAATGGCACTGCATCACTATGGACTTCATCACCAGGTTACCATTGACTCCCTGAGTTGCTGACGCGGTCTGGGTAATTGTGGTTCATTTGATCAAGACAGCTCATTTCATAGCTATACTACCTCAGTATACCCTAGAGAGGTTAGCTAAGCTTTATGTAGATAATATTGTCCGATTACATGTACCTGAAAGCATTATGTTCGATAGAGACCCACGCTTTACCTCAAAGTTTTGGAAAGGATTATAGAAGATTGTAAGGTACAATATTGAAGTTTAGTACTACATTCCATTCTCAGACAGATGGACAGTCAGAGCGTACTATTCAGATTTTAGAAGACATGCTTCGAGCTTATGTCATTGTGTGAGGACAAAGATCGTAATCTTTAGAAGTCGCCACCTAGATTAAGGTCTAGGACCTTGGAAAATGTAAAATCTCATCCTAAGTAAGACTTCGATTAACTCATGACCCTTAGATTGGATTTCTGGTCCATCGGAGATTGGGTAAGCGTCAGGTTACGATTATGGGAAGGGGATAGACACCCAAACTGCCTGATCGAAATCGGTCTCCTATACCATTCCTATGCTAGACTTTATCTGTTAAACCAAACCAAACCAAGTGGTTTGATATCATTGAACCAAATCTTTATCCATCAGATTGCCTACGTATCACAGAATTGTTCTGAAAATCAGGTTCACTATCGTAGTTCAGGTGTAGTTAAAGTTTATGGCTGTGATTTACGCTTGTGCATGATTAAGTTCATTATTCAAGTTGAAGTTTATGTTTGAAATGTTGAGAAACCCTATGGGTTAGTATCTGGATAGTCCATGTGAACTGATAGATAATCGTAGTGGATCTAAGAATGGATAACCCTTTCTGAGTCAAAATGTGTATAACCCTATCTGGGTCAAAATGTGGATAACCCTTTCTGGGTTGGAATGTGGATACCCTATTTGGGTCAAAATGTGGATGGATATCCTAGTGGATCTATGGATAGTCCGAGTGGACTAAGGTGTCGATCCGAATTTGGGTTTCTCCCAAATAGCCTACGTATCCTAGGGTTTGCCCTAGGAATCAGAATCCGCGTAGTAATGATGGAATAACTTGTTGTAGGTTAGAATGTGAGAACCTGTTCTAGGTTTACGGTTTAG
Organism: Protea cynaroides; assembly: GCA_028583415.1. Classification (NCBI taxonomy): domain Eukaryota; kingdom Viridiplantae; phylum Streptophyta; class Magnoliopsida; order Proteales; family Proteaceae; genus Protea; species Protea cynaroides. The sequence goes on from CM053271.1 coordinate 75,909,534, forward strand.
AACCTATTCTAGGTTTAGGATTGATAACCTATTCTAGGTTTAGGGTTTACTGAGGGGTGGAAATCTTCCTAAATTATCTTTTTCATCCTAAATTCTAATTTTGGAAGGTTTGGCAAAGCATTCTCTTTCTTTATTAAGATTTTTTTATTCCCATTATGCCCTTCCCAAGAATCTGGGTGCCTAAATGCACGTCCCCACACCTAATATGTTTGCTAGGTGTACAGATATGTCAGTTCGACTAGGGTGCAGCATAAATTAAGTTATTACCATAAATGGAATATTCTAAGCATGGCATGCATTGCAAATAAGACAAGAACCTAATATGGTAAGATCTAATATGCTAATCTAAGCATGGCAAGCCCTAATATGACAAGATCTAAGATGACAAGATCTAATATGGCAAAATCTAATATGCATCTATATATCAATATGGTAAGTATCAATCATAGAATGCATATATGACATGAATTTTTCAAAAAAAGGAAAGATCTCATATGCTATTTTCTATGCATAGTAAAACTTAAAAATGGTAAGAAATTAAGATTTTACTAAATATGGTAAAAAAATATTTATTCTACCAAATATAACAACGCATGAAATATGCCAAATATGGTATGCATAATCCAAGCAAAGCATATGAATGCTCCAAATATAGTCATTTATCCAAATATGACAGAATTTGCTCAAACAACCAATTTGCATGTTACAAAGAAAGAGACATCAATGAAACCTTTTTTTGAAAAGTACAAAATTAGTAAAAAACATATGTTCAATGTTTTTTGAAAAATTTTAATTTTTATGAAGACAATTGAAAAGATTAATGATTCAAAATTGTCAATAATGTGACACAAGGTTTCAAATAAAGGACAAGGCTATGAACTGCATTCAAATTCTGTCACATTACACAAGAATGACCATAAGTAGGTCTTTTGTAACTCAAGTCAAGCTCAATTTTTTTTGTAGACAGATGACTTAATATATTATATTTCATATGAAAGAGTTGAATCCTAACAGAGAGCAAAAATAGGTCAAAGATATGCCCTAAGACCGAACATGTGCACTAGTTAAATCAGTTCCAGATGTTTGACCAGTTGCACCATAAATTCCAAATAAAATTCTATACTTAATGAAAATTTAATACAGACATATGTATATGTAGATAACTATCTGATCTAAAATTTTATCAAGAAAAACAAGTTAAAATAGTATATTTTCTTTGTGAAAAATGATTCTTTTCAATCATGCAAATCAGTACATCATGACAGATTCAAATCAGAGCACTATGCACTTAAAAATTGATATAAATTCAATAAAAAATTAAACAAATACAAAACTAGTGCCATTTTCTAGTAGAATGTCATGTCTAAAAAGTTCATATGAAGTGGATTTTCTAATTTTGGCCATAAGACCCTTGTCTAGAGACTTTCTGATGGAGGATTGCATTACATCCGAGTAAAATAGCAATGTCAAAGACAAATTTTTTGATATATTTTTCCAATTCCAAATGAAACGAAATTTTTAGGGTAGTCTTCTAACATATCAAAGAGACTCCCATAAAAATTTGGGTTTCAAAATCCAAGAAAATATACATGTTTTGTATGTCCTAAGTTTGAAACTTAAATCTAGAAATTTTAGATTAGAAAACAACTTTATGAAATTTGCAAAAAACATCAAACATCATCATATATCATTCAAAACTTTATCATTGAATAGCTTAGACAAATTATCATTCATGAAAAATGCTAGACATAGGCATCCTAACATTAACAAACATGTAATAAAGCATTCCTGATTGAGATTTCATGGAAATTAACCTTTTTCAAGCAAAATTGGCATTCGAACATTCTAACGACCTCTAAATTTGTTTAGAGTACTAACCTTGTGCTCAAATCGAGTGAAACCGTCGATGTAGGATGATTGGAGATTGTATCAAGCTCTTTGAAGGTGAACCCTCCTTCACCTCTTTCTCTCACGTTTTCTAGAGTAGAAAACGTCCCTCCTCTCTCTCTCTTCTCTTTCTTTCTTTTCTTCTTCTCTTTTTTTTCTTTTCTCTTCTTCTTCTCTATTTTTCTCTCACTCTCTCACGTTTTTTCCTCTCTTACCCACGTTCTCTCTCTCCTTGTGGTCTGGAAAAGCAGCCCCCCTCTCTTCTCTTGGCCTATTTATGTTTTTCCTCTCCTCTTCTAGAAGATCATTCTTTCCTTTTCTTCTTTTTCTAGAAAATCTCTTCTTTTTTTTCCAATTTTCTTCTTTCCTTTCTTTACTTCCTTCCATTTTCTCTTCTCCCTCTCTCTTCCACAAGTTTTTTCCTCTCCTTGTTCTAGAAAATCCTCTCCTTTTCTTTCCTTCTTCTCTCTTCCTTCATTTTCTTCTTTTTCTTCTAGAAAATCCTTTTTATCCATTTTTTTTCTTTCTTCTCTCTTTCCCATATTTTTTCTCCTTCCTTTCCTTCCTTTTTCTCCTTCTTCTTCTAGAAAATCCCTTCTTTCTTTCCTTTCTCTCTTTCCTTCTTCTAGAATTCGTTCTCTCTTTCCTTTCTTTCTTCTTTCCTTTTCTTCTTCCTTCCTTTCCTTCCTTTTTTTTTCTTTCTCCCTCTCTCTTTCACGTTTTCTTTCTAGAGAACGTGAAAGAGATTTTATTTTTTTTTCTTTTTCTTCTTTTTTTCTTTTTTTCTTTCCTTCCTCTTTTCTTCCTTTTTTTTTCTTTCTCCCTCTCTCTTTCATGTTTTCTTTTTAGATAACGTGAAAGAGATTTTATTTCTTTTTCCTTTTTTTCTTTTTTCTTTTTCTTCTTTTTTTTTTCTTTTTTTCTTTCCTTCCTCTTTTCTTCCTTTTTTTCTTTTTTCTTCTCCTTCTCTCTTTCACGAGATTTTATTTCTCTTTCCTTTTTCTTTCTCCCATTCTCTTTCCCACGGCCTTTCTTTTCTCTCTTTCCACGGCCTCTCTTTCCACTCTCTTTCCTATATATATATATACAATAATATATTATACATTATATACATATAAAAGAAATGCGTGCATATACACTGACATAACTTGGTCTGGATTGGTTTGAGCTAGGCCGGGCTAAGTTAGACTAAGCTAGATTAAGCTGGTTTGGACCAAGATTGATATTTCATAGTCCATTTCTGTCACCCTTCCATATAAAATTTTTTGACAGCATCTATTCTAATTTTTGTTTGCATTCACTTTGTAGTAAAAATGAGGAATATTGGAACTTGAATCACCTCATTTGGAAATAAAATGGCCAACTTATGAATTTCTGAAGTTTAAGTAAGCCAATTATCGATAATTTAGCTAACCATTCTACATGGGATCCTTCGGAAACTTCTACCTGAAATCCTTTTTGTCCACTTTGTAGAGTACTAAAAATGGAACATAATGAAACTGAAATTACCTGATTTGGATATGAGGTGACCAAAATATGATTTTTCGAAGATTAAATGACCATTCCCATGTATAATTTTTCATGGGACACTTCGGAGACTTCCACCCGAGATTTTTTACATCCATTTTGTAGAACATTACAAATGAAGAATAATGGCCTTGGAATCATCTGAATCCGACGTAGAACGACAAAGATATGAAGCTTTGAAGTTCTAACGATAATTTTGCATGAAAGCTTGCATGGGGCCCACTGGTGACTTCTACCCGAAATTTTTCTCGTCCACTTTGAAGAGGACTGAAAATAAGGAATATTGGCCCGTGAATCATTTGATTCTAATATCATATGACCAAGATATGATGTCTTGAAGTTTGAATGATAATGCATGCATCATACGATAATTACGTAAATGCCCTTTGCACTTTCGAATTGCGATATCTTCATTGTTTGACGTCAGAATTTGATGATTCTTGTCTCATTTTGAAGATAATTTCATTACCCATACATCCAAGTAGGTAATAACCTAAGACCCTGCTGTGGGGTTCATTAGAGAATCACAAACCCTTGGGTTAAAAGCCAAAAACCTGCCATATTGGTTCACTTATGCTGAGAGTGGCAAAAATGGGGTGCTTACAGATGCCCCTCTTTAGCCGAGATTGTTACCAATTAAAGGCTGAAGATAGAAGAACAACATTTTTGGGATATGAGTGAGATTATTTATTTGGCTGCACTTAGGGAAATTTGTCCTAAACTGCCTACGTATTCTAAGGGTGTCCTAGAAATCAAGCCCAAAACGTAGTTCGACTGGCAAAAAGGTTTCCTCTTCTTGGAAAGATTGGTGATTGTTCGTGAATACAAGGCTCATTTGTAGGGTGGGAACCTCTTCTTGCTGAGGTGAGACTCATGATGCAAGGTACGTATGGGCTTGAACCCGGCTTGATCTATAGCAGGTGTCCCATTCCACCCGCCCTCCAATCCTTATCAGCACTGCTGATCCCAAGTTCAAGGATGCATATGCGTGGCAAACAAACAATTTATTGGATGACATGTTATCAAACAATCATGTTATCAATCGCATAGTACCACACAACACATTCAAAAGTCTAAATCTACTAAACAAGGTTTGATTCCCTTACTTGATGTAATAGTAGCAAAATAATAAAGAATACGAATCCAAAATAGTTTTCCTAGAGTTCTACTGTACCTTAGAAAACAATAACATTAATGACATTTATTTATTAGTTCATTGTTTGTCTCTACTATTTGTCCAAGGATAGCCTAATAATTTATTCATATTTTTTAAAAGTTTGATTATCATTAATAAACACTTTACACGTGTTGTCTAGAGTCTCAAATGCATAGAAATCCTAAACAGCAAGCATAAGAAGTATAAACATTGGTTTTTAAATCTAAATGATGGAACATACCTATGCAGACATGTTTCTAGGGATATGAATACATAGGTAGGATCCCATAATTCCCAAAAAGATGGTATCCAAAAATGGCCTTCATCTGAGGTCGATTCACTGTGCGGCAAGTAACCGACCACATGGTCAATGGTCATAGACGCGACACTTAACCAACCGCATGTCGAAACATGGTCAGAACATACCAAAACTTCTATGATGGTTTTCAATAATTTTATTAAGCCCACACAATGAGTTTGGGCTCGAAACTCCCATTCTAACTCAGGTTTGAGGCATCGATTACATTACTCATTTTACTAATATTGCTGGATTTGAGTTTAATACCTTGAATCCAATTCCAGCAATACCAGGAGAGGTTTTCTTTAAGTTTTAATTCAAAAATAAATCATTCAACATGATTCCCAAGGTCTAGGGTCTATAAATCCCCTTATAATCATTCTGATCCAGTTTCCAGTATCATAAGAATCTTGGTTCTTCACCGATTCAAATCCAACTTCCAATTTAGTTCAAAAACTTGGTAATTCAATAGACAATTCAAGATGAATACTTTAAACAGTCATTTCAGATCATTTACTCATCATCCTTATCCATCCTTTATCAATATTCCCGATCCTGGTTCTCTAGAAATATGATCCACACACCTACAGGTATTTGGGTGCATATCAGAGATGGAGAAAGATATCATGGTTAGTGATCCTTGATTATAATCCTTCATGACTCCGTTGGTTTATTTATATTCGAAGGAAGATCAAAAAGAGAGTAAGGGGTTTGATACCAATGTTGCTTTCTCTGTTGATGATGGTATCGAGCTTTCTTCGAGGTTAGTAGAGTTTCTTTCTCCTCTCTTCCTCGTTTTCTATTTTCTTCTTCCTTCTCTAGCATTGGCAGAGTCTCTCTCCCTTTCTCTCTCTCACACTTCTGTTTAAATGGGGAAAGAATGAGGAAGAGAGTGAAATAGAGACTCTAACCACATTTGGGATTGGATTGGGTTTCCAATCATTGTACATTGGAGGATTCTCTCTTTTTACCCATTTCAAATGAGAGAATGAACCTGGACACCCTCTCCAATAAGTCCCATTCAAGACCAGATTTGTTTAGTGGTCTGATTGAGTTGGTTCTCTAAACTAAACTCGCTAAATGGGGAGCGGCACTAGGGTGCGGTACATGACCTACTGCACCAAGGTGGTGTCATACCGGACCACTTTTTTGAGTCTAGATTATGTACTTAAGTGTGAAGTGTCATAACCCAATTCTGAACTAACCAGAATGGTGTGATGAACCGTCAATAAACCAACGGTTTAACCATAATTTTCGTTAGGTAGGACCCACCATATCATTTACACACACATAGCACAGTAATAATCAGAGATAATAAACAAATAAGCGGAAGTCTTTACAAATAATGAACTGAGCATCTAACCATGATAAATAATTAATCCAATTATCTCCAAAACTCAAGACATAAAAGTAATTAACCCATTACATGTCCCAATAATCAAATATAACTAAACTAATAAAAAAATGCACTGGTTGCCCTCGCATAAAGGATCATGCGTATCCTCTACAGTTTCTACATCCATGGCCACAAAGTATCGGTACATCGGCGCATTCACATAATCTTCAACAGTAGGACCTGCATCATCAACTAAAATATTCGATGTCGAAAGGGTGAGCACACATCACGGCTCAGTAAGCAAACAAAATAATGCAACAAACATATGCATGCATTCAATTCATATCTTTGGTCTGATTTTTAAGTTTGCAATATGCTATAGTAAGGTTTGGTGGCCCCCGCACCTCTATACACAAGTGTGTGAATCCGTCCAATGGATCAAACACCATTGCCATCCCACATGCACCCACCATGGAATAGAGATAAAGCTAATGTGTCCGGATCAAACACCGCCAATCCTTCCCCTGATGCCCTATCCGTACCAACATGTAAGCCCCTATTGGCGAGGGCTTGCAAACTTGGCTCGCAACTAACCAATCCTAAATGTCATTCAGTGTATCCAAGGCCTCACCTGAGCACCCCTCAATATGTCCAAAGAGATAGAGCTAAGGCCCCTCGACAGAGTCAGAGACTACACGGTCCGAAACCACCTCCCTTGATGCCCTACGACGTAATAGTTTTGCTAAGGTAATGGCGATACGACAATGTTAATGGGCAAGACTTGAGTAGAGATAGAGCTAGAGTTTGGTGACCAAGTCAAAGACCACTATGCCACATCCTCCCCCTGATGCTCCACTCACATCAAGCACACTAACTACATACACATAATCACATGCCTATTCCTAGCATCATCATCATCGTCATCATCATCATCATATTATAAATAGACATAAATAAATATCCATGAGCAGTAATAACAGAAATATTGGATGACATGTGAGATGCACATTACAAGCATACAAGCATAGAATCAATCATGGCATTGGACTTAATAAGTAAAATATCTTGTTATTAGCCAATTAGTTTAGGTCTTGTTTCCTCACCTGTTTACAAAACTCGATCTCCTTCCAAGCCTTGTAATTCTCTTTGAATTGGTTTAATAACCTAAAAGTTATATGAATTTAAGTTAGGGTTCATATGTAACATGTTACAGTAGTCAAAAATCAAAACAGAGCACTGATAGGTGTCTGATTGGTCCTATGGTCTCAAACTGTGTCGACCTTACTGCCTATGGTCGATACCCTATGGTCGCACCATATGCGACTGTACCTGCGACCATATGGTTTCTGAATTCTTCCTAAATGCCTATGGTCGATACTTGGACCATGCTGGTCATGCTATGGTCGACCGTAGCTATGACCTTAAGATTTCTGGTCATAAACTACATTCAATTCGAGTTCTTCTTGGGTCAACTCCTCGGTTTTTCTCTTGGGTTCATACTAAGGTTATCCAATGGTCATCATTAGTAGTTTCTCATCAACCATTATCACCAAACTCTCCCCTCATGATTAGCCTCGGGATTTACTCAAGGAATGACATGGATCATAATAGGTTGACATCTCCAATCCTCCATAGAAGCCTTATTATATAGAATTTGCATATTCAGAGATTACGTTCATATCTTTGCCTATGGTAGAGAGCTAAAATATTCTCAACAAAATCTTCTTCTTAGTTTTCTCTTCTTCTCTTTCTCTTCCTTCTTTTTCCTTTTCTTTTGCTTCCTTTAGGGTTTACTAATGTTTTAAAAGAGTGAAAAAGGTTGAGAGACGTCATTTATATAGAGAAAAATTCTCCTTATAGAGTTCTCCAATCTTAGGAAAGAAATCCCCCCTTAAATTAGGAAAGTTTCCAACTCGGCGTCTAATCTAGGTCTTACGGTCGATGGCCTACAGTCACAGAATCCATCGACCATAGGGTCAAAAACATTGACCATAGGGTCCTGGTTCAGTGACCTTTGTTTCCTACCTTATGGTCGACCATACCTACCCAGGTATTCGACCATACACATACTTTTGAGCATTTTAACTCGATTCATACCTGGTTTTGTGATCCATCTTCACACGATCGGTCCACTTAGTCCAGCAATGATGGAAAGACCTGGCATGACATGGTTAGACAAAGTTAGTGGAGTGCGGGTCATATAACTCCCCTGCCGTATATAAATTTTGTCCTCAAAATTTGCACATACCTTCTGAGTCGAATAGGTAAGGACATTACTTTCGCATAACGTTTTCTTCTTTCCATGTAATTTTTTCCATATTTTGGGTTCTCCAAGTAACTTTAACATAATAGATGTCGTGGTTGCGAAGACATTGAACCTTCCGGCTAGTGATTTCAAAAGGTACCACTTCGAACATCAAGTCTTCAGTCAAATCCGGTGGATCCATTGTTAACACCTGTGTTGGATCTCTGACATACTTCTTCACTTGTGAGAGATGGAATACATCATGTACACTAGACATTGATGGTGGTAGTGCTAACTGATATGCTACCTTTCCACGCCTTACCAGAATCTCATAAGGTCCAATATATCTAGGACATAGCTTTTCCTTCTATCCAAACCTTTTTAAACCACGCATATGAGATATTTTTAGAAATACCTTATCACCTATGGTAAATTCAAGATCTCTTCGTCGATTGTCCGTATATTTCTTATGACGGTTCTGAGCTGTTCGGACTCTTTTTTTGATGATGTCAACCACTCGACATGTCTCTTCAATAAACTTTGGTCCAATAACACTACACTCTCCAACTTCGTTTCAAAACAAAGGAGTTCAATACTTTGTACCATACAGGGCTTCATAGGGCGACATCTGTATTGTAGCTTGATAGCTGTTGTTATAAGCGAACTCGACCAATGATAACTTCTCATTCCATGTTCCCTTAAAGTCAATTACATAAGCTCGGAGCATGTCTTCTAAAATATGAATGGTGAGCTCCGACTGTTTGTCTGTCTGAGGATGGAATGCGGTACTAAATTTCAATGTTGTACCCATAGCCTTCTGTAATCCTTTCCAAAACTTTGAGGTAAAGCGTAGGTCTCTGTCGGACACAATGCTTTCAGGTACACCATGTAATCTAACAATATTATCCACATACAGCTTAGCTAACTTCCCTAGTATATACTAAGGTCGTATAGTTATGAAACGAGTTGTCTTAGTCAAACGATCTACGATTACTTAGACTGCATCAACTACTCTGAAAGTCAAAGGTAACCTGATGATGAAGTCCATGGTAATACAGTCCCATTTCCATGCCGGTTTTGGTAGTGATTGCAACAAGCCTGCAAGCCTTTGCCTTTCAGCCTTTACTCGCTGATAATTCAGGCACTGCGACACAAACTTAGCTACTTCTGCTTTCATTCCGCTCTACCAGTATAGTTTCTTCAAATCATGATACATCTTTGTATTCCCAGGATGTACCGAATAAGTGGTGGTTTGGGCTTCCTTCATTAGTCTGTGTCTAATATCTGAGTCTTCACTTTCAGGGACACATACTATCCCTTTGTATCGTAGTACCCTTTCAAGGTCCAAGGTGAAGTCAGGAGTAGTCCTACCTTTTTCAAGGTCTTCTTGCACTATTTTTAGATAGGGGTCTGATTGAATAGCTACTTTTACTTCGTCTATCAGAAATGGTACAATCTTCAATGTAGCAAACATATTTAAAAATCAATGAATAAACCCTAGGTCGGTTGAATCACCTGGTTTATCAATCACGAACTACTCATTGCCACAATTAAATACTCTTCCTGTGTCACACATTGCAGCATTTGTGCTAGCTTTTCCCTGTGACTTTGTCATTGCTTTTCTATTTAGTGGATCGACCACTACATTAGCCTTTCCTAAATGATACTGGATATCACAATCGTAATCCTTTAGCTACTCTAGCCATCTTCTTTGTCTCGTGTTTAACTCCTTCTGATTAAAAGATGAGTGAGACTCTTATGATCTGATTTAATCTGAAATTTCTCTCCGTATAATTAATGTCTCCATATCTTAACAGCATGTACTACTGCTGCTAGTTCCAAGTCATGAGTTGGGTAATTTTTATCATGTGTCTTTAATTGTCTGGAAGCATATGTAATTACTTGCTCTCCTTGCATGAGCACACATCCCAAACCTAATCCAGATGCATCGGTGCACAAGATAAATGGTTCTCCTAGAATCAAAATAGTCAAGATGGGAGTTGATATTAATCTTGTCTTCAATGTTTGGAAACACTCTTCACATTTATCAGTCTAAACAAACTTTTCTCTTTTCTTAGTCAAACTGGTGAGTGGTACTGCAATTCTAGAGTAATCTTCCATGAATGGTCAATAATAACCAGCTAAACCTAAGGAACATCTGATTTCAGAAACATTCTTAGGTGCTTGCCATTTTACAATGACTTCAATCTTGCTGGGATTCACTTTGATTCATTTAGTGGATACAACATGGCCTAAGAAAGCAACTTCATTTAGCTAGAATTCACACTTTGTAAATTTAGCATAAAGCTTCTCTTTTCTTAGTCGCTGTAGAGCAGCTTTAGATTTGTGGTATGAGTTTCTTTGTCCTTGGAGTAGATTAGTATGTCATCAATGAATACGATGACTGACATATCGAACATATCATGGAATACCCGATTCATAAGTTCTAAAAGTTGTGGGTATGTTAGTCAATCCAAAAGACATAACTAAAAATTCATAATGTCCATATCTTGTTCTGAAGGCTGTCTTCGGGATATCGCCTTCCTTAATCTTCAATTGATGGTATCCCGACCAAAGACCAATTTTGGAGGAAACTTTTGCACCTTGCAAGTGGTCGAATAAGTCATTGATCTGAGGCAATGGATACTTGTTCTTGATCGTGAGCTTGTTTAATTTCTGATAATCTATACAAAGTCGAACGCTACCGTCCTTCTTCTTCACAAACAACATTGGCGCTCTCCATGGTGATATACTGGGTCGAATATAACCCTTGTCCAGTAATTCCTATAATTGTACCTTCAATTCTTTTAGTTCGGTGGGAGCCATTCGATAGGGTGCCTTAGATCTTGGTGCGGCTCCAGGTATAAGGTCTATAACGAAATCTGTCACTCGATCAGGTGACAATCCTAGTAATTTCTCAGGAAATACATCTAGAAATTCATGCACAATTTCAATATCCTCCATTCATGGTGCTTCCTTAGTGAGGTCGACCATGGACACTAGGTACCCAACTCATCCTTTCTCGAGGCATCTTCTAGTTTTTAATGCCAAAAGAATGAGTTTTCGTTTATAGGGAAGTTTGGTTCTAGTAAAACTGAACTTTATGCCTTTCTTGTCTTTAAATGGTATCTTCTTCTCAGCACAAATCAAACTCACAGTCCATCACTAGGATAATGTCAAAGTCTACCATCTCGAGTTGGATTAAGGTTGCATCCATAGTCTTCTCACCAATAATAACTGGACATAGTCCATAACCTTGGTCTAGTTCTACTTCTAATCCCATAGGTGATTGTACAAGCAGTTTGTAGTCTAAAGTCCTGAGGGGTAGACTTAACTTCTTTCCAAATGATACAGATATAAAAGAATGAGTAGCCCCAGAGTCAAAGAGTACTCTCACGGGTATGCCATTAATAGGTACGATACCTGTGATGTGATTTAATTTAGTCTACATACTCACACAAGGTATTTCAAAACAAAAGGTTAAATCATACCTGTGACCACATCAAGCGATGTGGCAGCATCCTCAGAAGTAATTGCATAAACTTTTCCTTGCTATAGCTGCTTCCTCGGCTTAGGACAATCTCATGAATAATTCCCTACTTGATCGCAATTGAAGCATTTGACTCTAGCATTACTTTGCTTCTGTTGAGGTTGGGCTGTTGGGGTAATCTTGGCTATAGCATTGAAGCCTTGAATACGAAAGAGTTTGAATGTTCTTGAGTTTCCTCCGTTGAACGTATTCCCATTCGGCCTCTTTATATCCCTGTTTTGAGCAAAATAACTCTCCCTCTAGCTCGATTCTAGTATTCGAGAAATTTGTACCATTTCATTATAAATCTTCTTTTCTAGTCCCAGTACATGCTCACAAATGCTTCCCCTCAGTCCCATGATGAACCTTTGGGTTTTAGTATTTTTCTCTTGCATGCTAGAGGGATCAAAGAAAAACAGCTCTTCATAACGCTGCTGATAAGCATCTACAGACATTTATCCTTAATATAGTCTCAAAAATTCTTTTTCCATCTAGTCTCTGAAACTCCTGGAAAAATACTTCTCAAAGAAAGCTTCCTTGTAAATAGCCCAGGTCAGTTGGGTGTGCTTTGTTAATAAATAACTTCGAGTAAATTTCCACCAATGGTGTGCATCACCATAAAAGTGGCACATAACACCTTCTCCTCTTCATTTACAGTCATCATCATAAAATTTATTTCCATCTCGTCGATCCAGTGAGCTAGCCACAGAGGATCTGACGGCTTGCCATTGAATTCCTTAGACTTTATCTTCAGAAAACATTCGATCAACCTGGAGTGATCAAGTTGACACTGAGCATATGCTCCATACGTAGGCGGTTGGTACTGAAAGTTACCCTGGTTATATCCACCTTGTGGTGCCTTAGTATTCTACACTTGAGCTTGTAACATTGGCATTTGAGGTGCTTGGGGTACCGTATTGCTACCACCAGGTATGGTACTAGCTTGCCCTGGAGGTAGAGATGTTGCATTTGCAACTGGGGAAACAATTCCTATAGCAGCTTGCATGTTGGCTTGCATTTGCTATATCTGTTGCACTTGCTATGCCAAATTCATCACCACAGTAGCCAAATTGGTAGGTGGTGTGGGTAAGTTGGTTGGGTTGGCTTGGGGGTTAACATCCTGAGGCACAGTACCTTGATTCCCAATATTTCCTTCTTGTCCTTGCTGACCTTCGTTGTCATTGGTGTCCATAGGTGGTGGAGGTGGGTTTGCATTCTGTCTTCTTTGGCTAACTCTACGCCCAACCATTTAAATTCCTGGATAAATGGTACTTGGAATGGCTGTAAATGTGAGACAAAATAGAATGGTAGTATTAGGTTAGTCTCAAAATGGAAAGCGAGAGAAGAAATAAAATCAACAGGTAAAAGTTCAAGTAGAATAAAAAAGCAGGCAACAAGTCAGTCATACTGTCGCATGTTGTGCGACCATAGGTTCGACCATCAAAACCTTGGCAACTTCCCAGGACCCTATGGTTGATCATACGGTCGCATGTTTTGGTCGAATTGTGCGACCGTAAGATTCAAAATCAGGTTTTTAAACTTGTTTTATGAGATTTTCCTCTCATTTCCTTTTCTTCTTCCTATGGTCTCAACTCAGCTCCCCACCACTGGGTTGCTACAGTGTCAATCGTACAACTTGGTGATTTCTCCATTGATCAATGATCTTCGTTCCATTCCTCAAGGTATATTCTCTATTCTTCCTTCCTTTTTAAGTTTTCATACTTAGGTTTTCGCCATATATAGGGCTTTCTTCAAATTAACTTCTACTGGACTGTAAAAATTTGATTTTTATTGAGGGCTATTGCTATTGGCTACCCAACGGATAAAAGCCCTCAAGAAAATTTGAGTTTCATCAGTTGGTTTGGTAGAATTTTGAAAATTCCTAGTTTTGACCTAAATTTTGGGGTTTTTCTCAAATGTCAAAAATTTATTCAAATTCAAATCTACCTAATTAAAATTTTCCATTGTATGAGCCTTGTAGGATGATTTGGGACCTATGTAAGTCCTCATGCCCAATGTTTGGGTTAAAAGTGAGGTTTTTCCCCATTTTACATAGTTATGCTACCCAAATTTAAATTTTCTAACTTGTTTTCCTTATTTTCTTCTCTTGCAGTTATCATGGTTCTCACCAAGGTTCCTCGAGTCCATGACCCTCGTCGCTTTCGGTCCGTCGAAGCTGAGGTACAATATCCATGGTTTAATTGGAAGAAAGTGGAAGGGGGTCGATGTATGAACTTAGCCCACTTAGCCCTGTTTGATGTGGAGAGGACATTTGGTGATATGGACTAGCTTCCAGTGATCCTGCACGAGGCTTGTACTCGCCCAGATTTAGTGAAGCAGTTCTACTGTCACCTTCAAGTGGAGGGTGACCTAGAGGATGTAGATAGGGGTAGAGAGCTTCGGATCACTATCTCTTTCAACTGTCAGGAGTTGGCTGATCTCTTGGGCATTTCCAACGATGGACAGTTGGTTTACTATGCACCAAGGGAGCCCTAGTTCCTATCTACACAGGTGCGTGTAGAGATAGACAACCAGATTCATTGGGATGACCGTTGGAAAATGAAGGTGGTTAACCTGCGTCTAGAGCCATGGGTCTACTGTAAGATTATCAAGCATAATTTGATCCCTCAGGGTGGACACTACAAGATGGTCTCTCAGTTGACTCAATACTTGTTGTACTATATCTGTATTAGGCAGCCTACCTGTCTCCCTTACATCATCCTCTGGACTATGCACAGAGCTACGTTGCCTGACTCGAGAGGTAACTTGCCCTATGGATGGCTGATCTCCACCTTGCTCGGACGTCTACAGGTGAACCTAGAGGATGAGAGGATTTTTAAGGACACCTTCTCAGCTGACCTTGATTGGGAGGCCATTAATAGGATGGGCATGAGAGAGATACAGGTCAGTGATAATGAGAGGAATGCTATGAGACATCCTCTCACTCGGGTAGCGATAGCAGATGCGGAGGTGGTTGTAGCAGTAGCAGTAAGCACACGAGAGTGATGATGAGGAGGATGATGATAGGATGTATATGATTATGGATGCCATACCTCCTCCATCACCACACCATTCTACTAGAGTCGGTCTTTCTCGGACTTCTTACTTAGCTGGCCTTTCATGCCCACCATCAGATGACATGATGGGGCTACTACGTTAGATTCGTGAGGCTCAGCGTGCTACAAACCAACGGGTAGTAGATCTGACAGCTAGTCTCCGAGCGACCCAAACTCAGATAGCCTGGCTTGTGAGAGTATATATTGAGGACTATGATAGAGACCGTGAGGCACCTCCTTCTCCAGCACCCCCAGCTCCATGATTGCCATTTATATTGCAGAGTAACTGTCCCACTTGTGGACTGTACTCTGATTCGGATGTATATTTTTCTTATTTTTATTCAACATATATATATATATATATATATATATATATATATTATTTTCTCCTTTACATAGGTGCATTATTCCCTTTGTTTATGTCTCAAACAACAAAGGTGCTTATGGTTTGTTCTTATTACCGTTTTAAATTTTATCCTAACTAAGTTCGTAACTCATGTGGAAGTAGTTAGGTCAATGGGTAGAACCTGGGATAGCTCTGATACCAAGTTGTCACACCCCAATTATGAACTAACGAGAATGGTGTGATAAACCATCAATAAACCAATGGTTCAACCAGGATCTCCGTTAGGTAGTACCCACCATATCAACTACACACACATTCTACAGTAATAATCAGAGAAAATAAACAAATAAGTGGAAGTTTTTATAAATAATGAACTGAGCATCTAACCATGATAAATAATTAATCCAATAATATCTAAAACTCAAGACATAAAAGTAATTAACCCATTACATGTCTCAATAATCAAATATAACAAAACTAATAAAAAATGCATTGGTTGCACTCGCACGAAGGATCATGTGTATCCTCTACAGCTTCTACATCCATGGCTGCAACGTATCAGTACATTGACACATTCACATAATCTTCAACACTAGGACCTGCATCATCAACTAAAATATTCGATATCGAAAGGGTGAGCGCACATCACGGCTCAGTAAACAAACAAAACAATACAACAAACATAAGCATGCATTCAATTCATAACTTTGGTCTAATTTTTAAGTTTGTAATATGCTATAGAAAGGTTTGGTGGCCCCCGCACCTCTATACACAAGTGTGTGAATCCGTCTAATGGATCAAATACCATTGCCATCCCACATGCACCCACCATGGACTAGAGATAAAGCAAAAGTGTCCGGATCAAACACCGCCAACACTTCCTCTGATGCCCTACCCATACCAACACATAAGCCCTTATTGGCGAGGGTTTACAAACTGGACTCGCAACTAACCAATCCTAAATGTCATCCAGTGTATCCAAGGCCTCACTCGAGCATCCCTCAATATGTCCAAAGAGATAAAGCTAAGCCCCCCCGGCAGAGTCAGAGACTACACGGTCCGAGACCACCTCCCCTGATGCCCTATGACGTAATAGTTCTGCTAAGGTAATAGCGATACGACAATGTTAATGGGCAAGACTTTAGTAGAGATAGAGCTAGAGTCTGGTGACCAGGTTAAAGACCACCAGTCCACGTCCTCCCCCTGATGCTCCACTCGCATTAAGCACACTATCCACGTACACATAATCACATGCATATTCCTAGCATCATCATCATCATCATCATCATCATCATCATATTATAAGTAAACATAAATAAATATGCATGAGCAGTAATAATAGGAATATTGGATGACATGTGAGATGCACACTACAAGCATACAAGCATAGAATCAATCATGGCATTAGACTTAATAAGTAAAACAGCTCGTTATTAGCCAATTAGTTTAGGTTTTGTTCCCTCACCTATTAGCAAAACTCGATCTCCTTCCAAGCCTTGTAATTCTCTTTGAATCGATTTAATAACCTAAAATTTATATAAATTTAAGTTAGAGTTGATATGTAACATGTTACAGTAGTCAAAAATCAAAACAGAGGACTGATAGGTATCTGATTGGTCCTATGATCTCATACTATGTCGACCTTACTGCCTATGATCGATACTCTATGGTCGCACCATATGTGATCGTACCTGCAATCATATGGTTTCTGAATTCTTCCCGAATGCCTATGGTTGATACATTGATCATGCTAGTCATGCTATGGTCGATCGTAGCTGTGACCTTAAGATTTCTGGTCATAAACTACATTCAATTTGAGTTCTTCTTGGGTCAACTCCTGGGCTATTCTCTTGGGTTCAGACTAAGGTTATCCTATGGTCATCATTAGTAGTTTCTCATCAACCATTATCATCAAACTCATCCCTCATGATTAGCCTTGGGATTTACTCAAGAAATCACATGGATCATAATAGGTTGGCATCTTCAATCCCCCATAGAAGCCTTATTCTATAGAATTTACATCTTTAGAGATTAGGTTCATACCTTTGCCTTTGGCAGAGAGCTAAAATCTTCTCAGGAAAACCTTCTCCTTAGTCTTCTCTTCTTCTCCTTCTTTTCTTTTAGGGTTTACTAATGTTCTAAAAGAGTGAAAAAGGTTGAGGGACATCCATTATATAGAGAAAAATTCTCCATATAGAGTTCTCCAACATTAGGAAAGCAATCCCCCCTTGAATTAGGAAAGTTTCCAACTCGGAGTCTGATCTGGGGTCTCACGATTAATGGCCTATGGTCACAGAATCCGTCGACCATAGGGTCGAAATCATCGACTGTAGGGTCCTGGATCAGTGACCTTTGTTTTCTACCTTATGGTCGACCATACCTACCCAGGTATTCAACCATACGCATACTTTTGAGCATTTTAACTCGATTCTTACATGGTTTTGTAATCCATCTTCACACGGTCGATCCACTTGGTCCAGTAATGATGGAAAGACCTGGCACGACACGGTTAGACCAAGTTAGTGGAGTACGGGTCTTACATGATGGGTCTGTCTAAGTTACCTCCATTTGGTTTCATAGACCTGATCCACCTTGGTTCGAACTGTTCGTCATGGTAAGACCTATTAAAAAGTCAAAATTTCAAATCAAGACCAAAATTTTGGGTGTGGGTCTTATACTCAAAGTTCCTGGTTGAAAATAAAACCAAAACAGGCTGGCTGTAATTTGGTGGTCAATAAAGGTGGCCGATCAACTATGGTGATCAATCAACACAGTTTTATCAACCACGTAGGTATTTTGGCCTAGATGGATTCCAAAGGCTTGCACTTCTGTAGGGTCGCTTTTATCATTGGTTAGGATATAATCCTATTCCCATAGGTTATATGCATGTATGGCTCACAACAGTGAATGTCGACTTTGCAACCACATGTGCTTATACTCTTGGGAGTACATTCTAATCAAACAAATCATTTCAACATGTCTATTATGTCATTTTTAAGTTGTGGGATGGCTAATATAGTCTAATTGGGCAATTGGTAAGAAAATTACCAGGAATGCACCTCTCTGTAGACCAGGTGGTCGATGACAGTAGAGGCGGTCGATCAAGTCAATTTAGGCAGCTGCCCTCATCGACCGCCTCATACTAGAGAGCTCATACTGAATCCAATTCAATCGTTCTCTATGGCATGGGGTCAAGGGCTATCACAAAGGGATTCTAAAGGTCTATACTATATTAATGGCCACTTCCCAACAATAATTCAATGTTATAAATCATTATAAAGTCCTACATTGAATACTTACATCAGTTTATCCATTATAAGTGTAAGACCCGTATCAAACTAACCCGGTCATACCACCTTGAACCAGGTCTACCCAACATGGTTTAGCCATATGGACCAAGTGCGTAAAGGAGATCACGATCCCAGGTATTAAACTGACCCAAAAGCATATAAATAAGGGGAGGGCCGCATACCCAGCAAGGGAGGGTCGGACCCCCCCAGTATAGAAGTCAGACCCCCAGTTTTATATGGGGGGTCAGAAATTTTAAGGACCAGGGGTCGACAGGATCTCCGACCCCCCTATCGACCCACGATACTCGGTAAAAATTGAAATTAGGAAACTTTCCTAATTTCAATGGGATTCCTTCCTAATCTCAATGGAACTTATTTTAGGAGTTTCTACTCTATAAATAGGACGTGCCTAAGCCTCTTTCACTCCTTTTACAACCCTAATTGAATTGAGAGAAAGAGAAGAGAAGGAAGAGAAGAACAAGAGAAGGAAAGAAGAGATGAAGGAAAAAAGGAGAAGAGTTGCAGAGAAGGAGTATTCTTCTCAGGTATGGATACTATTTCCATGAGTTTCTAAAGACCTTAGGGTAGATAATGAAGTGGGTATGATCTCGAAGAAACCCAAACCATCAACCCATGGTTAGGTTTTCATGGAAAACCATGGGGGAAATCATGAAAGCCATATAGGTGAATGAATCATGGTTCTAGGCCATAGATCATGTGTGGAATGGACTATAGGAGCAAGCCATAGGACCCCAAACACAAAGGATGGGCTGAAGGAAGAAAAATCGACAAAACCCATAGGGGGTCGCATGGGGGGTCGATGGCTAATCGACCCTACCAGACCCTGAGCATCGACCCCCAGTGTTCGGGAAGCCCAGAATAGGGGTGGTCGCACCCAGGGTCGATCATAACTCAGACCCTAGCTCCGACCCCCAATTAACAGCATGGTTTTTAAATTCAGAATTAATTCTAATTAAATTCTATAGACTTTGTTAGGTCTTCTAGCAATATAATAATAATATAAAGGTGATTTTAAAGCTTGAAAGAGGATCCCCTAACAAGCTAAGGTGAGGAAACAAGACTCTTAACTAATTGGCTAATAATAAACTGTTTTATTTCTTGAGTCCAATGCTATGCTTGATTCTATGCGAACATGCTTGTAATGTGCATTCAACATGTCATCCGATATTTCTATTTATTGTTCATCCATATTTACTTTATTGTTTATAACATGATAATGATGATGATAATAGGAATAGGCATGTGAATGTATGTGTGTGGTTGGTGTACTTGATGCGAGCGAGTATCAGGGGGTGTCATAGGCTGGGCCTCAATATTTTAGCTCTATCTCTAACTCAAGTCTTGTGCATTAGCATCGTTGTATCGTCATTACTTTAGCAGAACTATTACGTCGTAGAGTATCAGGGGAGGTGGTCTCGGTCCTTGTAGTCTCTGACTCTACCGGGGGGCCTTAGCTCTATCTCTATGGATGTTCTGAGGGATGCTGGGGTGAGGCCTTGGATACACTGTTGGCATTAGGATTGGTTAGTTGCGAGCCCAGTTTGCAAGCCCTCGCCAACAGGGGCTTACGTGTTGGTATGGCACTGTACAACAATAAACGTTAACCTTTGTTGTACAATGTTCATGAATTGGATGCTTGTGAGTCGACGATAAACGTTACCTTCGGGCGGCATCACATACTTGTGTATAGAGGAGGGGTCAATAAACGTTAACCTTTGACCACCCAAACCTTTCTATTGCATATTGCAAACTTTATACCAGACCAAAGATATGAATGGATTGCATGCATATGTATTGTTGCATTGTTTTGTTTGCTCACTGAGCCATGATGTGTGCTCACCCCCTCGACGTCGAATATTTTTAGTTGAAGATGAAGGTACTACCATCGAACATTATGTCAACGCTCCAGTGTACGGGCACATAGCGGCGATGGAGTTGAAGATGAAGTGGATACACATGACTCCTCTTGCGAGTGCAACTCATGCGTATTCGATTAGATTTTATTTTCATTATTTGGATTTAGTAAAGACATGTATTTGATATTTATTTATGTCTTAGTTGACACAGAATAATTTGCTATTTAAATATTAATATCACAGTAGATTCTCAATTCATTTTACTATAAGACTTCCGCTATTGTGTATTTATTCTGATTATGAATGTGGATGTATGAGATTAGATAAAATGGATATCGTCTCTCCGAGTTCCTGGTTGAACCGTTGGTTTGCTAGCAGTTCATCACACCATTCTGAAGAGTGCAGAATTTGGGGTGTGACAACTTGGTATCAGAGCATCTCAGGCCGTGTCCGCTAACCTAGCATACTTTTACGTCGAATTGTGAACTGAGATAGGATAAAAGTAAAAACTGTAATATTAACACACTCTAAGCACAAGTGATGTTTGACACCAAATTTGAAAAGAAAATAATGCATCTATTAAAGGGGGAACAATATTAAATACAATGAGAGAGAAATAAATGTATATAAATGGCTAAAGCAGAGTACGGTCCACAACCCAGACAGTTACTCTGTAGTACAATAAAAGAAAATAAATACAATCATGAAGCTGGAGGTGAAGGAGGAGGCAGTGCCTCACGATCTCTGTCATAATCCTCAGCGTAGACTCTAGTCAACCAGGCTACCTGAGCCTGGGTCGTCTACAGACTAGCTGTGAGACCAGTCAACCGCTGATCAATCACGCACTGAGCACCCAAAAGCTCCTCCATACGCATGTCTGACCGGCGCTGAGCCTCTATGAGCTCTCCCATCTGCGTGTCCGATATGCGATGGGAGTCTAATAGCTCATCCACTCTCACACGCTGAGCATCTAGTAACTCCCCCATCCTCAGATCAGATCTGCGCTGTGCCTCTCTGATCTCATGCAATATCCCCATTATCAGAAGGTGGGTGTGAAGGACCAGCTGCATGAGAAGGACCAGCCGCATAAGAAGTACTAGCTCCAGCAGCATGTGTAGGTGAAGGAGGTGGTATGGAGTCCACATCCATGTACAGACGGTCATCATCACCAGTAGGCCCCATATAAACTCCAGCAGTGGCGGCAGCTGCCTCAGCGTCAGCTATCTCTACACGAGTGCGAGGGCGCACCATCGCGTTCCTCTCCTCATCACTAACCTGAGCATCCTGCATGCCCATCTTGCAAAGAGCCTCCCAATCTAGAGGCGATGAGAAGGACATCTCTTGAATCTTCTTATCTACTAAATCAACCCCTAGGCGGGTAAGCAAGGTAGTGATCATGCGTCCGTAAGGAAGGTTACCGGTGTGACTGGGCAACGTGGCAGTGATCATGGTACGCATAATGATGTATGGAAGGCTGATGGGCTGCCGAGTGCATATACAGTATAGGAGATACTGGGTCAGCTGGGAGACCCTCTCGTAATGACCACTTTGCGGTATCAGGTTATGCTGTATGATCTTGCAATATACCCGTGGATCCGAACGCAGATAGCACGCTCTCATCTGCCAACGATCAGGTCGGATGAGCTGACTGTTGATCTTGGCCCTCGTCTGAAAAGAGAAGAACTGGAGCTCTCCAGGAGCACAGAAAACCATGGGGCCAGCATAGGAAATGCCCAATAGGTCGGCCAGCTGTCGATAATCAAATGAGATGTTAACCCCTTTGATGTAGCTCGTGATGCGCAGCTCATTACCCCTCTCAACATCATTGTAATCCCCCACCACCTGGAGGTTACAATAGAACTGGCATACCAAATCCGGACGGGTGCACGCGTCGTAAGTGATGACAGGGAGCCATCCTATATCACCAAATGCTCTCTCCACATTGAACAGGGCTAACTCAGCCAAGTTCACATTACGACCTCCCTCTACTTTCTTGCGAGCATAGTGGGCATACTGTGCCTCGGCTTCGTTGGAACGGAAACGAAGAGGATCGCGAACTCTGGGTACTTTGGTATGAGCCATGGTATCTACAAATAAGAAAGAAAAACAGATAATATGTTAGTAGGGTAGAAAAATCTGAAATTTAGACATTATAACGACGTAAGTTGGCCAAATGCCTCACTTTTCACCCATACACGTGGGCAGGAGGACTTACGTAGGTTTTAACATATCCTGCAACACTCACACAGTAGGAAATCCTAGCTAATGGAATCCAATTTGATGAAATTGCGAGAAATCGAAAATTTTGACAAATTAGGGCAAAAAGAGCAAAATTCGAGTTTCTCGATAACCAACCGATGAAACCCAAATATTTTTGAGGGCTTTCGTTCCTCGAGTCACCAATAACAAAAGCCCCCAATAAAAATCGAATTTTTACGGTTGGAAAAAGTTTAATTTAAAAAAATAAGATATATGGGTAAAAACATAGAAAATAGAACCTAAAAACAAGTAAAGGTACGATACATACCTGTAGGAAAGGTGTAGACGTCGAAACAAGGATCCCAAATGACCAATGTAGCAGAGTTGGCACTGTAGCAACTCAGGGGAAAGAGACGAGTCGAAACGGAGGAGGAAGAATGGAAAATGAACTAAGAATCGGACCTTAAAAATCTAATTTTTGGTCCGGGGGTCGGAGAATTCGACCAGGACCATCGACCCCCATATCAACCCCCGTATCGACCCCCAGCTCTTGGGAACCTGACAGAGAACCAGGGGTCGCACCTGGGGGTCGGACACCCATCGACCCCCATATCGACCCCCGGCTCTCGGGAAAAATAAGTGATTGCCCAGGTCAGATACTGAGGGTCGAACATACCATCGACCCCCACCATCGACCCTGCATAGAAAAGACTGTATTTTTCATAGAATGATTTGAAAATTTTGAAAATAACATCGGTTAGCATGTCTACATGAAGTATAAATGATTGCCTCACGTATGTTAATGATTTTCAGGCACCATCAATCTCAGAGGAACATATGGCTGGGCGTAGAGTAACCAGGCAGAGTCAAAACGTAGTTCCACCACCACCACCCGTGGAGGAAGTCAGCCAAGAAAATATATATGCACAGGGTAATCCGTAGGTTGCACCACCAGTAAACCAAGGTCAGGCAAATCCTACAAATTTTCCACCTCCACCACCGGAGCTGACAACCGTGGTTATGAACCTAGCGCAACAACTGCAGCAAACGCAATGAGCATAGGCTTAAATGCAAGCAGCAATGGGAATTATGTTTCAGGCAACACATGCTATGTCGACTGGACAAACAAGTGCAGCACCGGTGGGTAACCACCCTGCACCTCAAACACCTCAACCACCAGCTGCACAGATTCCAGTACCAGGTCCAGAAGCAGTTCAGGTTAATTACCAGTATCCACAACCTATGTTTGGGGCATACCCTCAAAATCAGATGGACCACTCCCGACTGGTTGAGCGATTCTTAAAGATGAAGCCCAAGGAGTTTAACGGTAAACCGTCCGATCATTTATGGCCAGCACATTGGATCAACGAGATGGAGAGAAATTTTCTGATGATGACAATTATAGAAGAAGAGAAGGTATTATGTGCCACCTTCATGCTAAAAGGTGATGCACATCATTGGTGGAAATCTACCAGGGCCTACCTATTGACCAAGCACGCCCTATTGACCTGGGCTATATATAAAGAATATTTCTTCGAGAAGTACTTTCCCCGAAGCTTAAAAAATTCTATGGAGAAGGAGTTCTTGAGTTTATATCAGGGACAGATGTCCGTGGATGCATATCAACACTGTTTTGAGGAGCTGTTTTTCTTTACACCACTCAGCATGCAAGAAGAAGATACTAAGACCCGTAGGTTTGTCACGGGAGTTAGAGGGAGCATTAGAGAGCATGTTCTAGGTTTGGAAAAGAAAATATATAATTAAGCTGTGCAAATTGCTCAAGTTATAGAATCGAGCCAGAAGGAGAGTTATTTTATGCAGAATAGAGGTATGAAAAGGCCAGCTGGAAATGCTTATAACGGAGGGAATAATAAGACATTCAAACCCTTTCGTGCTCAAGGCTTTACTACTGCACCCAAGACTACCCCAGTAGCCCAACATCAGCCAAAGCCAAATACTGAAGGCCCAAAATGTTTTAACTGCAACCAAGCGGGGCATATGGCAAGGGAGTGTCCCAAGCCCAGGAAGCAGCTACATCATGGACGATTTTATGTTGTTACATCCGAGGATGCTGCCGCATCACCCGATGTGGTCACAGGTATGACTGAAACCTTTTAAGTTGTATTACATTGTGTGAGCATGTAGACTAAGTTAAAATAAATCACAGGTATCGTACTTATAAAAGGCATACCCGCCAGAGTACTCTTCGACTCAAGAGCTACTCATTCGTTTATATCTGTGTCATTTGGAAAGAAGCTTAATTTACCCATCAAAACATTAAACTACAAACTAATTGTACGGTCACCGATGGGGTTAGAAGTGGAATTAGAAAAAGGTTATGGGCCATGTCCAGTTCTCATTGGCGAGAAAACCTTAGATGCAACCTTGATCCAACTTGGGATGGCAGACTTTGACGTCATCTTGGGAATGGAATGGTTAGCTCGGCATTCTGCGAACCTATTATGCGCCAAAAAGAAGCTAACATTTAAAGACAAAGAAGGAGCAGAATTCAGTTTTGCGGGAACCAAACTTCCCCATAATCGCAAGCTCATACTCTCAGCACTAAAGGCTAAGAAGTGCCTTGAGAAGGGAGCAGTCGGATATCTAGTATCAATGGTCGAGCTCACCAAAGAAGCACCATGGATGGAAGATATTGATGTCATGCGGGACTACCCCAACATATTTCCTGAGGAACTACCAGGATTACCACCCGACCGAGCCACAGAGTTTGTGATAGATCTTATACCTAGAGCCGCACTAGTATCAAAAGCAACTTATCGAGTGGCTCCTACTGAACTAAAGGAATAGAAAGTACAACTTCAAGAACTACTGTACAAGGGTTATATTCGACCCAGTATATCACCATGGGGAGCGCCAGTATTATTCGTAAAGAAGAAGGACGGTAGCGTGCGATTATGTATCGACTATCGGGAGCTGAACAAACTGACAATCAAGAATCGATATCCACTACCTCAAATCGATGACTTGTTTGATCAGTTGCAAGGAGAAAAAGTATTTTCTAAGATCGATCTTCGGTTAGGCTACCATCAGTTGAAGATTAAAGAAGGTGATATTCCTATGACAGCTTTCAGGACCAGATATGGACATTATGAATTCTTGGTCATGTCTTTTGGATTAACAAACGCACCAGCAACTTTCATGGAACTTATGAACCAGGTTTTCCATGATATGTTGGATACGTCGGTTATTGTATTTATTAATGATATATTGGTATATTCCATGGACAAGGAAACCCATATTAAGAATCTAAATGCCACTCTACAGCATTTAAGGAAAGAGAAGCTATATGCTAAATTTACCAAATGTGAGTTTTGGCTAAGTGAAGTCAACTTCCTAGGCCATGTAGTATCCGCTGAAGGAATCAAAGTGGATCCCAGCAAGATCGAGGCTATTGTAAAGTGGGAAGCACCAAAGAGCATTGCAGAAATTAGAAGTTTTCTGGGTCTCGCTGGTTATTATCGACGATTTATGGAAGACTATTTCTGGATTGCCGTACCTCTCACCAGTCTGACTAAGAAAGGTGAAAAGTTTGTGTGGATGGATAAATGCGAGAAGAGCTTCCAGAAGAGCTTCCAAACCTTAAAGACCAGATTGATATCCGCTCCGATTTTGACTATTCCTGTTCCTGGACAGCCATTTACCCTATACACTGATGCATCAGGACTGAGATTAGGATGTGTGCTTATGCAAGGAGAACAAGTAATTGCTTATGCCTCAAGACAGTTAAAGACACATGAGAAAAATTATCCCACTCATGATTTGGAGTTAGCGGCAGTAGTACATGCTGTCAAGATATGGAGACACTACCTATACGGAGAGAAGTTTCAGATTAAATCGGACCATAAAAGTCTTACTTATTTATTTAATCAAAAGGAGTTGAATATGAGACAAAGAAGATGGCTGGAACTATTGAAAGACTATGATTGTGATATCCAGTATCATCTGGGGAAAGCTAATGTAGTAGCGGATGCGTTGAGCAGAAAGGCAATGATAAAATCTCAAGGAGAGGTTAACACAACTGCAGCAATGTGTACTGCTGGAATGGTATTCAATCACGACAATGAGCAGTATGTGATAGATACAACGGATGGATCAGCCAACCAAGGGTTCATTCATCGGTTTTCCAATATGTTCGCTGCATTGAAGATTATATCGGATATAATTGATGAAGTAAAGACAGCTATCAAAGCAGACCCTTACCTAAGAACGGTACAAGAAGACATCGAAAAAGATAGGACTAACCCTGAGTTCACCTTGGACGAAGAGAAGGTATTGAAGTACAAAGGAAGAATATGTGTATCCGAAATAGAAAGTGTGGACATTAGACACCGACTAATGAAAGAAGCCCATACCACCATCTATTCGATACATCCGAGAAGTACAAAAATGTATCATGATCTAAAGAAATTATATTGGTGGAGAGGAATGAAAGAAGATGTATCTAGGTTCGTGTCTCAATGTCTAAATTGTCAGAAAGTAAAGGCTGAACGATAAAGACCCGCAGAACTGTTACAGTCGTTACTGGAACCAGCATGGAAATGGGACTGCATCACTATGGACTTCGTCACGGGATTACCACTGACTCCTCGAGTAGTTGACACAGTTTGGGTGATTGTAGACCGCCTGACTAAAATAGCTCGCTTTATGCCGATATGACCTCAGTATACACTAGAAAGGTTAGCAAAGCTGTATGTGGATAATATTGTTCGATTATACGGTGTGCCAGAGAGCATTGTGTCCGATAGAGATCCACGATTTACTTCCATGTTTTGGAAAGGATTGCAAAAGGTTATGGGTACAACATTGAAGTTTAGTACTGCATTCCATCCACAGACAGATGGACAATTAGAGCGTACCATTCAGATTTTAGAAGATATGATACGAGCATGTGTAATTGATTTTAAAGGATCATGGGATGAAAAGTTACCACTGATCGAGTTCGCTTATAACAAAAGCTATCAGGCTACCATATAGATGTCACCCTATGAAGCACTGTATGGCAGAAAGTGTCAAACTCTGTTGTTTTGGAATGAAGTTGGGGAACATAGTATCGTTGGACCAGAATTTGTTGAGGAGACTTGTCGAGTGGTCGACATTATCAAGGAAAGAGTGAGAACAACCGAGAATCGTCAGAAGCAATATGCAGATACTCGACGCAGAGATCTTGAGTTCGTCGTGGGTGATAAAGTATTCTTGAAGGTATCGCCTATGCGAGGTCTGAAACGGTTCGGACAAAAAGGGAAACTAAGTCCAAGATATGTCGGACCATATGAGATTTTAGCTAAGTGTGGGAAAGTGGCTTACCAGTTAGCACTACCACCATCTATGTCAAGTGTGCATGATGTTTTTCATATTTCCATATTGAAGAAGTATGTCAAGGATCCAACAGACGTTCTGACAGTTGATCTACCTGATTTGACTGATGATTTGACCTTTGAAGTAACACCAACTGAAATCACCAGCCGAAAGGTTCAACGACTACGCAATCGAGATATCTATTATGTTAAGGTCACTTGGAGAAGTAGAGACATGGAAGAAATTACATGGGAAGAAGATAATGCTATGCGAAAGCAATACCCTCATTTATTTGACTCTGAAGGTATGAACAATTTCGGGGACGAAATTTTTATAAGTAGGGGGGAGTTGTAAGACCCGTATAAAACTAACCCGGTCTTACCACCTTGAACCAGGTCTACCCATCATGGTTGAGCCAAATGGACCAAGTGCATGAAGGAGATCACGATCCTAGGTATTAAACTGACCCAAAAACACTTAAATAAGGGGAGGGTCGCATACCCAGCAAGGGAGGGTCGGACCCCCCCCAGTATAGAAGTTAGACCCCCAGTTTTATATGGGGGGTCAGACATTTTAAGGACCAGGGGTCGATGGGATCTCCAACCCCCGTATCGACCCCCGGTACTCGGTAAAAATTGAAATTAGGAAACTTTCCTAATTTCAATGGGATTCCGTCCTAATCTCATGGGACTTATTTTAGGAGTTTCTACTCTATAAATAGGACGTCCCTAAGCCTCTTTCACATCTTTTACAACCCTAATTGAATTGAGATAAAGAGAAGAGAAGGAAAGAAGAGAAGAAGGCAAAAAGGAGAAGAGTTACAGAGAAGGAGTATTCTTCTCAGGTGTGGATACTATTTCCATGAGTTTCTAAAGACCTTAGGGTAGATAATGAAGTGGGTATGATCTCGGAAAAACCCAAACCATCAACCCATGGTTAGGTTTTCATGGAAAACCATGGGGGAAATCATGAAAGCCATATAGGTGAATGAATAATGTGTGGAGTGGACTGTAGGAGCAAGGCATAGGACCCCAAACACGAAGGATGGGCTGAAGGAAGAAAAATTGACAAAACCC
This sequence comes from Protea cynaroides, assembly GCA_028583415.1. Classification (NCBI taxonomy): domain Eukaryota; kingdom Viridiplantae; phylum Streptophyta; class Magnoliopsida; order Proteales; family Proteaceae; genus Protea; species Protea cynaroides. The sequence continues at coordinate 75,938,672 of CM053271.1, forward strand.
ACAGGGGGTCGCATGGGGGTCGATGGCCAATCGACCCTACCAGACCCTGAGCATCGACCCCTAGTATTCGGGTAGCCCAGAATAGGGGTGGTCGCACCCAGGGTCGATCATAACTCAGACCCTAGCTCCGACCCCCAGTTAACAGCATGGTTTTTAAATTCAGAATTAATTCTAATTAAATTCTATAGACTTTGTTAGGTCTTCTAGCAATATAATAACAATATAAAGGTGATTTTAAAGCTTGAAGAAGGATCCACTAACAAGCTAATGTGAGGAAACAAGACTCTTAACTAATTGGTTAATAATAAACTGTTTTATTTCTTGAGTCCAATGCTATGCTTGATTCTATGCGAACATGCTTGTAATTTGCATTCAACATGTCATCCGATATTTTTATTTATTGTTCATGCATATTTACTTTATTGTTTATAACATGATAATGATGATGATGATAGGAATAGGCATGTGAATGTATGTGTGTGGTTGGTGTATTTGATGAGATCGAGTATCAGGGGGGTGTCATAGGCTGGGCCTCAGCACTTTAGCTCTATCTCTAACTCAAGTTTTGTGCATTAGCATCGTCGTATCGCCATTACTTTAGCAGAACTATTACGTCGTAGAGTTTCATGAGAGGTGGTCAGGGTCCTTGTAGTCTCTGACTCTACTGGGGGGCCTTAGCTCTATCTCTATGGCGTTCTGAGGGATGCTGGGGTGAGGCCTTGGATATACTGTTGGCATTAGGATTGGTTAGTTGCTAGCCCAGTTTGCAAGCCCTCGCCAACAGGGGCTTACGTGTTGGTATGGCACTGTATAGCAATAAACGTTAACCTTTGTTGTACAATGTTCATGAATTGGGTGCTTGTGAGTCGATGATAAATGTTACCTTCGGGCGGCGTCACAAACTTCTGTATAGAGGAGGGGTCAATAAATGTTAACCTTTGACCACCCAAACCTTTCTATTGCATATTGCAAACTTTAAACCAGACCAAAAATATGAATTGATTGCATGCATATGTATTGTTGCATTGTTTTGTTTGCTCACTGAGCCATGATGTGTGCTCACCCCCTCGACATCGAATATTTTTAGTTTATGATGCAGGTACTACCATCGAAGATTATGTCAACGCTCTAGTGTACGGGCACATAGCGGCGATGGAAGTTGAAGACAAAGTGGATACGCATGACTCCTCTTGCGAGTGCAACCCATGCGTATTCGATTAGATTTTATTTTCATTATTTGGATTTAGTAAAGACATGTATTTGATATTTATTTATGTCTTAGTTGACATAGAATAATTTGCTATTTAAATATTAATATCACAGTAGATTCTCAGTTCATTTTACTATATGACTTCTGCTATTGTGTATTTATTCTGATTATGAATGTGGATGTATGAGGTTAGATAAAATGGATATCATCTGTCTGAGATCCTAGTTGAACCGTTGGTTTGTTAGCGGTTCATCACACCATTCTGAAGAGTGCAGAATTTGGGGTGAGACAATAAGCATTATTAAACAATTCTACCTAATATCCATTAATGGCTTCTTGGAACTTTGTTCCAACATGATTAGAGGTTGGGTTCTACCTCATAAGATCATCAAGGGTTGTTTTAAGTAATGAACTAATCATTTCGAGATTACCTTAATGCTTATGCTAGAAGCTGTTGTAGCAAGAAGCTTAAGGGAAGAACTTCAATGGTAGTTCTTCCTCTTCTTCTTCCTTTAACTTTTTTGCAATTCTCTCTCTTTATTTCCCTTAAAACATGTTAGAGGTTCTAATGTTCTCAAATAGTATTGATAGAGCGTTTATATTAGGGAATTCATGCAAGAGTTAGAGTTGCACTGCAACTCTTCCCTTGAGAGTCCTATTCCTAGTATAAGTGTGATAGGGGAGGCTTGGAGGTTTTCAATTAACACTCCAACACATTCAAAAATAGGTCCCACATGATTTGGCATGTTCATGGGTGGTTAGGAACCAATTGGAACCAATCCCAACTAAGTTAGACATAAACTGACCCAATTTTGGGTATGAGCGGTTGATTGCAAGTGGGTGGTCGATCAGACCCATTCAAATTAGCCCGTATTTTTGGAGGCAGGTTTCACAATTCCCCCCTACTAAACTGAATTCCATCCTCAAAATTGTCTTACCTTGTTCCTTGAACAAGTGAGGCTATTTCTCAAGGATTTCATCATCCTTTTCCTATGATGCTTCATCCTTGGGATGGTTCTTCCATTGTATTTTGACGTAGGCAATGGATTGGTTTCTTAGCTAGTGCACCTTCCTATCCAGGACTCCTAGTAGTTCTATTTCATAACTTAGGTTTATATCCATCATAGGGAGTTCTGAGTTCAGCACATGCATCAGGTCAATGATGTACTTCTTCAGCATATACACATGGAATACATTATGAACACCAGCAAGTGTGGGAGGTAGGACTAGCTGATAGGCTACAACTCTACTTTGGCTAAGTATCTCATATGGTCCTATATATCTTGTACTTAGCTTTCCCTTTTTTCCGAATCTTCGGATTCCTTTGAAAGGAGATACTTTCAGGAAGACTTTGATGCCTACTTCAAATTCAAGGTCTTTACGACAAAGGTCTGCATAGCTCTTTTGTCTTGACTGAGTAGCTTTAATCCTTTCCCTTATCAAATCAATATTTTTGCAAGTTTCTTGGATGATGTCGGGTCCAAGGATTCTTCATTCACCAACTTTATTCCAATATAAGGGAGTTCTACGTTTCCTTGGATTGATAGCTATTGTTATAGGCAAACTCCATCAATGAGAGGTTTGATTTTAATTTCCTTTGAAATCCAAATCACAAGCTCTAAGCATATCTTCAAATATTTGGATCGTTCTCTCAGACTGTCCATCCTTTTGAGGGTGAAAGGCAGTACTAAACTTCAGTTGAGTACCCATTGCATTTTGTAATCTTTCTCAGAATTTAGATGTGAATCTAGGGTTGCGATCAGATACAATACTAGCCAGAACACCGTGCAGGAGGATAACTTGATCGATGTACAGCCTAGCTAGCTTATCCATGGAATACTGGGGATGAACTGCAATGAATCATGCGGTTTTAGTAAATTTATCCATAATAATCCAAATTACATTTATAGAGCGTAATGTCAGTGGTAGGTAGGCCTATGACGAAGTCCATGGTAATATGGTCCCACTTCCATTCTGGTATCGATAATGGTTGTTGTTTATCAGATGGTCTTTGACATTCTACTTTGACTTGTTGACACATCAAATACTTATATACAAATAGAGCTAATTTGACTTCCAAACCTCTCCACCAGAATTCCTTCTTCAAGTCGTAATACATCTTTGTACTTCCAAGATGCATAGAGTATGAGGATGAATGGGCTTTAATCAAAATTTTTGCCTTCAAATCTTCTACAGATTCTAGCACGCATACTCTACCACGATAATAGATAACTCCACTGTTTAGAATGAAATTTGCCTTTTATCCTCGAGTTTACTCTTTAGTGCACCAAGGTGATGGTCCAATATTGTTGTTGATTCGACCTCTTACAACAATATCGGTTGTATTTGAAGGGCACCTAGAGTGGTAGTAATGGCTTCAATCAACTCTTCTAGTAGTGCACTAGAAATGGAATCTTTAGCTATGGGTAGAGGAATGATTTGAGCTTCAGATAGAATGTAGTTTCTAGCCTTAGCTTCTTCTTTGCTTTTGGCTTTTCTATTGAGGGCATTGGCTATTACGTTAGTTTTTTTTGGGTGATATTGAATATCACAATCTTAATCCTTCAGTAACTCTAACCATCTTCTTTGTCTCATGTTGAGTTCCTTTTGATTAAGTAAGTACGTAAGACTTTTGTGGTCAGACATTATCTGCAACTTCTCTCCGTACAAGTAGTGTCTCCATGTCTTGAGCATGAATACTACAGCGACAAACTCAAGATCATGAGTTGGATAGTTCATCTCATGCTCCTTCAATTGTCTAGAGGCATAGGCAATCACCTTGCCTTCTTGCATGACGATGCAACCAAGTCCAAGTTTGGATGCATCAATATACACTACTAGTCCTTCTGATCCAAAGGGGATGGTCAGAACTGGGGCAAATATCAACTTCTCTTTCAATAACTAGAATGCTGATTTATATTTCTCTGACCATGCAAATTTAGGTACCTTCTTTGTAAGCTGTGTCAGAGGAATGGCTATTCTAGAGAAGTCAACAATAAATCTTTGGTAATATCCTGTGAATCCAAGAAGGCTTCCAACTTCTATGACTGTCTTTGGAGCTTTCCAGTTGAGTACAGCTTTTATCTTGCTTGGATCCACTGATATTCCTTTAGTAGATACGACATGACCCAAAAAGGTAACTTCTCTCAACCAAAACTCACATTTCTTGAATTTAGCAAACAACTTCTCTTGTTTAAGTCTTTGCAAGGCTTGACGAAGATGTACATCATAATCTTCCATACTTTTTGGGTAGACAAGAATGCCATCGATGAACACAATCACAAATGACATAGGAAATTGTTGAACACTATGTTCATGAGTTCCATAAATGATACTGACGCATTAGTCAATCCGAATGAAATGACTAAAAACTCATAATGTCCATATCGAGTCCTAAAGGCAGTCTTTGGAATGTCACATTCTCTGATCTTTCACTAATGGTATCCAGATCGAAGATCTATCTTAGAGAATTATTAAGCACCTTGAAGCTGATCAAACAGATCATCGATCCTGGGTAGAGGATATCGATTCTTGATAGTAAGCTTGTTCAACTCACGATAATCGATACATAATCAGACGCTTCTATCTTTCCTCTTGACAAACAAAACTGGTACACCCCAAGGGGAGATACTAGGTCTTATAAATCCCTTGTCTAATAATTCTTGGAGTCAAACTTTCAGTTTCTTCAACTTAGAGGGCGTCATCCTATAGGGGGCCTTAGACACAGCAGCTGATCCTGAAACTAGATCGATTACGAACTCAGTTTCACGATTAGGAGGTAAACTAGGTAAATATTTAGGAAACACATCTGGGAACTCGTTTACTACATCAATCTGGTCAATTGTTGGTTGTGAAACGCACATCCAAAAATACGGGCTAGTTTAAATTTTCTCACATAATAGGTTCTTATGCCGACAATAGCCTAGCATCCGTGTCATTAATGAAGTGTATGAAACTCTAGGAAAGAGTCAAAACCCTCTATCTCTTAGTTTAGAAACTTTTTTTGGGAAGAATCAATCGAACCAATCAAGACCTAGCCATTCTGAATTAATTCAAAGTAGGTAATCGACCAAGGTGGTTGACCAAATTGAGTTAATAGACCGTCCCTATTCGATTGATTGCTAGAACCCATAATTAGGCCAGTCTGAGTCTAGTTTAGTTCGGCTTGGTTCTAATTGGTTCCTAACCACCCATGATCATCCCAAATTATGTGAAACCTACTTTTAAATTTATTGGAGTGTCAATTAACAAAATCCAAGCCTCCATTATACTCATACTAGGAATAGAACTCTCAAGAGAAGAATTACAGTGCAACTCTAACTCTTGTATAAACTCCTTAGTAAAATCTTTCTAAGAACCCTAATTGATAATATTAAAACCTCTGACATGTTCTAAGAGAGAGGGAGAGAGAGAGAGAGAGAGAGAGAGAGAGAGAGAGAGAGAGAGAGAGAGAGAGTGAATTGGAGCAAGTTGAAAGAAGAAGAAGAGGACGATCAACCATTGAAGGTCCTCCCTTAAGCTTCTCTCTATAATAACTTTGTCATAAGCATTGAGGTAAGCCTAAAACTATTCTTACTTGATTTAGATTGAATCCTTTATGATATTATGTGTTAAACCCAACCTTTGACCATATTGGAATAAGATTCCAGAAGAAGCCATTAATGGAGAATAGGTAAAACTACTCCATAATGCTGATAATGAATAAACTTTAAAGTAAGACCTTATGATGGTGTATAATATCCAAATTGGATTGGAATATGTCCATTAATGTTGTATAGATACTTAGAAACCCCCTGGAGTAGCTCTTAACCTCATGCCAAGGAGAACGGAGTGAATTATATTCAGTTTGAGCTCTCTAGTATGAGGCTATTGACCAAAGTGAGTTGATCGACCGCTTCTGCTGTGATCAACAAGCTGCTCTCCAGTGAGTTGTATTTTTAGTATTTTTTTTATCCCAATTGACTATTTGGGCTATTTTAGTCATCCTATACCTCAAAAATGACATAATGAACATGTTATAATGATTGTTTTGATAAGAATGTGCTTCCAAGTGTGTAAGCATGTATGGTTGCAAAACTGACATTCAATGTCATGAACCATACATGCATATAACCTATGGGAATAAGATTCTATCCTAACCAATGACTTAAACCCACCATAAATCATCTGTAGAAGCAACTCTACAGAGGTGCAAGCCTTTAGAACCCATCTATGCTAGAAATACCTAGGCGATTGATGAAACTGAGATGATCATTCACCTCTATCGACCACATCATTACAACAAGCCTATTTTGGTTGTATTTTTTACCATGGACTTTGAGACTTAACTAAGTGACCTTAGGACATGTTCCTAAGACTAATGAGGATACCCTAGACCTAATGGAAGCGAAAATAAATAATCATAAGTAACATTCATACCTTAATTGTAATAGGTAAGCAAACCTAGGAAGACAAGGAAGGAAACTCTGTCTGCAATAGAGTAAAGATTAGCTCACCAGATACAGGTGAGGGATTAGTACATGTTTTATATTTCTTGTTTCTATGTTTATGTGTTTACTACTTGTTTGGATTACTATGTGATAACATGACATCCAATACCTGTGATATCTGTTCATGCATTTACATATTATGACTCTATATCGGATTGGTTTATTATGAAATTGTTTGATAATATGTGGATGTTTAATAACATGATTAGTTGTCATTCGCTTATGTCCTAGCAGATCTAGATAGCTGAATGGGATGGTTTATCTTGGTCCATTAAGCTAGGATACGGGTACTTGCATTTGTAATATTTCTTGGTTTAGGTTTCAATATCACGTGATAGGCTACCATTGCCAATAGGGGTTTAGGCATTGGCATATGATTATTGGGGACCAACTTTGGATATGCTCCTTTTGCAGCTAGAGCAGGGAAACAAACAGGGTTGAGAGCCAACCTCTAATGTCTTAGGTGAAAGCTTGGGATGAGTCTGTTCTATGTGCTTAACCATCAGGGATTGGGCGGTGTGTACCCAATGAAGTGTTTAAGGCATAAAATAAGATGCCAGAATGAAACCTATGATGGGGGAATGCTGGTATGATGGCAAGACGGTGTGTTCTTAGGTTGTATCTTCATTCTTTGGGTATTGTATCACAAGAGGTGAGGAGCCAACTGTATTGCATTCACCTCACCCATGCTTGAGTATTCGTAATCAGTATTTAGGTGCAATGCTACTTGCGCATGCTTATTCACAGATCATTTGGACCTTAATAATATATTATGCATTGTATGCTTGAGTGTGCTAGTTTCTCACTGAGCATGTGGTTTTGCTCACCTTTGTACGTACACCTTTTTTTTCAGATTCTTATATAGATTATTTAGTTGATAATGATATGATTGAAGACGAAGAACTTTAAGATGATTCGCATGATTCTTCATGTAAATGTGATGATTGTCTTTATGGTTAGAAGACAATGATTCTGAAGGATAAAAAACTTTTCTATCTGAGAGAGAATATTATATTAATAGTTTTTACTTAGGACAAATTACAATTTGGTTTAATTGTTTCTTTTGGGTGTTGTTTGACCTGTGAGTTTTATTTAAGTATTCAGTGTTTGGTATTATGTTAGTTATGTTTTGGTTTGAAGATAGATAAACCTTATTACATTTATTTAATACAATTAGACTTGGTTTGATGGTTCTTAGTTATTTGATTCCGCTATTATTTGATATGTGCTCTGAATTTCCCGTAGTCTGTGATATGATTAATGGAAGAGTTGTGCTTTGTTATGGACTATGAATGGATCTTGGTATGATAGTACTTGTATAGCAAGAAAACCATGGTCATACCAAAATACCAGGGTTTTGGGGTGTGACATTGTTATCTCTACGGTAGTATCAATCACATATAGTAGGTAACCAATGTAGCCTTGTTGCAACAGTTTACAGGCTTGCATTGTAGATACAAACAACTTCTTACCCTTTATAGGTTTATCTCCAACAAATTCAAAAGCTTTTCCATTGGCTGGTTGGAAAAGTATCTTCCTTTCAGCACAAAGCATGCTGGCTCAGTGGGTAGAGAGAGCCAATCCATGCCGAAGATAGCATTAAAATCTGACATGTTGAGTTGGATCAAATTAACATTCAGATTCTGATCCTCTAGCTGAACGTAACATGGTCCATAGTACTCTGACAGTACTACTTCCAATCCTAAGGGGGTAGAATGACCAATTCATATACTAACTGCTTAGCAGACATAGACAATATCTTGGCAAACTCAAGTGATACAAAAGAGTGAGTGGTTCCAGAATCAAAGAGTATTCAAGCCAAGTGACCAGATATCCTAAGAGTGCCCATCGTGTATAGTTTACGCATTAACACATATATAAGCATGTAGTAGTATTAGAATAATCACAATGCTTGAATTTAAAAATACTTGTCACTACACCAAGGGCTCTTTCTGCTTCCTCAACAGACATCATAAATACCTTGCCCTGTGACGCATTTGCAAGCTTTGGGCAATTAGACTTGATATGACCAATCTGCTGATAGTTGAAACATTTGATCGATCCAGTAGGAGTGGTATTTGCACAGGGCTTTGCAATAGGCTCTATAGTGGGAGCACTCTTATTTTTTAACTTGCTCTTGAATGGCTTCTTGGTGATCTTCTTGTCAGGGGTAGTAGTAAATCTTTTACCAAAACCATTCTTGGCCTGATAACTGCCTCAGAGGGCATCTTCAAAAACTTCAGTAGTTTGAACACACTCAGAGTAACTAGTGTGTCCACGAGTCTCAACAGTAGTTCGAATTGAACCTCAAAGACCTTTCAAGAACTTCCTTGCCTTGGCTTCTTCAGTATGCATACAGGCAGGGGAAAAGTAGAAGAGTGACTCAAACTCAATATGATATTCTTGCATAGTCTTCTGGCCTTGGTAATGATGTAGATATTCGATATCTTTCTTATCACATAAGCTTCTAGAGAAATAGTTGTTGAAGAACGCTTCCTTGAACATAGCCCAAGTCATAATAAGATTTAGAGATGCAAGAATTATCTGGTTCGATTCCCACCAAGTGTAAGGTTCACCTTCCATCATGTAACTCGTGTAGAGAATATGTTGTTCATCAGTCAGTTCCATCATCTTGAAGCACTTTTCAATAGACTGCATCTAGATTGCAGGTTGTAGTGGGTTATCACCCACTCTGGTGAATTTCAGCATCTTCATCTTCTAAAACCTTTCCAGCAATCTAGAGCATTCGGCTTGGGCGGATTTAGATGGGAACGGGGCAGTAGGCACTCCTATGTTGACATGGTGAATCTACTATGGCAACCCTACAGGATGAGCAATTGCAGTGGTTGGCACAATTGCATTTAATGCAGGAGGAGCTGGCACAGTAATGGCTGCCGACACAAGAGGGACACCAGTTTACATAGGGGTTTATCACAAAACCATGATAAGTTCATTCATAACTTCTTGTTGTTGTTGTTGTTGTTGCTGCTACTGTTGTTGTTCCATGGATCTTGCAAGGTTTCCTATGATGGTTATTAGGTCAGCAGTAGTCCTCAAAGGGGAGGTGGAAGAGGTGGAATATTTCCAGTAGCAGTAAGAGGCAAAGGTGTGTTCTCCATGGGACCTTGATCATTGTCTTAGTTCTGTTGACGGTTACGAGTATCAGGGGCCATTGAGAAATGTTGCTATCTATTCCTATCCAGCATTTCAATATTCAACATTAGTAACAATGTAACTTAATCCAAAATTATGCTCCAATGATTAATTATCACTTAAAATTAGTTTATAATCATGTTAGAGCATGCAATAATGGGGCTCATGATGAAAATTTTCAAAAATAATCCAAACTAAGCTCTTTATTAGTAGGCGGTTGATCAAGGTGGTCAATCAGATCTGGCAGTCGATTAGATCGATTTTGTCGACCGGCTAACTCAAAAACGTGTTTAAATGGGGCCGAGTATTGTATTTTTCCCACTTATTCTCATTTTGAATAAGGTACAAAAGGAGAGAAAGACTAGGGCCCAATTCTAATCACTTTCTTGGTCAATTTCACTCATTCCCAACACATTTGAAAGCTTAAACAACTTCAAAGGTATGCAAATCGTCAACTTAATGAAATTTTCCCATTTTGATTTGGTATACACCTAGGTTTTCATTTATACTCCTATTTACTTCATGTAACTTGCTATAACTTGATGCAAATCACATTTAGAAGTTGTTAGGATGTTTTTAATCATCAAATATGGTTTTATTCACGTATTTGTTAACTTTAAGTTTTTCCCATTTCGATTTTTCCCAAAATTCATCAAATTGCTTCAAATCAATAACCTGTCAATTTTTAATGCTTCCAATGTCAAAACAGCCCTTCTATGGCATGTTTAAAACATTTATAGCCATTTAGAATCTCTTTTTCACTTTTTGACATGCATTACATATTTCTCTTGTCGGCTTTTCGATGCATTTTAATCAAAATTTCCAACGAAGCTTCTCTTACTCAATTTATAATTAATTCAAATCGTGTTTTATGCCATTACAAATATTACTCATTCGTCTAACTCTTTTCTCAATTCGATTCCTAACACAAATTTCCATTCTTGTGTGTTTTGCAGAAAATGGTTAGACCACCAGCCTTCGATGATTTTTTATTTTGTTCTCGTGTTGACCAAGATGCTTGGCCTAGATTCGAGGGGGCTTCTATCGAAGTCTGGAAGGTTTTTAGACTTTGAGCAGCTACAACGCTTTGTCGTTGGTGATGCTTTTATGGCTTTAGGCTGGGCACCGGTCCTCAATTATAGGACAGTTACCAGACCTAATCTGGTCAGACTGTTTTACTGCGATCTTTGAGTGGAGACTGATCTCCAGGATGAGCATCTAGACTTGGGTTTGAGGATATCCAGTAGGGTATGTGGAGTGGATATTTCTACGATGTCCATCAATTGGTGGAGTTATTTGATATCTCGATAGCAGGCGACTATGTATACATCGGGCTGGGATCTTTTTCATCTATTCTTATTTCAGAGGTTCTAGACAGGAGATTTGGAGTTAATTGCACGTACCATGACGGAGACATGTAGAGTCTGGGTATTGACCAATTTCATGAGTATATAGTCAGATTATTCAATACAACATCATTCCTAAGAGCAGACATAGGGAAGCAATAACAAGCTTCAATGAGTATGTGACTTACTGCATCTGCACTCATTACCAATTGTGCTTGCCCTATATTCTGATGAGGATGATGATTGTTGCTACGTATGGCAATGAGAGGAATTTTCCATATGGTAAATTGCTCACATACCTATTCAAAGAGTTATGCGTTGACATCTTCACCGACAATGGAGTAAAGATGTCAATTCACTCTGATTTTGGCTGGCATGTATGAGGACGCATACGAGGGTTACAAGATGACGAGTTGGAGGCTATTTTACCACCGATTATTGCTCTTATTGATTTTGGTGAACTTGTAGAGGAAGAAGCACACGCTAATGCTGCGGCGATGGCTGCAGAGGGTGCATAGGCAGAGGATGTTCCGATGGATTTTGCTGGAAGCAAGGATGAGGTAGAGGGTGAGGATGATGATGATGTAGATGATGTGTAGGGTACTCAGCAGTAGGGTACACCGATCACTGAGGGCAGAGGTATTTCACTAGCATCGGCTGAGGTTTATAGTCCTACGCCTACTGTTCTTGGGCTTTCTATTAGGGATTTATATACCATTATTTAGGGACTTAGGGATGATGTCCATCAAATGCAAGAGGCTATGAGGGATGCGGCTTTGTATTTCTTCCATCTCGGGGAAGAGTTTGCCAGATGGTGGAAGGACTTTTTTATTCTTTTTAGTCATAGCTTATTTTCCCTTTTTAATAGATAGGATTGTGATCTACACTCTCTTTTGTAAGAAACATTATTTTGTAATGAGAATCGAGATGTTGGATTATTTAGTGTATTATGCTCTTTTTAAAGTTTATGCTTTTGTCTCAACCAACAAGTCCTTAATATTTATTTTCTTATAAGTTTTTATTTAATCATAATTGGTTTTGGTTCAATTTCTCTGCTAGCAGTTGTGATTGTATGTTAACTGAACCTGCTCTGATACCATCTTTTATCACACCCCAAAACCCTGATGTTTTGCTATGAGTATGGTTTTCAAACAGTACAAGTACTACCACACCAGAATCCATTCACAGTCACCATACATCACAACTCTTCCATTAATCACAATATAGATTATAGGAATAATAGAGTATAAATCAAATAATAGCAGAAATCAATAACTAGAAATCATAAACCAAATCTAATTATATTAGATAATTGTAATAAAGGTTTATCTGTTTTCAAACCAAGACAAAAATAAAATAATACCAAGTACTGAATACTTAAATAAAATCTCACGGGTCAAACAATGTCTAGAACAAAACAAATAACAAAACCAAATCTAAGTAAAATTCTAGTAAAGTCTTCTCTAAGATAGAGACACCTTCTCTTCTTCAGAAACATTGTCTTCTAACTATAAAGACAATCATCACATTCACATAAAAGATCATGCAAATCTTTTTTAGGTTCTTCATCTTCAAACATATCATTATCAACTAAATTATATGTAAAACAATCTACAAAAAATGTGTACATACAAGGGTGAGAAAAACCACATGCTGAGTGAGAAATTAACACACACAAGTACATAATGCATGGATATATTATTAAGGTTAATGGTCTGTGAATAGGCATGTGTAAGTAGCATCGCACCTAAATATTGATGACTAATACTCAAGCATGATTGAGGTGAATAAAACACACTTGGCCGCACCTCATGTGCAGCATGACCCAAAGAATGGAGATACAACCCAAGAACATACCACCCTAGCATCATACCAGCATTCTCCCATCATAGGCTTCATCCTAGCATCGTATTTTAAGCCTCAACCACTTCATTAGATACACACTGCCCAATCCCTGATGGGTAAACACATAAAACAGACTCATCCTTAGGTCTCTCCTGAAATGCTAAAGGTTAGCTCCCAACCATGTCTGAAACCCTGCTCCAGATGCAAAAGAGTCCGAACCATGACTGGTCCATAAAAAGCCTATGCTAATACCTAAACCCCTATTGGCAAGGATTGCCTATCACGGGATATTGAAACCTAAACCAAGAATATTACTAACGTAGGTACATGTATCCTAGCTTAATGGACCAAGATAAACCATTCCATTTCAGCCATCCAGATCCACTAGGATATAAGCGAATGACAAACAATCATGTTATCAAACATCCACATGTTAACAAACAATCTATAATCTACCAATCCAATATTGAGTTAATAATATGTAAATGTATGAACAGTTATCACTGTTATTAGATGGCATCTTATCACACTGTAATCTAAACAAGTAGCAAGCACATGCATACAGAAAATAAGAAGGTAATATGATGCTAATCGCTCACCTGTATTGGTAAGCTAATCCTTAATTTGTTGCAAATAGAGTCCCTTCCCTTGCTTTCCTACATCAACTTACCTATTACAATTGAGGTATGAATATTACTTATGGTTATTTAGGCTTGCTTTTATTTGGTCTTGGGTATCCTCATTAGTCTTAGGAACATGTCTTAGGGTTACTTCGTTAAGTCTCAAAGTTTCTGGTTGAAAATACAACCAAAACAAGCTTGCTATAATTTAGTAGTCGATTAACTCAGTTTTATCAACCGCCTAGATATTTTGGGTGAGATGGATTCCAGAGGCTTGCACCTCTGTAGGCTTACTTCTATAGGTGTTTTATGATGGGTTTGAATCATTGGTTAGGATATAATCCTATTCCCATAGGTTATATGCATGCATGGTTTACGACGACGAATGTTACCTTTGCAACCACACGTGCTTACACTCTTGGGAGTACATTCTAATCAAACAAATCATTCCAACATGTCTATTATGTCATCCATGAGGTGTGGGATGGCTAACATAGTATAATTGGGCAATTCGTATGAAAATTACCAAGAATGCACCTCTCTGTAGACTAGGTGGTTGATGACGGCAGAGGTCGATCAAGTCAATTTAGTTGACCACCCTCGTCAACCGCCTCGTACCAGAGAGCTCAAACTGAAACCAATTTAATCCATTCTCCATGGCATGGGGTCGAGGGCTATCCCAGAGAGATTCTAAAGGTTTGTACTATATTATGGCTACTTCCCAGCAGTAATTCAATTTTATAAATCATTATAAAGTCCTATATTGAATACTTATATCAGTTTATCCATTATAAGCATTATTGAACAATTCTACCTAATATCCATTTATGGCATTTGAAACTTTGTTCCAACATGATTAGAGGTTGGGTTCTACCTCATAAGATCATCAAGGGTTATTTTAAGTAATGAATTAATCGTTTCGAGATTACCTTAATGCTTATGCTAGAAGTCGTTGTAGCAAAAAGCTTAAGAGAGGAACTTCAATGGTAGTTGTAAGACCCGCACGCCATGAACCCGGTCTAACCTTACATTTCGTGTCGTGACCAGTCTACATATCATGGTCGAGCCAAGTGGACCAAGTGTGTGAAGAAACCCAAGACCCAATAAGAAATTTTACTCAAAAACAGTCAAAATGAGGGTAGGGTCGCATGCCTAAATAGGCTGGGTCGACCCCACCTCAAAAGAAGTCCAACCCATGACTTTTTGGTCGTGGGGTCGCTGGGGTTTCGAATTGTCTGACCCCCTCATTGACCCCCTAGCATCAACCCTAGAAAAATAGCAAAAATAGCACGAACCAAAAATTAGAAAACTTTCCTAATTTCGATTAGGACCTTTTCTAAACTCAATGGGACTTATTTTGGGAGGTTTTCCTCTATAAATAGGACGTCCCTAAGCCTCTTTCACTCCTTTTAGAACCCTAATTGAAAGTGAGAGAAAGAGAAGAGAAGGAAGAGAAGAAGGGAAGGAAAACTTGAAGAAAAGGCTAAGGAAGAAGAAGAAGCTTAGAGAAATCTTTTAAACTCAGACTACAGAAGGTATGAACCTCAATGCCTATCTGAATTGAAAGCTTAGAATAGATTATGATGAAGTTAGGTTAGGAGAAACCCTAATACCATCCATCCATGGATGAATTCCAATGGAAATCATGGAAAACTATGAAAAGTGAGTAACTTAGAGTTTTAAGCCATAGAACAAGCATAGAATGGACTGTAGAAGTAAGCCATAGGACCCAAACATGAAAGATTAGACTGTAGAATGAAAAGGTCTCCCAAACCACGTGGGGTCGCACGTAGGGTCGATTGGGAATCGACCATACCAGACCATAGGATCGACCCCTAGTTTTTGGGAAGTCCAGGGAAGCTTTGGTCGCACCTAGGGTCGATGGAACATCCAACCCTAGCATCGACCCTACACCCTGGGGTCGCAGAAACCTGCGACCCTACCTGTGACCCATCCTGCGACCCTAGCTTAACAGCAAGCCTAAAATTATCGAAATGAATTCTAACTAAAATCTATCGACTTGTTAGGTTTTCCTATTGATATAAAAGTGATTCTTAAAGCTTGAAAGAGGATCTACACTCAAGCAAAGGTGAGGGAACAAGACCTAAATTAATTGGCTAATAATAAACTATTTTTATTTCTTGAGTCCAATGCCATGACTGATTCTATGCGTGTATGCTTATAATGTGCATTTAACATGTCATCCAATATTTCTATTATTACTGTTCATGCATATTTAATTCCATTGTTTATAACATGATGATGATGATGATGATAGGAATAGGCATGTGAATGTTTGTGTTTAGATGGTGTACATGGTGCGGGTAGGGGATGGTATCAACTGGTACTTTAATGCCGTTTTCATTAAGGTATATTGTACCATAGTTCTACGCAAGTCATGTCCACTAAGCAAATGTTGGTGTACATGATGCGGATAGGGGATGGTATCAACCGGTACTTCAATGCCATTTTTGATTGGGTATATTATGCCATAGCTCTATGCAAGTCTTGTCCACTAATATCGTCATATCGCCATTACCTTAGCAGAACTATTACGTCGTAGGGCAGCAGGGGAGGTGGTCTCGGACCGTGTAATCTTCGACTCTGCCGGGGGGCCTTAGTTCTATCTCTATGGATGTATTGAGGGATGCTGGGGTGAGGCCTTGGATACACTGTTTTCCATTAGGATTGGTTAGTTGCGAGCCCAGTTTGCAAGCCCTCGCCAACAGGGGCTTACGTATTGGTATGGTATCAATCGGTATTTCAATGCCATTTTCATTGGGGTATATTGTGCCATAGTGGGTGCATGTGGCGTCGACAGTGCCGTTTTCATTGGGCGGCTTCACACACTAGTGTATAGAGGTGAGGTGGCCTCCGAACCTTTCTATAGCACATTGCAAACTATAAATCAGACCACAGTTATGAAATGAATGCATGCATATGTTTGTTGCATTGTTTTGTTTTCTCACTGAGCTCAAGTTGGAGAACTGACCCTCGTGCGCACAAATCTTTTAGTTTATGATGTTGCAGGTATTACGGTTGAAGATTATGTCAACAAGCCAACTTGTAAAAGGGTGGCGGCTATGATGAGCAAGCTATGGAGGACTGTTGTGATTCATCAAGCTAGCGTTTCAACTATGGATACGCTTAGTGTTTAATTTCCGTATTTGGATATTGTAATATGTATTAAATTATGTTTTAGTTACTTGGAGATAAATAGAATACTAATTGTTTGTCATGACTAGACCTCAGTTCATTATCTGTAAGACTTCCGCTATTTACTTTATTACCTCTGATTAATGTGGAATGTGTTTTGGTTTAACAATGTGGACATAGCCTATTCGAGATCTTGGTTGAACCGTTGGTTTATTGATGGTTCATCACACCATTTTGGTTAGTCCAGAATTGGGGTGTGACAGTGTGATGGTCGGGTTGGGTAACCCTCAAACCGCTCCAATGCCTAAGTTAGCCTAGTGTGCAAGCTATATGGAATAGACACGAGTGTGACTACTCTTTTGTCGAGGAAGATTCATGCAGAAATCTCAACGAGAGCTCTAAGTATAAAATTTCAGTGTGTGTTTACCTTTGGTTGCCTCGAACATATAGGTTAGTGGTGGCCTGAATTGGAAGGTCTAACATCTTGCCTGATAAGGCAAGATATTATCACAGGTGGCATGGATCACGCTTCATGCCATGGAGACAAGGTGGATCTTTCTATATGTATATCCAGAACGGATTTCCAAATCGCATCTCTCTATCGACATATTTTGTCACACCCCAATTCTGGATTATCCAGTAGTGTGATGAACCATCGTAAGAATGAATAATTCAACCAGGAACTCAAAAAGACCATGCCAACCATGTTAAACCAAATACATTCCACAATAATAATTAGAGTAAATAAATAGATAGCAGAAGTCCTAATTAATATTGAACTGAGGTCTAATAGTGATAAATAAATAGTTAAATCCAATTATCTTCAAACTATTCAAGACATAACGTAAAATAATGAATTACATGTTTCACTACTCAAATATAGCTAAACTAATAAAAAATACATTGGTTTCATTCGCATGATGGATCATGTGCTTCCTCTATAGTTTCCACGTCCATAGCCGCTATGTGTCTATACGATGGTGCATTCATATAATCTTCCACAGTAAGACCTGCATCATCAACTAAAAATATTCGACGTCAAGGGGTGTGCACACATCACGGCTCAGTAAGCAAAAAAAATAAAGCGCAAACATATGCATACATTTGCATGCATTCAATTCATATCTTTGGTCTGGTTTATAAGTTTACAATATGCTATAGAAAAGTTTGGTGGTTGCCACACCTCTATACACAAGTGTGTGAATCCACCCAATGGATCAAATACGATTTCCGTCCCACATGCACCCACCATGAAATAGAGATAGATCTAAAGTGTCTGGATCATACACCGCCAACAGTTCCCCTGATGCCCTACCCATACCAGCATGTATGCCTCTACTGGCGAGGGCTTACAAACTGGGTTTGCAACCAGCCAATCTTAATGCCATCCAAAAATATCTAAGGCCTTACCCCAACATCCCTCAATACATTCATAGAGTTAGAGTTGAGGTCCCTCGCAGAGTCAGAGACCATACGGTCCGAGACCACCTCCCCTGATGCCCTATGACATATTAGTTCTGCTAAGATAATGGTGATACGATGATGTCAGTGGGTAGGACTAAGTAGAGATAGAGCAAGAGTTTGGTGGTCAGGATGAACCACAATACCACATCCTCCCCCTGATGCTCCACTCACATCCAACACACTAAACCATACACACAAACACATGCCTATCCCTAGCATCATCATCATAGTATAAATAAAAAGAAATAATTATACATGAGTAGAAATAGCAGTAATATTGGATGACATGTGAGATGCACATTACAAGCATATAAGCATGGAATCATTCATGGCATTGGACATAATAAAAGAAAAGTAGCTTTTTATTATCTAGTTAGTTTAGGTCTTATTCCCTCACCTGTAAAAGATGTTTAACCTTCTTCCAAGCCTTGGAAGTCGCTTTAAACTACTTGGGAACCTAGGGAATGTATGGATTTAAGTTAGGGTTCATTTGCACCAAGTTACAGTAGTCAAAAATTGAAATAGAACCATTAATGGGTAACTGATCGATCATGTGGTCTCATGTTTATGTTGACCCTATGCCGTACGATCGACCCTATGGTCGTGCATCATGCAACCACAGCATGCGACCATACGATTCCTGACAGCTTCTCGAATGGCTCTGGTCAACCCTGTGGTAGTGTATCATGTGACCACAGCTGCTACCACACGATTTCTGATAGATTTTTTTACTTTCAATCTGAATTCTTTGTGAGTTGATTTCTTGGCTCATCACTAAGGTTCATCTTATGGTCAATCTATGGCCATTAAATCACAGTTTTACATAGCTATTTACCCTAACCTATCCATGATTCTCCTTTGAGATTTGCTTATGAAAACTCATGGTTGAGATCTTACATCGATTCAACATATCAATTTACAATGGAAAATCCAATTCTATGTGATCTATACCTACAGAGACAAGGTTCATACCTTAAGCTTGCTATAGAGAACTAGAAACCTTCCCTGCAAGCCTTCTCCAAGCTTTTCTCTGTAAGTGTTCTTCTCTTTCTCTTACTCTCTCTTCCTCTTTTAGGTTTAGGGTTTGAGATTGATCCAAAAGAGTGAGAGAGGGTAAAGAGATGTCCTCCATATAGAGAGAAATTCTCCATATAGAGCCCTCCAACAATTAGGAAAGAAATCTCCTTTGATTTGAAATGTTTCCAAATCACGGAGTCTGATCTGGCATCGTGCGCTCTATGGTGTGGTCGCAAAATCTGTCAACCATACCCCTCACAAGTGTCGACCACACGTACTATTTTGACTGGTCTCACTTCCCTAATTTTATGGTCAACCATATCAGTTTAGGTAGTCGACCACACAACTTAACTTAACTATTTTTGAGTCGATTCACTTACCTAGTCTTGTGGTTTCTTCACACTGTTGGTCCACTCAATCCAACTATGATTAAAAGACCTGTCACGACACGGTTAGATAGGGTTAGTAGAGTGTGGGTCTTACAACTCCCTCCCCTTTAATTAAATTTCATCCTCAAAATTTGCACGTACCTTCTGAGTCGAATAGGTGAGGATATTGCTTTCGCATAACATTCTTTTCTTTCCATGTGATTTATTCCACATCCTGGCTTCTCCATGTAACTTTAACATAATAGATGTCATAGTTTCGACGACATTGAACCTTCCAACTGTTGACTTCAATAGGTACTACTTCAAATATCAAATCTTCAGTCAAATTAGGTGGATTCATCATTAAAACAAGCGTTGGATCTCTGATGTACTTCTTTAGCAATGAGACATAAAATAAATCATGCATACCAGACATAGATGGTGGTAGTGTTAACTGATACGTCACCTTCCCATGTCTAGCTAAAATCTGGTATGGTTCAATATATCTAAGCCACAGCTTTCCTTTCTGAACGAACCGTTTCAAACCACGCATAAGGGATATTTTTAGAAATATCTTGTCACCTATAGCTAATTCAAGGTCTAGGCGTTGATTATCTACATACTGTTTCTGACGATTCTGAGCTGTTCTAACACTTTTCTTGATTATGTCGACTATCTTACATGTTTCTTCTTTAAATTTTGGTCAAATAATTCTCCGTTCTCTGACTTCATTCCAAAATAAAGGAGTTCAACACTTTCTACCATACAGTGCTTCATAAGATGACATCTGTATAGTAGCTTAATAGCTGTTGTTATAAGCGAACTCGATTAATGGAAACTTCTCATCTCATGATCCCTTAAAGTCAATCACACAAGCTCGGAGAAAGTCTTCTAAAATCTGAATGGTGCGCTCCGACTGCCCATCAGTTTTGGGGTGAAATACGGTACTAAACATCAAAGTTGTACCCATAGCCTTCTATAATGTAATCCTTCTCAAAACTTTGAAGTAAAGCATGGGTCTCTATCAGACACTATTGTTTTTAATACATCATGTAGTCGGAAAATATTATCCACATACAGTTAGCTAGCCGCTCCAGGGTATACTGAGGTCTTATAGCAATGAAACGAGCTATCTTCGTAAGTTGATCCATAATTACCCAGACTGCGTCAATAGATCTAGGAGTTAATGGTAACGTAGTAACGAAGTCCATAGTAATGCAGTCTCATTTTTAGGCTGGTTCAGGTAGTGGTTGTAACAAGCCTGCTGGTTTTTGTCTTTTTGCCTTTACTTGTTGACAATTTAGGCATTGAGACACATATCGAGCTATATCAGTTTTCATTCCTCTCTACCAATATAGATTTTTAAATCATGGTACATCTTCGTACTTTCAGGATGTACTGAACAAGAGGTGGAATGGGCTTCCTTCATGAGTCTATTTCTGATATCTGAATTTTCACTTTCAAGTACGCACACCCTTCCTTTGTACCTTAATACTCATTCAGAATCCAAAGTAAAATCAAGAGTCATCCTACCCTTTCCTAGATCCTCATATACTGTCCTCAGATAAGGGTTCGATTGGATCACCGTTTTCACTTCGTCCATCAAATCAGGAACAATCTTCAATGTAGTGAACATATTTGAAAACATATGAATCAACCCTAGGTTTGTCTAACTGTCCGATTTATCGACCATGAATTTTTCATTGCCATAATTCAATACTCTTCCTGCGACACACATGGCAGCATTTGTGCTAGCTTCTTCCTTAGGCTTTGTTATTGCTTTTCGGCACAGCAACTACATTGGCCTTTCTTGGATGATATGAATATCTCAATCATAATATTTTAGTAATTCCAGTCATTGTCTCTGTCCTATGTTTAACTCCTTCTGGTTAAAGAGGTAAGTAAGACTCTTATGATCCGACTTAATTTGAAACTTTTTTCCATACAAATAATGTCTTCATATCTTGATGGCATGTACCACCACTGCTAACTCTAAGTCATGAGTAGAGTAATTCTTCTTCTGTGCCTTCAGATGTCTTGAAGCATATGCAATTACTTGCCCTCCTTACATGAGAACACATCCCAAACCCAATCCAGAAGCATCGATGTACATGATAAATGGTTGTCCTAGTACCAGAATGGTCAAGATGGGAGCCGATATTAATCTTGCTTTCAACGTTTGGAACCACTCTTCACACTTGTCGGTCCAAACAAATTTTTCTCCTTTCTTAGTCAAACTGGTGAGAGGTACAGTGATTCTGGAGTAATCTTCCATGAACCATCAATAGTACCCAACTAAACCCAAGAAATTTTTGATTTCTACAACACTCTTAGGTACTTTCCATTTTACAATAGCTTCAGTCTTGTTGGGATCCACTTTAATTCCTTCTGAGGATACTACGTGACCTAGAATTATATTTCATTTAAGTAGAACTCACATTTCTTAAATTTGGCATAAAGCTTCTCTTTTTCTCAGTCATTGTAAGGTTGCTCTAAGATTCATCATATGAGTCGCCTCATCCATGGAATAAATCAATATGTCGTCTATGAAGACTATGATCGAAGTATCCAACATGTCGTGACACCCTCGATTTAGAAGTTCCATAAAAGATTCTAGTGCATTGGTTAGTCCTAAAGACATGACTAGAAACTCATAATGTCCTTATTTGGTTCTAAATGTTGTCTTTAGAATATCACCGTCCTTGATCTTTAACTGATGATACCCGGACTGAAGATCGATCTTTGAAAACACCTTTTCTCCTTGTAACTGATCAAATAAATCATCAATCTGAGGTAGGGGATATCGATTCTTGATTGTGAGCTTATTTAATTTCCAAGAGTCTATACATAATCGAATACTACCATCCTTCTTATTGACAAACAATACAGGGCTCCCTAAGGCTATATACTAGGTCGGATAAATCCCTTGTCTAATAACTCTTGCAGTTGAACCTTTAATTCCTTCAGTTCAGTTGGAGCCATTCGGTATGGTTCTTTGGACACAGGTGACAACCTTGGAAATAAGTCTATAAAGAACTCTGTCACTTGATCAGGTGGCAACCCAAGTAAATCCTCAAGAAACATGTCTGGAAATTCTTGTACAACTTCTGTGTCTTTCATTTGTGGTGCCTCCTTAGTAAGTAAGGTCCACCATAGATACAAGGTATCTAACTCTACCCTTTTCAAGGCATCTCTTAGCCTTTAGTGCAGAGAGAATGAGTTTTCATTTACGAGGAAGTTTGGTTCTTGAAAAACTAAATTCTGCAGCATCCTGGCCTTTGAATGTTAATTTCTTTTTTGCATACAATAGATTTATGGAATGCCGAGCTAACCAATCCATTACTAAGATGACATCAAAGTCTGTCATCTCAAGTTGAATTAAGGTTGCATCCATAGTCTTCTCGCCAATAAGAACTGGATATGGTCCATAAACTTTGTCTAGCTCTGCTTCTAATCCCATAGGTGATCGTACTAATAGTTTGGAGTATAAAGGTCTGAGAGGTACATTTAGTTTCTTTTTAAATGATACAGATACAAAAGAATGGGTGGCTCCAGAGTCAAAGAGTACTCTGATAGATATGCCATCTATAGGTATAATAGCTATGATTTTACTTATACAAAACAAAATGTCAGATCACACCTGTGATCACATCAGGTGATGCGACAGCGTCTTCAGAAGTTACGGCCTAAACCTTTCCTTACTGCAGTTGTTTCCTTGGTTTAGGGCAGTCCCTAGAATAATGCCCTACTTGATCGCAGTTGAAACATTTAACTCTAGCATTTCTTTGCTTCTGTTGAGGTTGAGCCGACTGTGTAGTCTTGGCTGCTACGTTGAAGCCTTAAGTGCAAAATGGTTTAAAGGTCTTTGAATTCCCTCCATTGAATGAATTTTCGTTAAGCATCTTAGTACCTCTGTTTTGAGCAAAATAGCTCTCCCTCTGACTTAACTCCATTACTCATGCAATCTGCATGGCTTCTTTGTATATCCTCTTTTCTAGTCCCAACACATGCTCTCCAATGCTTTCCCTAAGTCCCATGATGAACCTTCGGGTTTTGGTATCTTCTTCTTGCATACTGGAGGGAACAAAGAAAAATAACTCTTCAAAACATTGCTAATAAGCATCAATGGTCATTTGACCTTGATATAAGCTCAGGAATTCTTTCTCCATTTGGTCCCTAAAGCTCCTAGGAAAATATTTCTTGAAGAAAGCTTATTTGAAGATGGCCCAGGTCAGCTGGGTGTGCTTGGTCATGAGATAACCTCGAGTAGATTTTCACCAATGGTGTGCATCACCCTTCAGCATAAAGGTGGTACATAGCACTTTCTCTTCTTCCATTAAAGTCATCATCATAAAATTTATTTTCATCTCATTAATCCAGTGAGCTGACCACAATGGATCTGATGGCTTATCTGTGAACTCCTTTGGTTTCATTTTCAAGAACTGCTCTATCAGCCTAGAGTGGTCAAGCTGATTTTGCACATAGTATCCATATGTCGATGGCTGATTATGGTAACTCCCTTGGTTATTCGTCCGCTGTTGTACTCTGAGATTCTACAGTGGGGTATGCATCACTGGAGTCTATTGTACTGTGGGTATGATGTTATTTTCCACAGGTGTAATGGGCATTGTATTATCAACAACAGGTGCAGGAGGCACAAAGCTACTACCAGGAGATGTTGGTATGGTATTTGTAGTTGGTGGTATAATTCCCAAGGCAACTTGCATGTTCACCTACATCTGATGTAACTGCTGTATTTGTTGTACCAAATTCATCACAACCATGGCCAAATTTGTTGGTGGTGTTGGTAAGTTGGTTGGGTTGGCCTGAGTGTGGACTTCTTGGGGTGCAACATTTTGATTTCCATTATTTCTGGCTTGTTCTTCCTGGTTTTCATTGGCATTTACCTCCGCAGGTGGTGGTGGAGGTGGGCTTGGGTTTTGTCCCCTTCGACTTGATCTACACCCAGCCATTTCAGACTCTATGGTAGTGTCATGTTAGTCCCACAATAAATGGAAAAAATTTCAAAGCACAAAGTCCAAACAAGGCATAACAGAAAAAAAAATACTCGTGTGGTCGATATCGACAGGTCGCACTACATGCGACCATAGGTGCAACCATACGAATCTTGGCAACTTCTCAGGACCCTATGGTCAACCGAGTGGTCGACGGTGTGGTCGACTCTTTTGGTCGAATTGTGTGACCACACGATTTAAAAATCAGATTTTTAAACCTGTTTCGAGCCTTTCCTTCCCATTCTCTTTGTCTTCTTCTGAGTTTCAACTCAACTCACCACCACTGGGTTTCAATAGTGTTGGTCGTACATTTGGGTGTCTTTTCATTGGATGACAACTACATGCTCTCTCTTCAAGGTATGCTTTTTATTCTCATTCTTCTCTTTGTCGATTTATTCTAGGTTTACATCGCCTTTTATGCTTTTTATCAAATTAAAGTTTATTTGCCATAAAAATTTAATTTTATTGTCGGGTTTTGATATTGGCCATCCAACGGATGAAGGCCCTCAAGAAAACTTGGATTTTATCGGTTGGTTTAGTGAACAGATTAAAATTTTGACTTTTAATTTAAAAATTGGGATTTTTCCTAATTTTTTAAATTTCTTTAAATTTAATTTAATTGGTTGCAATTCTCTATTAGATGATCCTTGTAGGATGGTTTGTAACCCATGTAAGTCCTCCTACCCAAGTGTTTGGGTGAAAAGTAAGGCTTTTACTCATTTTATATTGTTATACTACCCAATTTTCTAATTTTTTTGACTTATTTCCCTTGTTTCTCTATCTTACAGCTAACATGGCCCGAACCAAAATGCCTAGACCATATGATGCAACTCGCTTCCTTTTTATCGAAGTTGAGGCACAGTATCCATGGTACTGGCAAAAGAAGGTTGAGGTGGGTCAGTGTGTCAACCTGCCCAGCTTAGCCCTATTTGATGTAAAGAGGGGGTTTGATGACATGGGCTAGCTTCTTGTGATCTAGTATGAGGGCTGTACTCGCCTGGAGTTGGTCAAGTACTTTTACTGCAACCTTCAGCTAAAAGGTGATCCAGAGGATATAGACAGTGGGAGAGGGCTCCGGATTACCAGTTGGGTGAAAGGGGTTCTTATCTCTTTCAACACTCAACATCTGGTAGATCTTTTGGGTATCTCGAGCACCGATCTATTGGTTTACTGTGCTTCAAAAGAGCCCAAATTTTTATCAGAGGAGATGCACATAGAGGTGTGTAGTCAAATTCTACGGGACGACGACTGGCAGATGAAGGCAGTCAATCTCTGCCTGAATCGTGGGTATATTGCAAGATTATTCAGTATAACCTTATCCCTCAGACTGGACATTACAAGATGGTTTCACAGTTGACCCAGTATCTTCTTTATTATATCTGCACTAGACAGCCTATCTGCCTCCCATACATCATCATCAGAACCATTCACAAAGCCGTTACACTCAGCCTGAGGGGTAACCTACCCTACGGATGCTTGATCACCACTTTACTCTTTCGCCTGCAAGTGAACTTAGAGGATGAAAGGATCTATGATGACACTTTTTCAGCTGACCTCAACTGGGACACCATCTACAGGATGGGGATGCTAAAGTTGCAAGTCGGTGATGAGGAAAGGAATGCTACAAGGCGTCCTCTCACTCGGGTGGCAGTAGTAGATGCAAAGGTGGCAGCAGTGCCAGAAGATGATGAGGATGATGACCGGATGTATATAGATGTGGATGACATCCCTCCTCCATCTCTGCAGAACTCTACTGGGGTTGGCCCTTCTCGAACTACTCACTCAACTGGTCCCTCGCGTCTACCACTAGATGACATGATGGCATACTTCATGAGATTCGGGACGCTCAGCATACTATAGACTAGCGGGTAGTAGATCTGGCTGATAGCCAAGGAGCGACCCAGACATAGGTGGCCTGGCTCACAAGGGTGTAGGCAGAGGACTATGATTGGGACTGAGAGGCACCTCCTCTATGTACTCCTCCAGCTCAATGATAGCTCTCCATAACTCTCCCATTTATGTATACATTTCTCTTTTTTATATTTACAGAGTAACTGTCCAGCTTGTGGACCGTACTTTGATTTCGAATATACAGTTTGTCACTTTTATTCTTGAGCATATATATATATATATATTTATTTTGGTTTCTCATTTATATATGTGCATTATTTCCTTTCTTAAATTATGTCTCAAATAACAAGGTGCTTATGGTGTGTTTATATTACAGCTTTTAATTTCATCCTAACTCAGTTTATGACACTTGTAGAGGTATTCAGGTTTGATGGATAGAGCCTTAGAGCTCTGATACCAAGTTGTCACACCCCAATTCTGGATTAATCAGTAGTGTGATGAACCCTCTTATGAATCAACGGTTCAAACAGGATCTGGTAAAATCATGCCAACCATGTTAAATCAAACACATTCCACAATAATAATCAGAGTAAATAAATAAATAGTGAAAGTCTTTATTAATATTGAACTGAGGTTTAATAGTGACAAATAAATAGTTAAATCTAATTATCTTCAAACTACTCAAGACAGAACGTAAAATAATCAATTACATATTCTATTGGTCAAATATAGCTAAACTAATCAAAAACACATTGGTTGCATTCGCATGATGGATCATGCACTACCCCCATAGTTTCTACGTCCATAGCTGCCATGTATCTGTACGACGATGCATTCATATAATCTTCCACAGTAGGACTTGCATCATCAACTAAAAATATTCAATGTCAAGGGGTGAGCACACATCACAGCTCAATGAGCAAACAAAATAATGTGATATATGCATGCATTCAATTCATATCTTTGGTCTGATTTTAAATTTACAACTGTGCTATAGAAAGGATTGACGGCCATTGCACCTCTATACACGAGGGTGTGAATCCATCCAATGGATCAAATATCATTACCATCCCATATACACCCACCATGGAATAGAGATAGAGCAAAAGTGTCTGGATCATACACTGCCAACACTTCCTCTGATGCCTTACCCATACCAGCATGTATGCCCCTACTGTCGAGGGCTTAAAAAGTGGACTCCCAACTAACCAATCCTAATGCCATCCAAATGTATCCAAGGCCTTACCCCAGCATCCCTCAATACGTCTATAGAGATAGAGCTAAGGGGCATAGTTAGAGACCACACGGTCCGAGACCACCTCCCCTGATGCCTTACGATATATTAGTTTTGTTAAGGTAATGGCAATACAATCATGTCAGTGGGTAGGACTAAGTAGAGATAGAGCTAGAGTCTAGTGGTTAGGATAAACCATAGTACCACATCCTCCCCCTGAAGCTCCACTCACATCCAACACAATAACACATGCCTATCCCTAGCATCATCATCATGGTATAAATAAACAGAAATAATTATACATGAGTAAAAATAACAGTAATATTGGATGACATGTGAGATACACATTACAAGCATACAGGCATGGAATCATTCATGGCAATAGACACAGTAAAAGAAAAGTAGCTTATTATTATCTAGTTAGTTTAGGTCTTGTTCCCTCACCTGTAAAAGATGTTTGACCTTCTTTCAAGTCTTGAAAGTCACTTTAAACTACTTGGGAACCTAGGGAATGTATGGATTTAAGTTAGGGTTCATTTGTAACAAGTTACAGTAGTTGAAAATTGAAACAGAACCATTAATAGGTGACTGATTGATCCTGTGGTCTCATGTTTATGTCGACCATACGTCCGTGCGGTCAACCTTATGGTAGTGCATCATGGGACGACAGCATGCCACCACACAATTCCTGATAGCTTCCCGAATGGTTGTGGTCGACCCTATGGTCGTGTATCATGCAACCACAGCTGCGACCATATGATTTCTAATAGATTCACCTTTAATCCGAGTTCTTCTTGAGTTGATTTCTCGACTCATCACTAGGGTTCATCCTATGGTCAATCTATGGGCATTAAATCACAATTTTATATATCTATTTACCCTAACCTACTCTCCATGATTCTCCTTTGAGATTTTCTTATGAAATATCATGGTTGAGATCTTACATCGATTCAACATCTCAATTTACAATGGAAAATCCAATTCTATGTGATCTACACCTACAGAGACAAGGTTCGTACCTTAAGCCTACTGTAGAGAACTAGAAACCTTCCCTGTAAACCTTTTCCAAGCTTACCTCTCCAAGTCTTCTTCTCCTTCTCTTCCTCTCTCTTCCTTTCTTAGGTTCAGGGTCTGAGATTGATCTAAAAGAGTGAGAGAGGATAGAGGGACGTTCTCTATATAGAGAGAAAATCTTCATATAGATCCCTCTAACAATTACGAAAGAAATCTCCTTTTATTTGGAAAGTTTCCAAATCATAGAGTCTGATCTGGTATCATACGGTCAATGGTGTGATCGTAAAATCAGTCGACCACACCCCTCACAAGTGTCGACCATTCATCCTATTTCGACTGGTCTCACTTTCCTAATAGTATGGTCGACCACACGACTTAACTTAACTAATTTTAGGTCAATTTTGTCACACCCCAATTCTGGTCTATCCAGATTAGTGTGATGAACCGCCAATAAACCAACGGTTCAACCAAAATCTCTTATAGGACATATCCACCATATCAAACCACATACACATTCCATAATAATAATCAGAGATAGTAAACAAATAAGCAAAAGTCTTATAGATAATGAACTGAGTATCTAACAATGATAAATAATTACTTAATCCAGTTATCTTTAAATGACTCAAGATATAAATGTAAATAATCCATTACATGTTCCAATAATCAAATATAGCTAAACTAATCGAATATGCACTGGTTGCACTAGCATGATGAATCATGCGCATCTTTAACAGCTTCTACGTCCATGGCCGCAACGTGTCCATACATCGGTGCATTCACTTAATCTTCAACAGTAAGACCTGCATCATCAACTAAAAATATTCGACGTCGAAAGGGTGAGCACACATCATGGCTCAGTGAGCAAACAAAACAATGCAACAAACATATGCATGCATTCAATTCATTTCTTTGGTCTGATTTTTAAGTTTGCAATATGTTATAAAAAGGTTTGGTTGCCCCTGCACCTCTATACATAAGTGTGTGAATCTGCCCAATGGATCAAACACCATTGTCATCCCATATGAACCCACCATGGAATAGAGATAGAGCTAAAGTGTCTGGATCAAACACCGCCAACACTTCCCCTAATGTCCTACCCATACCAATACGTAAGCCCCTATTGGCGAGGGCTTATAAACTGGGCTCGTAACTAACCAATCCTAAATGTCATCCAGTGTATCCAAGGCCTCACCCCAGCCTCCCTCAACACGTCCATAGAGATATAGCTAAGGCCCCCGACAGAGTCGAAGACTACACGGTCTGAGACCACCTCCCCTAATGCCCTACAACGTAATAGTTTTGCTAAGGTAATGGCGATACGACGATGTCAATGAACAAGATTTGAGTAGAGATAGAGCTAGAGTCTGGTGACCAGGTTAAGACCACCATGTCACATCCTCCCCCTAATGCTCCACTTGCATCAAGCACACTAACCACACACACATAATCACATGCCTATTCCTAGCATCATCATCATCGTCATATTATAAATAGACATAAATAAATATGCATGAGCAATAATAACAAAAATATTGGATGACATATGAGATGCACACTACAAGTATACAAGCATAGAATCAATCACGGCATTGGACTCAATAAGTAAAATAGCTTGTTGTTAGCCAATTAGTTTAGGTCTTGTTCCTTCACCAGTTAGTAAAACTTGATCTCCTTTCAAGCTTTGTAATTTTCTTTGAATCGATTTAATAACCTAAAAGTTATATGAATTTAAGTTAGGGTTCATATGTAATATGTTACAGTAATCGAAAGCCAAAATAGAGCACTGATATGTGTCTGATTGGTCCTATGGTCTCATACTGTGTTAACCTTACTGCCTATGATCGATACCCTACGGTCGCATATGGTGCGACCGTAGCTGCGACCATATGGTTTTTGAAATCTTTCCGAATGCCTATGGTCGATCCTCTGGTCATGCTGGTCATGTTATGGTCGACCGTAGCTGCGACCTTGAGATTTCTGGTCACAGACTACATGAAATTCAAGTTCTTCCTGGGTCAATTCTTCTGATCTTCAATGGGGTTTATTCTAAGGTTGTCCTATGGCCATCATTAGTAGTTTCTTATCAACACTAATCATCCAAATCACTCCTCATGGTTCTCCTTGGGATTTTCTTAAGGAAATCACATAGATCATAATAGGTTGATATTGCCTATCTTCCATAGAAGTCTTATTCCTTAGAGTTTACATCTCCAGAGATTCGTTTCATACCTTTGCCTGTGATAGAGATCCAATCTCTTCTCAGCAAATTCCTCTTCTTAGCTTTTTCTTCTTCTCCTTCTCTTCCTTCTCTTCCTTCTCTTTCTATAGGGTTTACTAATGTTCTAAAAGAGTGAAAAAGGGCTGAGGGACGTCCTTTATATAGAGAAAAACATTCCATATAGAGTCCTCTTTCAATTAGAAAAGAACTCCTCCTCAAATTAAGAAAGTTCCCAACTCGGAGTCTGATCTGGGGTCTCACGATCGATGGCTATGGTCATAGAACCCGTCGACCTATAGGGTTGGAAACATCGACCGTGGGGTCCTAGATCCGAGATCTTCATACCTACCCAAGTATTCGATCATATGCATACAGTTTTGGGTGTTAAGTCGATTTATATACCTGGTGTGATCCATCTTCACACGATCGGTCCACTTAGTCCAGCTATGATGGGAAGACCTAGCACGACACAGTTAGACCAAGTTAATAGAGTGCGGGTCTTACAGATTCACTTACCTAGTCTTGTGGTTTCTCCACACAGTTGGTCCACTCAATTCAGCTATGATGGGAAGACCTAGCATGACACAGTTAGACCGGGTTAGTAGAGTGCGGGTCTTACATATTTTGTAAATTGCTCCTAGATAAAGTCAATAGAGACTTTCCTTAATAGGAGAAATACTCTGAATAAGGCTTTTAGCTGTATATGTCAAGCTCCAAGAAGTAATCCAATGGTTGGCGAGGTTTGAAGCTCCAAGGTGGGCCTCAGCAGAGGCGAGGATCCAAGTTCTGAGGCTCGACTTTGACAATGGACGAGGCTCCAAGGTCCAAGGCTTGACCTTGATGGTATTAACTGTCATGGTCCTTGGTTTCCTTCCTAGGTTGACCTCGGGGACCTCAAAAATGGAGGGTTCCACTTATATCATTTATTCTATGAACTTGAGTACACTTGGTGTCCTACTATAGGAGGAATATAATCCGCATAATAGGTGACCCTTGCTCTTACAGGCTTGGAAAGGTTTGGAGAGCTATAAGAATGCAATCGCCTTAGTGTCAACTGCCGATGTGAAGGATCGACTAGCGATGGCTATCTAAGGCCAAAAGTGAGGCCGAGGCTCAATGGGTGACGTGGAATGATGACATCATCCAATCCACATTCTGGTGTTGTATTAAAATGTAAAAAGTTGTGAGGATTTTGTAGGGCCCGGCAGTCACCATGATCTTTTGAATAAAACATCGATGTGGTACATTGCATTTAATGTGACGAGACTCGAACTCCTAGGGATCGAACATGTGTCCCTTCTTCAAGAAATTCTGCCTCAATGCTTTGGTTTTTAACTGTTAGGCTATATTTTAGGCCATAATGGCCTGCGCTCAGACCTAGGCTTGGTCCCAAAGCTCTCTCCTTGGCTCTAACTTTGGGAACAGGGCTTATATAAACCCCAATATCTTCGTTTCCTTCTTCCTTCTTTTTCATTATACTATAGTTTTCTTCCCGCGACAAGGGCTTCCAAAGATTTTTGAGCTTTTTGGTATTCATTGCAATGGTCTTTCATCATCCTCTTAGTCCAAGTAAGTTATCTAGAATGCCTAGGATTAAGAGGCCTAGTTGTAAAATAGAGTCCGATGACCCCGAAAACCCCATAGTCAAGTCGACTACTGCTAAGGGTGGCGGCCTGACTTTGACTTCTGCCCTTGCTCTACACACAGGCAAGAAACCCCCGGTGATGGTTTTTGTAACTGGCAAGGGTATCAAACATGATGCTCGCATTACAAAGCATGATTAGAAATGGCAACCGAAACTCCCAAAAATTCAAAGTTCGCTGCTAACAAGTACCGAAGTAAGATATTGCCAAAGGACTTAGAGACCTTTAGGAGCCTCTTTCAAATTCCTAGTCATCATCTTCCAATTAGCCGAGCCCGATGAAAGGTTGTGCACACCTAAGTCATGGCTGTGTAAGAAGAAGTGTTCTATCTCGGCTTCCGTCTCCCTATGCCGAGGTTCTATTTTGAGCTTTTAGAGAGCTATAGTATGGCTCTGAGGCAGATCACCCCAAACGAGCGGTACGAGATCATCGCCTTTCAAGCTCAATCCTAAGGGTACGGGTTGACACCCCAGGTGGCCATCTTTAAATCATTTTTTTGAATTGTTTCAGCCACGGCCACGACTGGTCATGGCTAGTTCTACTTCTAGCATCGAACTGGCATGTCATATCCTAGTGCCTTCGACCCCATCTCCTCCCACCACAAATGGAAGGCTAGATTTTTCTTTACATCTTGGGAGGATCTTCTAGAAGATTACTGGCCGTGTAATTGTTGGGTGGAGATCAACACCGCCTCAATCAATAAAGTGCCCCTACTCAAACCTGATTAGGATACCTTTGCCAACATTATCCCAAAAGTTTTTGCTTCGATCCTTGATGACCTGTCTAACCTTGCCTACCACATAGATGTAGGATTAGGTGAGGAATCATCATAGAGTCTGCCTCTATTTTATTCTTTTCCTTGTTCTCTGACCACCATTTGTTTTTTGCTTTTGTAGTAGATATTGACATCGATGACGTCCTGCGGCTCGTAAATGAATATCAGGTCCTGCCTTCAGTCGAAAGGACTAATGAGACTCAAATTATCAAGGTTCCCAAGGTTTGGGACACGGAAGCTAGAGTCTCTGAGGTCCAGGTCGTCAAGGCCTCCAATGTGCTTCCTGAAGGAGACCCTAAGGGAGCCTCTCAGACTGCCCCTATTCCTCCCATATCAACCGATCTTACTTCACATCCTGAAGGGACAGAAGGCAAAGATGCCGAGGGTGATAAGGCGAGGTTAACACTGAGGATGAGGGTTTTGAGTTGAAGCATCAAGAGAGGAAGAGGCATCGGGGACCCTGAGTTGCAAGCTGAGGGTGCCAATCAGAAGGCTCATCGATCTTCTTGTTCACCCTCTCTGCGCCATCGGAAGAAGAAGAGTAAGAAACCACTGGGGCAAGCCAGGGAGACTTCTAGTAAGCCTTTCGATCTTCTTGTTCATCCTCTCTGTGCCATTATCCTTCTATGCTGCCTCTAACTACTGAGTCTTTGCGTAGAACTTCTAGAACCTCAACCTTCAAGGTTCAAACTCAAGCTTAAGTTAACGGACGACATGCAAGCTGTGGGTAGCTCTGTGGTGGCTAAACAAACAGTTCGGAACATGATACTCCCTTGTGGCAATGAGGCATATACTCAACATAATTTTGTCCAAGCCTTTAATAGGGAGATCACTCATCACTCTAAGGTAAGCTTGCCATTGCCAGTTGTCGAGTTTCCTTTCCCTCTAAATTATGGCTAATTATTTTTATGTATCTCTCAGTCTGTCCTCTTCTTGACCCATACAAAAGACCTCATGACTCTTCTTTACGACCGTGCCACAGAAGCGGAAGGCCTTGTGGAGACTCTGAGCGGCAACTTGAAGGCAGCGAAAGAGGCTCTGGATGAGACCAAGGGATGGGCTACAGAGAAGGAAGAGAAGGCTATGAAGCTAGATGACAAGGTTGCTGATCTCAAGGACTCACTGAAGGAGGAGCAAGTCTAGCTGACCAAGGTTCTGGATCTCAAGAAGGATGCCTTGAAGATGGTAGACAGTTTGACCAAATCACTGGAGAGGTCCAAATCCAAGGTCACAGAGTTAAAGGACAAGCTCGCTGCTGCTGAGAAGGCTCAGACAAGGTTGCTTTAGAAGTAAGGTTGGAAGAGCGCATCATGTCACACACCAATTATGGTCTAACCAGAATGGTGTGATGAACCGCCAATAAATCAACGGTTAACCCAGGATCTCGTACAGGTCGTACCCACCATATCAAATCACACATACATTCTACATTAATAATCAGAGGTAATAAATAAATAAGCAAAAGTCTTACAGATAATGAACTGAGAGTCTAACAGTGACAAATAAGTATTTAATCAAATTATCTCCAAACCACAAAACATAAAAATAAATAATCAATTACATATCTGATGTTCAAATTATAACTAAACTTAAGCAAAAACACATTGGTTACACTCGTATGATGAATCATCCACATCTTCTTCAGCTTTTACGTCCATCGCAGCAACGTGTCCATACATCAGCGCATTTACATATTCTTCAATAGTAGGACCTGCATCATCAACTAAAAATATTCGACGTCGAAAGGGTGAGCACACATCACGGCTCAGTAAGCAAACAAAACAATACAACAAACATATGCATGCATTTAATTCATATCTTTGGTCTGGTTTATAAGTTTGCAATATGCTATAGAAAGGTTTAGTGGTCACCGCACCTCTATACACGAGTGTGTGAATCCGCCCAATGGATCAAACACCATTTCTGTCCCACATGCACCCACCATAAAATAGAGATAGAGCTAAAGTGTCCGGAACAAACACCACCCACACTTCCCCTGATGCCCTACCCATACCAACACGTAAGCCCCTATTGGCAAGGGCTTGCAAACTGGGCTCGCAACTAATCAATCCTAATGCCAAACAGTATATCCAAGGCCTCACCCCAGCATCTCTTAATACGTCCATAGAGATAGAGCTAAGGCCCCCCCACAGAGTCAGAGACCACATGGTCCGAGACCACCTCCCTTGATGCCCTATGACGTAATAGTTCTGCTAAGGTAATGGCGATACGATAATGTTAGTAGGCAAGACTTGAGTAAACATAGAGCTAGAGTCTGGTGACCAGGTCGAAGTCCACCATGCCACGTCCTCCCCCTGATGTTCCACTGGCATCCAACACATCAACTACACACATACATTCACATGCCTATTTCTAGCATCATCATCATCATCATGTTATAAACATAACAGAATTAAATAATCATGAACAATAATAGCAGGAATATTGGATGACATGTGAGATGCACAATACAAGCATTTAACCATAGAATCAATGATGGCATTGGACTCAATAAAAATAAACAGTTTGTTACTAATCAATTAGTTTAGGTCTTGTTCCTTCACCTATTAGCAATACTCAATCTCCTTCCAAGCCTTAAAATTCTCTTTGAATTGATTTAACAACCTAAAAGTTATATGAATTTAAGTTAGGTTCATATGTGACATGTTACAGTAATCAAAAATCGAAACAGAGCACTGATAGGTGTCTGATTGGTCCTATGGTCTCAAACTACATCGACCTTACTGCCTACGGTCGATACCCTACGTTCATATATGGTGTGACCGTAGTTGCGACCGTATGGTTTCTGAAATCTTTTCGAATGCCTATGGTCGATCTTCTGGTCATGCTGGTCATGCTATGGTCGAACATAGTTGCGACCTTAAGATTTTTGGTCACATACTACATGAAATTTGAGTTCTTCCTGAGTCAATTCTTCTGATCTTCAATGGGATTTATTCTAAGGTTATCATATGGCCATCATTAGTAGTTTCTTAACAACCCTAATCATCAAATTCACTCCTCATGGTTCTCCTTGGGATTTTCTCAAGGAAATCACATAGATCATAGTAGGTTGATATTGCCTATCTTCTATATAAGCCTTATTTCTTAGAGTTTACATCTCCAGAGATTCATTTCAGACCTTTGCCTGTGATAGAGAGCCAATCTCTTCTCAGCAAATTCCTCTCCTTAGCTTTTTCTTCTTATCCTTCTCTTCCTTCTCTTTCTCTAGGGTTTACTAATGTTCTAAAAGAGTAAAAAAGGATTGAGGGACATCCTTTATATATAGGAAAACTCTCCATATAGAGTCCTCTTTTAATTAGGAAAGAGATCCCTTAGTTTAGGAAAGTTTTCAAAACTCAGAGTCTGATTTGGGGTCTCATGGTTGATTATACGGTCGCATAAACCGTTGACTGTAGGGTAGAAATCATCGATCGTGGGGTTCTGGATTTGAGATTTTTGTTCCCTTCCTTATGGTTGACCATATCAACCCAGGTATGCGACCTTAGATAGGTTTTCAGTGTTTTTAACTCGATTCTCATACCTGGTTTGTGATCTATCTTTACACGCTCGGTCTACTTGGTCCAGGAATGATGGAAAGACCTGGCACGACATGGTTAGACCAAGTTAGTGGAGTAAGGGTCTTACAGCTCCCCCCTCTTATATAAATTTCATCCTTGAAATTTGCACATACCTTCCAAGTCGAATAGGTGAGGATATTGCTTCCGCATGGCGTTCTCTTCTTCCCATGTAATTTCTTCTACAGTTTGGTTTCTCCAAGTAACCTTAATGTTGTAAATGTTGTGGTTCCAAAGACATTGCACCTTTCGGCTAGTGATCTCAAAAGGTACTACTTCGAACGTCAAATCTTCAGTCAAATCCAGTGGATCCATTGTTAACACGTATGTTGGATCTCTGACATACTTCTTCAATTGTGAGACATGGAATAGATCGTGTATACTAGACATTGATGGTGGTAGTGCTAATTGATATGCTACTTTTTTAGGTCTATTTAGAACTTTATAAGGTCCAATATATCTGGGACACAGCTTTCCCTTCTGTCCAAACCTTTTCAATCTACTCATAGAAGATATTTTCAGAAATACCTTATCACCTATGGTGAATTCGAGATCGCTGCATCGTTTATTTGCATATTGCTTCTGACGGTTCTGAGCTATTCGGACTCTTTCCTTGATAATGTCAACTACTCGACAAGTCTCTTCAATAAACTCTGGTCCAACAATAATCCGTTCTCCAACTTCATTCCAAAACGAAGAAGTTTGATATTTCCTACCATACAATGCTTCATAGGGTGACATCTGTATAGTTGTTTGATAGATGTTGTTATAAGCTAACTCAATCAATGGTAATTTCTCATCCCATGATCCTTTGAAATCAATGTGTAAGCATCCCATTTTTGCCACCCTCAGCATAAGTGAACCAATATGGCAGGTTTTTGGCTTTTAACCCAAGGGTTTGTGATTCTCTAATGAACCCTACAGCAGGGTCTTAGGTTATTACCTACTTGCATGTACAGGTCACGAAATTATCTTCGGAATGAGACCGGAATCATCAAATTTTGACATCAAACAAGGAAGATATCGCATTTTGAAAGTGCAAAGGGCATTTACGTAATTATCGTATGATGCATGCATTATTATTCAAACGTCAAGACATCATATCTTGGTCATCTGATATCAAAATCAGATAATTCAAAGGCCAATATTCCTTATTTTCAGTCCTCTTCAAGGTGGACGAGAAAAATCCCAGGTAGAAGTCACCAGTGGGCCCCATGTAACATGCAAAATTATTGTTAGAACTTCAAAGCTTCATATCTTTGTCGTTCTACGTCGGATTCAGATGATTCCAAGGCCATTATTCTTCATTTGTATTGTTCTACAAAATGGAAGTAAAAAATCTCAGGTGGAAGTCTGCGAAGGGTCCCATGAAAAATTACACATGGGAATGGTCATTTAATCTTCGAAAATTCATATTTTGGTCACTTCATATCCAAATCAGGTAATTTCAGTTTCATTATGTTTAATTTTTAGTACTCTACAAAGTAGATGAAAAGGATTTCAGGTAGAAGTCTCTGATTGATCCCATGTAGAATGGTTAGCCAAATTATCGATAATTGGTCTGCTTAAACTTCAGAAATTCATAAGTTGTCCATTTTATTTTCAAATGAGGTGATTCAAGTTCCAATATTCCTCATTTTTAATGTTCTACAAAGTGAATGCAAAAAAATTAGAATAGATGCTATCAAAAAATTCCATATGGAAGGGTGACAGAAATGAATTATGAAATGTCAACCTTGGTCCAAACCAGCTTAATCGAGCTTAGTCTAACTTAGCCCGGCCTAGCTCAGACCAATCCAGACCAAGTTATGTCAGACCATATACATGCATTTCTTTTATATGTGTATAATGTATAATATATTATTATATAATATATATATATATAGGAAGAGAGAGGAAAGAGAGGCCGTGGGAAATAGAATGGAAGAAAAAAAAAGAAAAGAGAAATAAAATCTCTTTCACATTTTCTAGAAAGAAAACGTGAAAGAGAGAGGGAGAAAGAAAAAAGAAAAAAGGAAGGAAAGAAAAAAAGAAAAAAAAAAGAAGAAAAAGAAAAAAGAAAAAAAAGAAAGAGAAATAAAATCTCTTTCACGTTTTCTAGAAAGAAAACATGAAAGAGAGAGGGAGAAAGAAAAAAAAGGAAGGAAATAAGAAGGAAAGAAAAAAAGAAGAAAAAAAAAAAAAGAAAAGAAAAGAAAAGAGAAATAAAATCTCTTTCACGTTTTCTAGAAAGAAAACGAGAAAGAGAGAGGGAGAAAGAAAAAAAAAGGAAGGAAAGGAAGGAAGAAGAAAAGGAAAAAAGAAAGAAAGGAAAGAGAGAAGGAATTTTCTAGAAGAAGGAAAGAGAGAAAGGAAAGAGAGAAGGGATTTTCTAGAAGAAGAAGGAGAAAAAGGAAAGAAAGTAACAAGAAAAAATGTGGGAAAGAGAGAAGAAAGAAAAAAATGGAAAGAAAGGATTTTCTAGAAGAAAAAGAAGAAAATGAAGGAAGAGAGAAGAAGGAAAGAAAATGAGAGGATTTTCTAGAACAAGGAAGGAAAAAACATGTGGAAGAGAGAGGGCGAAGAGAAAAGGGAAGGAAGAGAAGAAAGGAAAGAAGAAAAAAGGAAAAAAAAATTTCTAGAAAAAGAAGAAAAGGAAAGAAGGATCTTCTAGAAGAGGAGAGGAAAAGCATAAATAGGCCAAGAGAAGAGTAGGGGGGCTGCTTTTCCAGACCACAAGGAGAGAGAGAATGTGGGTAAGAGAGGAAAAAATGTGAGTGAGGGAAAGAGAAAGGGAGAAGAAGAAGAGAAAAGAAAAAAAAAGAGAAGAAGAAAAGAGAGAAATAGAAGAGAGAGAGAAGAGGGACGTATTCTACTCTAGAAAACGTGAGAGAAAGAGGAGAAGGAGAGTTTACCTTCAAAGAGCTTGATACAATCTCCAATCATCCTACATCGATGGTTTCGCTCGATTTGATCACAAGGTTAGTACTCTAAACAAATTTAGAGGTCGTTAGAATGCTCGAATGCCAATTTTGCTTGAAAAATGTTAATTTCCATGAAATCTCAATCAGGAATGCTCTATTACATGCTTGTTAATGTTAGGATGCCTATGTCTAGCATTTTTCATGAATGATAATTTGTCTAAGCTATTCAGTGATGAAGTTTTGAATGATATATGATGATGTTTGATGTTATTTGCAAATTTCATAAAGTGGTTTTCTAATCTGAAATTTCTAGATTTAAGTTTCAAACTTAGGACGTACATCACATGTATTTTTTCTTGGATTTTGAAGCCCATATTTTTATGGGAGTCTCTCTGATAAGTTAGAAGACTACCCTAAAAATTTCATTCCATTTGGAATTGGGAAAATACATCAAAAAATTTGTCTTTGACAGTGTTGTTTTACTCGGATGTAATGCAATCCTCCATTTGAAAGTCTCTAGACAAGGGTCTTATGGCCATAATCAGAAAATCTACTTCATATAACTTTTTAGACATGAAAGTCTTCTAAACAATGGCACTAGTTTCGTATTTTTTCAATTTTATATTGAATTGATATCAATTTTTAAGTGCATAGTATTCTGATTTTGAATCTATCATGATGTACTGATTTGCATGATTGAAAAGAATCATTTTTCACAAAAAAAATATATTGTTTTAACTTTTTTTTCTTGATGAAATTTTAGATCAGACAGTTTTGTACATAGACATATATCTGTATTTAATTTTCATTAAGTATAGGATTTTATTTGGAATTTATGATGCAACTGGTCAAAAATCTAGAACAGATTTGACCAGTGCACATGTCCTGTCATAGGGCATATCTTTGACCTATTTTTACTCTCTGTTGGGACTCAACTCCATATGAAATATAATATATTAAGTCATCTGTCTACAAAAAAATTGAGCTTGATTTGAGTTACAGAAGACCTACTTATGGTCATTCTTGTGTAATGTGACAGAATCTGAATGTCGTTCATAGCTTTGTCTATTATCTGAAACCTTATGTTTCATTATTGACAATTTTAAGTCATTAATCTTTCCAATTGTCTTCATAAAAATTACAATTTTTCAAAGAACATTTAACATATGTTTTTTAATAATTTTACATTTCTAAAAAAAAAGGTTTCATTGATGTCTCATTCTTTGTAACATGCAAATTGGTTATTTAAGCAAATTCTACCATATTTGGATAAATGCCTATTTTGGAGCATTCATATGCTTTGTTTGGATTGTGCATACCATATTTTCCATATTCCATGCGTTGTTATATTTGGTAGAATAAATATTTTTTTACCATATTTAGCAAAATCTTAATTTCTTACCACTTTTAAGTCTTACTATGCTTAAAAAATAACATTTGAGATCGTTCTATTTTTTGAAAAATTCATGTCATATATGCATTCTATGATTGGTACTTACCATATTGATATTAGATCTTGCCATATTAGATCTTGCCATCTTAGATCTTGCCATATTAGGTATTGCCATGCTTAGATTAGCATATTAGATCTTACCATATTAGGTTTTTTGCCTTATTTTCAATGCATGCCATATTAGG
Organism: Protea cynaroides; assembly: GCA_028583415.1. Lineage (NCBI taxonomy): Eukaryota > Viridiplantae > Streptophyta > Magnoliopsida > Proteales > Proteaceae > Protea > Protea cynaroides. The sequence continues at coordinate 75,980,212 of CM053271.1, forward strand.
GAGATTTTCATAGTCTTACTATATTTCGTGATAGTTACCATAAATATCATACATGCCACTTAATTTATACTGCACCCTAGTCGAACTGCCATATCTGTACACCTAGCAAACATATTAGGTGTGGGGACGTGCATTTAGGCACCCATATTCTTGGGAACGGCATAATGGGAATAACAAAAATCTTAATAAAGAAAGAGAATGCTTTGCCAAACCTTCCAAAATTAAAACTTAGGATGAAAAGGATAATTTAGAATGATTTCCACTTCTCAATAAACCCTAAATCTAGAATAGGTTCTCAATCCTAAACCTAGAATAGGTTCTAAACCCTAAACCTAGAATAAGTTATTCCATCATTTCGAACTACGTAGATTCTGATTCCTAGGGTAAACCCTAGGATACGTAGGCTATTTGGGAGAAACCCAAATTCGGATCCACACCTTAGTCCACTCGGACTATCCATAGATCCACTATGATATCCATCCACATTTTGACCCAAATAGGGTTATCCACATTCCAACCCAGAAAGGGTTATCCACATTTTAACCCAGATAGGGTTATCCACATTTTGACCCAAAAAGGGTTATCCATTCTTAGATCCATTAGGATTATCTATCAGTTTCACATGGACTATCCAGATACTAACCCATAGGGTTTCTCAACCTTTCAAACATAAACTTCAACTTGAGCAATGAACTTAATCATGCACAAGCATAAATCACAGTCATAAACTTTAATCACACCTGAACTACGATGGTGAACCTGATTTTTGAAATAATTCCATGATACATAGGCAATCTGATGGATACAGATTCGGTTCAATGATATCAAACCACTTGGTTTGGTTTGGTTTAACAAATAGAGTCTAGCATAGGAAAGGTATAGGAGACCGATTTTGATCGGGCGGTTTAGGTGCCTAACCCCTTTCCATAACCATAACCTGATGCTTACCCAATATTTGATGGACCAAAAATCCAATCTAAGGGTCATGAGTCAATCGAAGTCTTACCTTAGGGTGAGATTTCATATTTTCCAAGGTCCTAGACCTTAATCTAGGTGGCGACTTCTAAAGATTACGATCTTTGTCCTCATAGTGGCGACTCCACTAGGGATATAAACGTCAAACTCCTAAATGAAAACTTTCCTTGTGTGAATTGGATGCTAGATTTTAGGATACTATATTTATGCTTGTATAATATTGCTTTGGAGGGAATGGGTTTAGTCACACATTCGTGCGAGTAGCCGAACCGGGTCGCATGTAGATGGGGCAGTCCGTAAGGCGAAACACAAAACCTTGGCCTGTACTTTGTGAGACCACGACCGGCGAGCAGCCTCTAACAAGCATTTCTTGGGTCCGCTTGAGAATGCATTATGCTACTCCACGTTGCTTGGATCCTTGCAACATAGTATATAAAGGGATTGGGGGTCCATTATTCATCATGCATTCGGTGATAGGTTACCCCGTCATTGTCAAGGTGGCATTTTCTGTTCCAACCCAGATTGTAGCCCAATGTTTGTTATTTTTGGTTCATCCCTGAACCGACCCAGTAAAATCTGCTTAACCATGACATCCATGTTCAAGACGTTGAAGTTTTGCCCATTTTTGTCCTCGATTGGTCAACATGTTAGAAACTACACGATGAGCATCTTGAACTCTCACCCATTGGGAGAGTATGAGGTATGTATACACCTGTTCTACATCATAGTAAACGGTCACTATACACCCTCCATTAAGTAACGAATCTCTCATTGTTAACACGTCAATTTCAAAAAAACGAACAGAAAATCCCTATCAAGACATAGATACCATGGTCAAGAAGAAATTTACTAGTTTGTTCATTCATGAACCACTTTTGCTAACCATCCCTAATAATGACGACGGATTGATATATCCGTTTCAATTTCATCGAATTCGATAATCCAATTGACCAGACCTTGGTATCACTGATTATCCATTTTAGAATCACGAGGTCCCAAGACTGAACACACGGCTTAATCAAATTCAATTAAATTGACTTGGATAATGTTTACCCGACCACCCTTACGAAGGAGCTAACTCTTGTTTGGTTGAGTCATCCTTGATTATGTATGTAACTTCTTTCCACTCTCGTTATCTTAGAGTGTTAATATTTATCACTTTTGGGTTCTTTTCCAGTACAAGCCAAGGAGTCAGCCCAAACCATAACCATTTCTACCTCTTGGATAAGGGATCCCATTACTGGGTGGTTATCTAGGGTGTACACACCAGAGCCAGTTAGTCCCATCTCAACCACATCAACTGAATCAATGGTTAAAGGATCAAACCAAGCCCCGAGCACTATTGATGCCAGGATGGAAAAGATGGAGGATACCAAGGGAATGATAGCTGCCACAGTAAGGGATATCCAATCGCAATTACAGGCTCAAGGGTCGACCTCTGAAAGGGTAAATATGGTACCGCCACAAGGACCGGGTACCCCTAACCCAGCTGTGTCACACCCAAATTCTGCACCAACCAGAATGGTGTGATGAACCGTCAATAAACCAACGGTTCAACTAGGATCTCGAATAGGCTGTGTCCGTTTACTTAAACCATACACATCCACAACCATAATCAAAGTAAATAAATAATAGCGGAAGTCTTTATACTAATGAACTGAGAGTCTAACAGTGGTAACATAAATAAATTATCCAATTATCTTCAAAAGACTAAGAAATAAAATAAAATAATTTAATCAATTACATCGTCTGAATAATTCAAATAAAATTAATCGAAGACGCATGAGTTGCACTCGCACGACGAATCATGCGACTCCATCATAGCTTCTACATCTATCGCCGCAATATATCCGTACATCGAAGCATTCATATAGTCTTCTACAGTGGTACCTGCATCATCAACTAAAAATATTCGATGTCGAAAGGGTAAGCGCACATCATGGCTCAGTGAGCAAACAAAACAACGCAACAAACAATTGCATGCATTCAATTCATATCTTTGGTCTGGTTCGTAAGTTTGCAACGTGCAATAAAAAGGATAGGTGGCCGTCACACCTCTATACACGAGTGTGTGAAGTCGTCCAATGGATCAAACACCATTGTTGTCCCACATGCACCCACCATGGAATAGGGATAGAGCTAAAGTGCTTAGGACCGCACCGCATTACACTTCCCCTGATGCCCTACCCATACCAACACGTAAGCCCCTATTGGCGAGGACTTGCAAACTAGGCTCGCAACTAACCAATCCTAATGTCAAACAGTGTATCCAAGGCCTCACCCCAGCATCCCTCAATACGTCCATAGAGATTGAGCTAAGGCCCCCCGGCAGAGTCAGAGACTACACGGTCCAAGACCACCTCCCTTGATGCCCTACGACGTAATAGTTCTAATAAGGTAATGGCGATACGACGATGTTAGTGGACAGGACTTGAGTAGAGATAGAGCTAGAGTCTGATGTCCAGGATGAACCACAGTGTCATGTCCTCCCCCTGATGCTCCACTCGCATCAAGCACACTAACCACATACATACATTTACATGCCTATTCCTAGCATCATCATCATCATCATGTTATAAATCAACTAAATTAAATATGCATGAACAGTAATAACAAGAATATTTGATGACATGTGAAATGCACAATACACGCATACAAGCATAGAATCATTCATGGCATTGGACTCACTAAACAAAAAAAGTTTATTATTAGCCAATTAATTTAGGTCTTGTTCCCTCACCTTTGATTGATCGTAGATCCTCATCCAAGATTTATGAATCACTTTTAAATCACTGAAAAACCTAATCAGGTTGATAGATTTTAATTAGAATTAATTCCCTTAAGTTTAGACAAACAGAAGCTGAGGGGTCGCAGGTGGGGTAGCACCTGGGGTCTCAGTTTCTGCGACCACAGGGTGTAGGGTCACCTGGGTTCGCTGGTGAAGTCGGACATACTTTGACCCTACGTGCGACCACACCCTCCCTGGAATCTTTCTGAGGTCATGTGGTCGAACAGGTAGGTCTCGTGGGGTCGAATATCATGCGACCTTATGTGCGACCACACGTGTTATGGTCGACCTTTCACTCTTAAGTCCATTCCTTCATGTTCGAATCCTTTGGTTTATCTTCATAGTCTTCCCTATGATTGTTCTATGGCTCAAAACTACAATTTTTACACACTATCTATTGTCCACAATGATTTCCTCCATGGATTATCTTGGAATTTGTTCATGGATGGATGATTTGGATTTCTCCTAATCCTATCTTCTTCATGAACTATTCTTGGCTCTTAATTCATGTAGGGAATTAGGTTCATACCTTAGGTTTGCTGAGATTCAGAGTTTTCTTTGAACTTTCCTCTTCCTTGGTCTTCTTCTTCAATTTTCCTTCTCTTCCTTCACTTCTCTTTCTCTCACTTTCAATTAGGGTTCTAAAAGGATGAAAGAGGCTAAGGAACGTCCTATTTATAGAGGAAAACCCTCCATAATAAGCCCCAATGAGTTTAGGAAAGACCCCCCTTCAAATTAGGAAGGTTTCTTAATTTTGGTTTCTGACTGTTTTCGTAGGGTCGGATGTAGGGTCGCAGAATCCGTCGTCCCTATGTTTTTTAAACATTTGACCCCACGACCAAAAGTCATGGGTCGGACTCTTTTGAGGTGGGGTCGGTCATACCTATTTAGGCATGCGACCACATACTCATATTTGACTATTTTTGAGTTAAATTTCATACCTGGTCTTGTGGTTTTTTCACGCACTTGGTCCACTTGGCTCGACCATGATATGTAGACCTAGTACAAGGTGGTAAGATCAGTTAGTTCGATACGGGTCTTACAACTCCCCCCCTCTTATTAGAAATTTCATCCTCGAAATTTGCACATACCTTCTGAGTCTAAAAGATGAGGATATTGCTTCCGCATAGCATTCTCTTCTTGCCATGTGATCTCTTCTATATCTCGGCTCCTCCAGGTGATCTTAACATAATAATTGTCACGGTTGCATAAACGTTGAACCTTTCATCTGGTGATTTCAGTTGGTGCTACTTCGAATGTCAAATCATCAGTTAGATCTGGTGGATCCACTGTTAAGACGTGTATTGGATCTCTGACGTACTTCTTCAATAATGAGATATGAAATACATCATGCACACTTGACATAGATGGTGGTAGTGCTAACTGATAAGCCATTTTTCCACTTTTAGCTAGAATCTCATATGACCCGACATATCTCAGACTTAGCTTCCCTTTCTGTCCGAATCGTTTTAAACCTCGCATAGGTGATACTTTCAAGAATACCTTATCACCTACGACAAATTCAAGGTCTCGACGTCGAGTATCTGCATACTGTTTCTGATGATTCTGAGCCATTCTAACTCTTTCCTTAATAATGTCGACTACACGACAAGTCTCGTCAACAAATTCTGGTCCAACAATACTCCGTTCACCATCTTCATTCCAAAACAAAGGAGTTCGACACTTCCTACCATATAGTGCTTCATAGGGTGACATCTGTGTAGTAGCCTGATAGCTGTTGTTATAGACAAACTCGATCAATGGTAGTTTCTCATCCCATGATCCTTTGAAATCAATAACACAGGATCGAAGCATGTCTTCTGAAATCTAAATGGTACACTCTGACTGTCCGTCTGTCTGATGATGGAATGTAGTACTGAATTTCAATGTTGTACCCATAGCCTTCTGTCATCCTTCCCAAAACTATGAGGTAAGGCGTGGGTCTCTATCGGACACAATGCTTTCAGGTATACCATGTAATCTAACAATATTATCCACATATAGCTTAGCTAACCTCTCTAGGGTATACTGTGGTCGTATAGCTATAAAGCGAGCTGTCTTAGTCAAACGATCTACAATCACTCAGACCGCATCAACTACTCGGGGAGTCAGTGGTAACCTGGTGATGAAGTCCATAGTGATGCAGTCCTATTTCCATGCTGGTTCTGGAAATGGCCACAACAATCCTGCAGGTGTTTTTCGTTCAACCTTTACCCTCTGACAATTTAGGCATTGAGACACGAATTTAGCTACATCTGCTTTCATTCCTCTCCACCAATATAATTTCTTCAAATCATGATACATCTTTGTACTTCCAGGATGTACCGAATAAGCGGTGGTGTGAGCTTCCTTCATTAGTGTGTCTAATGTCCAAGTTTTTTGTTTTAGGAACACATACTCTTCCTTTGTACTTCAATACCTTTTCATCGTCCAAGGTGAACTCAGGAATAGTCCTTCCATTTTCGATGTCTTCTTGTACCGTTCTCAGATAAGGGTCTGATTTAAGAGCGGCTTTCACTTCATCAATTATATCAGGTACAATCTTCAATGTTGTAAACATATTTGAAAATCGATGAATAAACCCTTAGTTGGTTGATCCACCCGGTGCATCTATCACGAACTGCTCATTACCATGATTGAATACTTTTCCTATCACACACATTGCTGCAGTCGTGTTAACCTCTCCTTGAGATTTTATCATTGCTTTTCTACTTAGCGCATCAGCAACTACATTAGCCTTTCCTAGATGATACTGGATATTGCAATCATAATCCTTCAATAATTCCAGCCATCTGCTTTGTCTCATGTTCAACTCCTTCTGATTAAAAAGATAAGTGAGACTCTTATGATCTAATTTAATCTGAAATTTCTCTCCATACAAATAACGTCTCTATATCTTGACAGCATGTATTACTGCTGCTAATTCCAAGTCATGAGTGGGATAGTTCTTCTCATGTGTCTTTAGTTGTCTTGAGGCATACACAACTACTTGTTCTCCTTGCATAAGTACACATCCTAAACCCAATACAGACGCATCAATGTATAAGGTAAATGGTTGTCCTGGAATAGGAATAGTCAAGATGGGAGCAGATATCAATCTAGCCTTTAAGGTTCAGAAACTTTTCTCACATTTGTCGATCTAAACAAACTTTTCTCCTTTCTTAGTCAAACTGGTGAGAGGTACGACAATTATGGAATAGTGTTCCACAAATCGTCGATAATACCCAGTTAGACCTTGGAAACTTCTAATTTCTGCAATACTCTTAGGTGCTTCCCACTTTACAATGGCTCCAATCTTGCTAGGATCCACTTTAATTCCTTCAGCGGATACAACATGGCCTAAGAAAGCGACCTCATTTAGCCGAAACTCACACTTTGTAAATTTGGCGTAAAGATTTTCTTTTCTCAGTCGGTGCAGAGCGGCTCTTAGATTCATGACATGAGTTTCCTTGTCCTTGGAGTAGACCAATATATCATCAATAAACACAATGACTGATGTATCCAACATATCATGGAATACCCGATTCATGAGTTCCATAAAAGTTGTGGGTGCGTTAGTCAATCCAAAAGACATGACTAAAAATTCATAATGTCCGTATCTTGTTCTGAATACTGTCTTCGTAATATCACCTTCTTTAATCTTCAACTGATGGTATCCTAATCGAAGATCAATCTTGGAGAACACATTGGCACCTTGCAACTGATCGTACAAGTCATCGATCCGAGGCAACGGGTATTGATTCTTGATTGTAAGTTTATTCAATTCCCAATAGTTTATACATAGTCGAACGCTACCGTCCTTCTTCTTTACAAACAATACTGGCGCTCCCCATAGTGATATGCTAGGTCTGATATAATCCTTGTCCAGTAATTCCTGTAACTGTAACTTTAATTCCTTCAGTTCAGTAGGAGTCATTTGATAGGGTGCTTTAGATACTGGCGCGGCTCCGAGTATCAGATCTATAACGAACTCTGTCGCTCTGTCGGGTGGTAGTCCTGGTAATTCCTCAGGAAATACATCTGAAAAGTCACGCACTTCATCAATATCCTTCATTCATAGTTCTTCCTTGGTGAAATCAACCACGGATACTAGATACCTGTGATTTGTTTTAATTTAGTCTACATGCTCACACAAGGTAATACAAAATGAAAGGTTCAAGTCATACCTGTGACCACATCAGGCGATGCGACAGCATCCTCAGATGTAACTGCATAAACCTTTCCTTGTTGTAGCTGCTTCTTGGGCTTAGGACACTCCCTTGAATAATGTCCTATTTGGTTACAGTTAAAGCATTTTACTCCATCATTATTTTGCTTTTGTGGTTATTGGGCTGTTGGAGTAGTCTTGGCTGCAACAGTAAAGCCTTGAGTACGGAAGGGTTTAAATATCTTTGTTTTCCCTACGTTGTATGAATTTCCGTTAGTCCTTTTGATACCTCTATTCTGAGCAAAGTAGCTCTCCTTCTGGCTCGACCCTATCACTTGAGCAATCTATACTGCTTCATTGTAAACTTTCTTTTCTAGTCCCAGAACATGCTCACGAATGCTTCCCCTAAGTCCCATGACGAACCTTCAGGTCTTAGTATTTTTCTCTTGCATGCTAGAGGGTGCAAAGAAAAACATCTCTTCATAACGCTGTTGGTATGCACCCACAGTCATCTGTCCCTGATATAAACTCAGGAACTCTCTCTCCATAGCATCTCTGAAACTTCTGGGAAAGTATTTCTCAAAGAATGCCTCTTTTTAGATAGCCTAGGTCAAATGGGAGTATTTTGTTAATAGATATGTCCTGGTAGACTTCCACCAGTGGTGTGCATTGCCCTTCAGCATAAATGTGGCACACAGCACTTTTTCTTCCTCATTAACTGTCATCATCATAAAATTTCTTTCCATCGCGTTGATCCAATGAGCTGGCCACAAAGGATCTGTTGGCTTGCCGTTATATTCTTTAGGTTTCATTTTCATGAAGCGTTCGATCAGTCGAGAGTGGTCCAACTGATACTGAGCATAGGCCCCGTACATAGGTGGTTGATACTGATAGCTGCCTTGGGCTACCTCAGGGTTCTGTACTGGAATTTGCACAACTGGGGATTGAGGCACTTGGGGTACCATGTTGCTACCCCCTGGTACTGTGCTAGCTTATCCGGCTGGCATAGGTGTAGTATGTACAGCTGGAAAAACCATTCCTATAGCAGCTTGCATATTGGCTTGCACTTGCTGTATTAGTTGCAGCTGTTGTTCCAGGTTCATTACTGCTGTAGCTAAATCCGTAGGTGGGGCTGGCAAGTTTGTAGGATTTTCCAGCCATTAGCTCCTGGCAGTGCCACATTCGGATTCTCTTGTACTTCAGGAATTTCATGGCTAGTTTCCTCCACAGGTAGTGGTGGTGGAATTGGGTTACGTCCTCGTCTGGTCACTCTTTGCCCAGCCATTTCCTGTTTCGGTGGTAGTAATGTCTGAAAAACAATCATAGAATATGTGAGGCAATCAATATAAGTCATTCCCAAGTCAAAATCTAACTAATCAATGTAAAATTCCATTTCCAAGTCATTCAGTCAAAATACTGTATTTTCCATCATAAGGTCGATAGTAGGGTTGCTCTATGTTCGACCCCTGGGTATGAGACCTCACAAAAACCTGTCAGCTCACCGAGAGCCTAGGGTCGATCGTAGGGTCGATATATGTCTGACCCTAGGACCGACCACACGATGATTGTCAGATCACCGAGAGCCTAGGGTTGATGGTAGGGTCGGTCGTAGGGTCGCACATTTTGTCCAATTCTACGACCGCACGACCCAAATTAGGTTTTTAAACCCGATTTTGGAGTCATTTCTTACTCTTTCTTCTTTCCTCTAACTCAACACGCTTCCCCTAAGTTGCTATAGTATCGACCCCTAGTGTTTGGTGATTATTTCTTCCGTTCACGACTTCCGTTCCTTTCCTTCAAGTATGCTTTCTACTGTTTCTCATTTTTAAGCTTTCAAAACTAGGTTTTTCTCCATTTATAGCATTTTCTTCAAATTAAAATTTTTCTAACCATAAAAATTCAATTTTTATTGGGGGCTTTTGCTATTGGCCACCCAATGGATGAAAGCCCTCAAGAAAATTTGAGTTTCATTGGTTGGTTTTTGAGAAACTTGAAATTTTCCTCTTTTGACCTAATTTTCGGGATTTTTCCAATTTATTGAAATTTCTTCAAATTTAATCTTCCTAGTTTAAATTTCCAACTGTATGAGCTTTGCAGGATGGTTTGGAACATATGTAAGTCCTCCTACCCAGCTGTTTGGGTGAAAAGTGAGGCTTTTGGCCAAATCATGCCGTTATAATGCCGAAATTTTGAGTTTTTCACCATATCTAATATCTTGTTTATTTTTCTGTGTCTTTACAGATAGCATGGCTCGTACTAAGGTTCCTAGAGCTCATGATCCCATTCGTTTCCGCTCTAACAAGGTAGAGGCTCAGTATGCTCGTTATGAGCATAAGAAGGTGGAAGGGGGTCGCTATGTAAACTTAGCTAGTCTAGCCTTGTTTAACGTAGAGGGTGCCTTCGGTGACATGGTTTGGCTTTCCGTGATCACATATGAGGCTTGTACCTGTCCTGCTTTGGTGAAGCAGTTCTATTGCAACCTCCAGGTAGTGGGTGATCGCAATGATACAAAAAGGGGTAGGGAGCTCAGGATCACCAGCTATGTGAAAGGGGTGAAGTTTCCTTTAACTGCCAATAGTTGGCTGATCTCCTGGGTATATCAAATGATGACCCCTTGGTGTACTGTGCTCCTAAGGAACCCCAGTTCCTATCCTTGATGATGTGTGCTGAGATTGATAGCCAGCTTCTTAGAGGTGATCGCTGGGAGATGAAGGCAATCAACCTACGGCCAGAGCCTCGGGTGTACTGCAAGATCATTCAGCACAACCTGATTCCCCAGAGTGGCCATTATGATAGGATTTCTCAGTTGACCTAGTATGTCTTGTACTACATTTGCACTAGGCAGCCGGTCTGCCTTCCATACATTATTATCCGGACGATGATCCGTGCTAGGAAACCTGCCCTATGGACGTCTGATCACTACTCTGCTCACACGCCTACACGTCGACTTATTGGATTAGAGGATTCATGAGGATACTTTCTCTCCTGACCTGGACTGGGAGGCCATCTGCATGATGGGGATGCAAGATGCACAGGTCAGTGACGATGAGAGGAACGCTCTAGTGCGTCCCCGTACCCAGGTAGAGATGGTAGACGTCGAAGCGGCAGCAGCAGCAAGAGTCCATGGGCGTGATGCTGAGGATGATGATCGTATGTATATGGATGTAGGCACCATACCTCCTCCATCACCACCGCATTCTACTGGGGCTGGCCCATCTCGGGTTCCTTCACATGCAGCTGGTCCTTCACACCCACCATCTGATGATGTGATGGGGCTGGTGCGTGAGATTAGAGAGGCTCAACGTGTGTCTGATCAACCGATGGCCGACCTGACCGCTAGTCTCCAGGTGACCAAGACTCAGGTAGCCTGGCTGACTAGAGTGTATGCTGAGGATTACAATAGAGATCGTGAGGCACCTCTTCCGCCAGCACCTCCAGCTCCATGATGCACATTTTTTTTTTTTTGCTTTTCCTTGTACTACAGAGTAACTGTTCAGATTGTGGATCGACTCTGATTTGGATAAGTATATACATTGTTTTTTATTCGATGTGTATGTGAAACTTTTTTCCCCTTTTATAAATACATTATTCTCTTTCTTAATTTTGTCTCATACAACATAGGTGCTTATAGTGTGTTATTATTATAGCTTTTAAATTTTATCTTAACTCAGTTCACGAAATTTTGAGGAAGTATACTGGTTTAATAGATAGGGCCTGAGAGCTCTGATACCAAGTTGTCATACCCCAATTCTATACCAACCAGAATGGTATGATGAACCGTCAATAAACCAACGGTTCAACCAGGATCTCGAAAAGGCTGTGTTCGTTTGCTTAAACCATACACATCCACAACCATAATCAGAGTAAATAAACAATAGCGGAAGTCTTTATACTAATGAACTAAGAGTCTAACAGTGGTAACATAAATAAATTATCCAATTATCTACAGAAGACTAAGACATAAAATAAAATAATTTAATCAATTACATTGTCTGAATAATTCAAATAAAATCTATTCGAAGACGCATGAGTTGCACTCGCACGACAAATCATACGACTCCATCATAGCTTCTGCATCCATCGCCGTAGCATGTTCATACATCAGGGCATTCATATAGTCTTCTACAGTGGTACCTGCATCATCAACTAAAAATATTCGACGTCGAAAGGGTGAGTACACATCATGGCTCAGTGAGCAAACAAAACAATGCAACAAACATATGTATGCATTCAATTCATATCTTTGGTCTAGTTCATAAGTTTGCAATGTGCAATAGAAAGGATAGGTGGCCGCTGCACCTCTATACACGAGTGTGTGAAGCCGCCCAATGGATCAAACACCATTGCCGTCCCACATGCACCCATCATGAAATAGAGATAGAGCTAAAGTGTCCGGATCAAATACCGCATGACACTTCCCTTGATGCCCTACCCATACCAACACGTAAGCCCCTATTGGCGAGGGCTTGCAAACTGGGCTCGCAACTAACCAGTCCTAATGTCAAACAGCGTATCCAAGGCCTCACCCCAGCATCCCTCAATATGTCCATAGAGATAGAGCTAAGGCCCTGCGGCAGAGTTAGAGACTACACGGTCCGAGACCACCTCCCCTGATGCCCTACGACGTAATAGTTCTACTAAGGTAATGGCGATACGACGATGTTAGTGGACAAGACTTGAGTAGAGATAGAACTAGAGTCTGGTGACTAGGATGAACCACAATGTCACGTCCTCCCCTTGATGCTCCACTTGCATCAAGCACACTAACCACACACATACATTCACATGCCTATTCTTAGCATCATCATCATCATCATGTTATAAATAAACTGAATTAAATATGCATGAACAGTAATAACAAAATATTGGATGACATGTGAAATGCACAATTCACGCATACAAGCATAGAATCATTCATGGCATTGGACTCAATAAATAAAAATAGTTTATTATTAGCCAATTAGTTTAGGTCTTCTTCCCTCACCTTTGATTGATTGTAGATCCTCGTCCAAGCTTTATGAATCAAATTTAAATCACTGAAAAACCTAATCAGGTTGATAGATTTTAATTAAAATTAATTCCCTTAAGTTTAGACTAACAGAAGCTGAGGGCTCGCAGGTGGGGTAGCACCTGGGGTCTCAGTTTCTGCGACCACATGGTGTAGGGTCGCAGTTGGGGTCAAACATACTTCGACCCTACGTGCGACCACTCCCTCCCTGGATTCTTCCCAAGGGCATGGTCGAACAGGTGGGTCTCATGGGGTCAAATATCATGCGACCCTACGTGCGACCACACGTGTTATGGTCGACCTTTCACTCTTAAATCCATTCCTTCATGTTTGAATCCTTTGGCTTATCTTCGTAGTCTTTCCTATGATTGTTCTATGGCTCAAAACTATAATTTTTACACACTATCTATTGTCCACAATGATTTCTTCCATGGATTTTCTTGGAATTTATCCATGGATGGATGATTTGGGTTTCTCCTAATCCTATCTTCTTCATGAACTATTTTAGGCTCTTAATTCATATAGGGAATTAGGTTCATACCTTATGTTTGCTGAGATTCAGAGTTTTCTCTGAACTTTCCTCTTCCTTGGTCTTCTTCTTCAATTTTTCTTCTCTTCCTTCTCTTCTCTTTCTCTCAATTTCAATTAGGGTTCTAAAAGGATGAAAGAGGCTATGGGATGTCCTATTTGTAGAAGAATACCCTCTATAATAAGCCCCAATGAGTTTTGGAAAGACCCCCCTTCGAATTAGGAAGGTTTCCAAATTTCGGTTTCTAACTGTTTCTATAGGGTTGGATGTAGGGTCATACCTGTTTAGGCATGCGATCACACACTCATATTTGACTGTTTTGACTTAAATTTCATACCTGGTCTTGTGGTTTCTTCACGCACTTGGTCTACTTGGCTTGACCATGATAGGTAGATCTGGTACAAGGTGGTAAGACCGATTAGTTCGATACAGGTCTTACAAGCTATGTCAAAATTTTTCATAAACCCGGCATTCAAAGATATGGAAGGTGCCATACCCCAGAAATAGTCCATCATTCAGGCTACCCCGATGACCAAGAAATCGAAGGAAGAAGATGGCCCATACAGTGATAGACTGAGTCAAGTGGAAAAAAATACTGAGGGGCATGAAAGGAGTAGAAAATCAAATCATTGATGCCGAAGGATTATGCTTCTTTACAGAAACTAAGCTGCCTCCCAAGTTTAAATGAACCACCGGGAAATTTAATGGGACAGGAGATCCCAGGACCCATTTAAGATCATTCACGGGCCTATTGATGCAAGGCGAAGGATTTACTGATGAGCAGTTAGGACAAGCATTCCAATTCTCACTCACGGGCGGGGCTCATCGATGGCTGATGAATCTAAACCCATCACAGATACATTCGTGCTCAGATATCACCAAAGCATTTATTAGTTTCTATTCCTACAACACAGAGATAGAGACCCACCGTAGGCAATTGGAAACCATGGTCCAAGTACAAGGAGAGACATTCACGGCCTATTTAACCCGATTCAGAAGTGTAGCAGCAAAGCTTTGGGATCAACCTTCTGAAAGAGATCAAGTGCAGATAATGATGAGAGGTTTAAGTAGGTCATATAAAACATACATTTTTGGCCAGGCCATCCTATCATTCAAAGGGCTCATGGTTGAAGGACAACAAGTAGAGGACGACATAACCCAGGGAGATATATTATCGAGAAAGTCAGAAGATCAGAAGGGGCGTCGAATAGAAGAGCATACCCATCAAGAAATCCAAGAAATCAATCTGTAAAGCAAATAGCTAATATCAATTTTGAACCATTGATCTTGGGAATTTCAAGTTACACCCCACCACAGCAAGCAATACCAAGGAGGTAGTTCACCGATTTGGGGATGACCCGATCCAAGGCTCTGGACAAGTTGATACAAGCTAAGAAGTTTACAGTGCTTGACCCTCGTCCACCTCCAAGTCCTCTTCCACCAAATTTTCATTTGGACCTATTCTGTAAGTACCACAATCAGCATGGGCATGACACAGACAACTGGTACGCATTAAGGCATGCCATACAGGATCTATTGGATTCTGATAAATTTAAGGTCTAGCCCCAACAAGTGTCAGTGGCAAATAATCCCCTCCCTCACCACAGCATTAATTTCATAGAATGGGGAGATGAGCCCTCGGACCTTATGACAGTCATAGAAGGAGTAAGCAATATAGTTGTCACATCTGGTAACAAAGTAAACATGTTGGGTAACCATCAACAAAAAGAAGAGGAATATGATTTTTATTTCTCGAAAGTTTCATCACATCCAATAACACAAGTACAGCAGGAAGAAGAAGAAGAACCATTCATCATCTACCTCTCAGATGAGGAGATAGAAATAAATCAAGTTGACAACTGTTTCCTCGAGATGGAATTCATATTCTCAGAGGATGAGCAAGAAGTAGCAAAAACCAGAACAGGGAAGAACTACAAACCATCTCACCTGATGGTAAATGATCTGGCCCAAGCTGTGAGAGAGAAAGGCAAAGGACCTGCCAACCAACCAGAACCTCCAAACCCGGTATTGAAACAATTACAAAAGACCCAAGCCACGTGTCCATTTGGGAGCTTCTGATGGCTTCTAAGGTCCACAGGGATGCAGTACTAAAATCCTTAGCAAACATTCAGGTTCCAGTTTCAATGGATGGAGAAGAACTAGCCATGCTCGTAGGGGGTAGATATGTCATTAATGCAATTGTCTTTGGAGATGTAGATCTTCCTCAAGGAAGTAAGGGTCATATATAGGCTTTGCATATTACCATCAGATGCTGGGGCAAGAGCATTTTTCAAGTTTTGGTTGATAATGGGTCAGCCTTGAATGTATCCTTTTCACACCTTCAAGCATCTAGGCTTCAGTGAGCCAGAGTTGAAACCTTTAGATATGACCATTAAGGCATATGACAATACCAGAAGGGCCATATTGGGTGTCTTCACAGTACCAATTCACGTAGGACCGGCTGAATTTGAAATAGAATTCCAAGTCATTGATATTTCTACCTCATTCAGCATGCTTCTGGGTAGGCATTGGATCCATTAGGCCAATGCAGTGGCATCTACTTTGTACCAGAAGATTAAATTCATCCACAACGGTACCACGGTGACAATACACGCGGACTCTGTAACCATGAACACATTGGCCACTGGACATAATAATGAAGAGTCAAGGCAGTATTTCTCTCTCTGAGGGTTCCAGGTTGACAACATATTAGCCACAACTGAGCCAAATCCTACAGGTATGCATCTGCCCTTTTCATTTCATCAATTACTTAGCATGCTCTACTTTTCAGGTATGGGCCTTTGTTCCCACCAACATGGTGATGTCACTTTCTTATATCTATTGGTCAATGAGTATAGATTTGGACTGGGGTATACCCCCACTGAAGGGGATCTGAAAGTAATCAAGCAAAAGCAGAGGAGAGCTGATGAAGGATTTTGGAAGCTCGAGAGGATGAAATACAAGTATAGTAGTCAATATGGTAGTAGCAGAATAAGAGCATCAAACAGAGCTAATGGGGACTGGCGACCTCAAAGGACGGATGAAGTAGTCTATCAAGCAATATCTGAGGGGTTGTACAATGTGCAGGACATCCAGTTTTCGAAGACCCTCAATGGGTATTTTGTCAAAGAAGGAGAGGACAACATCTATTACAGATTTTTAGAACCTTGGTTCAGTACTCACCTTCAAAAGCAAGTACCCAGGTTCGAAATATTCCATGATTGTACCCTTGACTGGGAAGAGCTCGAGCAAGTCAAGATCCAAGAGCAGAGCAAGGAGCAGAAATCCCAGATAAAAGTGATCAACATCAGCAAACTGTTCGACGATGATCAAGTGATGATGCTTACTGGTGAAGATCAAGATAGGAATCCCGATGTGCAATAATTTACCCAACCCATCAATGGAATAATCCCCAATTGGAGTTGTCATAATAATTTTGTTTACCCAAAGGGGTTACCATGTAATCTACATATAATGACTATGTCTGAGCCTAGGGTCCTTAGGTCTTTAGTTAAGATTGAGTCCTTTTCAAATTTTGAGTTCATTCCACTTGGAACCACTTCCTCTGTACCTCTGGTTTTGAATATGAATAAAGATGATATTTTGAATTACTCTGCATCTACTTCTTCCTTTCCTTTTCCTTCTAACTCTAACTTTAAAAATGATGAGAATGATGAACCATTTTCTGAAATATTACAATCCATCCAAGCCTCGAAAGGGAAGAAGGCTCAACCTGTAGACGAAGACTTCAAAATAATTAACCTCGGTTCAGTAGAGCAACCTCGAAAAATAAAGATCAGTGCTACCTTGATGGAAGAAGAAACCAAACAAATGACAAAATTACTAATGGAGTTCTAAGAAGTGTTTGCCTGGTCCTATGAAGATATGCCCAGCATAGACCCTGAAGTTGTATAGCATAAGATACCTTTGGTCTCAGATGCAAGGCCATGTAAATAGAAGCTGAGGCGGTTAAGACCTTAATGGACCCTTAAGGTTAAAGAAGATATCATGAAGCAGTTTGACGCAGGATTCCTGGTGGTTACGAAGTACCCATAATGGTTAGCAAATGTAGTCATTGTACCTAAAAAGGATGGAAGACTAAGGGTGTGCATTGATTACATAAACTTGAATAAGGCCAGCCCCAAAGATGACTTTCCATTACCAAAGATAGACATCCTAGTGGATAACACAGCAAATCATGCTCTTGTCCTTCATGGATGTATTCTCAGGGTATAATCAGATAAAGATGGCACCAGAAGACAAGGAGAAAATCGCCTTCATAACAGACTGGGGCACCTACTGTTACACTGTGATGCCATTTGGGCTGAAGAATGCTGGGGTAACTTAACAAAGAATGGCTACTACAATCTTGCACAACCTAATCCATAAGGAGGTAGAAGTGTATGTAGATGATATGATCGTAAAATCCTTCACCAGAGAAGGTCACATCCCAGCATTAAGGAAGTTCTTTAAGAGGATCAAGCAATACAAACTAAGGCTTAACCCCTAAAAATGTGCTTTTGGGGTAATAGCGGGCAAAATGATAGGTTTTATGGTCAGCCAAAGAGGAATCAAAATTGATCCAGCTAAGACAAAAACCATCTCTGAAATTCCGTCTCCTCAAACGGAAAAGGAAGTATGAGGTTTCTTGGGAAGACTTAAGTACATCAACCGGTTTATTGCACACCTCACCACAACCTGCGAACCAATTTTCAAGCTACTCCAGAAAGACCAGCCAAAGGATTGGAATCCTCAATGTCCGATGGCTTTTGACAAAATCAAGACATATCTATTGAACCCACCAGTCATAGCCCCACCAGTACCGGGAAGACCACTACTCCTCTACTTGTCAGTACTAGAGGGTTCTATGGGATCAATGATAGCCCAGCATGATACAGATGGAAAGACAGAAAAGGTAGTATACTACTTAAGTAAGAAATTTACAGGATACGAAGCCAATTATACACAGCTGGAGAAGACATGCACAGCCCTAGTCTGGATAACAAAGAGATTGAGACATTATATGTTATTGTCACACCCCAATTCTGAACCAACTAGAATGGTGTGATGAATAGTCTATGATCCAACGGTTCAACCAGGATCTCGAATAGGCCGTGTCCCTTTGCTTAAACCATATACATCCACAACCATAATCAGAGTAAATAAACAATAGTGGAATTCTGTAATATTAATGAACTGAGTATCTAACAGTGATATCATAAATAAAGTATCCAATTATCTCCAAAAGACTGAGACATAAAATAAAATAATTTAATCAATTACATCGTCTGAATAATTCAAATAAAATCTAATCGAAGACGCATGAGTTGCACTCGCACGATGAATCATGCTACTCCATCATAGCTTCTACATCCATCGTCGTAGCATGTTCATACATCAGGGCATTCATATAGTCTTCTATAGTGGTACCTGCATCATCAACTAAAAATATTCGACGTCGAAAGGGTGAGCACACATCATGGCTCAGTGAGCAAACAAAACAATGCAACAAACATATCCATGCATTCCATTCATATCTTTGGTCTAGTTCATAAGTTTGCAATGAGCAATAGAAAGGATAGGTGGCCGCCGCACCTCTATATACGAGTGTGTGAAGCCGCCCAATGGATCAAACACTATTGTCATCCCACATGCACCCATCATGGAATAGAGATAGAGCTAAAGTGTTCGGATTAAACACCGCATGACACTTCCCCTGATGCCCTACCCATACCAACACGTAAGCTCTTATTGGCGAGGGCTTGTAAACTGGGCTCGCAACTAACCAGTCTTAATGTCAAACAGCATATCGAAGGCCTTACCCCAGCATCCCTCAATACGTCCATAAAGATAGAGCTAAGGCCCCCCGGCAGAGTCAGAGAGTACACGGTCCGAGACCACGTCCCCTGATGCCCTACGACGTAATAGTTTCACTAAGGCAATGGCGATACGATGATATTAGTGGACAAGACTTGAGTAGAGATAGAGCTAGAGTCTAGTGACCAAGATGAACCACAGTGTTACGTCCTCCCCCTGATGCTCCACTTGATTCAAGCACACTAACTACACACATACATTCACATGCCTATTCCTAGCATCATCATCATCATCATGTTATAAATAAACTGAATTAAATATGCATGAACAGTAATAACAGGAATATTGGATGACATGTGAAATGTACAATACACGCATACAAACATAGAATCATTCCTGGTATTAGACTCAATAAATAAAAAAAATTTAGGTCTTATTCGCTCACCTTTGGTTGATAGTAGATCCTTGTTCAAGCTTTGTAAATCACTTTTAAACCACTTAGAAACCTAAAAAATTTATAGATTTTAAATTAAAATTAATTCCCATGAATTTAAACTAATAGAAACTGAGGGATCACAGGTGTGGCAACACCTGTGGTCTCGGTTTCTGTGACCACAGGGTGTGGGGTCGCAGGGTATGGTCGCATATCTTGTGACCACACGTGCGACCACACCCTCCCTGGAAACTTCCCGAGGGCATGTGGTCAGACATGTGTATCTCATGTGGTCTCACATCATGCGACCACACGTGTGATGGTCGACCTTTCACTCTCAACTTCATTCCTTCATGTTTGGATCCCTTGGCTTATCATCATGGTCTTTCCTATGATTGTTCTATGGCTCAGAACTAGTATTTTATACTCAATCCATTATCTACATAATTTCCTCCATGGATTCTCTTGGAATTCGTCCATGGATGGATGATTTGGGTTTCTCCTAATCCTATCTTCTTCATGAACTATTCTAGGTTCTCAATTTAACATGAAAAATATGTTCATACCTTAAGCTTACTGAAGATTTAGAGTTTTCTCTGAATTTTCCTCCTCCTTAGTCTTCCTCTTCAATTTTCTTTCTCTTCCTTTTCTTGTCTTTCTCTCACTTTCAGTTTGAGTTCTAAAAGAGTGAAAGAGGCTAAGGGACATCCTATTTATAGAGGAAAACCCTCCATAATATGCCCTAATGAGTTTAGAAAAGAACCCCCTTCGGATTAAGAAGGTTTCCTAATTTTGGTTTCTGACTGGGTTCATGTTGTTGGAGGTGGGGTTGCAGAATCTGTCGACCATACCTTCTGAAATGTCCGACCACACGACCAAAATTCATGTGGTTGCACTATTTTGAGGTGTGGTCGGTCATACCTGTTTAGGTATGCAACCACACACTCATAATTGACTATTTTTGGGTTGATTTCATACCTAGTTTTGTGGTTTCTTCACGCACTTGGTCCACTTGGCTCGACCATGATAGGAAGACCAGATACAAGGTGGTAAGACTGGTTAGTTCGATACGGGTCTTACAATTATCCTACAAGGTCGTACTCATTTCCAGAATGGACCCCTTGAAGTATCCATTTGAGAAACTTGCTTTGACAAGAAGGTTGGCTAGGTGGCTATTGTTGTTGTCCGAATTCGACATCACATACACTACTCAGAAGTCTATCAAGGGGAGTGTAATTGTAGAACATGTAAGACCCGTGTCAATCTAACCCGGTCTTACCACCTTGAACCAGGTTTACCCATCATGGTCGAGTCAAATGGACCAAGGGCATGAAGGAGATCGAGATCCCAGGTATGAAATCGACCCAAAAACACTTAATTCTAGGGGAGGGTCGCACACCCAGTGAAGCAGGGTCGGACCTCCCAAAACAGAAAATCAGACCCTTAGTTTTTTAGGGAGGGTCGGACAGCTTAAGACCCTAGGGTCGACGGGATCATCGACCCTCCCATCGACCCTCGGTTTCTGACGAAACTGAAATTAGGAAATTTCCTAATTTTTGGTTGGGATTCTTTCCAAATCTCAATGGGACTATTGTAGGACATTCCTAGTCTATTTAAAGGACGTTCCTAAGCCACATTCACTCCTTTCACAACCCTAATTGAATTGAGAGAAAGAGAAGAAGGAAAAGAGGAAGAAAGGAGGCTAGGAAGAAGGCTTAGCAAAAAGGAGAAGAAATTGTAGAGAAAAGTAATCTTTTCAGGTATGGATATTAATTCCATGAGTTTCTACAGACCTTAGGTTAGATATGGTTGAGTGTAAGATTTCGGAGAAACTCAAACCATCCATCCATGGTTAGGTTTTTATGGAAAACCATAGGAGGATGCACGAAAACTATTTAGATGGTTTATACATGGTTCTAGACCATGGAATGAGTGTTGGGTGAATGTAGGAAGCAAGTCATAGGACCCCAAACACGAAGAATGGATTAAAAAGTGGAAATTGGACCGGAGTGCACCGAGGGGCGACCGAGGGTCGATAGACCATCCGACCCTAGGTGTTTCGACCATCGACCCTCAAGATTCGGGAAGTTCGGGAATGGAGGGAGGGTCGATAGACCCATCGACCCTAGCATCGACCCTCAGTTGACAGAATGGTTTTTAAATTCTGAATTAATTCTAATTAAATTCTATCGACTTTGTTAGGTTTGCTAGCAGTATAATAACATTATAAAGGTGATTCTAAAGCTTGGAAAAGTATCTATTAGCAAGCTAAGGTGAGGAACCTTAACCCCAAACTAAATTGGTTAATAATAAACTGTTTTCTTTTCTTGAGTCCTATGCCATGTTTGATTCTATGCGAATATGTTTGTAATGTGCATACAAACATGCCATCCAATATTTCTATTACTTGTTCATGCATATTTATTTTATTGTTTATAACATGATGATGATGATGATGATAGGAATAGGCATGTGCTTGTATGTGTGTGGTTAATGTGCTTGATGCGGCGAGTATCGGGGAGGTGTGATGAGAACGTCAATAAACGTTAACCTTTGGCGGGTCTCAGCACTTTAGCTCTATCTCTAACTCAAGTCTTGTGCATTGACATTGTCGTATCGCCATTACCTTAGCGGAACTATTATGTCGTAGGGTATCAGGGGAGGTGGTCTCGGTCCTTGTAGTCTCTGACTCTACCGGGGGGCCTTAGCTCTATCTCTATGGGCATTCGAGGGATCTTTGGGGTGAGGCCTTGGATACATTGTTTGGCATAGCAGCGAGCCCGGTTTGCAAGCCCTCGCTAACGGGGGCTTACGTGTTGGTATAGCATTATATAGCAATAAACGTTAACCTTTGTTGTATAATGTTATGGTAGGGTGGATGGGGACGACGATAAACGTTAACCTTCGGGGCGGGCTTCCACACCCTGTGTATAGAGGCGGTGTCAATAAACGTTAACCTTTGACCACCCAACCTTTCTATTGCACATTGCAAACTATAAACCAAGACCAAAGATATGAATTGACTTTTTGCATGCATATGTATTGTTGCATTGTTTTAGCTACTCACTGAGCCGTGTTGTGTGCTCACCCCTCGACGTCGAATATTTTAGTTGATGATGCAGGTTATACAGTTGAAGATTATATGAATGCGTCGGCGTACGGAAACGTTGCAGCTATGGACGTTGGAGCTGAAGATGATACACACGATCTCTCTTGCGAGTGCAACTCGTGTGTATTTGATTAAATATTTTTCGTAGGTTTCTTTATTGGATTTATAAGACATGTATTTGGTATTTAAATATTTATGTCTCAGTTAAACACAGAATAATTTGCTATTATTTATGGATATCATTTTAGTTCTCAGTTCATATTATTTATAAATTTTCCGCTATTGTGTATTACTCTGATTATGATTGTGGATGCGTGTTAAGTTTGGATAACGCGGGGATAGCCTATTTGAGATCCTGATTGAGCCGTTGTTTATTTAGCGGTTCATCACACCATTCTGAACAGTGTGGAATTGGGGTGTGACAACTTGGTATCAGAGCATCTCAGGCCTTGCCCGCCGAACTGCGCACACATTCCAGACCATTGTGAACTGAGATAGGATAAAAGTAAAAGCTTTAATATAAACACACTGTAAGCACCTGTGTTGGTTGAGACAGAAATTAAACAAGACGATAATGTACATATAAAAGGTGGAACCATATATATACACTCACACAGAAAGAGAAGACCAAGAATTATCCTAATAAACAAATAATTTAGGGTATTATCTATAAGTTGGGTAGTTATCCAAGTATACAAGGATATAGTACAGTAGCAAGAAGGGAGCTTCTGTAAAGCAGAAAATTGGAATACCGAGTTGGTACTCACAAGATGTGAAACTCGATGTAAGACAGAGGAAGAAGGAAAATGGCTAGTAATGCCAAAACCCCTGTAGAGATAAAGGAAAAGATCTCAGGCTAAATCCAAACAGAGATAAGAGGATAATGGCCATGTAAGTAGATATGTTTATATAGGATGCGGTGCATTATTGATTTACTCTTATGATTATAGAGGATGCACATACCAGATTTTAAACTCTCGTGTCTTGACAGGATACCTTCTTGATTTAACCTGTCAATTGGAGTTACAGATACTGTTTCTTTAGTATTAGTCCTGATTGTACCAATCTGCACCATTCTCATCATCGACAACATGAACAGAGATACGAACTGAATGAACAGTTAAATGTTTAATCGTGTTGAGCGTACATCTACTGATTTATACCTGATTTATTGATGTACAAAAATTTTCTCCAGATCTATACCTGATATACTGATGTATGAAATCTTCTCCAGATTTATTCTTATAGTGCCTTGATCAATGGCATTATATACTCGATAGAACCGGTAACCATGAGGTTAAGAGCTGTAGAACCTCTATTTCCATGTATTTAGACCACCGTGCAACCTAATGATCTTTTGATGCCGGATGGATTACCACAGATTTACTCCTGATCCTTAAAACCTAGATTCGCTAGATAAAGCAAGTGGTTGTCATTATGATAATTGAAAGAAGGAAATGAATTATTTTGGACAAACATTCTGAATTATATACTCCCTTATGGTTGATAAAGATGTGTAGTGATAATGAAATTATTGGAAGAAATGCTATAGCCAATGAACCTCATATGAAGTAATGGAGAATCTATTTTGAGATTGCTAAATGGATGGAATTTGGACGCAACCTTAATACAACTTGAGATGGCAGACTTTGATGTCATCTTGGGAATGGACTGGTTAGGTCAGCACTCTGCAAATTTGTTATGCGCCGAGAAGAAGCTAACGTTTAAAGACAAAGAAGGAGCAGAATTCAGTTTCTCGGGAACCAAACTTCCCAGGAGACGCAAGTTCATACTCTCAGCATTAAAGGCTAAGAAGTGCCTTGAGAAAGGAGCGGTCGGATATCTAGTATCAGTGGTCGACCTAACCAAGGACGTGCCACAAATGGAAGATATTGATGTAGTGCGAGATTTTCCTGATGTATTTCCAGAGGAACTACCCGGATTACCACCCGACCGAGCCACGGAGTTTGTAATAGACCTGATACCTGGAGCCGCACCGGTATCAAAAGCACCTTATAGAATGGCTCCTACTGAACTGAAGGAATTAAAAGTGCAACTACAAGAACTGCTGGATAAGGGTTATATTAGACCCAGTATATCTCCATGGGGAGCACCGGTGTTGTTCGTAAAGAAGAAAGATGGTAGCGTTCGGTTATGTATCGACTATAGAGAGTTGAATAAGCTGACAATCAAGAATCGATATCCACTACCCAGGATCAATGACTTGTTCGATCAGTTACAAGGAGCGAAGGTATTTTCAAAGAACGATCTTCGATCAGGCTATCATCAATTGAAGATTAAAGAAGGTGACATTCCGAAGACAGCTTTTCGGACAAGATACGGGCATTATGAATTCTTAGTGATGTCCTTCGGACTAACTAATGCACCGGCAACGTTCATGGAACTTATGAACCGAGTTTTCCACGATATGTTGGACACGTCGGTGATAGTATTTATTGATGATATATTGGTATACTCCAAGGACAAGGAAACCCATGTCAAGAACCTAAACGCAGCCCTACACCGTTTAAGGAAAGAGAAGTTATACGCCAAATTTTCAAAGTGTAAGTTTTGGCTAAGTGAAGTCGCCTTTCTAGAACATGTAGTATCCGCGGAAGGAATCAAAGTGGACCCCAGTAAGATCGAAGCTATTATGAAGTGGGAAGCACCAAGGAGCGTCTCAGAAATTAGAAGTTTTTTGGGTCTAGCTGGATATTATCGGAGATTCGTAGAAGACTATTCTCGGATTGCCGTACCTCTCACCAGTTTGACCAAGAAAGGAGAAAAGTTCGTATGGACGGATAAGTGTGAAAAGAGCTTTCAAACACTGAAGACCAGATTGATATCCGCTCCAATTTTAACCATTCCCGTTCCAGGACAGACATTTACTTTATACACTGATGCATCGGGATTGGGACTAGGATGTGTGCTTATGCAAAGAGAACAAGTAGTTGCATATGCATCGAGACAGTTGAAGGTACATGAGAAAAATTACCCAACCCATGATTTGGAATTAGCGGCAGTAGTACATGCTGTCAAGATATGGAGACACTACCTATACGGAGAGAAATTTCAGATTAAGTCGAACCATAAAAGTCTTACTTATCTATTTAATCAGAAGGAGTTAAATATGAGACAGAGAAGATGGCTGGAACTATTGAAAGACTATGATTGTGATATCCAGTATCATCCGGGAAAAGCGAATGTGGTAGCGGATGCATTGAGCAGGAAAGCAATGATAAAATCTCAAGGAGAAACCAGCACGACTGCAGCAATGTATACCAATGGAATGGTGTTTAATCACGGCAACGAGCAGTATGTGATAGATACACCGGATGGATCAACCAACCAAGGGTTCATTCATCGGTTTTCAAATATGTTCGCGGCATTGAAGATTATACCGGATATAGTGGACGAAGTGAAGACAGCTATCAAAGCAGATCCTTATCTGAGAACAGTACAAGAAGATATTGAGAAAGGTAGGACTAACCCTGAGTTCACCTTGGATGACGAGAAGGTACTGAAATACAAAGGAAGAATATGTGTACCCGAAATAGAAAGTGTAGACATTAGACACCGACTCATGAAAGAAGCCCATACCACCATCTACTCGGTACATCCTGGAAGTACAAAAATGTATCATGATCTAAAGAAACTGTATTGGTGGAGGGGAATGAAGGCAGATGTAGCCAAGTTCGTGTCTCAATGCCTAAATTATCAGAAGATAAAGGCGGAACGACAAAGACCCGCAGGACTATTACAACCATTACCGAAACCAGCATGGAAATGGGACTGCATCACTATGGACTTCGTCACAGGACTACCATTGACTCCTCGAGTAGTTGACGTAGTTTGGGTGATTGTAGACCGTCTGACTAAGACAGCTCGCTTCATACCGATACGACCCCAATATACACTCGAAAGGTTAGCAAAGCTGTGTGTGGATAACATTGTTCGGTTACACGGTGTTCCAGAAAGCATTGTGTCCGATAGAGATCCACGATTTACTTCCAAATTTTGGGAAGGACTGCAAAAGGCTATGGGTACAACATTGAAGTTCAGTACTGCATTCCACCCACAGACTGACGGACAGTCGGAGCGTACAATCCAGATTTTAGAAGATATGCTACGAGCATGTGTGATTGATTTGCAAGGGATCATGGGACGAAAAGTTACCACTGATCGAGTTCGCTTACAATAACAGCTATCAGGCTACTATACAGATGTCACCTTATGAAGCACTGTATGGTAGGAAGTGTCGAACTCCCTTGTTTTGGAATGAAGTTGGAGAACGTAGTATTGTTGGACCGGAATTTGTTG
Source organism: Protea cynaroides (assembly GCA_028583415.1). Taxonomy (NCBI): domain Eukaryota; kingdom Viridiplantae; phylum Streptophyta; class Magnoliopsida; order Proteales; family Proteaceae; genus Protea; species Protea cynaroides. The sequence goes on from CM053271.1 coordinate 76,007,338, forward strand.
AAGAGACTTGTCGAGTGGTCGACATAATTAAGGAAAGAGTAAGAGTAGCTCAGAACCGTCAGAAGCAATACGCAGATACTCGACGAAGAGATCTAGAGTTCGCCGTAGGTGATAAAGTATTTCTAAAAGTATCGCCCATGTGAGGATTGAAGAGGTTCGGACAGAAAGGAAAACAATGTCCAAGATATGTCGGACCATATGAGATTCTGGCTAAGCATGGAAAAGTGGCTTATCAGTTAGCACTACCACCATCTATGTCAAGTGTGCATGACGTATTTCACATATCCTTATTGAAGAAGTATGTCAAAGACCCAACACATATGTTGACAGTAGATTTACCGGAACTGACTGATGATTTGACATTTGAAATAATACCAATGGAAATCACTAGTCGAAAGGTTCAACGTCTACGCAACAGAGATATCTATTATGTTAAGGTCATATGGAAAAGTAGAGACATGGAAGAGATTACATGGGAAGAAGAAAATGCTATGAGAAAGCAATACCCTCACTTGTTTGATTCAAAAGGTATGTACAATTTCGAGGACGAAATTTTTATAAGTTGGGGGGAGTTGTAAGACCCGTGTCAATCTAACCCGGTCTTACCACCTTGAACCAGGTTTACCCATCATGGTCGAGTCAAATGGACCAAGGGCATGAAGGAGATCGAGATCCCAGGTATGAAATCGACCCAAAAACACTTAATTCTAGGGGAGGGTCGCACACCCAGTGAAGCAGGGTCGGACCTCCCAAAACAGAAAATCAGACCCTCAATTTTTGAGGGAGGGTCAGACAGCTTAAGACCCTAGGGTCGATGGGATCATCGACCCTCCCATCGACCCTCGGTTTCTGACGAAACTGAAATTAGGAAATTTCCTAATTTTTGGTTGGGATTCTTTTCAAATCTCAATGGGACTATTATAGGACATTCCTAGTCTATTTAAAGGATGTTCCTAAGCCACATTCACTCCTTTCACAACCCTAATTGAATTGAGAGAAAGAGAAGAAGGAAAAGATGAAGAAAGGAGGCTAGGAAGAAGGCTTAGCAAAAAGGAGAAGAAATTGCAGAGAAAAGTAATCTTCTCAGGTATGGATACTAATTCCATGAGTTTCTACAGACCTTAGGTTAGATATGGTTGAGTGTAGGATTTCGGAGAAACTCAAACCATCCATCCATGGTTAGGTTTTCATGGAAAACCATAGGAGGATGCACGAAAACTATTTAGATGGTTTATACATGGTTCTAGACCATGGAATGAGTGTTGGGTGAATGTAGGAAGCAAGTCATAGGACCCCAAACACGAAGAATGGATTAAAAAGTGGAAATTGGACCAGAGTGCACCGAGGGTCCCACCGAGGGTCGATAGACCATCCGACCCTAGGTGTTTCTGACCATCGACCCTCAGCATTCGGGAAGTTCAGAATGGAGGGAGGGTCGATAGACCCATCGACCCTAGCATCGACCCTAGCATCGACCCTCAGTTGACAAAATGGTTTTTAAATTCTGAATTAATTCTAATTAAATTCTATCGACTTTGTTAGGTTTGCTAGCAGCATAATAACATTATAAAGGTGATTCTAAAGCTTGGAAAAGTATCTATTAGCAAGCTAAGGTGAGGAACCTTAACCCCAAACTAAATTGGTTAATAATAAATTGTTTTCTTTTCTTGAGTCCTATGCCATGTTTGATTCTATGCGAATATGTTTGTAATGTGCATACAGCATGCCATCCAATATTTCTATTACTTGTTCATGCATATTTATTTTATTGTTTATAACATGATGATGATGATGATGATAGGAATAGGCATGTGCTTGTATGTGTGTGGTTGGTGTGCTTGATGCGAGCGAGTATCAGGGGAGGTGTGATGAGAACGTCAATAAACGTTAACCTTTGGCGGGTCTCAGCACTTTAGCTCTATCTCTAACTCAAGTCTTGTGCATTGACATCGTCGTATCGCCATTACCTTAGCGGAACTATTATGTCGTAGGGTATCAGGGGAGGTGGTCTCGGTCCTTGTAGTCTCTGACTCTAACGGGGGGCCTTAGCTCTATCTCTATGGGCATTCTGAGGGATGCTGGGGTGAGGCCTTGGATACACTGTTTGGCATTAGGATTGGTTAGCAGCGAGCCCAGTTTGCAAGCCCTCGCTAACAGGGGCTTACGTGTTGGTATAGCATTATATAGCAATAAACGTTAACCTTTGTTGTATAATGTTATGGTAGGGTGGATGGGGACGACGATAAACGTTAACCTTCGGGCGGGCTTCCACACCCTGTGTATAGAGGCGGTGTCAATAAACGTTAACCTTTGACCACCCAACCTTTCTATTGCACATTGCAAACTATAAACCAAGACCAAAGATATGAATTGACTTTTTGCATGCATATGTATTGTTGCATTGTTTTGGCTACTCACTGAGCCGTGTTGTGTGCTCACCCCTCGACGTCGAATATTTTAGTTGATGATGCAGGTTATACAGTTGAAGATTATATGAATGCGTCGGCGTACGGAAACGTTGCAGCTATGGACGTTGGAGCTGAAGATGATACACACGATCTCTCTTGCGAGTGCAACTCGTGTGTATTTGATTAGATATTTTTCGTAGGTTTCTTTATTGGATTTATAAGACATGTATTTGGTATTTAAATATTTATGTCTCAGTTAAACACAGAATAATTTGCTATTATTTATGGATATCATTTTAGTTCTCAGTTCATATTATTTATAAATTTTCCGCTATTGTGTATTACTCTGATTATGATTGTGGATGCGTGTTAAGTTTGGATAACGCGGGGATAGCCTATTTGAGATACTGGTTGAGCCGTTGTTTATTTAGCGGTTCATCACACCATTCTGAACAGTGTGGAATTGGGGTGTGACAGAACATCTATCTGCTCTACCGGTTGAAGATATCCTCAGACATTTGGAAGATGTATTCCCAGATGAAGAAGTCCACAAAACTCAAGAACAGGGGAAGAATGACACATGGATAATGTTCTTCAATGGAGCCGCAAATCATATGGGATATGGGGCCGGCATCTTATTCATAGATCCAGAAGGGGCATTCATGCCATTTTCATTCAGATTAGACTTTGACTGCACAAACAACATTGTAGAATACGAAGCATGCATCATGGGACTGAAAGCAGCCTTGGCCATAGGGGTCTACAGATTAAAGGTCTATGGTGATTCATCAATTGTTATCTACCAAGTCAGAGGGGATTGGAAAACCAAAGACGAGAAGTTGGTACCTTATCAACAATGTGCAATAACCTTGGCTCAGAAGTTCATGCAAATTGAATTTGATTACTCCCCAAGAGATACCAATAAGTATGCCGATGCATTGGCCACCTTGGCTTCAATGATTGGAAATGATCCTTTGGGACGTATCAAACCCTTAATCCTAGAGAAAAGAGTATGACCAGTCTACTTGGAAGAAGTGAATGCATTGACAGTCGATGGCCGGCCATGGTTTGCTCCTATCATAAATTTCATCAAGGAAGGAAAGTATCCAGTGGAAGCCACAACAGGTGAGAGGAAGTCTCTTAGGCGATATGCCTCCCAGTTCATACTGTGCAAAGATATCCTATACAAAAGATCCCATGAAAGAGTGCAGTTAGTCTGTGTCGACAAGGAATAGGGGCAAAACATCATCGAGCAAGTCCATCAAGGAATATGCGGACCTCACATGAATGCTAGAATGCTTGCAAAGAAGATTCTCAGAATGGGATATTATTGGAACACAATGGAAGCAGACTGTGCAGAGTTCATAAGGAAATATCACAAGTGCCAAATCCATGCTAATTTGATACACGTGCCTCCAGCAGAGTTGCATACTCTTAGCTCTCCATGGCCTTTCTCAACCTGGGGCATAGATGTGATCGGAAAGGTTCACCCTAAAGCTTCAAATGGGCATGAATTTATCTTGGTCGCCATCGATTACTTCACAAAATGGGTAGAGGCACAGTCATATGCGAAGCTCACAGCAAACAAAGTGGCTAAATTTCTACAAGAATACATCATATGCCGGCATGGAATGCCTCATTCTATAATCTCAGATCAGGGACAACACTTCAGAGGGAGAGTCCAAGAATTATGTGACAAGTTCCACATCAAAAGACACCAGTCCTCTCCTTATCGTCCACAGACAAATGGGGCAGTAGAGGCGGCCAATAAAAATGTCAAGCTTATCCTCCAGAAGATGGCAGAGTCTAATGTTGATTGGGCAGACAAACTACCTTATGCACTCTGGGCATACATAACATCCATAAGAACATCGACTGGGGCAACGCCGTATTCACTAGTATATGGTATGGAAGCAGTCCTCCCAGTAGAAATAGAGGTGCCATCACTGAGAGTCTTGATGGAATGCAAGATTCCAAAAGCTGAATGATTGCAATCCAGATATGATGAGCTGAACTTCATTGATGAAAGAAGAATGAAGGCAGTGGATAATGTGAAAAAATACCAACAAAGAATGGTAGAAACCTTTAACAAAAAGGTGCGTGTTCGTCACCTGACAGTAGGGGACCTGGTATTAAAGGAACAAAGAGCACCTGTCCATGACCCTAGGGGCAAGTTTCGTCCATATTGGAGCAGACCATTCATAATAAAAGAAATCTTACCTAGGAAAGCTATTCGACTGGTCGACATGGAAGGCATCGAGTTACAATACTTGACCAACTTAGATCAATAGAAAGAGATATTATGTGTAGCCTCTACACTCTTCAAAAAAAATGGAGGGTGTTGAAGGCTTGTCTCTCACCTGCTGACATCAACAACGGGCATCAATCATTTGAAGAACTTACCAACATGGTTGACTAGATTCTCCAATGGGGCACAACGCCTTTCACCCAGGAATGGTTCATCTTATCTTCATAATCAAAGAAAGAATTTCCTGTTTGTTGGCTAAACTCTTTCATCCGTCCTTCTATCCAACGGATTTCTCAAGAGTTACACATCAAAGCCCATTTTTTATATCATTTGATATAAACTCTCATGAGTATATCAATCTGAGAAATTATAAAATAAATAAAAAATCTGGCTAGAACTCTTATCTGTCGTTCATTACATCCGACGGCGTCCCAAGATTCCAACAAGCCCATCGTTTCTCAAGCCAATAAAATGGGATCTTCTTGGTAAGATAAGCCCATTCGACATAAACACCACAAACTCCTCTAGGCGGCAGACCCACCTGGACAGTTTCTTGTCTGTCCCATTTGGACTTTCACTTTCGCTCATCATGTCTATAGATTTAAGTACTTAAAACTCAAACAGAGTCAGTCATATGTATACAATTCATGTGTAATCTTCTAAGAGCATTTCAACATATCTAAACAACAACAATTTAAGATAATTCCAATGATTTATTTTTATCCTCTATTTGTATGTCGGGATTCCTATAGGTCACACCTGGGAGGCTGATAATCCATTGATCCATCGGACAGAATTACAGAGATGGACAGGGCACTGAAAAATTAGAGCTGGCGTATTGAGTTCACAAAAGATAGCTCTTTCTTGCGGAAGCATCAATTGGGGGCACTTCCTCAATTAACAACCATAAAATTATGCTCAGACCTTTTGAAAGCAGCTGCTCAATGCTGGGATCCAACAGTTCATGTCTTCAGGATGGGAGAAGTCGAGTTATGCCCAACTGTAGAAGAATTCAGAGCTTGCCTCCTGCTCACAACTAAGCGGAAGATCTTCAAGCCATCTTCAGGAAAAGATTACAGGCATGAAATACAAGATTTTTTCAGCTGGGATAAGAAAGAAATGTGTCGTTTTGTACAAGATCAACGGCTACAGATAAAGTGCATGATCAAGTCATATGCTCATACAAGTCCAACAAAGAAAGAAGCACAGGCTCAGAGAAGACATGTTTACCTATATTGTAGCATAGCTCGACTATTGCTACGACGTTACACAGATACAGACTCTCCAGTCATAATAGATCTCATCAAGCATGCGAGACAAGGTTTTGACATCATCCCTACAGTGTTGACTGAGACATTAAAGGGCCTTGACTTCATGTTAACTCATCAAGATCAGTTTGAGTTGGACAATTTTAGCGGATCACCATATCTTCTTCAAATTTGGTTAACAGAGAGGTTAGGATTAGTTGAGGAATCTGAAGCAATGACCCTTAACCCTTTTCAATTGGCAAAAAGAGTAGATCCTTTGGCTTATCAGATAAACACAGACTGGTTCAGCAGCCTCAAAGAAATAACCACAGCAAACATCAGATGGAAATGCACTTAGTTGAAGCAAGAGCGGGTTGTCACAAATACAGAGAATAGTTGGCATGTCCGGTTCATGGGGTTGACTCAAACCTCATTCTACTCCCCAACAAGGTTACCTCAGCAATTCAATATCCCAGCAAGCACCAAAAGGGAAGTGACTGATTCTGAACTTCCCAGAGAGTTGACATTAGATCAGGTTGATACCATTGCTCATGAATAGAACAATCGAAATGTTCAAACACTCCCTAAAGTTGCACCAATCAAGAAACCAATAGCATTTTAGGTTTTTTTGAATTCCAATGTGTTTCATGAACTATGTCTCTTTAGATTCAACAAAGAAACATTTGATTCACCATAATCATTCATATGCTCTATGAAATTTTCAATGTTCTGACAAGTGCAGGTACTCAAACCAGAATCTCAACCAAAAGAAAAGACAGCAAGTCTTACATCCAGACAAATCGAAGCCGAGTCCAAGCTCATACAATTAGCCTTGTATTCTCAGCCTAGCTTCGTACAAGAAGAGGTTTATCAGCCTACAAATGGATCAAGCCGGGTTCAAGCCCACACATACCTTGCATCGTGAGTTCCACCTCAGCAAGAAGAGGTTTCCAACCTACAAATGAGCCTTGTATTCACAGCCTAGCTTTGTACAAGAAGAGGTTTATCAGCCTACAAATGGATCAAGCTAGGTTCAAGCCCGCACATACCTTGCATCATGAGTTCCACCTCATTAAGAAGAGGTTCCTAGCCTACAAATGAGCCTTGTATTCACAGCCTAGCTTTATACAAGAAGATGTTCCAAACCTACAAATCAGCCTTGTATTCACAGCCTAACTCCATACAAGAAGAGATTTATCAGCCTACAAATGGATTAGGCCGGGTTCAAGCCTGTACATACCTTGCATCATGAGTTCCACCTTAGCAAGAAGAGGTTCCCAGCCTATAAATGAGCCTTGTATTCACAGCCTAGCTTCATACAAGAAGAGGTTTATCAGCCTACACAAAAGCGACTGACCTGTGTTTTGATTCGTGATGTTTGGTTAAGTTCGTAAGGAAAAAGGTGGGTGGAATGGGATGCTTGCCCCACTTCTTATGGGCACTACTTTGCAATGACCATATGTAACCTAGCCATCTCACGATGCCCTAGGTGGGTGGATAGATGGGGTTAGAAGCTTGGTGATGTTATGGTCTAGTAACTTGGTTAATAAGAGAACTTGGTTAGTTGCATAATATTTTACCCTGATAACTGTACCCCTAGCCATTAGGGGGTTATGTAGTGGCATAGTTCAATAAAAGATGATATGAACATAGCTGCGATGCTCCTCATGGCTGGTGTAATAAGGGTGGGCGGGCAAGTCATATCACCTCCTCAAGTAGCTGGCGTAATACAAGCTTGAGATGAGTTATGGGTAAGTGGATGGCGTAATACAAGCTTGAGATGAGTTATGGGCAAGTGGCCGGCATAATACGGGCTTGTTCCATAATGACAGACCCACATAAGAGGATGTTATTGTACACCGAGGGAGGCGGTATTCATTCTGATGGGAGGAGACCCGTGCAGTCAGACTCCATGTGTGGGTTATCTTGAGCTGGCACTTACATTTATATACCAAACTGTAGTTGCTAATTCATGCATTTTGTTTATGCACATTTGGTTTCCTTGCTATGCTCGGTGGTAGAGCTTACCCTTGTGTACACAAATTCTTTTAGATGTAGGTATGACTAAAGTGGATGATGGTGACATGGACGCTAATGATGACAACGTTCATGATGAGACATGTGAGTGTGATGACTGTGTCTACGGATAGACATTTTAACTAAGCGTGTTGCCCATATAAATAATTTACATTTGAAGGACTTAATTATCTTATTTTTATAACGTACAATGGTTTGGGGAATTACTAATATTATTATCACTTAAATATTTTAGCTATTGTTATTTAATTACTTTAAGACTTCCGTTATACTCTTGAATATTAAATCCATTTAATCTGGTGGTATAGATTTATTATTTACTTCTTGTGTTATGTTGGGTTTATTAGTTGGTGTTTCATATTCTGTGATCTTTGAAGGGGATTTTCAATGCCCTAAATTAGGATGTGGAGATCCCATCCATTCCATAGTAGCGATACATCGAAAATGGGGTGTGACAAAAGTTGGTATCAGATGTCTATTACTAAACCATATCAAACATATACACTACAAAAATAATAAAGCTAAGATAGAAAGCATAAACCATATACTATATGTGTAAGACCCGTATCAAACCAACCCGGTCTTACCACCTTGAACCAGGTCTACCCATCATGGTCTAGCCAAATGGATCAAGTACGTGAGGGAGATCGCGATCCCAGGTATTAAACTGACCCAAAAACACTAAAATAAGGGGGAGGGTCGCATACCCATCAAGGCAGGGTCAGACCCCCCAGTATAAAAGTCAGACCTTGAGTTTTTAACCAGGGGTCGGACATTTTAGAACTAGGGGTCGACGGGATCTCCGACCCCCTCATCCACCCCCAGTCTGCCGACAAAAATCGTGAATTAGGAACTTTCCAAATTTCAATGGGATTCTTTCCTAATCTCAATGGGACTTATTTTGGGAGTTTCTACTCTATAAATAGGACGTCCCTAAGCCTCTTTCACTGCTTTTAGAACCCTAATTGGATTAAGAGAAAGAAAAGAGAAAGAGAAGAGAAGGAAAGTGAAGAAGAGGATCAAAGAGAAGGCTTCAGAGAAACCAGCCTAATTCTCAGGTATGGATACTATCTCCATGTAATTTTACAGACCTTAGAATAGATAGTGAAGAGGGAATGATCTAGGAGAAACCCAAATCATCCATCCATGGTTAGGTTTTCATGGAAAACCATGGGAAAGATCATAAAAACCATATAGGTGAATGAACTACGGTTCTAGACCATAGAACATGTGTGGAATGGAATGTAAAAGCAAGCCATAGGACCCCAAACACGAAGAAATGGACTGTAGGATGAAAATTTGACTAAACCCATAGGGGGTCACACAGGGGGTCGATGGCCAATCGACCCCCAGTGTTCGGGAAGTCCAGAATCTGGGTGGTAGCACCCAGGGTCGATGGAACCTCCGACCCTGGCATTGACCCCAAGTTGACAGCATGCTTTTTAAAATCAAAATTAATTCTAATTAAATTCTATCGACTTGATTAGGTCTTCTAGTGATATAATATTGATATTTAGTTGATTCTTAAAGCTTGAAAGAGGTTCTACGATCAAGCAAAGGTGAGGGAACAAGACCTAAACTAATTGGTTAATAATAAACTATTTTATTCTTGAGTCCATTGCCATTATTGATTCTATGCGTGTATGCTTGTATGTGCATTCAACATGTCATCTAATATTTCTATTATTACTGTTCATGCATATTTAAATTTATTGTTTATAACATGATGATGATGATGATAGGAATAGGCATGTGAATGTATGTGTGTGGTTAGTGTGCTTTATGCGAGCGAGTATCAGGGGGTGTCATAGGCCGGGCCTCAGCACTCTAGCTCTATCTCTAACTCAAGTCTTGTCCACTGACATCGTCGTATCGCCTTTACCTTAGCAGAACTATTACGTCGTATTGTATGAGGGGAGGTGGTCTCGGACCGTGTAGTCTCTGACTCTGCCAGGGGGCCTTAGCCCTATCTCTATGGACGTATTGAGGGATGCTGGGGTGAGGCCTTGGATACACTGATTGGCATTAGGATTGGTTAGTTACGAGCCCAGTTTGCAAGCCCTCGCAAGCAGGGGCTTACGTGTTGGTATGGGTAGGGTATCAGGGGAAGTGTCATAGGCCGGGCCTCAGCACTTTAGCTCTATCTCTATTCCATGATGGGTGCATGTGGGACGACGAGTAATCGGGTTATTTGGGTGGCTTCACACACTCGTGTATAGAGGTGCGGCGGCCACCTATCCTTTCTATAGCACATCGCAAACTTGTTTACCAGACCAAAGATATGAATTGAATGCATGCATATGTTTGTTGCATTGTTTTGTTTGCTCACTGAGCCATGATGTGTGCTCACCCTCTCGACGTCGAATATTTTTAGTTGATGATGCAAGTACCACTGTTGAAGATTATATGAGTGCTTTGGTGTACGCGCGTATTGCTGCAGTGGAAGCCGAAGACTTAGTGGATACGCATGACTCCTCATGCGAGTGCAACTCATGCGTATTCGATTAGATTTTTCATTTGAATTTATTAAGGAAATATAATTGATATTTTATTTACTTATGTCTCAGTTGATACAACATAATTTGATACTTTATTTATGATTATTACAATTAGATTCCTCAGTTCATTTACTATAAGACTTCCGCTATTGTGTATTTATTCAGATTACGGTTGTGGATGTGCATGGTTTTATTTTTAATGGACGTAGCCTATTAGAGATCCTGGTTGAACCATTGGTTTATTAGCGGTTCATCACACCGTTCTGAATGGTACAGAATTAGGGTGTGATAACTTGGTATCAGAGCATCTCAGGCCTTATCTATGAAACCCGTATACTTCCACAAAAGGTTATGAACTGAGATAGGATAAAAATTTAAAAGATGTAATAATATCACACCATAAGCATCTGTGTTGTTTGAGACCAAACTGAAAGAGAATAATGCATCTATTAAATGAGAAGCAAATTTTTATATACAACTAAAGGAAGAACAAACATTTATATATATATGATTAAAGCAGAGTACTGTCCATAGTCCGAATAGTTACTCTGAAGTACAAAAAGAAAGATAAAAGAAATACATCAAGAAGCTGGAGGTGATGGGGGAGGCAGTGCCTCACGGTCTCTATCATAGTCCTCAGCGTAGACTCTAGTCAACCAAGCTATCTGAGTCTGGGTCGTCTGGAGACTAGCGGTGAGATCAGCCACCCGCTGGTCAGTCACACGCTGAGCATCCCTAAGCTCTCCCACCCGCTGGTCTGACACGCACTGAGCAACCAGAAGCTCTCTCACCCGCTGATCGGACAAGCGCTGAGCCTCTAGAAGCTCTCCCATCCTCAAGTCAGACGTACGCTGAGCCTCTCGTATCTCGTGCAAGATCCCCATCAGGTCATCAGAAGGAGCATATGAAGGACCAGCTGCATGCGAAGGACCAGCTGAAGAAGATGGACCAGCTCTAGTAGCATGAGTAGGTGATGGAGGAGGTATGGCATCTACATCCATGTATAGCCGATCATCAACATCCCCATGAACCCCTGCTCTAGTGGCTGCTGTTGCTGCTGCCTCAGCGTCAGCCATCTCAACTTGAGTGTGAGGGCGCACCATCGCGTTCCTCTCCTCATCGCAGACATGGGCATCCTGCATTCCCATCTTGCAAATAGCCTCCCAATCCAGAGGCGATGAGAAGGATTTCTCTTGAATCTTCTCATCCAACAAATCAACCCCCAGACGGGTAAGCAAGGTAGTGATCATGCGTCCATAAGGAAGGTTGCCAGTGTGACTGGGCAACGTGGCACTGATCATCGTCTGCATGATGATGTAGGGAAGGCAGACGGGCTGCCTAGTGCATATGCAGTACAACAGATACTGGGTCAACTGGGAGACCCTCTCGTAATGACCACTCTGCGGTATCAGGTTATGCTGAATGATCTTGCAGTATACCCGTGGATCTGAATGCAGATAACTCGCTTTCATCTCCCAGTGATCAGGTCTGATGAGCTGACGATCTATCTCAGCCCTCATCTATAATGAAAAGAACTAGGGCTCTCCAGGGGCATAGAATACCAAGGGGCCATCATAGGAAATGCCCAACAAGTCGTCCAGCTGCCGATAATCGAATGAAACATCAACCCCCTTGACGTAACTGGTGATCTGAAGCTCACCACCTCTCTCAACATCATTGTAATCTCCCACCACCTGGAGATTACAGTAGAATTGGCATACCTAGTCAGGACGGGTACAAGCGTCATAGGTGATGACAGGGAGCCATCCCATATCGCCAAAGGCCCCCTCCACATTGAATAAGGCCAAGCTAGCCAAGTCCACTTTGCGGCCTCCCTCTACTTTCTTGCGAGTGTAGTGGGCTTATTGCGTCTCGGCTTCATTGGAACAGACGCAAAGATGGTCGTGAACCCTAGGTACCTTGGTACGAGCCATAGTATCTGCAAATAACAAAGAAAAACAAATAATGGCTTAGTGGAGATGAAAAACCCAAAATTTTGACATAATATCAACGTTAACTGGTCAAAAGCCTAACTTTTCACCCGTACACGTGGGCAGGAGGACTTACATAGATCCTAAACTATCCTGTGAGACTCATACAGTCAGAAATTTTAGCTAATAAGATTGAATTGAAAAAAATTTCAAGAAATTCAAAAATCCTGAGATAGCTCAAGGTGGATATCAATACCAACCACCTATGTATGGAGCGTATGTCCTGCAGCCACTAGACCACTCCAGACTGGTGGAGCATTTTCTGAAACTGAAGCCCAGAGAATTTAATGGCAAGCCAGCGGATCCTTTATGGCCGGCACACTGGGTCGACGAAATAGAAAGAAACTTTATGATGATGACACTAAATGAAGAAGAAAAAGTGTTGTGTGCCACCTTTATGCTGAAAGGAGATGCACACCATTGGTGGAGGTCTACCAGGACTTATTTATTAACAAAGCACGCCCAACTGACTTGGGATATCTATAAGGAGGCGTTCTTTGAAAAGTACTTTCCGAGAAGTTTCAGAGATTCTATGGAAAGAGAGTTCCTAAGTTTATATCAGGGGCAGATGACCGTGGATGCGTATCAACAGTGTTATGAAGAGCTGTTCTTCTTTGCACCCACCAGTATGCAAGAGGAAAACACCTAGACCCGATGGTTCGTCATGGGACTCAGGGGAAGCATCCGCCAGCACGTTTTGGGACATGAAAAGAAAATCTATAATGTAGCGGCACAAATTTCTCGAGTTATAGAATCGAGCCAGAAGGAGAGTTATTTCATGCAAAACTGAGGTATAAAAAGGCCAGCTGGAAATTCTCATAACGAAGGGAATAACAAGACATTCAAACCCTTTCGTGCTCAAGGCTTTACCGCCGCAACCAAGACTACTCCAGTAGCTCAACAACAACAAAAGCCAATTACTGAAGGAATAAAATATTTTAACTACAGCCAAGTGGGACATATGGCAAGGGAATGTCCTATACCCAAGAAGCAGCTACATCAAGGATGAGTTTACGGGGCTACATCTGAGGATGCTGCCGCATCGCCTGATGTGGTCACAAGTATGACTTAAATTTTTAGTTAGCTGTATTATATTGTATGAGCATGTAGACTAAACCAAAAACAAATCACAGGTATCGTACCTATTAATGGCATTCCCGCCAGAGTACTCTTTGATTCAGGAGCTACTCACTCTTTTATATCTGTGTCATTTGAAAAGAAGCTAAATCTACCCCTTAAATCCTTAGACTACAAACTGCTGGTACGATCACCTATGGGATTAAAAGTGGAGTTAGAAAAAAGTTATGGACCATGTGTAGTTCTTATTGATGAAAAGACTTTGGATGCAACCTTGATCCAACTTGAGATGGCAGACTTTAACGTCATCTTGGGAATGAACTGGTTAGCTCGGCATTCTACAAACCTATTGTGTGCCGAAAAAAAGCTGACATTTAAAGACAAGGAAGGAGCAGAGTTTAGTTTTTTGGGAACCAAACTTCCCCGGAAACGAAAGCTCATACTCTCTGCGCTAAAGGCTAAGAAGTGCCTTGAGAAAGGAACAGTCGGATATTTAGTATCTGTGGTCGACCTTACCAAGGAAGCACCATGAATGGAAGATATTGATGTCGTGCGTGACTTTCCAGACTTATTTTCTGAAGAAATACCAGGATTACCACCCGACCGAGCTACAGAGTTTGTTATAGATCTTATACCTGGAGCCACACCAGTATCGAAAGCACCTTATCGAATGGCTCCTACCGAACTGAAGGAATTGAAAGTACAATTACAAGAACTGCTGGACAAGGGTTACATTCGCCCTAGTATATCACCATGGGGAGCGCCAGTATTATTCGTGAAGAAAAAGGACGGTAGCATTTGCTTGTGTATAGACTATCGAGAACTGAATAAACTGACAATCAAGAATCGGTATCCATTGCCTCGGAACGATGACCTATTCGATCAGTTGCAAGGTGCCAAAGTGTTCTCCAAGATCAATCTTCGATCAGGCTACCATCAGCTGAAGATTAAGGATGGTGATATTCCCAAGACAGCATTGAGTACCAGATATGGACATTATGAATTCTTGGTTATGTCTTTTGGATTGACAAATGCACCAGCAATTTTTATGGAACTAATGAACCGGGTTTTCCACGACATGTTGGATACGTCGGTTATTCTATTCATTGATGATATATTGGTCTACTCCAAAGACGATAAAACTCATATTAAGAATCTAAACGCCGCTCTGCAGCGACTACGGAAGGAGAAGCTCTACGCCAAATTTTCAAAGTGTGAGTTTTGGCTAAAGGAAGTCACATTTATAGGCCATGTAGTATCCACTGAAGGAATTAAACTGGATCCCAGCAAAATCGAGGCTATTGTAAAGTGGGAAGCACCGAAAAGTGTTGCAAAAATTAGAAGTTTCTTGGGTCTAGCTGGGTATTATCGACGATTTGTAGAAGACTATTCCTGAATTGCCGTACCTCTTACCAGTTTGACTAAGAAGGGTGAGAAGTTTGTTTGGACTGATAAATGCGAGAAGAGTTTCCAAACATTGAAGGCTAGATTGATATCAGCTCAATCTTGACCATTTCGATTCCAGGACAGCCATTTATTTTGTATACCGATGCGTCAGGACTGGGATTAAGATGGGTACTTATGCAAGGAGAATAAGTAATTACTTATGCCTCAAGACAACTGAAGACACATTAGAAGAACTATCCAACTCATGATTTGGAATTAGCGGCAGTAGTACATGCTGTCAAAATATGGAGACATTACCTGTATGGGGAGAAGTTTTAGATTAAATCAGACCATAAAAGTCTTACTTATCTATTTAATCAGAAGGAGTTGAATATGAGACAAAGAAGATGGCTGGAATTATTGAAAGACTATGACTGTGATATCCAGTATCATCCAGGGAAAGCTAATGTAGTAGCCGATGCGTTGAGTATAAAGGCAATGATAAAATCTCAGGGAGAGGTTAGCACAACTGCCGCAATGTGTACTACCGGGAAGGTATTCAAGCACGGTAATGAGCAGTTTGTGATAGATCCACCAGATGGATCAGCCAACCAAGGGTTTATTCATCAGTTTTCAAATATGTTCGCCGCATTGAAGATTATACCGGATATAGTTGATGAAGTAAAGACAACTATCAAATCAGACCCTTACCTAAGAACGGTACAAGAGGACATCGAAAAAGGTAGGACTAACCCGGAATTCACCTTGGACGAAGAAAAGGTACTGAAGTACAAAGGAAGAATATGTGTACCTGTTAGGAGGGAAAAATCCCCTCCATTTAAAATCTTACACGTGTCAAGTTTCACCTTCGGAGCTTGAGCCCTCGCGCTCGGTATCGTGCATTCGGTCTATCATGCATACGGCCTCTCGTGCGCCCGGCTACTCGGGTATAGCTCGGAGTTATAGTCCTACTCGGCTGCGGTACTCAGTCGGAAGCCAGAGTCCCATTGTGATTATGCTACCTCCGGGGAGTCCTTCTCTCGGTCTGATACGACACCGACTATTCCGGTCGGTCATTACTCACACGTTGACACGTGTCAGTCCCAGAGCTGACCGACCTAGCTTCCTTGGCTAAGGTCTCCGACTCCTACTCAGAGTCTACCACCCAGGTGTCCCTCAGTGCGACACGTGGCAATCCTATTGGTGATCTACTTCCCTGAGTCCTGGTGCCTCCATGCCTCTTCCCAATCTATAAGTAGAGGGCAACCCCTCAAGGTAATCTCTTATGCACGCACAAGTTACAAGCTATTATTATTCATCCCTCTCACAAGCTCAAACTCTCTCATCGTCCCACTCTCTAAACTGGAGATAGCTTTCTGCTATCTTTTGACTGTTTACCTTGGGAATTTAACTTAGGCATCGGAGTGTACCCGGGGCTTAGGCGCCCAACTCCTTTGTCTCTTCTCGGTGATTGCAGGTCATTCAGAGCGCGGATCGACGGGCAATTACCAACCGTAACAGTTTGGCGCCCACCGTGGGGCCCTTTTCTTTTACTGAGTTTGAAGATTAGCTCGTGAGAACTCTAATTTTGATGGCTCACAAAAGAACCCGAGCACGGGCGTCGCATGCCCATTCTGAGTCATCGGTGCATGTGGATAGTACCGAAAGCACGACAAGGGTGGACCGTGAGCCTACACCCCCAGTGCCAGAACCCACACCAGTACCGGAACCAGCACCAGTACCACCGCCGGCTCCGACGCCAGCCCCGAGCCACACGTCATCGGTAACACCACCACCACTTCCTCCCCAGTACGTCACGGGTCAGCAGTTTGATGAGCTGAAACAGCAAATCGAGCAGCTTGCGAGAGTCTTGAGAGGAGCTCGAGCAAGCAGCTCGGCCGCAGGAGGGGAGAATCCTCTCCCGGTACCGAATCCGCCACCAGAAGTTTCACCCGCGGTCCATCCGCCAAGGGCGAGGGCGGATCCCGCAAACGCCTTGCCACCTAATCTCCCAACAGCTCGAGCTCCTGGACGGAGCTTGGCCGGGTCCGCCGCTCGACATCCCCCACCACCTCAACACCAGGCGTCAGTTGCGCCGCCTCCGGTGAGAGGCCCGGGGTCCTTCCTCGATGCCCTCCGTCGAGAAAGAGTTAATGAAGAGACACCAGGGACTGGCGCTCAACCTCCGGACATGCCCCAGTCCGAGGTCGAGCGGCGGCTATTGGAGATAACCACTCGGCTTCAGCAGGTGGAGCAAAACAGGGTAGCCCCGCCGAGAACGGCCTACACTGCAATCACGGCGCTCTCGGACGAGATTATGAGGGCACCCCCTCCGGACAACTTCAAGATGTCGGTCTTGGATTCCTACAACGGGAGTACCGACCCCGAGCAGCATTTGGACGCATTCGTCTCCACAACGCTATTTTACCCTCTGACCGATAGCCTCATCTGCCGGATGTTTCCTTCAACACTCAGGGGGGCCACTTGCACGTGGTTCAACAATCTCCCTGTGTAGAGCATTACATCGTTCGAACAGTTATCGAATAAATTTCTGACGCACTTCCAAGCAAGCCGAGTGCGCAAGAAGACGTCGTACCATCTATCAACGGTCAAACAGCAGAAGGACGAGTCCCTATGGGACTTCATCAAGCACTTCAATACCGAGGTGCTTGAAATCAAAGACGTCGAGCCCGCGGTGCACATGTTCAGCCTGCAGACCGGCGTAACCAACCGTCAGCTTTGTTGGTCCCTTGCCAAAAAGCCGCCGAAGAACCTGGACGACCTGCTCACCAGATGCGAGAAGTACACGTCCACAGATGAGATGACAAGGGCCCAGAAAAATAACACCGTGAACAATCTGAAAGCCGACCCAAAGCCTGCAGACAAGAAAAGATCCGAGAAGGCCGACCCGGCGCCGAGCTCGGGAGACCCAAAGAAGCAGAAGTCCGGTAAAGATCAGACCTACCGGTACCCCTACAAGACCATCGAGTATTACACTCCGCTCAACACCTCGATGACGGAGATCCTCGAAGTAATCAAGAACGATCGAAACCTCCGACCACCGCCAAAACCCCTCGGCGACGGGAGGAATAAGGATCGCTCCCATTTCTGTCGCTTCCATCACGACTATGGCCATGAAACAGAAGAATGCAAGTACCTCAAAGGAGAAATTGAGGACCTCATCAGACGAGGATACTATGGTAACTTCGTTCGGCATGCAGACCGAGGACCGGCTCCCGCTCGGAGGGACCGTGGATTACCACCTCCACCTCCGAGAAACTCGCAGCCCAACAACTTCCGAGCGGACGTGGGCGATAATCAAAATGCCACTCAGAGGGACGACAGAGACCCTGATGGTGGGCCGGCTCCGCCCAGACAGTGGGTCGGCGCCATCCAGTTTGGGACGATTGAAGGCTCATCTGGAGCACAAAAAGAAAGGGTGTCGGTAAAAGAAAGGCTTGGAGGCCGACAGCATACCCAGTCCGGGTCCATCCCGTCTCGGTCGGAAATAGAAGGCCGGGGAAGAAAAAGAAAGAAGTCCCACCTGGCTTCAAAGAGAAGAAAGGTCGAGCGAAGGTTTGTCGGCAGTCCGCTACTGGAGGACCGATCGCGCACAGCAATGGGCTTGCGCATCCCTGGTGACAATGGGGTCTATACCATCACCAAGGGCCCCCAAGCCGAGGGCAAATCAGTCCTCACAATCATAGGAGGACCCGCAGCCGGGAACACCTCCAACAGGTCAGCCAAAGCCTACTCGTGTCTAGTAGCTAAGACGGAATGGCCATCAAAGAGAGCTCGAACCGGAGAAATCATCACTTTAAACGACGAAGATCTTATCAACGTCACGATCCCCCATGAGGATGCCATTGTCTTCACAGTCGGGATCGGACACTGCGATGTAGCGAAGTGCTTGGTAGACACCGGGAGCTCGGTGGACATCATATTTTACCATGCTTACCAGAGGATGCTGCTGATAGACGACCAGCTCCAACCTGTCACTTTCGACCTCATCAGCTTCTCCGGAGACCCAGTTACAGTGAAGGGAGGCATTCAATTGCCTGTCATTCTCAGTCAGAAGCCCAAACAGCGGCGGGTAATTGTCGAATTCATGGTGGTCGATCGGCCATCCGTGCACAACGTCATCCTCGGCCGACCTTCGCTAAACAAGCTGAAGGCATGCATGTCCAACTACTACCTGATGATGAAATTCCCGACCGAGGATGGAGTCGGAGAGTGCCGAACAGATCAAGACACTTCGCGGAGGTGGTACGCCACCGAGCTGAAGAACAATCAGCGGGCCTTGAAGACCGCACAGGTGAACATGGTGTATGTTCCCAAGAATCCCTCTCCCAACAGAGGAGAGCCCGCGGAGGAACTTCTACAGATCTCGATTGCGGACGATCAGCCCGAGAAGACGCTCCAGGTCGGTTCCTTGCTGCCCGAGGAACAAAGGGAAGAGTTGATCGAATTTCGAAGGCAGAATCTAGATGTCTTCGCATGGTTGGCCTCTGATATGCCGGGGATCCCTAGGGATGTCATCGAACACCATCTAGCCGTCAACCCTAAGCATCGGCCTGTGCAGCAAAAGAAGAGAAGCTTTGCACCCGCCCGACAGTCTGTCATTGACGAAGAGGTACAGAAGCTACTGGCATCCAACTTCATACGGGAGGTCGATTACCCAGACTGGTTGGACAACGTTGTCATGGTGCCAAAGGCTAACGGCAAGTAGCAAATTTGCATAGACTTCACCGACCTCAACAAAGCCTGTCCAAAGGACAGCTATCCTCTACCGCACATTGACCAGCTGATAGATGCTACAGCCGGACACGAGCTACTAAGTTTCCTTGACGTGTACTCCAGATACAACCAAATAAAGATGCGAAAGGCGGACGAGGAATGTACTTCCTTCGTCACAAATCAGGGGCTCTTCTGCTATACGGTCATGCCTTTTGGCCTAAAAAATGTAGGAGCCACCTATCAAAGACTAGTCAACAAAGTCTTCCGACGACAGATTGGCAGGAACATGGAAGTGTATGTCGATGACTTCCTTGTTAAGAGTCAGCAGGCCTACCGGCACATGGCCGACCTCAGCGAAGCATTCCAGGTCCTCCGAAGACACAGCATGAAGCTCAACCCTACAAAGTGTTCCTTCGGAGTCGGATCAGGAAAATTCTTGGGATTCATGGTCTCGCAGAGGGGCATTGAGGCAAACCCATCAAAGATCATGGCCATCATGGATATGGCTGCACCAACCAGGGGCAAACAAGTGCAGGAGTTGAATGGCTGAGTAGCTGCACTCGGCCACTTCATGTCTAAGTCTGCCGAGCGTTGTCTCCCATTCTTCAAAACTCTGAAGGGAGCCGGAAAGTTTGAGTGTACTGAAGAGTGCCAGAGAGCTTTCGAAGATCTGAAGGCATATTTATCATCACCTCCCCTGCTGGTGAAGCCAAACCAGGGGGATGAGCTGCAGCTATACCTCGGAGTCTCAAACCGCGCAGACAGCGCCGTTCTTTTAAAAGATGAAGACAAGGTCCAGCGACCGATTTACTACGTCAGCAAAGTACTGCTTGACGCCGAGACCAGGTACAAGCCGATTGAGAAACTAGCGCTTGCCCTGGTCACATCTACATGGAAGCTCCGATCGTACTTCCAGGCATATCCCATATCGGTGCTGACAAACACACCACTGAAGAAGGTGTTGTCGAAGCCCGACGTATCTGGGCGACTCATCAATTGGGCGGTAGAGCTCGGTGAGTTTGAAATTAAGTACGTCCCCAGAACGGCCATCAAAGCATAAGCCTTGGCGGACTTTATCGTCGAAAGTACCTTACCAGACCAAGACTTTGCAGAACCTCAGGTGGTACCGACTTCGGAGCAAGCCGAGGCCGCGTGGATCCTGAACTTTGACGGTTCCTCCATGGAAGATAAAGCAGGAGCAGGAGTAATTTTGAAAAGTCTGAAAGGATTTTAAATACGATCTGCTATCAGGTTCAGATTCAGAGCAACCAACAATGAGGCCAAGTACGAAGCTCTACTAGCTGGACTCAGATTGGCCAAAAGCCTAGCCGTCCGTCGGCTAGTGATACAAGGCGACTCTCAGTTGGTCATCCGCCAAGTACAAGGAGACTACGAGGCGAGACAGCCCGAGATGCAGAAGTACCTCGAGAAGGTGAACTCGGCCATCGCGACCTTCTAAAGCGTCGAGCTGCAATACGTCGGTCGCGAAGAGAACACCGAAGCAGATGAGCTATCAAGATTATCCCTGGAAGACGTCCATGCGATGGACTCTACCGTGTACGTGGAATTCTTGGACCACGCCAGCACCTCTATTCAAGTCGTATCCCCCGTCGGAGTCGTATCCAGTTGGTACGATGACATATACCAATACCTCCGGACGGGCGCCCTTCTGACTGAAAGAAAAGATGCTCGCCGCATCCAAGCCAAGTCCCGGCAATACACCATACACAATGATGTACTATACAAGAGATCCTATACCCTACCGCTGCTTAGGTGCATGCGATCAGACGAGGCCGAGAGCGTTATGAAAGAAGTACATTAGGGTATCTGCGGCCGACACCAGGGTGGACGATCGCTTTTCCAAAAGATCCTCCACCAGGGCTACCATTAGCCGAGAATGCATGACGACTGCATCGAACTTGTCCGCAGGTGCGACAAGTGCCAGTTCTATGCACCTGTGCAACATGCTCCGGCCGCTCCACTACAGCCGATCACAAGTCCCCTCCCATTTGCCATATGGGGTATGGACATCATGGGGCCCTTCCCACAAGCCACTTATCAACGAAAATATGTCATAGTGGCCATTGATTACTTCACCAAATGGAACGAAGTCGAAGCCGTAGCCAAGATCGACACCTCCAAAGTGGAACAGTTCTTCAGACACTCGGTGGTGTACAGGTTCGGCATGTCGAGAGTCCTCGTGATTGACAACGGCACTCAGTTCACCAGCGCATCCTTCACAAACTTTTACGAAGAATTCCGAATAGACCATAGATTTGGGTCAGTCGGACATCCGCAAACAAGCGGCCAGACCGAGGCCACCAATAAAACAATATTGTGCGGCCTGAAAAAGATGGTAGAAGACCAAAAGGAAAAGTGGGTGGATATGCTACCAAGTATCGTATGGTCGTACAGGACAACCAGCCGAACACCCACGGGAGAAACACCTTCATGCACGCCTTCGGCACGGAGGCAGTCGTCCCCATTGAAGTCTTCCATCCAACATTCTGGATGCTGAACTTCAACGAGCACACTAACTTTGAAGATCTACGGACGAACCTCGACAACCTCAAAGATGTAAGGGAATCGGCAGCATTCCGAATGGCAAGTTACCAGCAGGCGACGGCCCGTCACTACGACAAGACAATCCGACCAAAATAATTTAAAGTCGGAGATCTTGTCCTTAGAAAAATGGCAGTCTCCGATCCCACAAATCAAGGGAAGATGGCCAAAAACTGGGAAGGACCGTATCGCGTGCTCAGAACAGGACGCCCGGGCTCGTACAAGCTGACCACCATGGACGGTGAAGAAATTACGAGGACGTGGCATGCCACCAACCTTCGGAAATATTATCATTAATCAGTAACTTTTTACAGATTTGTCAATTTTTAAGTCTCAATTGTATACCGGACCCCATGAGGGCATCCGTTTATTTTCATTTTAATACAAAACGAACGTATAATTCGGTCATCTCAGCAATTGTTTCTTAGCCATTCCTTCCGGCCCAGCTGTTCTCACACAGACATAGGTCGAACTTTGACCATACTTGCATCTTCCTACCACGGTTCACAAGCAGACCAAGGTAGCATGAAGACCATACTCGTACCTTTCGACCATGGTCGCATGAAGGTCACACCCGTATCTTCCTACCATGGTCCACAAGCAGACCAAGGTAGCATGAAGACCATACTCGTACCTTCCGACCATGGTCCACAAGCAGATCATGGTGGCATGAAGGTCACACCTGTATCTTCCTACCATGGTCCACAAGCAGACCAAGGTAGCATGAAGACCATACTCGTACCTTCGGACCATGGTCCACAAGCAGACCATGGTGGCATGAAGGTCACACACATCTTCCTACCACGGTCCACAAGCAAACCAAGGTAGCATGAAGACCATACTCGTACCTTTCGACCATAGTCCACAAGCAGACCATGGTCGCGTGAAGGTCACACCCGTATCTTCCTACCATGGTCCACAAGCAGACCAAGGTAGCATGAAGACCATACTCGTACCTTCCGACCATGGTCCACAAGTAGATCATGGTGGCATGAAGGTCACACCTGTATCTTCCTACCACGGTCCACAAGCAGACCAAGGTAGCATGAAGAGCATACTCGTACCTTCCAACCATGGTCCACAAGCAGACCATGGTGGCATGAAGGTCACACACATCTTCCTACCACGGTCCACAAGCAGACCAAGGTAGCATGAAGACCATACTTGTACCTTCCGACCATAGTCCACAAGCAGTCCATGGTGGCATGAAGGTCACACACATCTTCCTAACATGGTCCACCAGTAGACCAAGGTAGCATGAAGACCATACTCGTACCTTCCGACCATAGTCCACAAGCAGACCATGGTCATGTGAAGGTCACACCCGTATCTTCCTACCATGGTCCACAAGTGGACCAAGGAAGCCTGAAGACCACGCTCGTATCTACCGAACACGGCCCACAAGCGGGCCATGGTGGCATGCAGACCATACTCGTATCGCCTGCAACGATCTACACGCCGACTCCAGCAGGACACAACATCTACCTAACTACGCGATCGGACATCAGTAGCCCGGCTGGGGTAAACCATACTCGTCTCCCAAACATCGTGCTGTACGGATATACCTAAGTGCCCTCGGCCACCCTAAGCGCCAAACCGACAACACTTCCAGGGTAAGAGGCAGTCAAGACAACAAATGTAACAATGCCTTATCCATTTTTCTAAGGCATGTCTACGGCCGAATTCGGCATCGTTCGTTTTTGGACTCTGCTACAAGCTACCAACCCTAAAAACTTTAATTACAAAGTGTTCTTGGCCTACCGAGGGCCGAGAAGAAAACATTGGCAGACAACAGATATACAAAGACGAAAAAAAGATGTTTATTGATCAAGACCCTAGAGGGGCAGGGGTACAAGTATACAGTTATAATGATAAAAAAAATATTTTACAAGTGGTCTCTTCAAGACCGCTTCTCCTTAGCGGCCGAATTTTCTTGATCCTCGACTGGCAGCGCAAGGTCTGGGAGCTCCACGAGAGGCGTCTGCGGCACTTCGTAGGGGGGAAGATCATCCTCTAGCATTCGGTCGGCCTTCAGTTCCGCCAGGACTTCCTCAGCGTCGAGCGGAGTCTCCACAGGATCCGAAGGCTCCAACCCGTCAATCTGGGCAACAATTGGGATCTCGGACCAGTTTATCTTGAGGGCACCCTTATCCGCCAATTGTTCCCTCAAATACTTGACCCCCCCTCTCAAAGTACACGCAGGCAGCCTCGTCGACGTCCTCTTCGTACCGAGCCGAAGACTTGTAATCGGCAACAGCTCGAGACAAAGCCTCCCGGTGATCCTCCTCGGCCTTGTTCAGTGCTTCCTTGGCAGCCCTAGTATCTTCCTCGGATTTCTTGAGCTTCTCCTCCAGTGCCAGCTTCGCTTGCTGCTCAGCCTGCAGATCTTCCTCGGCCTTTCGCCGCTTGTCCTCGGTCGACCGAAGTTTCTCCTCCGAAGCGTGCACTCTCTTGTGCTCCTCGGCGAGAGCGGCCTCGGCCTTGTCCAGGGAAGTCCGGAGGTTGGTCTTGTCTGCAACAAGGCTCTTGACATCCGAGGACTTGTTAATAAAGTTCTCCTCGGTGGCCTTCAAAGCTTCACGCAGGGAGACCTCTAGGACCTCCTTCTCGTCCAGATCGAAGAAGGCCCGAGCAGCCCGCTCGCTGACCTCGGCCAGAAGATTGCTCACCTACACAAAAGGGACTAGTCAGGAAATGACAACGTAAAAAAAATGAAGAGATGAAAACTTCGAATGTTACCTGACTGCACGCTGTGAAGGCTCGTCTGTAGACCTCCTCGTTTCACAAGTCAGAGGTGAAGGCTATGTCCATTGGGAGGCGTCCCTCGGTGACTATGATTCTAGCCACCTTTGTGCTCTTGAAGACCGAGTCCATTGACTTCAGTCCAAGCGCAGGAGAGAATGGTACCATCGGAGCCTCCTGCTTTTCACCCCTCTGACGGGCCGCGTGCCCGGCTTCATCCTTGGAGGCTCCAATGGCCCCGGTCAGATCAACCACCTGAGGTTTCTCTGTAGCCCTCTTGGCCGCAGGCATCACTGAGCCCTGATCGGCCTTAGTCTCCTTCGCGGTGACCACCTGAAGGGGCTGGACTTCCTTCGTCGCAGCCCCCGTCGTTGTCTCCTCTTGACGGCCGAGCCTAGGGGCCGGCCTTGTCCTGTATATGTCGGCCGGAAGCTCCGCGGCCGACTTTATCTTCTTCTTTGGTGGCTCCTCGGGCATGGGCCCCTTGCCCTTAGCCTCGACCGGGATCCTCGGTTCCTTCCGTGGAGGTGCGCCCTCCTGCCCGCCAGCCGGCTGAGCCCTCTTTGTGGCCTCGGCTGTCCGCTTGGCCATGATCTGGGCAACGATCTTGTCATCTTTGAAGTTCACTGCAAGGAAAAAATAGTTAGTGAAACATCAAGATAGTAGCAGTTCATAGTCTAAGTCCTAATGTTATTAAACTCAACAGGGAGACCGTGCTCGGCCAACTGCACGGGATCCGCAAGGTCAGAGAGGTGCACAGTCTTCCCGGCCATCATCTTGCGCTGAGCCCTTCTCTCCTCCGTCGTCAAGAAGGGGATTTTGTTGAACCCCGTGGCGTCGACCACCAGCCAAACGTTCGACAGAGGAAGAGCCGAGCCGTCCGTGGGAGGACCCACGAAGAAAAACTTGTCCTTCCACCCATGGATGGAGTAAGGCTTTTGGGTGATAGCCGGAAGCTTCTTTCCGCCCCTTTGGCTGAAAAAATACCACCCGGTCATAGCCCGGGCCTCGATCAGACTGGCCAACTAGAAGACCGACCGAAACAAGTTCAAGGTCGGAGTCTCACCCAGTTGGCGGACGAACAGGATGAAGGCAAAAATGCATCGCCACCCGTTCGGAGCAAGCTGGGAGGGGGCGATGCGGTAGGTTTAAAGAATTTCTACAGCTAATGGGTGAAGGGGAAACCGGAGCCCAGACTTCAGGGTGTGTTCGTACATGCAAATCTCCGATGTGTTCACAGTACAGGCCCGCTCATCGGAGGTCGGGAGCCCAACGCGGACATTCTTCATTGGCTCTACGAGCTGGTATGCCCGACAGACCGATAACAAAGGCGCTTCGGTTTTGATCTTAGTTGGCACCTTCCATGATGGGATGGTGCCGAATGTGGTTACTGACGGTCGGCCGCCTCTCTGACGAGAAGCCCGTTGAGTCGTGGAGCCCACGGGGCGACCACGCTCTTCGGCCTCAGAGGAACTCTTCTCAAGTTCCTCCTCTGAAATAGTATTGGAAGCCTTGGAGGCAGCGGACCATCCTTCCCTGGGGGAGGATGATCCCTCAGAAGAAGAAGAAGTTCGAGAAAGGGCCATTTTCTTGCTCACTCTCACTCTACCAGAAGAAGTGATACTGTTGGAAGAAAAGTTAATAAGCATGAACAAACAAGAAAGGAAATGTGAGGAGACTTACTGGTTGGAAGAAATCGAACTCCGACTGCAGAAGCAAAGATCAAAAATGGGGAAGTTCGACTTGACTCCGAGTGCTCTGATAAAACTCCGGTTGCAACTGAAGCAAATGGTTGAATGAATGTAGTAGGAGAGTATTTATAGGTCCTGTGACCATGAACCGTCTCTTCGGGTTCCGGACACGTGCCTCAGCTCCATTGGTCATCGTCTGCCGTGCCAGACGTGATGTGACAGTCTGACATCATGCGCAATGATGGCGCTCCTTCTCGAGGCACTCCGCCTCCTACTAGCCGTCGGATCAATATGTCGATCCTTGTCATTTCAATCTCAGCCATTTGATGCATTCGACCATTTTTAAGATGAGCGGAAGTTAATGGCGCTCCTTCTCGAGGCACACCGCCTCCTGGTGGCCGTCGGATCAAGGGTCGATCAGCGTCAAATCAAAGGATCGACGGTCGAACATGTTTGCGGAACTCGAGTTTAACGCCTCGAGCCCCGCACCTCAATTAATCGTGTAGACAGTTGATGGAACCGCCTCCGCTCAGGAACACCCGGAGTCATTCAATGCATTCATCAATCTAGAAAACGGCCTCATACGGCGCAGGTTTTCTCAACGGTTTAAACTTATTGCACTGTCGAATTCGTTGCATCCGGCAGCGCAAGGGGCATCTGTTAGGAGGGAAAAATCTCCTCCATTTAAAATCTTACATGTGTCAAGTTTCACCTTCGGAGCTTGAGCCCTCGCGCTCGGTATCGTGCATTCGGTTTATCATGCATACGGCCTCTCGTGCGCCCGGTCTCTCGGGTAGCGCTCGGAGTTATAGTCCTACTCGGCTACGGTTCTCAATCAGAAGCCAGAGTCCCATTGTGATTATGCTACCTCCGGGGAGTCCTTCTCTCGGTCTGATACGACACCGACTATTCCAATCAGTCATTACTCACACGTTGTCACGTGTCAGTCCCAGAGCTGACCGACCTAGCTTCCTTGGCTAAGGTCTCCGACTCCTACTCAGAGTCTACCACCCAGGTGTCCCTCAGTGCGACACGTGGCAATCCTATTGGTGATCTACTTCCCTGAGTCCTGGTGCCTCCATGCCTTTTCCCAATCTATAAGTAGAGGGCAACCCCTCAAGGTAATCTCTTACGCACGCACAAGTTACAAGCTATTACTATTCATCCCTCTTACAAGCTCAAACTCTCTCATCGTCCCACTCTCTAAACTGGAGATAGCTTTCTGCTATCTCTTGACTGTTTACCTTGGGAATTTAACTTAGGCATCGGAGTATACCCGGGGCTTAGGCACCCAACTCCTTTGTCTCTTCTCGGTGATTGCAGGTCATTCAAAGCGCTGATTGATGGGCGATTTCTAACCGTAACAGTACCCGAAACAGAAAACTTGGACATTAGACACCGATTGATGAAAGAAGCCCATACCACCATCTATTCGATACATCCTGGAAGTACAAAAATGTATCATGACCTAATGAAATTATATTGGTGGAGAGGAATGAAAGCAGATGTAGCTAAGTTTGTGTCTCAATGCTTAAATTGTCAGAAAGTAAAGGCTGAATGACAAAGACCGGCAGGACTGTTACAACGGTTACCAGAACCAGCATGGAAATGGGACTGCATCACTATGGACTTCGTCACAGGATTACCATTGACTCCTTGAGTAGTTGACGCAGTTTGGGTGATTGTAGACCGCCTGACCAAAACAGCTCGCTTTATACCTATACGACCGCAGTATATACTGGAGAGGTTAGCTAAGCTGTATGCAGATAACATTGTGCGATTACACGGTGTACCTGAAAGCATTGTGTCGGATAGAGATCCACGATTCACTTCAAAGTTTTGGGAAGGATTGCAAAAGGCTATGGGTACAACATTGAAGTTTAGTACCGCATTCCATCCGCAGACAGACGGACAGTCAGAGCGTACAATTTAGATTCTAAAAGATATGCTTCGAGCATGTGTAATTGATTTTAAAGGATCATGGGATGAAAAGTTACCACTGATTGAATTCGCTTATAACAGTAGCTATCAGACTACTATACAGATGTTACCCTATGAGGCACTGTATGGCCGAAAGTGTCGAACTCCTTTGTTTTGGAATGAAGTTGGGGAACGTAGTATTGTTGGACCTGAATTTGTTGAAGAGACTTGTCGAGTGGTCGATATTATCAAGGAAAGAGTGAGAACAGGTCAGAATCGTCAGAAGCAATTTGCAGATACCGACGCCGAGACCTTGAATTCGTCGTCGGTGATAAAGTATTCTTAAAAGTATCGCCTATGCGAGGATTGAAACGGTTCGGACAGAAAGGGAAATTAAGTCCAAGATATGTTAAGCCATATGAGATTCTAACTAAGCGTGGGAAAGTGGTGTACCAGTTAGCACTACCACCATCTATGTCGAGTGTGCATGACGTATTTCATATTTCCTTATTGAAGAAGTATGTCAAGGATCCAACGCACGTTCTGACAGTAGATTTACCTGATTTGACTGATCATTTGACATTTGAAGTAACACCAACTAAAATCACCAGCCAAAAGGTTCAGCGACTAGGCAACTGTGATATCTATTGTGTTAAGGTCACCTGGAGAAGTAGAGATATGTAAGAAATTACATGGGAAGAAGAGAATGCTATGCGAAAGCAATATCCTCATTTATTTGACTCAGAAGGTATGTATAATTTTGAGGACGAAATTTTTATAAGTAGGGGGGAGTTGTAAGACCCGTATCAAACCAACCCGCTCTTACCACCTTGAACCAGGTCTACCCATCATGGTCGAGCCAAATGGATCAAGTACGTGAGGGAGATCGCCATCCTAGGTATTAAACTGTCCCAAAAACACTAAAATAAGGAGGAGGGTCGCATACCTAGCAAGCCAGGGTCGGACTCCCCCAGTATAAAAGTCAGACCCTGAGTTTTTAATCGGGGGTCGGACATTTTAGAACCAGGGGTCGACGGGATCTCCGACCCCCTAATCGACCCCCAGTCTGCCAACAGAAATCATGAATTAGGAACTTTCCAAATTTCAATGGGATTCTTTCCTAATCTCAATGGGACTTATTTTGGGAGTTTCTACTCTATAAATAGGACGTCCTTAAGCCTCTTTTACTCCTTTTAGAACCCTAATTGGATTGAGAGAAAGAGAAGAGAAGAGAAGGAGAAGAGAAAGAAAAGAGAAGGAAATTGGAGAAGAGGATCAAAGAGAAAGCTTTAGAGAAACCAGCCTAATTCTCAGGTATGGATACTATCTCCATGTAATTCTATAGACCTTAGAATAGATAGTGAAGAGGGAATGATCTAGGATAAACCCAAATCATCCATCCATGGTTAGGTTTTCATTGAAAACCATGGGGAAGATCATAAAAACTATATAGGTGAATGAACTACGGTTCTAGACCATATAACATGTGTGGAATGGATTGTAGAAGCAAGCCGTAGGACCCCAAACACGAAGGAATGGACTGTAGGATGAAAATTTGACTAAACCCACAGGGGGTCGCACGGGGAGTCGATGACCAATCGACCCAACCAGACCCTAACAATCGACCCCCAGTGTTCGGGAAGTCCAGAATCTGGGTGGTAGCACCCAGGGTCGATGGAACCTCCGACCCTGGCATCGACCCCCAGTTGACAATATGCTTTTTAAAATCAGAATTAATTCTAATTAAATTCTATCAACTTGATTAGGTCTTCTAGTGATATAATATTGATATTTAGTTGATTCTTAAAGCTTGAAAAAGGATCTACGATCAAGCAAAGGAGAGGGAACAAGACCTAAACTAATTGGTTAATAATAAACTATTTTATTCTTGAGTCCATTGCCATGATTGATTCTATGCATGTATGCTTGTATGTGCATTCAACATGTCATCCAATATTTCTATTATTACTGTTCATGCATATTTAAATTTATTGTTTATAACATGATGATGATGATGATGATAGGAATAGGCATGTAAATGTATGTGTGTGGTTAGTGTGCTTTATGCGAGCGAGTATCAGGAGGGGTGTCATAGGCTGGGCCTCAGCACTCTAGCTTTATCTCTAACTCAAGTCTTGTCCACTGACATCGTTGTATCACCATTATCTTAGCAGAACTATTACGTAGTGTATGAGGGGAGGTGGTCTCGGACCGTGTAGTCTCTGACTCTACCGGGGGGCCTTAGCCCTATCTCTATGGATGTATTGAGGGATGCTGGGGTGAGGCCTTGGATACACTGATTGACATTAGGATTGGTTAGTTGCGAGCCCAGTTTGCAAGCCCTCACCAGCAGGGGCTTACGTGTTGGTATGGGTAGGATATCAAGGGAAGTGTCATAGGCCGGGCCTCAGCACTTTAGCTCTATCTCTATTCCATGATGGGTGCATGTGGGACGACGAGTAACCGGGTTATTTGGGTGGCTTCACACACTCGTGTATAGAGGTGCGGCGGCCACCTATCCTTTCTATAGCACATCGCAAACTTGTTTACCAGACCAAAGATATGAATTGAATGCATGCATATGTTTGTTGCATTGTTTTGTTTGCTCACTAAGCCATGATGTGTGCTCACCCTCTCGGCGTTGAATATTTTTAGTTGATGATGCTGGTACCACTGTTGAAGATTATACGAGTGCTCCGTTGTACGCGCGTATTGCTGCAATGGAAGCCGAAGACTTAGTGGATATGGATGACTCCTCATGCGAGTGCAACTCATGCGTATTCGATTAGATTTTTCATTTAAATTTATTAAGGAAATGTAATTGATATTTTATTTACTTATGTCTCAGTTGATACAACATAATTTGATACTTTATTTATGATTATTACAATTAGATTCCTCAGTTCATTTACTATAAGACTTCCGCTATTGTGTATTTATTCTGATTATGGTTGTGCATGTGCATGGTTTTATTTTTAATGGACATAGCCTATTAGAGATCCTGGTTGAACCGTTGGTTTATTAGCGGTTCATCACACCATTCTGAATGGTGCAGAATTGGGGTGTGACAATATGGGGGATAAGAACTATCAATAAGCTGTAAGAGATATATAACAAATGAAAACATAAAATATCCATACACACGGAACAAAAATAAAAACATCCACGGAGCCCATAGAGAATAATGTACTAATGATGGGTCGGTATCCACAATATGGATCCTCACCAATCAATATCAAACATAAATCAAAATGTATAAAGTATCCGGTGAGACATAACAGGGATAAAAATGATAAGTCTAAGCATCCGACTGCTGAGAACCTTGATCTTCCTGATGACAAGGACTGTCCACAGAATAGGTGGCCCTGGCTAGTGCTACTACCTGAAGACATCGTTGACGCCTATGCTCTCGACTGGTGATCGCCCTAGCCTCAATGTCCTCCGACATGGGTTTAATCAAACCCGCATTAGTCAGCACTGCCAAAATAAAAGTAACCTCCTGACTATTGGCTTCTTCTGCAGCCTCAAAAGCTATGGACCTCCTCTCTAGAGTAATCACCCATTGCTCCACTCTTGAGATGTTCTACAACATCCACATCTTGTAAGCATCTAGTCTAGTCTGGAGAGAGCGCTGGTGATCACCCAAAGCTGCCAATAAAGGGCGAGCATTGGTTAGCAAACCTCACAACTCAGTGAACCCTAAAGCCTTAGCCTGAGGAGCCACTGTTGCTGGAACCCCATCACCACCTACAACATAAGATGAACTCTCTTACTCATCATCGTCAAAATCAGTAGCACCCTCTACAATTGGCCCAAATGGAGCCTCCTCACTAGTATCTACATGCATGGGAGAAGCATCCCCATTGTCGCTGGGAATGGCTAGCTCACTCTCAAAAGATGAAGAAGACACGACCAACCTGCGCTGAACCCTCCTAACTGACTGACGTCTACGAATAGGACGAGGTGGTTGACACTACTCCAACTCCTCATTGCTAAGCACAACATCCTGTAATCCAAGTTTATGCAGCATGTCCCAACCAAAATCTGCATGCACACCAGTCTCCTTGTCAAGCTCCAAAGTAAGGTCGAATCCCATGTTGGCGAACAACTGGGTTGAGCAACCGACCACAAGGGAGACTACCAATCCATGTATACAAAGCAGTATGGATCATGGTCCTCATAATCAGATAGGGAAGGCAAATTTGATGGTGAACAGTGATGTAGAAAGCTACGAACTCACGAAAGTACACTATAGCATCCCTGTTTCTGCCCTTGGGCACTAAGTTGTGCCAAGTAATGTGACTGTATATCCTAGGAACTAGATGACAGTTGCTCCCACGTAAATCCAAACCTAACATCATCTGCTCATGAATCTCTGCAAGTTCCCACTCACCAGCTATGGGGAACTTCTGCTCCACATAGACCATCTCCCTAGCAATGCCCCATGTTATTGTAGCAAAGCCCCATTGTTTCAAGCTATTACATGGAGAAAACAAGAAGAAATCAACAAAAATCCAACCTGGGGTTCTCAAAAATGGAAATTGATATGAGGAACTTACATAACAAGGTGTAGCGATGATTTCTAGATGAATGGAAGCAAGAAAACACCAAGGTAGACCCTCAAGAATAAACTTTGGGGGTGTGCACCTTTCCTCTTACCACACAAGCTCTGCTACAGTAAAAAAAATGAGAAAATGAGAGTCGCGCCCTTTTTAAATCAAAAAGTCGTGACGTGCAGTCGATCACGTACCACACGCCCCTCATCTAGTCAAGGGTATAGTCAGTCACATACCGCATGTAAGACCCGTATCAAACTAACCTGGTCTTACCACCTTGAACCAGGTCTACCCATCATGGATGAGCCAAATGGACCAAGTGCGTGAAGGAGATCACGATCCCAGGTATTAAACTGACCCAAAAACACTTAAATTAAAGGGAGGGTCGCATACCCAGCAAGGGAGGGTCGGACCCCCCCAACACAGAAGTCAGACCCCCAGTTTTACATGGGGGGTCGGACACTTTAGGAACCAGGGGTCGACGGGATCTCCGACCCCCCTATCGACCCCCGGTACTCGGTAAATCTGAGAATTAGGAAAGTTTCCTAATTTCGATGGGATTCCTTCCAAATCTCAATGGGACTTATTTTAGGAGTTTCTACTCTATAAATAGGACATCCTTAAGCCTCTTTTACTCCTTTTACAACCCTAATTGAATTGAGAGAAAGAGAAGAGAAGGAAGAGAAGGAAAAGAGAAGGAAAGAAGAGAAGAAGGCCAAGGGAGAAGAGTTGCAGAGAAGGAGTATTCTTCTCAGGTATGGATACTAATTCCATGAATTGCTAAAGACCTTAGGATAGATAATGCAGAGAGTGTGATCTCGGAAAAACCCAAACCATCAACCTATGGTTAGGTTTTCATGGAAAACCATGGGGGAAAATCGTGAAAGCCATATAGGTGGTAGAATCATAGTTCTAGACCATAGAACATGTGTAAAATGGATTATAGGAGCAAGCCATAGGACCCTAAACACGAAGAATGGACTGAAGGAAGAAAATCGACAAAAACCCACAGGGGATCGCATGGGGGGTCGATGGCCAATCGACCCTACCAGACCCTGAGCATCGACCCCAGTGTTCGGGAAGCCCAGAATAAGGGTGGTCGCACCCAGGGTCGATCATTACTCCGACCCTACCTCCGACCCCCAGTTAACAGAATGGTTTTAAAATTCAGAATTAATTCTAATTAAATTCTATCGACTTTGTTAGGTCTTCTAGCAATATAATAACAATATAAAGGTGATCTTAAAGCTTATAAGAGGATCTATTAGCAAGCTAAGGTGAAGAAATAGAACTCTAAACTAATTGGTTAATAATAAACTATTTTCTCTTTTCTTGAGTCCAATGCCATGCTTGATCCTATGCGAGTATGTTTGTAATGTGCATACAACATGTCATCCAATATTTCTATTATTTGTTCATGCATATTTACTTTATTGTTTATAACATGATGATGATGATGATGATAGGAATAGGCATGTGAATGTATGTGTATGGTTGGTGTACTTGATGCGAGCAAGTATCAGGGGGGTGTCATAGGCTGGGCCTCAGCACTCTAGCTCTCTCTCTAACTCAAGTCTTGTGCATTAGCATCATCGTATCGCCATTACTTTAGCAGAACTATTACGTTGTAGAGCATCAGGGGAGGTGGTCTCGGTCCTTGTAGTCTCTGACTCTACCGGGGGGCCTTAGCTCTATCTCTATAGACGTTCTGAGGGATGCTGGGGTGAGGCCTTGGATACACTTTTTGGCATTAGGATTGGTTAGTTACAAGCCCAGTTTGCAGCCCTCGCCAGCAGGGGCTTACGTGTTGGTATGGCACTGTACAGCAATAAACGCTAACCTTTGTTGTACAATGTTCATGAATTGGGTGCTTGTGAGTCGACGATAAACGTTACCTTCGGGCGGTGTCACACACTTGTGTATAGAGGCGGGATTAATAAACGTTAACCTTTGACTACCTAAACCTTTCTATTGCATATTGTAAACTTTAAACCAAACCAAAGATATGAAATGACTGCATGCATATGTATTGTTGCATTGTTTTGTTTGCTCACTGAGCCATGATGTGTGCTCACCCCCTCGACGTCGAATATTTTTAGTTGATGATGCAGGTACTACCGTCGAAGATTATGTAAATGCTCCAGTGTATGGTCACGTGGCGGCGATGGAAGTTGAAGATGAAGTGGATGCACATGACTCCTCTTGCGGGTGCAACTCATGTGTATTCGATTAGATTTCTAGTTTTCTTTATTTGGATTTAATAAAGACATGTATTCGATATTTATTTATGTCTTAGTTGATATAGAATAATTTGCTATTTAAATATTAATATCACAGTAGATTCTCAGTTCATTTTACTATAAGACTTCCGCTATTGTGTATTTACTCTGATTATGAATGTGGATGTATGAGGTTTAGATAAATTGGATTCCGCTTGTCTGAGATCCTGGTTAAACCATTGGTTTGCTAGCAGTTCATTACACCATTCTGAAGTGTGCGGAATTGGGGTGTGACACCGCATGATTTTTTGTCAGTCTGCTTTACTCCATATTGAATGTTTAATCATCTAATTCAACTGCAATGTATTGAAACTGTAAGATTGAGTTTTAAGCATATTAGTTTACATTTTATGACATAATTTTAAACATTCATACCCATGAGCCAACTGACTGCCAACTCATTTTCAGGTTTGAGCAAAAATTTCTGACCATGGCTCCTAATACAAGGCGAGGGCGTCGATAGCCCAACACTGCAGAAAGTAATTTCCCACCAAAAGGGGTAACGTAGGAACCTATGCCTCCGCTAGAGATACATCCCGAGCCAGAATCTGTACCACCGCCAACAACACCAGTGCTGACTGCAAAGACATTACTGCTATTTTGGGAAACTTTGCCTTAGACATTAATATTCAACAGCAATAGTTAATGACTGTATTCATAATGGTACTTCGTAGGGAAACCACTCCGATCCTACTAGTTCTTGTAGTTCCAACTACCACACCAGCACCTGCTTCAGTGCCAGTACAGCCTCATGTAAATCAAATGCCTGCACTACTATCAAATGTGGTGGCCCAGTGCATGCATAGGCACCACCAATGCCTATTGGTATTCCTCCAGTTGCTCCACAGATAGTATTGCTACCTACCTTAACACTAATGGCAAAGGTAGTAGAAGCCTTTCAGAAAAAGAAACCCCCAAAGTTCATAGGGGTAGGCAACGATCCTTTGCGTCCTGCCATATGGATGCATACCATTAAGAAAACTATGAGAATTATGCCTTACACTGATGAGAAAAAAAATACTTTGCACTACATTTATGTTTGAAGACGAACCTGATAATTGGTGGGAATCCACTAGGCCTATCTTGGAGGCCAGGTATGAAAATATCTCATGGGAGAACTTCAAAGAAGGGTTCTTTGGTAACTATTTTCCCCAAAGTTACAGAAACCAAAAGGAGGCCGAATATCTGACATTCAACCAAGTACAAAGATCAGTCACAGAATATCAGAAAGACTTTGAGAGATTGTATTATTTTGCAACTCCAAGTATGCGTAATAATGCACAAAAAGCAAAGAGATTTGTCGATGGGCTTAGAGGAGGAATTTGAGCCATTGTGAAGGCTTAAGGCCATACCACCTATGCCATCATGGTCCAAACAGCCAAGGTGGTGGCCAAAGAGATGGATACCAAGCACGTTAGAAAGATAGAGCAACAACATTGGGTACCAAGAAAGCAAGTACCTTCACCAGTAACCGCAATGCCAAGAAGCTGTTTAAGACCTCTGCTGTAAAGAAAGCGACCACTCAAGCTTCCACAAAGAAGTTTGCTACCTCTGCTTCCACTGACCTGGCACTTGGCCCAATAAGGTGATATAACTATCAACAAGAGGAACACATTTTTAGATATTGTCCTCACCCTCTGAAGCAAGGACTACAGCAGGGCAAGGTTTTCACCACAATGGCAGAAGATGCTGAGAACTCTACCAGTGTGGTTATAGGAATTACTC
The DNA here is from genome assembly GCA_028583415.1 of Protea cynaroides. NCBI lineage: Eukaryota > Viridiplantae > Streptophyta > Magnoliopsida > Proteales > Proteaceae > Protea > Protea cynaroides. The sequence goes on from CM053271.1 coordinate 76,044,442, forward strand.
TCACATAGTAAATAAACTGCAATGCATAATAGAACATGTTCTTGAAGTATCGGTTAAATAATAAGTTACGTACCATTAGGTACCATATCTATATCCGATTTATTGGCTCGAGTACTCTTTGATTCGGGTGCGGTACATCCTTTTGTGTCGCCATCCTTTGCTAAGAAGTTAGGAACACCCCCACAATAGATGAAGTCATAAATTTTAGTCAGTACGCCATGGGACAGCAAGTAGAATTGAGCTACTATCACTGTCACACCCCAATTCTGCACACTTCAGAATGGTGTGATGAACCGCTAGCAAACCAATGATTCAACCAGGATCTCGGACAAGCGGAATCCGATTTATCTAAACCTCATACATCCACATTCATAATCAGAGTAAATACACAATAGCGGAAGTCTTATAGTAAAATGAACTGAGAATCCACTATGATATTAATATTTAAATAGCAAATTATTCTGTATCAACTAAGACATAAATAAATATCAAATACATGTCTTTATTAAATACAAATAAAGAAAACTAGAAATCTAATCAAATACACAAGAGTTGCACTCGCAAGAGTAGTCATGTGTATCCACTTCATCTTTAACTTCCATCACCGCCACGTGACCATACACTGGAGCGTTGACATAATCTTCGACGATAGTACCTGCATCATCAACTAAAAATATTCGACAACGAGCGGGTGAGCACACATCATGGCTCAGTGAGTAAACAAAACAATGGAACAATACATATGCATGCAGTCAATTCATATCTTTGGTCTGGTTTAAAGTTTGCAATGCGCAATAGAAAGGTTGGGTGGTCAAAGGTTAACGTTTATTGACCCCGCCTCTATACACAGGGTGTGGAAGTCCGCCCAAAGGTTAACGTTTATTGTCGTCCCCATCCACCCTACCATAACATTGTACAACAAAGGTTAACGTTTATTGTTGTACAGTGCCATACCAACACGTAAGCCCCTGCTGGCGAGGGCTTGCAAACTAGGCTCGCAACTAACCAATCCTAATGCCAAACAGTGTATCCAAGGCCTCACCCCAGCATCCTTCAGAACGTCTATAAAGATAGTGCTAAGGCCCCCCAGTAGAGTCAGAGACTACAAGGACCGAGACCACCTCCCCTGATACTTTACGACATAATAGTTCTGCAAAGGTAATGGCGATACGACGATGCTAATGCACAAGACTTGAGTTAGAGATAGAGCTAAAGTGCTGAGACCCGCCAAAGGTTAACGTTTATTGACGTTCCCATCACACCTCCTCTGATACTCGCTCGCATCAAGTACACCAACCACACACAGACATTCACATGCCTATTCCTATCATCATCATCATCATCATGTTATAAACAATAAAGTAAATATGCATGAACAAATAATAGAAATATGGGATGACATGTTGTATGCACATTACAAACATATTCACATAGGATCAAGCATGGCATTGGACTCAAGAAAAGAGAAAATAGTTTGTTATTAACCAATTAGTTTAGAGTTATGTTTCCTCACCTTAGCTTGCTAATAGATCCTCTCACAAGCTTTAAGATCACCTTTATATGATTATTATATTGCTCGAAGACCTAACAAAGTCGATAGAATTTAATTAGAATTAATTCTGAATTTAAAAACCTTTTTTTTAACTGGGGGTCGGAGGTAGGGTCAGAGTAATGATCGACCCTGGGTGCGACCACCCCTATTCTGGACTTCCCGAACACTGGGGGTCGATGCTCAGGGTCTGGTAGGGTCGATTGGCCATCGACCCCCTATGCGACCCCCTGTGGGTTTTGGTCGATTTTCTTCCTTAAATCCATTCTTCGTGTTTGGGGTCCTATGGCTTGCTCCTATAATCCATTCTACACATGTTCTATGGTCTAGAACCATGATTCTACCACCTATATGGCTTTCATGATTTTCCCCATGGTTTTCCATGAAAACCTAACCATAGGTTGATGGTTTGGGTTTCTCTAAGATCATACTCTCTACATTATCTATCCTAAGGTCTTTAGCAATTCATGGAATTAGTATCCATACCTGAGAAGAATACTCCTTCTCTGCAACTCTTCTCCTTTTGCTTTCTTCTCTTCTTTCCTTCACTTTTCCTTCTCTTCCTTCTCTTCTCTTTCTCTCAATTCAATTAGGGTTGTAAAAGGAGTAAAAGAGGCTTAGGGACGATTTATTTATAGAGTAGAAACTCCTAAAATAAGTTCCATTGAGATTTGGAAGGAATCCCATCGAAATTAGGAAACTTTCCTAGTTTTCAGATTTACCGAGTACCGGGGGTCGATAGGGGGGTCGGAGATCCCGTCGACCCCTGGTTCCTGAAGTGTCCGACCCCCCATGTAAAACTGGGGGTCTGACTTCTGTCTTGGGGGGTCCGACCCTCCCTTACTGGATATGTGACCCTCCCCTTATTTTAAGTGTTTTTGGGTCAGTTTAATACCTGGGATCGTGATCTCCTTCACGCACTTGATCCATTTGACTTATTCATGATGGGTAGACCTGGTTCAAGGTGGTAAAACCGGGTTAGTTTGATACGGGTCTTACAACTCCCCCCTACTTATAAAAATTTCATCCCCGAAATTATTCGTACCTTCTGAGTCGAATAAGTGAGGGTATTGCTTTCGCATAGCATTCTCTTCCTCCCATGTAATTTCTTCCATGTCTCTACTTCTCCAAGTGACCTTGACATAATAGATATCTCGGTTGCGTAGTCGTTGAACCTATCGACTGGTGATTTCAGTTGGTGTTACTTCAAAAGTCAAATCTTCAGTTAAATCAGGTAGATCTACTGTCAGAACCTGCGTTGGATCTTTGACATACTTCTTCAATAAGAAAATATGAAATACGTCATGCACACTTGACATAGATGGTGGTAGTGCTAACTGGTAAGCCACTTTCCCACGCTTAGCTAGAATCTCATATGGCCCGACATATCTTGGACTTAGTTTCCCTTTCTGTCCAAACCGTTTCAGACCTCGCATAGGTGATACCTTCTAGAATACCTTATCACCCACGACGAACTCATGATCTCTGCGTCGAGTATCTGCATATTGCTTCTGACGATTCTGGGCTGTTCTCACTCTTTCCTTGATAATGTTGACCACTCAACAAGTCTCTTCAACAAATTCTGGTCCAACGAGACTATGTTCCCCAACTTCATTCCAAAATAAAGGAGTTCGACACTTTCTGCCATACAGTGCTTCATCGGGTGACATCTGTATAGTAACCTGATAGCTATTGTTATAAGTGAACTCGATCAGTGGTAGCTTTTCATCCCATGATCCTTTAAAGTCAATCACACATGCTCGTAGCATATCTTCTAAAATCTAAATTGTACGCTCTGACTATCCATCTGTCTGTGGATGGAATGCAGTACTAAATTTCAATGTTGTACCCATAGCCTTTTGCAATCCTTCCCAAAACTTGGAAGTAAATCATGGATCTCTATCGGACACAATGCTCTCTGGTACACCGTGTAATCGAACAATATTATCCACATACAGCTTTGCTAACCTTTCTAGTGTATACTAGGTCGTATTGGTATAAAGCGAGCTGTTTTGGTCAAACGGTCTACAATCACCCTCACTGCGTCAACTACTCGAGGAGTCAGTGGTAATCCTGTGACGAAGTCCATAGTGATGCAGTCCCATTTCCATGCTGGTTCCGGTAACTACTGTAACAGTCCTGCGGGTCTTTGTCGTTCAGCCTTTACTTTCTGACAATTTAGGCATTGAGACACAAACTTAGCTACATCTTCTTTCATTCCTCTCCACCAATATAGTTTCTTTAGGTCATGATACATTTTTGTACTTCCAGGATGTATCGAATAGATGGTGGTATGGGCTTCTTTCATCAGTCGGTGTCTAATGTCCACACTTTTTATTTCAGGTACACATATTCTTCCCTTGTACTTCAATATCTTTTCTTCGTCCAAGGTGAACTCAAGGTTAGTTCTACCTTTTTCGATGTCTTCTTGTACCGTTCTCAGGTAAGGGTCTGCTTTGATAGCTGTCTTCACTTCATCAATTATATCCGGTATAATCTTCAATGCAGCGAACATATTTGAAAATCGATGAATAAACCCTTGGTTGGCTGATCCATCCGGTGTGTCTATCACATACTGCTCATTGCCGTGATTGAATACCATTCCGGTAGTACACATTGCTGCAGTTGTGCTAACCTCTCCTTGAGATTTTATCATTGCCTTTCTGCTCAACGCATCCGCTACTACATTAGCTTTCCCCGGATGATACTGGATATCACAATCATAGTCCTTCAATAGTTCTAGCCATCTTCTTTGTCTCATATTCAACTCCTTTTGATTAAATAAATAAGTAAGACTTTTATGGTCCGATTTAATCTGGAACTTCTCTCCGTATAGGTAATGTCTCCATATCTTGATAGCGTGTACTACTGCCGCCAACTCCAAATCATGAGTGGGATAATTTTTCTCATGTGTCTTTAACTGTCTTGAGGCATAAGCAACTACTTGTTCTCCTTGCATATGCACACATCCTAATCCCAATCCTGACGCATCAGTGTACAGGGTAAATGGCTGTCCGGGAACGGGAATGGTCAAAATCTGGGCGGATATCAATCTAGTCTTCATTGTTTGGAAGCTCTTCTAGCATTTATCCGTCCACACAAACTTTTCACCTTTCTTAGTTAGACTGGTGAGAGGTACGGTAATCCGGGAATAGTCTTCCATAAATCTCCGATAATAACCAGCGAGACCCAGAAAACTTCTAATTTCTGCAACGCTCTTTGGTGCTTCCCACTTTACAATAGCTTCGATTTTGCTAGGGTCCACTTTGATTCCTTCAGCGGACACTACATGTGGCCTAGGAAGGCAACTTCACTTAGCCAAAACTCACATTTGGTAAATTTGGCATATAGCTTCTCTTTCCTTAAACGCTGTAGAGCGGCGTTTAGATTCTTAATATGAGTTTCCTTGTCCTTGGAATATACCAATATATCATCAATAAATACGATAACCGATGTATCCAACATATCGTGGAAAACCCGGTTCATAAGTTCCATAAAAGTTGCTGGTGCATTTGTTAATCCAAAAGACATGACCAATAATTCGTAATGTCCATATCTGGTCCTGAAAGCTGTCTTAGGAATATCACCATCTTTAATCTTCAACTGATGGTAGCCTGACCGAAGATCGATCTTAGAAAATACTTTTGCTCCTTGCAACTGATCGAACAAGTCATCGATCCGAGGTAGTGGATATCGATTCTTGATTGTCAGTTTATTCAACTCCCAATAATCGATACATAATCGAACACTACCGTCCCTTCTTTACGAACAATATTGGCGATCCCCATGGTGATATACTGGGTCGAATATAACCCTTGTCTAGTAGTTCTTGTAGTTGTACTTTCAATTCCTTCAATTCAGTAGGAGCCATTTGGTAGGCTGCTTTTGATACTGGTGTGGTTCCAGGTATAAAATCTATCACAAACTCTGTGGCTCGGTCGGGTGGTAATCCTAATAGTTCCTCAGGAAATACGTCGGGGTAATCCCGCACGACATCAATATCTTCCATCCGTGGTGCTTCTTTGGTAAGGTCGACCACTGATACTAGATATCCGACTTCTCCCTTCTCAAGGCACTTCTTCGCCTTTAGTGCTGATAGTATGAGCTTGCGTTTACGGGGAAGTTTGGTTCCCGAAAAACTGAATTCTGCTCCTTCTTTGTCTCTAAAAGTTAGTTTCTTTTCGGCGCATAATAGGTTTTCCGAATGCCGAGCTAACCAATCCATTCCCAAGATGACGTCAAAGTCTGCCATCCCAAGTTGGATCAAGGTTGCATCTAAAGTTTTCTCGCCAATGAGAACTGGACATGGCCCATAACCTTTCTCTAACTCCACTTCTAACCCCATCGGTGACCGTACAAGTATTTTGTAGTCCAATGTTTTGATGGGTAAATTCAGCTTCTTTCCAAATGACACAGATATAAAGGAATGAATAGCTCCTGAATCAAAGAGTACTCTGGCAGGTATGCCATTTATAGGTATGATACCTGTGATTTATTTTACTTAGTCTACATGCTCATACAATATAATACAACTTAAAAGGTTTCAGTCATACCTGTGACCACATCAGGCGATGCGGCAGCATCCTCGGATGTAACAGCATATACTCATCCTTGATGTAACTACTTCTTGGGCTTAGGACGCTCTCTTGCCATATGTCCCGCTTGGTTGCAGTTATAACATTTCGGACCTTCAGAATTTAGCTTTGGCTGCTGTTGAATTATTGGGGTAGTCTTGGGTGCAGTAACAAAGCCTTGAGCACGGAAGGGTTTAAATGTCCTGTTATTCCCTCCGTTATATGAATTTTCGGCTGGCCTTTTCATGCCTCTGTTCTGTGTAAAATAGCTTTCCTTCTGGCTCGATTCAATAACTCGAGCAATTTGCACAGCTTCATTATATACCTTCTTCTCCAAGCCTAGAACATGCTCTCTGATGCTCCCTCTAAGTCCCGTGACAAACCTACGGGTCTTAGTGTCTTCTTCTTGCATGCTGAGTGGTGCAAAGAAAAACAACTCCTCATAACGCTGTTGATATGCATCTATGGACATCTGGCCCTGATAAAAACTCAGGAACTCCTTCTCCATAGAATCTTTGAAGCTTCGGGGAAAATACTTCTCAAAGAAAGCTTCTTTATAAATAGACCAGGTCAATAGGGCATGCTTGGTTAATAGATAGGTCCTGGTCGATTTCCACCAATGATGTGCATTGCCTTTAGCATGAAGGTGGCACATAATACCTTTTATTCTTCTGTAATAGTCATCATAAGAAAATTTCTCTCCATCTCGTCGATCCAATGTGCTGGTCATAGAGGATCAGACGGTTTACCGTTAAATTCCTTGGGCTTCGTCTTCAAGAATCTCTCAACCAGTCAAGAGTGATCCAACTGATTTTGGGGTATGCCCCAAACATAGGTTGTGGATACTGATAATTAACCTGAGCTGCTTCCGGACCTGGTACTGGAATCTATGCAGCTGGTGGTTGAGGTGTTTGAGGTGCTGGGTGGTTACCCACCGGTGCTGCACTGGCATGTCCAGCTGGCATGGGTGTAGCATGGGCTGCCTGGAACATAATCACCATTGCTGCTTGCATTTGAGCCTGTGCTTATTGCATTTGTTGCAGCTGTTGCGATAAGTTCATAACCACGGTTGCTAGCTCCGGTGGTAGAGGTGGCATGTTTGTAGGATTTTCCTGAACCGGATTTACTGGTGGTGCAACCTGTGGATTTCCCTGTGCATATATATTTTCCTGACTAGTTTCCTCCACAGGTGGTGTTGGTGGAACTACGTTTCGACTTTGCCTGGTTACTCTACGTCCAGCCATTTTCTTTTGATATTGGTGATGCCTGAAAAATCATTAACAAACGTGAGGCAATCATTTATACTTTTTGTAGGCACGCTAATCGATGTTATTTTCAAAATTTTCAGATCATTCTGTGAAAATACTATCTTTTCTATGCAAGGTCGATGGTGGGGGTCGATGGTATGTCCGACCCTCAGTATCCGACCCTGGGAATGTACCTATTCTTCCCGAGAGCTGGGGGTCGATGCGGGGGTCGATGGGTGTCCGACCCCCAGATGTGACCCCTGGTTTCCTGTCAGATTCTTGAGAGCTGGGGGTCGACATGGGGGTCGATGTGGGGGTCGATTATCCTGGTCGAATTCTCCGACCCCCGAACCAAAAATCAGATTTTTAAGGTCCGATTCTGGGTCCATTTCCTATTATTCCTTCCCCGTTTCAACTCGTCTCCCACCTCTGAGTTGCTATAGTGCCACTCCACTATATTGGTCATTTCGGTTCCGTGTTTCGACGTCTACATCATTCCTACAGGTATGTCTTCTCACTTTTACCTGTTTTTAGGTTTTCATTTCTAGGTTTTTGCCCATTTATCTTGAATTTTTCAAATTAAACTTTTTCCAACCGCAAAAATTTGATTTTTATTGGGGGCTTTTGTTATTGGTGACTCGAGGAACGAAAGCCCTCAAAAATTTTTGAGTTTCATCTGTTGTTTATCGAGAAACTTGGATTTCGCTCTTTTTGCCCTAATTTGTCGAAATTTTTTATTTCTCACAATTTCTTCAAATTGAATTCCATTAGTTAGAATTTCCCACTGTGTGAGTGTTGTAGAATATGTTAGCACCTACGTAAGTCCTCCTGCCCCCGTGTGTGGGTGACAAGTGAGGCTTTTGGCCAACTTACGTCGTTATAATGTCCCAATTTTTGGTTTTTACTCTCTACTAACCCATTATTGGTTTCTCTTTCTTATTTGCAGATACTATGGCTCGTACCAAAGTACCCAGAGTTCGTGATCCTCTTCGTTTCCGTTCCAACGAAGCTGAGGCACAGTATGCCCACTTCGCTCGCAAGAAAGTAAAGGGTTGTCGTAAAGTGAACTTGGCTGAGTTAGCCCTGTTCAATGTGGAGAGAGCATTTGGTGATATGGGATGGCTCCCTGTCATTACTTACGACGTGTGCACCTGCCCCGACTTGGTACGCCAGTTCTATTGTAACCTCCAGGTGGTGGGGGATTACAATGATGTTGAGAGGGGTCACGAGTTGCGCATCACGAGTTACGTCAAAGGGGTGAACATCTCGTTTGACTATCGGCACCTAGCCGACCTACTGGGCATCTCCTATGATGGCCCCATGGTTTTTTGTGCTCCTGGAGAGCCCCAGTTCTTCTCTCTACAGATGAAGGCCGAGATCGATAACCAGCTCCTTCGTCCTGATCGCTGGCAGATGAGGGCATGTTATATGCGTCCAGTTCCACGGGTATATTGCAAGATCATTCAGCATAACCTGATTCCGTAGAGTGGTCATTACGAGAGGGTTTCCCAGCTGACCCAGTATCTTCTATACAGTATTTGCACTAGGCATCCCGTCTACCTTCCGTACATTATCATGCGTATCATGATCACTGCTACATTGCCCAGTCACACTGGTAACCTTCCTTACGGACGTATGATCACTGTTCTGCTTACCCGCCTGGAGGTTGATTTATTAGATGAGAAGATTCAGGAGAAGTCCTTCTCATCACCTCTAGATTGGGATGCTATTTGCAAGATGGGCATGCAGGATGCTCAGGTCAGTGATGAGGAGAGGAACGCGATGGTGCGCCCTTGCACTAGCATAGAGATAGCTGACGCTAAGGCAGCTGCCGCCGCCACTGGAGTTCACACGGAGCCTGCTGGTGATGATGACCGTATGTACATGGATGTAGACTCTATACCACCTCCTTCACCTACGCATGCGGCTAGAGCTAGTACTTCATATGCGGCTGTGCTTTACATGCGGCTGGTCCTTCTCACCACCTCCTGATATGATGGAGATATTGCATGAGATCAGAGAGGCTCAGCGCAGATCTGATCTAAGGATGGGGGAGTTACTAGACGCTCAGCGGGTGAGAGTTGATGAGCTACTAGACGCCCAGCGTACATCAGACATGAGGATGGGAGAGTTACTAGACGCTCAGCGGGTGAGAGTGGATGAGCTACTAGACGTCCAGTGTAGATCAGACATGAGGATGGGTGAGTTACTAGACGCTCAGTGCCAGACTGATCAGCGAGTAGCGGATCTTACAGCTAGTCTTCAGACGACCCAGACTCAGATAGCCTGGTTGACTAGAGTCTACGCTGAGGATTATGACAGAGATCGTGAGGCACCGCCCCCTCCTTCACCTCCAGCTTCATGATTGTACTTATTTCCTTTCATTGTACTATAGAGTAACTGTCCGGGTTGTGGACTGTACTCTGTTTTAGCTATTTGTACATGTTTGTTTATCTCTCATTGTATTTAAAATTGTTCTTCCTTTAATAGATGCATTATTTTCTTTTCAAATTTGTCTCAAACATCACTTGTTCTTAGAGTGTGTTCATATTACAATTTTTTTTTACTTTTATCCTATCTCAGTTCACAATTCATCGTGAATGTATGCCAGTTTAGCGGACACGGTCTGAGATGCTCTGATACCAAGTTGTCACACTCTAATTCTGCACACTTCAGAATGGTGTGATGAACCGCTAGCAAACCAACGGTTCAACCAGGATCTCGTACAAGTGGTATCCGGCTGATTAAAACCTCATATATCCACATTCATAATCAGAGTAAATACACAATAGCGGAAGTCTTATAGTAAAATAAACTGAGAATCTACTATGATATTAATATTAAAATAGAAAATTATTCTGTATCAACTAAGACACAAATAAGTATAAAATACATGTCCATAATAAATCAAAATAAAGAAAACTAAAAATCTAATCGAATACACATGAGTTGCACTCACAAGAGGAGTCATGTGTATCCACTTCATCTTCAACTTCCATCGCCGCCACGTGACCATACACTGGAGTGTTGACATAATCTTCGATGGTAGTACCTGCATCATCAACTAAAAATATTTGACGTCAAGGGGGTGAGCACACATCCTGGCTCAGTGAGTAAACAAAATAATGCAACAATACATATGCATGCAGTCAATTCATATCTTTGGTCTGGTTTAAAGTTTGCAATGCGCAATAGAAAGATTGGGTGGTCAAAGGTTAACATTTATTGACCCCACTTCTATACACAGGGTGTGGAAGTCCGCCCAAAGGTTAACGTTTATTGTTGTCCCCATCCACCCTACCATAACATTGTACAACAAAGGTTAACATTTATTGTTGTACAGTGCCATACCAACACGTAAGCCCCTGCTGGCGAGGGCTTGTAAACTGGGCTCGCAACTAACCAATCCTAAAGCCAAACAGTGTATCCAAGGCCTCACCCCAGCATCCCTCAGAACGTCCATAGAGATAGTGCTAAGGCCCCCCGGTAAAGTCAGAGACTACAAGGACCGAGACCACCTCCCCGGATACTTTACGACATAATAGTTCTGCTAAGGTAATGGCGATACGACGATGCTAATGCACAAGACTTGAGTTAGAGATAGAGCTAAAGTGCTGACACCCGCCAAAGGTTAACGTTTATTGACGTTCCCATCACACCTCCCCTGATACTCGCTCACATCAAGTACACCAACCACACACATATATTCACATGCCTATTCCTATCATCATCATCATCATCATCATCATCATGTTATAAACAATAAAGTAAATATGCATGAACAAATAATAAAAATATTGGATGACATGTTGTATGCACATTACAAACATATTCACATAGGATCAAGCATGGCATTGGACTCAAGAAAAGAGAAAACAGTTTGTTATTAACCAATTAGTTTAGAGTTCTGTTTCCTCACCTTACCTTGCTAATAGATCCTCTCACAAGCTTTAAGATCACCTTTATATGGTTATTATATTGCTAGAAGACCTAACAAAATCGATAGAATTTAATTAGAATTAATTCTGAATTTAAAAACCATGTTTTTAACTGGGGGTCGGAGGTAGGGTCGGAGTAATGATCGACCCTGGGTGCGACCACCCCTATTCTGGACTTCCCGAACACTGGGGGTCGATGCTCAGGGTCTGGTAGGGTCGATTGGCCATCGACCCCCCATGCGACCCCCTGTGGGTTTTGGTCGATTTTCTTCCTTAAATCCATTCTTTGTGTTTGGGGTCCTATGGCTTGCTCCTATAATCCATTCTACACATGTTCTATTGTCTAGAACCATGATTCTACCACCTATATGGCTTTCATGATTTTCCCCATAGTTTTTCATGAAAACCTAACCATAGGTTGATGGTTTGGGTTTCTCCTAGATCATACTCTCTAAATTATCTATCCTAAGGCCTTTAGCAATTCATGGAATTAATATCCATACCTGAGAAGAATACTCATTCTCTGTAACTCTTCTCCTTTTGCTTTCTTCTCTTCTTTCCTTCTCTTTTCCTTTTCTTCCTTCTCTTCTCTTTCTCTCAATTCAATTAGGGTTGTAAAAGGAGTAAAAGAGGCTTAGGGACGTCCTATTTATAGAGTAGAAACTCCTAAAATAAGTCCCATTGAGATTTGGAAGGAATCCCATCGAAATTAGGAAACTTTTCTAGTTTTCAGATTTATCGAGTACCGGGGGTCGATAGGGGGGTCGGAGATCCCGTCGACCCTTGGTTCCTGAAGTGTTCGACCCCCCATGTAAAACTAGGGGTCTGACTTCTGTCTTGGGGGGTCCAACCCTCCCTTGCTGGGTATGCGACCCTCCCCTTAATTTAAGTATTTTTGGGTCAGTTTCATACCTGGGATCGTGATCTCCTTCACGCACTTGGTCTATTTGGCTTATTCATGATGGGTAGACCTGGTTCAAGGTGGTAATACCGGGTTAGATTGATACGGGTCTTACAATCACGGCTCATACAGAGTCCAAATTAGCGATAAGCAAATGGAAGTAAATTTGATACTTTTAGACATGTCAGACTTTGATGCAATTTTTGGGATGGACTGGCTAGCCGCACATAAGGCCAGGGTCCTTTATGCTAAAAGAAAAGTCTCCTTCAAAATTGATGGTGATAAGGAAATTGTGTTCGTCGGAGACAAGCTGAAGAAGCACGAGAAGCTATTTATTTCGGCCATGCAAGCAAGTAAGTTGTTAGCTCAGGGATGTACTGCATACATTACATCAGTTCTGGATACTACTGCTAAAACACCCAAATTAGAAGAACTACGAGTAGTAAATGAATTTCCTAAAGTATTCCCTGAGGATTTACCAGGTCTGCACCTGACAGGGCAATAGAATTTGTAATTAATCGCTCTTAGGATGGGCACCTGTATCAAAAGCCCCCTACAGAATGGCACCTATAGAATTAAAGGAACTCAAGGTTCAATTACAGGAATTGCTAAATAAAGGCTCTATTAAGCCAAACATTTCACCATGGGGAGCACTAGTCTTGTTCGTTAAAAAAAGGACGGAAGCATCAGACTGTGCATTGATTATCGAGAACTGAATAAAATCACAGTCAAGAATCGATACCCTCTACCTAGGATCGATGACTTATTCGACCAATTGCAAGGAGATTCAGTATCCTCAAAGATTAATTTACGATCAGGTTATCACCAACTGAAAATCAGAGAATCTGATATTCCAAAAACTGACTTTAGAACCCGATATGGTCATTATGAGTTCAGGGTCATGTCTTTTGGGTTGACAAATGCTCTAATATCGTTCATGGAGTTAATGAACAGGGTATTTCATGATTATCTAGATTAGTTCGTCATAGTATTTATCGACAACATCCTCATGTATTCTTGCTCTCCTAAAGAACATGAAGAGCATTTGAGAAAAGTTCTACAATGACTCAAGAAGGAAAAGTTACATGCTAAGTTCAAGAAGTGTGAGTTTTGGCTAAGGAAAATAACATTCCTCGGACATGTTGTCTCAGGGGAAGGCATAGCTGTGGACCGCAACAAAGTTCAAGCAGTGTTAGAATGGGAAACCCCAAAAATAGTTACAGAAGGAGTTTCCTAGGCTTAGCAGGGTATTATCGGCGATTCATTCAGGACAACTCATGAATCATTGTACCACTTACCCAACTCACAAAGAAAGGACAAAAGTTTGAATGGACGACAAAATGAGAAGTAAGTTTTTAAACCTTAAAAGAAAAGCTCATAATAGCCCTAGTGTTGACAATACCAGATGGAGATACCTGGTACACTGTGTATATTAATGCATCTAACATCAGATTGGGCTGTGTTCTAATGTAGCATGATCGATTCTTTGCCTATGCGTTTCGACAATTGAAAGAGCATGAGAAAAACTACCCCACTCATGACCTGGAGTTGGCAGCAGTAGTTTCACACTAAAAATATGGAGGCACTACCTATTTGGTGCTACTTTCAAGAACATATCGGATCACAAGAGATTGATTTATTTATTCAACCAAAAAGAGTTGAACATGAGGCAACACTACTAGCTAGAACTTCTGAAAGATTACAAGCTGGACATACAATATCACCCGAGAAAGGCTAATGTAGTAGCCGATGCCCTAAGTAGGAAATTTGTTAGCTCAAGGTTAGAAGAAATGCAAGAAGAAGAAAGTGATGCATATGTATCCGCACATGAGGTAACTACTCAACTTCTACCCACATCTAGATATGCAAATACGGAAACGTTATTTGAAGAGTTGTTCACGTTCGTCTCTGCACTTTTCGACGCACTGAGTTCTGTGCCTACCTTGCTAGATCAAATAGAGGAAGCACTGCCAAAAGATCCATACTTGTGGAAAATCACAATGGAGTTGAAGGAAGGCAACCTAGTCCCCTATTTTGCCATAACTGATGACGGATTGCTCTATTTCTGGGAAAGAATATGCATTCCTGAAAACGATGAAAACTTAAAAGAAGACATCATTGTAGAAGCACATACGACTCCGTACACTATGCATCCCAACAGCACGAAGATGTACCAAGATCTAAAACAAAATTTTTGGTAAAGGGGCATTAAGGCCGATGTGGCCAAATTTGTCTATAAATGCCTAACCTGCCAACAGGTGAAAGTTGACCGCCAACAACCAACAGGAAAGCTACAATCATTACATGTCCATTAATGGAAATGGGATCATGTAATGATGGACTTCGTCATAGGTCTACCTTTAAAGGCTCGAGTTGTAGATGCCATTTGGAAATCATTGATCATTTCACAAAGACTGTGAAGTTTATTGCAGTACGCCCACAATACTTTATGGATCGATTAGTCAGACTATACATAGACAATATTATCCGATTACATGGAGCACCGACTAGTATAGTATCAGATCGAGACCCATGATTCACATCGTGCTTCTGGGAGGGTTTACATAGTGTGATGGGTACTCAACTGAAATTCAGTATAGCATATCACCAGCAAACTAATGGCCAATCAGAGAAGACAATATAAATATTGGAAGATATGCTCAGGGCTTGAGCATTGGATTTCAAAACTAAGTGGGACGAGAACTTAGCACTTATGGAGTTTGCCTATAATAACAGCTACCAAACTACGATTGGCATGGCTCCATATGAAGCATTATAAGAAAAGAGGTGCAGGACCCCATTGTATTAGAATGAAGTTGGCGAAAGAAGAATTATTGGACTCGAGATTGTCCAAGAAACCTATGAAAAGGTAGATCTGATTCGAGCAAGAGTTAAAGCAGCCTAGGCTAAATAGAAAAGTCATGCTGACATGAAACGAAAGGAATTGGAATTCAAAATCAGAGATAAAGTTTTCTTAAAGGTTTCTCCTTTGAGAGCGATGAAGAGATTCAGCAAGAAGGAAAAGTTGATCCTCGGTATGTTAGACCCTATGAAATCCTAGGGAGGAGTGGAATGGTAGCTTATCAATTGGCACTACCTCTAGCACTATTAGGTGTCGACAATGTGTCCACGTGTCTATGCTAAAGAAATACATCGATGATCCAGGATACGTGTTGACCACAGAACCATCACAACTAAGGGAAGATTTGTCCTATGAAGTTGAACCTTCAAGAATTAAGGATCGAAACGTACAAGAGCTCAAAAACAAAAGCATTCCTTTTGTCAAGGTGATATGGAAGAGTTACAGTGAAGAAGAAGCCTCTTGGGAAAAATAAGATGATATACGGGAATAGTATCCACGTCTGTTCAATGATAAAGGTATGTCAAATTTTAAGGATGAAATTCTTTGTAGTGGGTAGAGTTGTAAGACCCACACCCAAAATTTCGGTCCTAACTTGAAATTTTGAGTTTATAATAGGTCTTACCACAATGAACGGTTCGAACCAAGGTGGATCAGGTCTATGAAACCAAATGGAGGTAACTGAGAAAGACCCTTTACACTTAAGTACATAATCTGGACTTAAAAAGGAGGTCTGACACGACACCACCTAGGTGCAGTAGGTCATGTACCACACCTTAGTGTCGTACCCCTGTAGTGTGTCTAGTTTAGAGAACCAACTTAATCAAACCACTAGACAAATCTGGACTTGAATCCGACTTATTGGAAAGGGTGTCCAGGTTCATTCTCTCATTTGAAATGGGTAATAAAGAGGGAATCCTCCAACTTACCATTATTGAAAAACCAATCCAATCCCAAACGTGGTTAGAGTCTCTATTCCACTCTCTTCTTCATTTTTTCACCATGTACATAGAAATGTGAGAGAGAAAAAGAGAGAGACTCTGCCGGTGCTGGAGAAGGAAGAAGAGAAGGGGAAACGAGGAAGAAAGGAGAAAGGAACTCCACTACCCTCGAAGAAAGCTTGATGCCATCATCGACAGAGAAAGTGTAAGACCCGCACTCCACTAACTTGGTCTAACCGTGTCATACCAGGTCTTCCCATCATTCCTAGACCAAGTGGACTGAGCGTGTGAAGATATATCACAAACCAGGTATGAGAATCAAGTTAAAAAAACTAAAAACCTACCTAAGGTCACATACCTAGGTAGGTATGGTCGACCATAAGGAAGGGAATAAAAATCTCAAATCCAAAACCCCACGGTCGATGATTTTGACCCTACGGTCGATGGCTTATGCGATCGTATGATCGACCGTGAGACCCCAGAATAGACTCTGAGTTTTGGAAACTTTTCTAAACTAAGGGATTGCTTTCCTAATTGAAAGAGGACTCTATATGGAGAGTTTTTCTCTATATAAAGGGCGTCCCTCAACCCTAGAGAAAGAGAAGGAAGAGAAGGAAGAGAAGGAGAAGAAGAAAAAGCTAAGGAAAAGAATTTGCTGAGAAGAGATTGGCTCTCTATCACAGGCAAAGGTATGAAATAAATCTATAGAGATGTAAACTCTAAGGAATAAGACTTCTATGGAAGATAGGCAATATCAACCTATTATAATCTATGTGATTCCTTGAGTAATTTCCAAGGATAACCATGAGGGATGAGTTTGATGGTTAGGGTTGATAAGAAACTACTAATGATGGCCATAGGATGACCTTAGAATAAACCCCATTGAGATCAGAAGAATTGACTCAGGAAGAATTCGAATTGCATGTAGTCTGTGACCAGAAATCTAAAGGTCGCAGCTACGGTCGACCATAGCATGACTAGCATGACCAGAGGATCGACCATAGGCATTCGGGAAGATTTCAAAAATCATATGGTCGCAGCTACGGTCGCACCATATGCGACCTTAGGGTATCGACTGTAGGCAGTAAGGTCGATACAGTATGAGACCATAGGACCAATCAGACACCTATCAGTGCTCTGTTTCGATTTTCAATTACTGTAACATATCACATATGGACCCTAACTTAAATTCATATAACTTTTAGGTTGTTAAATTAATTCAAAGAGAATTTCAAGGCTTGAAAGGAGATCGAGTATTGCTAATAGGTGAGGAAACAAGACCTACACTCTAATTGGTTAATAACAAACTGTTTATTTTTACTAAGTCCAACGCCATTATTGATTCTATGCTTATATGCTTGTAATGTGCATTTCACATGTCATCCAATATTCCTGCTATTACTATTCATGATATTTAATTCTGTTTATTTATAACATGATGATGATGATGATGCTAGGAATAGGCATGTGAATGTATGTGTGTGGTTGGTGTGTTGGATGCGAGTGGAGCATCAAGGGGAGGACGTGGCATGGTGGTCTTCGACCTCGTCACCAGACTCTAGCTCCATCTCTACTCAAGTCTTGCCCACTAACATCGTCGTATCGCCATTATCTTAGCAGAACTATTACGTCGTAGGGCATCAGGGGAGGTGGTCTCAGACTGTGTGGTCTCTGACTCTGCCGGGGGGGGCCTTAGCTCTATCTCTATGGACATATTGAGGGATGCTGGGGTGAGGCCTTGGATACACTGTTTGACATTAGGATTGGTTAGTTGCGATCCCAATTTGTAAGCCCTCACCAATAGGGGCTTACGTATTGGTATTGGTAGGGCATCAGGGAAAGTGTTGGAGGTGTTTGATCCGGACACTTTAGCTGTATCTTTATTCCATGGTTGGTGCATATGCGATGATAATGGTGTTTGATCCATTGGACGGATTCATACACTCGTGTATAGAGGTGTGGCGACCACCAAACCTTTCTATAGCATATTGCAAACTTATAAACCAGACCAAAGATATGAATTGAATGCATACATACATATATTTGTTGCATTGTTTTGTTTACTCACTGAGCCATGATGTGTACTCACCTTTTCGATGTCAAATATTTTTAGTTGATAATGTGGGTCCTACTATTGAAGAATATATGAATGCGTCGACGTATGGATACCTTGCTGCGATGGACGTAGAAGCTAAAGAAGATGCGCATGATTCATCATGCGAGTGTAACCAATGTGTTTTTGCTTAAGTTTAGTTATAATTTGAACATCAGATATATAATTGATTATTTATTTTTATGTCCTGTGGTTTCGAGATAATTGGATTAAATACTTATTTATCACTGTTAGTCTCTCAGTTCATTATCTGTAAGACTTTCGCTTATTTGTTTATTACCTCTGATTATTAATGTGGAATGTGTGTGTGATTTGATATGGTACGTATGACCTATACGAGATCTTGGGTGAACTGTTGGTTTATTGACTGTTCATCACACCATTCTGATTAAACTAGAATTAGGGTGTAACAGAAAGCAACATTGGTATCAAACCCCTCACTCTCTTTTTGATCTTCCTTCAAATATAATTAAACCAATAGAATCATGAAGGATTATAATCAAGGATCACTAACCATGATCTCTTTTCTCCATCTTTGATACGCACCTAAATACCTGTAGGTGTGTGGATCAGATTTGTAGAGAACCAGGATCGGGATAAATGATAAAGGATGGATAAATATGATGATTGAATGATCTTAAATTACTATTTAAAATATTCATCTTGAATTATTTATTGAATTACCAAGTTTTCGGACTAAACTGGAAGTTGGATCTGAATCGGTGATGAACCAAGATCCTTATGATACTAGAAACTGGATCAGAATGATTATAATGGGATTTATGGACCCTAGACCTTGGGAGTCAAGTTGAATGATTTATTTTTGGATTAAAACTCAAGGAAAACCTCTCCTCGTATTGTAGGAATCGGATTCAAGGTATTAAAATCAAATCCAACAATATCAGTAAAATCAGTAATGGAATCGATGCCTCAAACCTGAGTTAGAATGGGAGTTTCGAGCCCAAACTCATTGTGTGAGCTTAATAAAATTATAGAAAACCACTGGAGAATTTTAGGTATGTTATGACCACGTTTCGACATGCATCGGTTACGTGCTGCACGTCTATGGCCATTATCCGTACGGTCGGTTACATGCCGCACGGTGAATCAACCCTAGATGAAGGCCATTTTTGGATACCATCTTTTTGGAAATTTTGGGACCCAACCTATGTATTCATATCCTTGAAAACATATGTCTGCATAGGTATGTTCCATAGTTTCGATTTAAAAACCAATGTTTATACTTCTTACGCTTGCTATTTAGGATTTCTAACCATTTGAAACTCTAGGCAACAAGTGTAAAGTGTTTATTAATGATAATCAAACCTTTGAAAAATATTAATAAATTATTAGGCTATGCCTGGACAAACAATGAACTAATAGATAAATATTATTGTTGGTATTGCTATCTAAGGTACAGCAGAACTCTAGGAGAACTATTCTGGATTCGTATTCTTTATTATTTTACTGTTGTTACATCAAGTAAGGGAATCAGACCTTATTTGGTAGATTTAGACTTTTGAATGTGCTGTGTGGTGCTATGCGGTTAACAACATGATTGTGTGATAGCATGCCATCCAATAAATTGTTTGTTTTCCATGCATATCTATCTTTGAACTTGGGGTCTGCAATGCCGGTAAGGATTAGAGGGTGGTGGAATGGGACACCTGCTACCTTTCCACAAAAGCGACTAACCTATGTTTTGATTTATGATGTCTGGTTAAGTCCGTAAGGAGGAAGGTGGGTGGAATGGGACGCTTGCACCACTTCTTACGGGCTACTTTGCAATGGCCATATGTAACCTAACCATGTCATGACGCCCTGGGTGGGAGGATGAACGGGGTTGGAAGCTTGGCGACGTTACAGTCCAATAACTTGGTTAATAGGAGAACTTGGTTAGTTGTATAATATTTTACCCTGATAACTATACCCTAGCCATTAGGGGGTTATGTAGTGGCATGGGTTCAATAAAAGGTGATATGAATATAGTTGTGATGCTCCCCATTGCCAAAGTAATACGGGTGGATGGGCGAATTGACTAGTGGGAGTTATCTCCTTAAGTGGTTGACGTAATACAGGCTTGGGATGAGTTATGGGCAAGTGTCCGGCGTAATACGGGCTTGTTCCATAATGATGGACCATATACAGGGGATGTTATTGTACGCCAAGGGAGACGGTCTTCATTCTGATGGGAGGAGACCCATGCAGCCGGTGACTCTATGTGTAAGTTGTCTTGAGCTAGCACTTACAGTTATATACCAAACCGTAGTTATTAATTCACGCATTTTGTTTGTGCACGTTTGCTTTCGTTGCTAAGCTCAATGGTTGAGCTTACCTTTGTGTACACAAATTCTTTTAGATGCAGGTATGATTGAAGTGGATGATGGTGACATGGACGCTAGTGATGACGATGTTCATAACGAAATGTGCGAGTGTGACGACTGTGCCTACAGATAGACTTATTTAAATGTGAAATCTTTTATTTGGATTTGGGGGAGTATTGCCCATATGAATAATTTACATTTGAAGGACTTAAATATCATATTTTTATTGCTTACAATGGTTTAGGGAATTACTAATATTATTATCATTTGAATATGTTAGCTGTTGTTGTTTAATTACTTTAAGACTTCCTCTATACTCTTGAATATTAAATCCATTTAATTTGGTGGTGTGGATTTATTATTTACTTATTGTGTTATGTTGGATTTATTAGTTGGTGTTCTATATTCTGTGATCCTGGAAGGGGATTTCCAATTCCCTAAATTAGGATGTGGAGATCTTATCCATTCCATAATATCGTTACATTGGAAACAGGGTGTAAAATTGAGACTGAACTAAGTGACCCTAGGACATGTTCCTAAGACTAATGAAGATACCTTAGACCAAATAGAAGTAAGACTAAACAATCATAAATAATATTTATACCTCAATTGTAATAGGTAAGCTGATGTAAGAAAGCAAGGGAAGAGAATCTGTCTGCAATAGAGTAAGGATTAGCTCACCAGATATAGGTGAGGGATTAGTATCATTTTACCTTCTTGTTTTCTACGTGCATGTGCTTGCTACTTGTTTGGATTATTGTGTGATAACATGCCATCCAATAATTGTGATAACTATTCATGCTTTTGCATATTATTAACTCTATATTGGATTGGTAGATGGATTATTTGATAACATGTGGATGTTTGATAACATGATTGTTTATCATTCGCTTATGTCCTAGTGGATCCTAATGGCTAGAATGGGACGATTTATCTTGGTCCATTAAGCTAAGATGCGTATACCTGCATTAGTAATATTCTTGGTTTAGGATTCAATATCCCGTGATAGCCAACACTTGCCAATAGGGGTTTAGGTATTGGCATAGGCTTATTATGGACTAATCATGGTTTAAACTCTTTCGCAGCCAGAGCAAGGTTTCAAACATGATTGGGAACCAGCCTTTAGTGTTTCAAGAGAGACTTAGGGATGAGTCTATTATATGTGCTTACCCATCATGGATTGGGCTGTGTGTACCAAATGAAGTGGTTGAGGCATAGAATAAGATGCCAAGATGAAGCCTATGATGGAGCAATACTGGTATGATGCAAGGACGGTGTGTTCTTGGATTGTATCTCCATTCTTTGGGTTATGTTGCACATGAGGCGTAGCCAAGTATGTTTCGTTCACCTCACCCGTAATTGAGTATTCGTCATCAGTATTTAGGTGCGATGCTACATGCGCATGCCTGTTCACATACCATTGACCTTAATAATCTATCTATTCATTGTGTGTTTGTGTGTGCTAATTTTTCACTGAGGGTGTGGTTTTTCTCACCTTGTATGTATAAATTTTTTTGTAGATTAATTTGTAAATAACTTAGCTGATAATGATATGTTTGAAGATGAAGAAAATAAAGAAGATTCGCATGATCCTTTATGTGAATGTGATGATTGTCTTTATAGTTAGAAGACAATTTTTTTGAAGAAGACAAGATGTCTCTATCTGAGAGACAAGACTTTACTAGGATTTTACTTAGATTTAGTTTTGTTATTTGTTTTGTTTCGGGGGTTGTTTGACCCGTGAGATTTTATTTAAGTATTCAGTACTTGGTATTATTTTATTTATTTCTTAGATTGAAAACAGATAAGCCTTTATTACAATTATTTAATACAATTAGATTTGATTTATGGTTTATAGTTATTGATTTTTGCTATTATTTGATTTGCACTCTGTTATTTCCGTAATCTATATTGTAATTAACGAAATATTTTGATATGTGGATGACTGTCAATGGATTCTGGTGTGGTAGTACTTGCACTGCAAGGAAACCATGGTCATACCAAAACCCCAGGGTTTTGGGGTGTGATCGATATGCTAGCAAAAAAATCTACCTATGATAGGAGGAATTATGTTTGGCATAGTTGTCCAAATTTTATTGCTTCAGAGGTTGTATGGGATGCCTCCCATAGACCGAGATATAGATTTAATTGAGAGCTTGTCCCGGGATATGGTGTTGCTGATGGTAATGCCGAAGGTGGTCCATAGCCCATTAGGATTAATGTAAATTTCTTTTTCTTTTATAATACAAAGGATCTTTAGCCAAAAAAAAAAAAAAAAAGGCTTACTTGGACCTCTTATGTTACATGACTTCTGTAAACTTATCACAGAAATTCAAACCCACGAGAAAATAAAAGAACCCGTCATTTTATAAATAGCCCACTGGGTGCTTCATTAAATAGCATGGTTTTATGTAAAGATGTCGATTTCTGGCCAGTACTGTGTCTCTCGAATCGGACCAATCGATCATAACCAGACCAACCTGTGTTGTTTACTAAATGTACCGGGTTTAGGTCCAGACTTATTGTTAATCAATCGTTCACTGTGAAAGGGTGTAGACCGATGGTTTCCCGACCGCATCATTTGATTATAGACTGAACCTGACGCCGGCCGACTACAGACCGAAACCTTCTGATCATCCCTATCTCCCTTTCCCCATTCCTTCTCTCTCTTCTCCTCTCCTCTTAGTGGGGTTTTTTTTTTTTTCTTATGCTGCTAGGCAGCCATGGAAAAAACAAGATACAAGAAATACAAAACCCTAATATGGATTGAATGTGAGGATCAGGGGCCTTATGGAGTAGATTGACACTTTACGAGAAGATTGGTTAGATGATGCAACTTGATGTGATCATAGTGATGACACCAAAGATGATGAAGACTTACAAAATAAGTTGAATAATAAAATTTCTCTCTAATGTTTTCGATGGCTTGTTTGGTTTGACTCTTAGATTTAAGAACAACATACGAATTGAGAATGAATACTAAACTGAAACAGTTTTTGGTTTTGGATTTTGAGTAGGAAATGTATTGAGTGGTATTGGAGGACATGTGCCTTTGTACTGGTTTAAGAAGCAGAACCTGGCCAAGGGTTGTGCTTTTGTCGACTATCGATCGGTTGGTAGGGCCGATAAGCATAAAACTTAGCAGCATAAGACCGATTATGGATCGGTTGGTTTTCATCATTGCAGCCTGTTTATAGACAGATTAGATCAATTAACATAAGAATGATTAGAGACCAAGATGGACCGGACCGAATGTAAATGTGTCTATGTCTCACCTATGATAACTGATTAATTAAACATGCCGGTCACGGTGCAAGGTATTAAATTGGTGGTGACCAATTAGGCTTGATTGAAACCGACCGATTGAGACCCCTAGTTTTAGGTATCCAGATTGGTTTATGGTTTTAGGTATCGGGATCGGTTTTCACAATGGGTGAGACATGGATGCTTATTTGATTTAAGTATCCTGATTCCTTGGGCAAAATGGTATGCTGATTCAGCATATTAATCGATACGTATCCAATCTCGTATCGATGTTTGGATTGATCGATACTCGTTCCAATACCATGAATTTAAACTATGTCCAGTAAGGGGCATTTTGATTTATTACACACTAACACACTATGGCCTTCTCCCCCATCCGATAGGGAAGCCACAACCGTATATGTTAGGTCTGTAACAGGATCGGGTTGGGCTGAGTTTTTTTTTAGAACCCCAACCCAACCCTAAGTCACCTTAGCTCGGCCCAGGCCTGGCATTGCTCGGCCTTAACTCAGTCCTTAAAAAATCCGCCCCTAACCAGATCTCAGGGCTGGGTCAGGCTGACCCTGATTGACCTTGACCAGGGGGAGGGGAAAGAGAGATGCAAGGCTTGGATCAGGCTAAGGAGAAGAGGAAAAAAAAATAGAAGAAAGAAGAAGAAAGATAGAACAAGAGGAGGAACCAAGCTTAGCTTAATGCCTCAACCTTGGCCCGGCCCGGCCCTCACTCAGAGCAAGAAATTCCTAGCCTTGACCCATCCTTAGGCCAGGGTATCTCAACCCAAGCCTTGTTTGGGCTCAAGGTGGCTCAGGCCAACAAGGCCAAACTTTCACCCCTAGTATACGTTCATGTCTCTGCACAAAAATTTTTTCCGAAATAAAAGTTAAGGGGAAGGGATTCTTGTTCGATTGCGTGGCCTCCGTGCCAACGTGGGGCCAATGGGAGCACACATATACACATCCAAATAGGGGAATAGGGTGGTCATTTCACCACCTATATGTGGGGGCATAACACTGCTGGACAGCATTCTTTTTCCTCAAAGGTAAATTACAAAAACTACAATGGTATGCTTGTGCGTTGTGCTTGAATTCCAAAAGGCATTATTTTTTGGGAGTTTATGGAAGTTGTGTACCACTAAGGCTCTGTTTGGTTTCAAGGGAAATGGAAAAGTGAAGGGAAGGAAAGTGAGGTGAAGGAAAGTGAAGGGAAATTGTATTTTTGTTCTGAGTCATTTGGTTGCACGAGAAGTGAATTGAAATTAATTTTACAAATGAGTTTTTTGATTGGATGTAAAATGGATGTAAAATTTTTCCATAGATGGATTTAGGTAGGGGAAAACAGACATCTAATAAGTGGGAATAGAATTAAGGACAAATATTATTAAAAGGCTCCTTATAAAAGAGAGCTAGTTTCCACCCGGTTAGGAAAGATTTTTTTTTTTTTTTTTTTTATTTTAGGTAGAACTAGGTGAAAATTAACTCTATTAATCAAGGAAGAGGAGTTTTGTATATTTTTTTGAGCGGCCCACAGGGAAGGAGCAACCTAGGGAGTTGGAATCTAATGAAGAGTATCCAATTCCGAGAATATGAGAGAACCTTTCCCATTTACCAAAAAAAAAGAAAAAGAGAGCCTTTCCCTATGATGGGGAGAATATTTTTTTATTAAAAAATAGGACACTCTTGGCACAATGTTTATCCACTGAAGAATGACATCCTCAAAATGTTCCAAGATGGATTTAATAGCTATCAAATCCTTGAAGTGGATCAATAGAAAACGGAACAATCATTAACAAAGAAAAGGTGGGAAACTACAGAGGCAGAGACACCTTAATATCTCGAAAACAAATTTCCAGCATGTTAATAACGAAGAAGAAGGAAATACAAATCGCTCAACGAAGAAGATGTAATGAACGAACTTTGCGGAAGATCCTCGACCTTTTCACATTTCAGGAACTGAAGAACTCTTAGTATGGGAAGAGTATTTATATGTTATCATAACTGAAATAGATCTTAAATTAAAAAGAAAAAAATTTCATCTAATCCCCAAAAACTATGTCAAAATTGATTTACTATCCAATGGTTTTTAGAAATTTCAATCAATCCCATTTAACTGACAGACTTGACTAAACATGCGAATAGACATTCCTATCTTTTCTATTTGAAACTTTAAAACATTAAAATGAGATAAAGTTATTAATTTGCCCTTTTTACCCCTATTGAAGTTGGTGAAAAAATAAAAAAGGAAGGTCAGCCTGACCATGACGATAATTTCTGGTACGAGTTGGAGGTCGACGACAATTTCTGGTACGAGTTGCAGGTCGATTCTTCGTCAACAATGACAAGCTTTCGAGTGGAACGAGGACCAATATATTGTGATAGCATAATATAGAAGAAGCTGGAATTTCAGAAAAATCTCTCATGAGGAGAACGAATGTCAATCTCCTGGGTCCAACCAGCTCAGTCCTGGATCTTCTTCAACAGAAATTTGTGACCCCAAACCGGTGATAATTTCTTCATCGGCGGCAACTGGGAAAGAGTTGTTGCGAGAGTGATTTATTGCAATTACGCACCTTCTTCATCTGGTAAGGTTTAAGCTTCCGATCTTAACAGGGCAAACCAATGCAACAAAAGAACAACGATGAGAAGAAGCCATGAAACTTTGTTTGAGATTAAAATTGTTAGTTTCCATTATCAGTCTCATGACTGTTATCTTCTTAACCTTCATGCAAACAGACGGAAAATAAAACATTTCACTCATCTCTCTCTCTCTCTCTCTCTCTCTCTCTCTCTCTCTCTCTCTCTCTCTCTCTCTCTCTCTCTCTCTCTCTGTAGTGCAACCATATATTTACATGATCTAAGTAGACATACCACATGCCAACACCATCCAGAAATTGGAGGAGATAAAAGCGAAGAAAACAGAGAGAGAGAGAGAGAGAAAATAGAAAGTAGACTAACAGACAAATGGCTGAACATCAAAACACATCCAACTCCAAACCTCCACTTGTTCCCTTGCATTCTCGATCTCCATTATCTCTTCTTTTCTCCTTCGTCCATCCGTACTAGTCATACCAAAAGCACTGCTCTTCTCCCAAGTCCTATTCAAAAACCAAACCCACCTCTCTCCTCTCTCTCTCCACCAGGGAAGGAGAAAGGAAGCCAAAAACACCCTCCCATGGCATATTGATCAAGAGATATACTAAAATCATCTTAACAAACAAAAGGTAAAGGCTTCCCAGGTAGAAAAACGAAGGGAAAAAATGATAGATTATGAAATGCTACAAGATTGCTCTAGCCGAAATGCAAGCATCAAAGATTTGGGGGCAGACTGAAAACAAGCATCAGTGATGGGTTTTCGTTGGAAGATGCAGCAGGATCAGTTGAAGAAGAAGGAGAAATGAGAAGGAAGAAAAAAAAATGAGAAGAAACAGGTTTTGGTTTAGTTTTACCGAGAAGGAAGTAGAAAGTACATGTGTTTTTAGAGGAAGAAGAAGTACTGCGTTTTCAGAGTTGTATAGCGTTTTTTTAAATAAAGAGCCCCATCTGTGCTTGTCCACTTGGAAACCATCCAATGGATGCAACACCTTTGTGTTTCATTTTGGAACGCGATAGACGAGCTTGCTCCTCTTCTTGGACTCTCTCTTACTTTGGCCATGACGGCCCCACTCCCTATCTTCTCTCCTTCCTATTTCTTCTCTTTCACTTTTCTCCCATAATCCCTCTTTTTTTTCCTAAAATTTCTTTACCTTCCCCTCTTCTCAAACTCTCTCTCACCCTACCCATCGATAGCCTATCTTCTCTCCTTCCTACTTCTTCTCCTTCACTTTTCTCCCATAATCCCTCTTTTTTTTCCTAAAATTTCTTTACCTTCCCCTCTTCTCGGACTCTCTCTCTCACTCTGGCCAACGACAGCCCCACTCCTTATCTTCTCTCCTTCCTACTTCTTCTCCTTCACTTTTTTCTCACAATCTGTCGTCGACCACCAACAAGGGTTTCACCGTTGCAACTCGTCGAGGAAGAAAGGTATCGAAAGAGAGATTTTCTTTTTTTTTACTGTAGAAGATGAAAAGGGTTATATGAATTGATAAGTCAAGGTGTTTTTTACTTTGGGGACATTATGATCTTTTATTTTTAGAATAAGGGCATTATTGTCCTAATATTTACAACTAACGGGACTCTACTAATGGGTGGGGTCTCTTTGATTAACGGTGGAAAAATTTTGGGTGGTAGATGAGAAATTTAGAAAACTTTTGGGTGGTAGATAAGACTTTTGAAATTTTTGGGGGTTAAATCGAATTTGACATAGTTTTTGGGTGTTGGATGAAATTTTTTCAGAAGAAAACTATTGCATGTAACAAACATAACAAAATGGGTTTGGAAGGCCCATATCTAGAAGATCGAAGGCCCAACTTGTATGTTAAATTCCAACACCCCACTCAAGTTGGAGGTGTGGCAGATTGAAGGCCCAACTTGAAGACCAAGTTTTGAGAAGAGGAAGAACCCAAAGCTTTGATAAGAAGGTTCGCCGGTTGAAGATCGCTCCGAATATGCAATGTTTGTAACAAGCCACTTTGGATTGTTTCTCTAATCAAAATGACAGTCTAATTCTATGTGCTTCGTTCTCTCATGAAATACCGGGTTGGCTGCTATATGGAGAGCCGTCTGGTTATCACAATAAAGATGCATGAGAACCGGTAAGGAGATGCCAAAGGCCTCAAATAAACTATCTAACCATTTTTAGTCACATGATGCAGAATCATTGCTCGGTACTCGGCCTTAGCCGAATATCTTAAAACTGTGTGTTGTTTCTTGGTACGCCAAGTTTAGAGGCTTGTGCCAAGAAAAGTGATATAGCCAGTTGTCGAACGCCTTGTTAATGACAGCTGTCCCAATTAGAATCACAATAAATTGTAGTTGTTAAGGTGGAGTTGGCTACCATAAAAAGACCATGACTAATGGTGCCTTTAAGATAGCATAAACCTCTATGGGCTGCGAGTAGATGAGGGAACCAAGGCTGGGCCATAAATGGGCTCAAATAATGTACAGCTTAAATGATATTGGGCCTGGTAACAGTTAGGCTCTCTTTGGTTTGTATTATATAATATATTATGAGTTATTTGTGTTAAATCAATTATGATAATAGATTCTGAGTAATAAATAATGACCGTTTGGTACCACTAAACATAATACATTATATAATGAGAAATATGTTATAATGATAAACAACTAATAACCTATTTTGTAGATTATGCATTATATCTATTTATTTTAATTATAAATATACATTATAAATCATGCCAAACAATCATAAATTTCATAATGTATTACATAATACATTATATAATACAAACCAAAGAGAGCCTTAGGTAAATAAGGCACCCAACTAAACGGCGATAAGAGAATGGATCTTGCAATGACTCACCATCAATTGGTGAGAATTTCAAGTGCTGTTCCATAGGAAATGGACTTGATCGACACCCTAGAAAACCACCTTCTTGAATTATATCTAGAATGTACTTTTGTTGTGTGAGTGTAATGTCCATTTTGGAATTATGAACTTCAAGGCCAATAAAGTAACTGAGTAAGCCCAGATCCTTTAGCTGAAAATGGCCTAACAAATCCTTCTTAAATTGGCTGATATGATCAGAGTTTTTTTCGATAATAACAATGTCATCGATGTATACTAAAAACAGTGTGGTAAAAGAACCATTTGTATACGTAAATAGGGAATAATCTGCCAGTGACTGTTGGAAGCCCATAGATAATAATGCATTACTAAACTTTTCAAACCATTGACGTGAGGCCTGTTTAAGCCCATATAGTGATTTGCTAAGCCGACAAACCAAATTATTACCTAATTTCTCAAAACCCAATGGTATGGTCATGTAGACCGCTTCATCCAAATCTCTATAGAGAAATGCATTATAAACGTCTAATTGATACATAGGCCATTGCTTAGATGCTGCAAGGGTTATGAGAAAATGAACGATAACTAATTTTTCCACAGGGGCAAACATCTCGTGATGATCAAAACCCTCAACTTGTGTATAGCCCTTAGCTACTAAACGGGCTTTGTACTGTTCTATTGAATCATCGGCCTGATGCTTAATCTTGTAGAACCATTTACAACCAATGGGCAAATGTTCAATAGTCCATATATTGTTTGATTCTAAAGCAGCCATCTCTGTAGCCATTGCCTCTCTCCATAACGGATTTGTATTGGCTTGGGTAAATGATGTGGGTTCATTTTGAGCACAAATGGATGATAAGAAAGCAATAAAAGCCAGAGTATGATTAAAATAAGGTAAATAAGCATGTAATGGGTAAGCAGTACCTGGTGTAGAAGAGAGAATGAAGCGGAAAAGGAATATTATGCGGGCGGCTGGACTGGCGTGGAGGTACAACAGTTGGGCTCGGTTTGGGAGAGTATAGAATCTGAGTTTGTGGGCTCAATGGGTTGTGGAATGTTAAAAATTGGCTAGTGGGTTGGCACAGGGAGGTCTGTGGGCTATATGGGCTCAATGGGGGTGGGGGCTGTATGAGCTCAGTGAGATCAGTGGATTGGATGGGTTTAGGGAGGTCTGTGGAAACAACAGCAGCAATGGTAGTTGAATTAGGTTCAAACCGATATAGTCCATCATGCAGTCTCCCCACCCCCAATCATGCTCTTCATTACCAGGTCTTGGAAAACACAGAAAGATGGGAAAAATATTATTGTACAATGCAAAGCAGTAGTTATTTGATGACTGATAGCAAGTTAGAGGAAAAAGAAGGTACATGTAGAACATTATTCAGAGAAATGTTACTGGATAGGGTGAGAGGCCCACTATGTGTTACCGGAATGTTGACACCATTCGGTAGGCACACAGGTTGTTGCTGACTCAGGGGTATATACTGTTAGATTTATGTGGGCTTAATTAATTACCTAAACTAGTTAATTCAGTGGGAATCTGATTGACACGGTATAACCGGTTTGGTTTGGTTCGTCACATGGTATGAGATAGGTTTGGTAACCCTAATTCTATTGTGGGAAGGGTTTTAGGGTTACATCTGTATTCTATAAATACAGGGTTAGAGTCCCCACAGCCACGGTTAATCAGTTCTCTGCACCCATTAGCAAGAGACGTCAGGATATCCTCTGGAGGCTGTGGAAGACTGTAGCTGAGGGATTTCGATCAAAGTTTGGAGCGTCGTGGAACGTATGGAAATTAATCTCTTCAGAGACAGGTATGTCTTTATATTCATTGTTTATGGTTTCTCTATTGTGTTCTAGGGCTACTGTATGGATGGAGAATCAATTTCTTGGAAACCCTAAACTTATAATTTTCTAACAGTTGGTATCAGAGCCAACCATACAGACCTAGAATCGATGGAGATCGATTATAAATACTGATAATGAATGGTCAAATTAAAAGAGAAATTTTTCTCAAGTTTTGGATCGAATCTCGATCAGATCTATCGGAGTTTTCCATAGACGAAAATTTTTTCGACCGATAAAATAAATCAAGCTACATACCGTTGGAAAGGCCTCGAAGAGACGGAGCCGGCGATATAAAAATCACCGACGTCGGCCGCCGGAAGCACCGGCAGTCGCCGGTAGAATCCGCGAGTGAGATCCACTCGCGGGTGGGAGAAAAAAAAAAAAAAACTGACGGTGCCGAGTCACACCAGGTCGACTCGGTGCCGAATCGCTAACCCTAACGGGTTAGTTGGAGACTCAGGACGAGTCCACCCAACCCAGACCGGCCTACCAGAGCTGGTCCAGCCCGCGTAGACCCGACCCGAACCTGAACTTTCTGCCCGATGGGTTGATCCGACCCGGATTTTGACCCGATGGGTTAACCCGAGAACCCGATTTTCTAGACCCGATGGGTGGCCCAAAAACCCCCTTTTTTGGCCCGATAGCTTGACCCGAAAATCCTACTTTTGACCCGTTTTACCCATTTGGTTGGACCGGATAACCCGGCGGTTGACCCTTTGAACCAGACTGTGGTTCGGTCTGCCCCAGGCTGGTTCGGCCTGGACCAAAGTAATAATAAAAAAAAAAAGTGGAGAATAAAAAGGGAATATTTAGTTTGGTTGAGAGAACCAAACCGATTTGGTCAGACCGAATTGAACCAACCCGAACCGACCCAGACAGGGTTTTCTTATAAGGGCATGTTTGGTTTCTGTATTTTAAACAAAAGAACATCAAACAGTGATTCTGGGAGCTAGGAATGTCGGATTGACCTCCGGTTTATTTCGTTGGACTCCATTTTTAATGCTCTTCAATCTGATATATATTTTGGTACATTTTGATGCATTGAAAAATATGTTATTTTGAAAAAATGCCCTATGGGAACTCGATTTATAATGTTTTTTCTGATTTTTCTTAAAGTTATTGTACAAAATTGATTGATTGAGCTAATGTGCATGTTTATGTGAATGTTTAGACTTGTAAGATTATATTTTAAAGCATTCATGGTTAAATAAATATCCCACATAAGCTGCAGTTTAGGATTTGTTCATATCATGGTGGAACTTGGTGTGACCACCAAAGTGGCAACCTTGTTTTATTATGATGTGTTCAAATTCTAGAATATGTATTTGTAAATGCTTCAGTTTTGATAATGTTCACCCAAAGGTGACATTGTCTAAGTTTATTCAAATTATGATTTATAGCTATTGTGTGAGGATTATGGTGTGACCACCAAAGTGGCAACCTTAGTTCTATCATAATATGCTCAAATCTAGCATTTATGCATTTACAAACTACTGTAAGGAAATATAGTGTTCACACAAAAGTGACACTAACATAAACTCTCACTTTTATGGATGCAGCAAAGAATGACACTGTCCACCCAAAGGTGGCGTTGTCAAAGAAAATAAAGAACTCATGCACATGGTTGAAGGATTGTGGCTTTAGGGGTCTTCATCCACCCAAAGGTGATGAGATTTTCGAAAGTCATTATCTCTTCGCAATTATTGCACAGATATTGAAAGGACCAGTGCACATATTGTCCCAAAGGATGTGTGTGTAGTTTGGTTGACTTTTCAAAGATATTAATTAGCTTGCACATGTTATGTATATATATTCTTGCTAGCTAATTTTATTTGGTATTAATCGTAGACTTACAATTGTTTACATTGTTGTGGACATGTAATGATTAAATATCTTAAGATGCCTGTCTTTGGCTGCCAGTTTTATGAATTGGCATGGAAACTACAAACTAGTCTAGGATTGTTTAACCTAGATGTACTCAACAGAAAAATTGTATTCTGATCCTTAGGGTGTTCAGTCCTTAAGATCAAGTAAAGCAATGTTCAGATGAGAAACATTGAAAAATGATATTTTCCGAGAAATCCAAAGAAAGATTTGATTTTTCAAGAAGGGACAGAGAGATGTTTTATTACTCAAGTCCATTAGTATCAGTTTTTGATGATAAGAGATGGTATTCGAAATGTGAGGAAATACAAGGTAGAGCTGTTAAGTATTAATGATAAGCTCAAGGATAAGTGAAAATTTGTAGGTTCATTAAAACCTATGTAAGTGACATTTTAGACTTTTCACTTCCTCACAAGAATTGTATAGTCAGATCCTGGTGACCTATAGTACTCAAAAATATAGTGAACCCTAAAGTAAGAGAACTAAGGATAAAAGTTCAAAGAAAAGAGAAAAATATGAATGCCAATGTCATAGTACATAATATATACCCAGACAAAGGCAAGTTGTAAAAATGGTAGGAAAACCCATAGAAAGAAAATATTTTTTCATGGAACAAAGAATTAGACATTAAGAAACTACAAGATAAAATGGATCTAAGTAGAATAAAATTCTTCTAGAGTGACTCAGAAGGGACATGTAAAGAAAGATTTATATAGCTGGACAGCTTAAGTGAAAAAGGAATAAGGATTATGAAACTTCTGAGCAAAAAGGTGCAGTATATTGGATACCTAAGCATTAATCTTTAATTTATTCTATCTTTAGAAGTTAAACTGTATATTGTAATCTTCCACCCTAGTCATAAGGGTTTATGACTGTTGTCCAAAGAAAGATTAGAAAGAATAATATTCTAAAATTCTCCTTCCAAGGTTTATTACATGTATATATGTGAGAATTAATTAAAAGAGAAGATGACAAGATAAACGTGAAGGTTATTCACAACAAGGATTTATTAGAATTTATGGACATCGAGATTTCATCTAGGATTTCTTGTCACAATTTAGTCTATGGTTGTTTTTCAAATAATGAAAAATTAAGGTGGAAAAACTTTTATTAAAGGAATTGAAACTATTGGATCTGAATGAGAGAGTTTTGGGAGATCATGTGATACTGGTCTATTCCCTAGTAAATTTAAGCAAGTGTTTACAAAAGCCTAAGAATGTATTTGATCCTGTAAGGAAAGAATTGATATTGCAGCCTATATTATTAATATAATGCATAGTTAGTCAGTTCCAGTTTAAGTTATCTTCTTGTTTAAAACTGTAGAACTGACAAGGTTTCATAACACTCGTATGAGAGTGATTATTTTAGGACATTGAGTTTTCATATTATGAGATGTCAAAATAGACCCAAGAAACTTAAAGTTTGTTGAGACCACCTGAAATGGGTGTGAAGCAACCAGTTGAGATATCAGAAATGCTTCAGCCATAGTAGTAGAGCCAGATGAGGCAATGAAGAGATATACTAGACCATGTAAATCTATGATTTCATCCAATCACATGTTGTACTTCAAAATAGATATTTTTGGTGATGGGTAAAAATGAAGATCTTAATGATTTTGAGCAAGTTGTTAGTAATGAAATTGCTCTTGAATGTTTAATGATCATAAGGGATGTGTTGTTGTCTATGAACAATAACGAGACTTGAAATTTATGCTTTTGTCAATAAGCGGTGTACTCATAGGCTAAAAATGGATATACAAAGAAAATGTGTGATTCCAGTGGGAGAATTGATTGCTACAAAGTAAAATTTATAGCAAAGTGGAATCACACAAAGGGAAGAGAAAGAGAACTTCAAATTTTGAGGTTTATTTTGGAGTTGCATCAGGTAGATGTAAAGATCATTTTGATCAAAGAAAATCTTGAAGAAAATATTTATATATTTTAATCACAAGGTTTTGTGGTAAGGATAAAGAAGATATATTTTAAAGACTTATAAAGTCAATCTGTGGATTAAACGGGTATCCGGATAATGGTATTTGAAGTTTAACAAGGTTGTATCTTCTTTCAACTTTGTTGAGATTGTCATTGACCATTGTATATATCTATAGGTCAGTGGGAGTGGATTCATTTCCTTGTCATGTGTGTTAATGTTTTTCATTGGCTTGTAGTGACATGGTTTACTAGTTGAAATCAATGTTTTTCTGTCTGATAACTTCAACATGTAAAACTGTATGAGCAAGTACCTTTGTACTTGGAATTGAGTTTGCTCGTGACAGGAAAAATAAATTCTAGATTTATCTCAAAGTATAAATATTGTTCGTGTTTTCGAATGGTTCAGTATGCATGTATAACTAGTAAGTTGCGGATGCTAAGATCAGTAAAGGAGATAAATTGACAGAATTGTAGACAAAGAATGATACTAAGTATTAGCATCTACAATGCAGTAGAGAGCTTGATATATGTTTAAGGTTGTAATCTTTTCATATAGCCTTTTCATTGAGTGTCATAGGATGTTTTCAGTTGGATGCTGGTATAGCTTACTGAACAATGGGGAAAAGGAAGGTCATGCGGTATATATATAGGACCAAAGATTATATGTTCATTTATAGAAGTAGTGACACTCTAGGCTATTTTGATGTAATTTATAATGATTGTATTGATGATAAGAAATCAACATCAAGGTTCATTGTCATGGTGATAGGGTTTTGTAACTCTATATAAAGATAACAAGCAAGATATCTTGTGTGAAAATTTATTCTCTATTTTGGAGATTATAAACTCCACTTCTAAATCTATTGAGATGTATTCTGACAGTGGTTCAGCTGTGTTCTTCTCAAAGAATAATATGAAATATAGTATTTCAAAGTATAATGGAGATCGAATCTCTTGAAGTAACAAAGATGTCAAAAGATTTTATATCATTGTAGATTCTCGGACGAAGGTTTTGTCAGTGGGAGTCTTTAAGGGACAGTATGCCCAATATAAGAATGGTTGAAAACAAATAATTTTTTCAGAGGCTTAAGTGGCCAAAGATCTGGGAATCAGTGGGAGTCTCTAGATATGCTTAATCAGTGGGAGACTCTTTATGTTTATACTTGTGTTTTCACATTGCTTACTGTGTTTGATTGTATTACTCATGGTTTGATGGGTATAGTTTTTGTAACTATGATTTTGTTTACATTAGCATTTGCGTTATTGCTATTTTGCATACATAATTATGTGTTTGACATGTCACAGATATGAGGCAGTATTTAGCCAAAGTTTCAAGGCAGTATTTAGCCAAAGTTTCAAGGCAGTATTCAGCCAGATATATAAGGCAGTATTCAGCCAAGATAAGAGCCGGTATTCAGCTATGCAATAAAATTCACTTATTCAGCTACCCCCCATAATAGTTTCAAAACATCACTACCACCCATACTTTTCAAAAAACATCACCTACCGCCTAAACGTTTACCACTGTTAATCAAATAGATCCACTCTGTTAAATCAGTCTCGTTAATTGCTGATGTCATCCAAAATTGATTTTAAATAGGACAATTGTACTCTAAAGGATACGTTGAAAGATAATTTTACCCTCCTCACTTAACGTCTCTTAGAGCAAAGAATTTTTCTCATAGGCTTACCTCTCTCTCTCACCATGGAGTCACCACGCAGACTGCCTCGTTGCTCCTCCCAAGGTGGTGGCACCGCTACCTTCCCTACCTCTCATGCGCTAGCAGCTTCTGCTTCAAGACCTCAGTCTGGTCCAAAATCGGTGGATCCGTGAGATCTAAAACATTCTAAAACATGTCCCAAGCTCAATTCCATTCTCTTGTTACTGTTTTGGATTTATGCAAATTAAATTTACATCTGATACGAGATTGTCTTGGGCGAAGTTGAATGGCATTTGAAACGATTTGATTTTATGTTCATGTTGGTGAGGTTATCTGTAGATTTGAGAAAGGTTTCTCATTGAAAGGCAAGTTGTCTTGTTTGGAATCAAAACCCAAAACCCTAGAAATCTGTAATTTTTTTTTCGTTTCTCTGAAAAAAAAAAAGACACCAATCTGCCTTTCCTATGAGCAACAGCGACGATGCAGCACGCACCCAGTCGGAGTTCAAACGTTTGCAATTTTTTTTTTTGTTTCTCTAAAGATACTTCAGATCTAGCCTGAAGGTTTTCTTTGAAGGTATCCTCTGTTTTCTTCAGTTAAAGCTTCACAAAATTCTTCTTTTAGTTAAAATTCTTGTTCATTTTTTTTCTTCTAATGCCCCCTATCATTAGAGCTCTAGTTTTTTTTTCATTTCTCTCTCTTTCTCTTATTTCCTCTTCCCAAATCCCCATCCATTTTTTGCTTTCTTCTATGGAAAGAAAGACAAAAAAGGAAGAAGAAAAGAGGTCTGGAAATGGCCTGAGTTTGTATTCAAATGTCTGCAATTTTTTTTTTTTTGTTTCTCTGAAAAAAACAACACCAATCTGTCTTTCCTACGAGCAGTGGCAACGATGCAGCACCCAACCTTAGCAAGATCCAAGCAGATGTCCAAGTTCAGAGGAAGCTCTGGTCAACATCACTACCTTTCCATCTAACCGACACCATGGAATAATATAGCCTCCCTCATTGTGCTATCGTCATCTCTCTTCGCCTTTCTTTAATTTTTTTTTCTGTCGATCAATCCAATCCCATCTTAGAAATGGGATTATATAGCCATTTGAACTATGTATCATCGGATTCAATCCCTATTCTTATGGTTGTAGTCGTAACTAATTGCGTGGGCCATCTGCGATCCTTTCTTATTGGGTTTTTCCAATCGATAGGGTTTTCTAGATTGGATATGGTGGATGAGGTCGGCGATGGATTGTTTGGTGCTGTGGGATCGGGCTTGGCTAAACTAATCGTCTTGGCAGAGCAGCTCAACGGCAATCGGGTCTTCTCCTATAGTGAGTGTGGGGAGAAAGAAGGCGGAGCCACTGCCGGTGGTGGTGGATTTGATTCGTATTGTGTGGTGTGTTTTTGTAAGTTCAGGAATGGAGAACAGGTCCGATTGGAGGGAGAAGGGTTATATTAGTAATTTTACTAGCTTTTAAAAATTTTCAATTAAAAACAAAAAGGGTAAAAATGTCTAATGCTGATTTCCGTCTCCTCCGTCAGTTACTTGGGTGTAGTTGATGTTTTTTGAAAGGTGTGGGTGGTAGGCGATGTTTCGAAACTATTATGGGGGGTAGTTGAAATTAATCCTTCACATATCTTGTATCTGAGAAAAAGATAACTGGCATGCATATGTGCCATGGTCCAACCTATCACAAATACTTATTTGCAAGCAGTAACTCATGTTGTTTATCTAGTAGCTCTTCACAGTAGTTTTTCCCAATCCATGTGTGTAGAACCTTATATGCGAACCCCAAGGGGTTAACTCGGTAAAAGATCAGCTCCTCAAGATGTCATGAGTTCAACTCTCCTTGGGGTCTATCTATCCACCTTTTGCTGCTCACAAGATCATTAACCTCTAGAGTGCCTCCATTCGAGTGTTGGGTCTCCCCTTTTGCTTCTTCAATAGCCCCTCCCCTCAATTACTCATGTTTGTCTCACTTGAGATTATAGGTCTAACAGCATGGATTCACAGTTGAACTTAGCTTGAGTTAGCAGAGTTGGTCCAAGCTCTACCTGTACTGAAGAAAACTCGCAATCAACTACAAATGCCACATGCAAACCAAAAGGTCAGTTTTCGTCAACCCTGGAGTAGCACTATTAATTGCCATAAAAAAGAACAAAAAAAAAAGAAAAAAAAAAGAAATACAACCAAAGGTTGTGAAACAATGTTTAAAGTATGAGAATCGCATATCCTATCCATTGCTATTGATACTGTGAGGACAAGGAAAAAAATTTGGCAATTAAATTTATCCTCATTTTTAAAATTGAGTTAGCATTTTGTGAAAGTTGTCTACCCTTATTACACTCAAACTGGGATCTAGAAAGTTTTCACCTTCAGATCTCATCCACTCATGCTAGTGGAGGGTAAGAAGACTAGAGTCGCCACGTAGATGAGGTCTAGGTCCTATAAATGATGTCCCTTAATGGAGGGATGCTAATGACTCGCACAAATGGAATGACTATCTCGTCTTACCAAAGGCGGGTAAGTGCCAAATTACGAGTTGAGAAGGTGTTAGGCACCCAACTCGTCCGATTGAATAGGTCTCCCTAAATCCTATCTTTTTCTTATACTTTATGAACACTTGGGGCTATCTAAATACATTACAAGGAAGAAGGGGGAATTCTAAGTTGATCTCTAATTCTTTGCTAACTATGCATGACATAAGCCAAAAGTAAGCGAATTAAACAAGAAAATAATCACAAAATGAATTAAAGAATTTAATGAATAACCTAATCATACATCTAAAGAAAGGAAAAATGATATACAACAGATGACCGAGGTCTGAGAAAATCCCAGACCGCCTACATATCCCTGTGAGGCGGAAGCAGACCAAACATAGTTCGGATGGGTGTGTACGTACCAGGTGTGTGCAAGAAGGGACGCTCCCAAAATATTGGAACGCATCCCAAGCGATGGATGCTCCCATAATCATCGAACACATCCAATGGTGAGAGATGTCCCCACAATAATGGGACCCATCTCAGTTTTGAGGTACTCCCTATCACAAGGAAGTCTCCTCGGTGAGGTAATCCCATAATACATGGAACTTACCTCAATTTAAGTGTGTGTGTGAAAATGATGCTCCCAAAATATTAGAACACATCCGAAGGATGAGATGCTCCCACAATGGTGGAACACATCTCGGTGTAGAGGTATTCCCTTCCACAGGAAAATCCCTTCGCTGAGGTAATCCCATAATACATGGAACTTACCTCAATTTGATCGAGCGTGGAGTGACCAAACTCCCCCGTAGCCTACGTATCCCTCGAGACCTTTGTCCCTCCAGAATCAGGTCAAGCGTAGTTCCCATGGGTTGACGAGCCATGGACACGCATGGCAACACTCAGGAAAGGCCAAATGCCTCAGCTCCCCACACACGGGGTTCACTAACATCTCACTCATATCCCATATTCAAGATACCTAGGTGGACTGTCTGTCGGGCCACCAATCCTATGCATACATCTACCTAATCGTATATTTTCATTAATTATGCCTTTGTACAAATGAATTCTCACTCACTCTTGGATCCAATCCTAAGGTTGGGTGGGCCTCATTCTAAATGGGCCCACTAGGGGTTGGACTCTTTGGAGTCCCCTAAACAATTACATAGTTGGATATCACAGTCATTCATGTGGGGCCTGTGATGCACCCATGCACAATGTCCCTAAACATACATCTATTACACTAGGTGTTCAAATGGGGATACTCTTTTGGGGTGGGAACCACATGTTGACATAAGCATCTACTCCAAATTGGGCATACATACATGTTATGATGCAACCATGATGTAAAGTAATCAGTTTAAACTAAGATGAAACACATGAATTGTATTGAACATGGCATACTCATACTCGATCACAAGATAGTTTATAGCAAAAATAATGTCATATTAACCATATGGGCCGAATCAGTTTAGCACAACCAAAACCAACTCAAGTGAAGATGGAATTCAACTCAAACCAAACAAAACTAAACCAACTTGATATGCACCGGCGAGATTGAACAATAGGATGTCGCGAGGTCGACGATGACGATCATCGTAGGATGTCGCAAGGCTCTCAGGTTGATGATGCAAGTTCTCACAGAATCTCGCGGGGATGACCGACGATGATCGTCGCAGGGTGTCGCAAGGCTCTCTGGGTTGACGATGATGATCGTTGAGGGATCTCGTGAGTATCCGATGCTGAGTGCGAGTTGCAGACAGTATGAAGGATCGTCGATGGTCGCTGGGTGCAGGTTACAGACAGGTATGAGATGATCGCTAGGTGCGGGTTGTGGACAGTATGAGGAATGGATTCTAGGTGCGGGTTGCGGACAGTATGAGGAATGGTCGCTGGGCTGTTGAGTGCGAGTTGGGGACAGATGGTCACTGGATGAAGGTTGCGGATAGGTATAGGATGGTCGCTGGGCTGCTAGGTGCGAGTTGGGGACAGATGGGCAGGGAGTGCTGGTGTGCGGATAGATGGGCAGGGAAGAATTACTGGGAGCGAGTTGGGGACAGATGGGCAGGGGGTGCTGGTGTGCGGACAAATGGGCATGGGGGTGTTACTGGGTGCGAGTTGGGGACAAATGGTCAGTGGGGTGTTACTGGGCACGAGTTGGGGACAGATGGGCAGGGAGATTTCAAGAGAAAAAAAGAAAGGCCGGCCTTCAAAAAAAAAAAAAACTCAAAACGCCCTTCCAAAATGTGAGCATCGTTGGGGTATTTATAGAAGTAGGAGGTTGGATGAGGAGAGGTGAGTGGGGATTGATGGAGATTGAAGTTATGAGGGAGTATGGGAGGTGGCCGGATTTTAGGGAGAAGCGGCGGAGGGATTTGGGGGTATGACCTGGTCGACGGATAGAGGGAGGTGGCTGTACCTCCCTCACACTTTCTCTCTCTGTCTCTCTCTATTCTCTCCCTCCTCAGCAGCCTCGTTGGGTGACGAGCTCTTAATGGGAGATTCTCCAAGCAGCTTGTAGGTAGGTTGGCGGTTGGCTCAAGAAGAAGCGGTAGCGGCTGGGGAGAAGCTAGGTGGTTCAGCCGATTTTGGGGAGGGATTTCAGGGGACAGGTGGGAGTAGCAGCATGGTCTGGCCGTGGATAGAGGGGGGTAGGTGGTAGCAGCTTGGTCTGACCGGCTGACAGAGGGAGGCAGGTGGCTGCCGGCTTTTGGGGAGGGATTTCAGGGGTATGGGTTGGTCGGCGGACAGAGGGAGGTGGCAGTACCTCCCTCTCCTTCTGTCTTCGTCTCCTTCCATCCTCTCTCTCTCTCAGTTTCTCTCTTTCTTACTCTTTCCCATTCTTTCTCACTTTTTCTCTTTTTTACCTTTTCTTTCACTTTCTCTCTCACTTTCTCACCCTTTCTCACTCTTTCTCTTTCTCACATTTTCCCTCACTTTCTCTCTCACCAACAGCAAAATTCAGCTCGTTCAAAGGTGGCAAAAATGGGGTGCTGACAGATACCAATACAATACGATAACTATGACACGCTATGGTCGATAGTAAAAAGTTGGAGACTCATTTTTCAATTCTTTCATATTTGATACCAATACAATACAATAGCATACATGTATCGTATCGATGACTATCCATTCCAATACAGTCAGTACGATACAATACGATACCAAGGTATGAAAGCCTCAACTCAACCAACCCAACATGGGGTTGTGGTTTCCAAACCCTTCTCACTTTACATTGGAGATACACACCCCCATATGAATAGTTTCCTCCCGCATCAATTTATGGTCAATTTATGGTGGAAAATTAAATTGAATTAAATGTACTACTCTCTAAAACAAAGACCAGAGAAAATACAAAGTACTCATCCTTGGCAATCAAAATAAGAAGTTTACTTTCCATCAGCTAGTCTATAAAAACGTTTGTGACTTGCCATGGTTGGGGTTGCATGTAAGTTAATCAAGGCAAGAAAAGATTGTATTAATGTCTATTGTCGTCTCAAACCGGATTGGTCTTTAGCTCGTTTGTAACTCCTACAAAAGGGAAAGAGGACACCGTAGTGATGGTTGGGTGAAGACACCCTTTGGCCACTCCGATGCCTAACTTAGTTCGAGGGACAAGCAGTATGGGACATGTAAGAAGGACTGTCCCTTTGTATTAAGGGGATTCGTGTAGCTAACTTGCTCTGAGCTTGAAAGCTAGAAAATTTCTATGTGTTTACCTGGGTATGCTTCCTCTATTTATAGGTTGATAATGACCTTGACATGGGAGCTGGACATATCCTCTGTCGTGGCGGAATGCCCTCCCTGGAACGTGATTTACTCCCATTGATTTGGAGATCAGGTGATCTTCTGCTGAGTCATTCGGACAGTGAGATCTCTTTTTTAGCATTCCATTAACTTCCCCTTGGCGGATATCTGGGGGGAGTTTGATCTTAAACTTTATTTGATGTGAGTCACACTCGTACTTGACAATATAGATGGCCTATGACATGTGGATCTATACAACAAGGTCTACTTGGAGGGGTGCCGAGACTGCAGTGTTGAAGCGCTGTCGAGGCCTCCATATTGGTAGGGTGTCGAGGCTTCTGTACTGGCGAGGCTCCGAGGTCCATGGGTCCACGAGGCTCCTAGGCCTTCTAGGGCATAAGGCTCCGAAGTCTCAGGATAGTGATCCCGCGAGGCCTGCATGATAATGAAGCTCCGAGGTTCTTCACTATTCTCATTGGTAGTTCCAGTTCATCAGGAGCTGCTTTTGTCTCTGCCCTCTAAGGTTGGTAATGTGAGTGGGGCCCTCCTTGTTTGGGCTTTAGTATACACGTGTCAAGACCTGATTGGGGAAGGCGTATCTTCCCATATCAAATGCCCCTTGCCCTCGCCTGCTTCTTGAAGAAGGGGAGAGTAATATGTCTTCCTTCCATTTTCGAGGCCTCCGAGGCTTCTTCATGAGGAACTATAATAGTTTTTTAGCGGAATTTTCAAAATTTAAAGTTGTGGGTCCCGCCACCCGCCTTATTTTCCTTCGATCATTCTGTCATGTCGTAAACATGGCCGTTGAGTAGCGAGTGGGGTAAGCCACGTGTATTCTTACGTTTTCAACCCAACGGTTATTGCCCTTTTTGTAGGTTACTAGCTCATTATGACCTACGTTCGGATTTTTATCCGAACGAATGGTCCCTAAATACTGTTCATCTTTTCTTTTTTCTAACTTCTTCTCGATTTTCTCTGGTTTTTCTTGCTATTCTTTCTTTGTTTTTCTCCGCACAGCACTTCATTGATACTCATCGCACATAAGTAAGTACGGGTAGGTTTAGGAATCCCAGCAGTAGAGAATAAACTAACCTTGAAGAGGAAGCTCAAGGCTCGGACGCTGCTAGGCGTCGTGGCCAGGTTTCCACTTCTGTCACCATCCCTCTTGTTATTATTGAGGAAGGAAGGGGTTGGTGTCACACCCTAATTCTGGTCTAACCAAAATGGTGTGATGAACCGCCAATAAACCAACGGTTCACCCAAGATCTCGTATAGGTCGTACCCACCATACCAAACCATACACACATTCCACATTAATAATCAAAGGTAATAAACAAATAGTGAAAGTCTTACAGATAATGAACTGAGAGTCTAACAGTGATAAATAAGTATTTAATCCAATTATCTTCAAACCACAAGACATAAAAATAAATAATCAATTACATATCTGATGTTTAAATTAGAACTAAACTTAAGCAAAAACACATTGGTTGCACTCGCATGATGAATCATGCGTATCTTGTTCAGCTTCTATGTCCATTGCAGCAACGTGTCCATACGTCGGCGCATTCATATATTCTTCAACAGTATGACCTGCATCATCAACTAAAAATATTTGACGTCGAAAGAGTGAGCACACATCACGGCTCAATGAGCAACAAAACAATGCAATAAACATATGCATGCATTCAATTCATATCTTTGGTCTAGTTTATAAGTTTGCAATATGCTATAGAAAGGTTTGGTGGCCGCCGCACCTCTATACACGAGTGTGTAAATCCGCCCTATAGATCAAACACCATTGTCGTCCCACATGCACCCACCATGGAATAGAGATAGAGCTAAAGTGTCCAGATCAAACACCGCTAACACTTCCTCTAATGCCCTACCCATACCAACACATAAGCCCCTATTGGCGAGGGCTTGCAAACTGGGCTCGCAACTAACAAATCCTAATGCCAAACAGTGTATCCAAATCCTCACCCCAGCATCCCTCAATACGTCCATAGAGATAGAGCTAAGGCCCCCCGACAGAGTCAAAGACCACACGGTCCGAGACCACCTCCCTTGATGCCCTACAACCTAATAGTTCTGCTAAAGTAATGGTGATACGATGTTGTTAGTGGGCAAGACTTGAGTAGAGATAGAGCTAAAGTCTAGTGACGAGGTCGAAGACCACCATGCCACGTCCTCCCCCTGATGCTCCACTCGCATCCAACACACCAACCACACATATATATTCACATGCCTATTCTTAGCATCATCATCATCATCATGTTATAAATAACAGAATTAAATATGCATGATCA
The DNA here is from genome assembly GCA_028583415.1 of Protea cynaroides. Taxonomy (NCBI): domain Eukaryota; kingdom Viridiplantae; phylum Streptophyta; class Magnoliopsida; order Proteales; family Proteaceae; genus Protea; species Protea cynaroides. Next base: position 76,089,417 of record CM053271.1, read on the forward strand.
GTAATAGCAGAAATATTGGATGACATGTGAGATGCACATTACAAGCATACAAGCATAGAATCAATCATGGCATTGGACTCAAATAAAATAAACAGTTTGTTATTAACCAATTCGTTTAGGTCTTGTTCCCTCACCTGTTAGCAATACTCGATCTCCTTCCAAGCCTTGAAATTCTCTTTGAATTGATTTAAAAACTTAAAAGTTATATGAATTTAAGTTAGGGTTCATATGTGACATGTTACAGTAGTCAAAAATCAAAACAGAGCACTGATAGGTGTCTGATTGGTCCTATGGTCTCATACTGTATCGACCTTACTGCCTACGATCGATACCCTACGGTCGCATATGGTGCGACCGTAGCTGCGACCATATGATTTCTGAAATCTTCCCGAATGCCTATGGTCGATCCTCTGGTCATGCTATGGTCGACCGTAGCTGCGACCTTGAGATTTCTAGTCACAAACTACATGCAATTTGTTCTTCCTAGGTCAGTTCTTCTGATCTTTAATGGGGTTTATTCTAAGGTCATCCTATGGCCATCATTAGTAGTTTCTTATCAATCCTAATCATCAAATTCATTCCTTATGGTTCTCCTTGGGATTTTCTCAAGGAAATCACATAGATTATAATAGGTTGATATTGCCTATCTTCCATAGAAATCTTATTCCTTAGAATTTACATCTCCAAAGATTCGTTTCATACCTTTGCCTGTGATAGAGAGCCAATCTCTTCTCAGCAAATTCCTCTCCTTAGCTTTTTCTTCTTCTCCTTTTCTTCCTTCTCTTCCTTCTCTTACTCTAGGGTTTACTAATGTTCTAAAAGAGTTAAAAAGGACTGAGGGACATCCTTTATATAGAGGAAAACTCTCCATATAGAGTCCTTTTTCAATTAGGAAAGTAATCCCTTAGTTTTAGAAAAGTTTCCAAAACTCGGAGTCTGATCTGGGGTCTCACGGTCAATCATACGGTCGCATAAACCGTCGACCGTAGGGTCAAAATCATTGACCGTAGGGATCTGGATTAGAGATTTTTGTTTCCTTCCTTATGGTAGACCATACCTACCCAGGTATGCGACCTTAGGTATGTTTTCAATGTTTTTAACTCGATTCTCATACCTGGTTTGTGATCTATCTTCACACGCTTGGTCCACTTGGTCTAGGAATGATGGGAAGACCTGACACGACATGGTTAGACCAAGTTAGTGGAGTGCGGATCTTATAGTTGGCATAACAAGGTCCGGAGGGCTAGGGCTATTCAAGTTGCCCGAATACCGGCAGCAAACCCTAGCCCCCCACAGTCTTCTAGGGTCCCCCGTGGTACTAACTACTACGCCGGTAAGATGGTAAGTTGTATGACTCAGGCTCATCTAGATGCCATTAGGGAGCTTTATAGGGTCCTTGAGAACTTTGCCTTTATGCTACCAGAACCTGAGGATCGGATGTGTACTCCTCGCAATGACGTTGTTGTGGTGTATGAAGAGATGTTCCAGCTAAGGTTTCGGCTTCCTCCTCCCCCCTTTTACTTCGAGCTGTTGGATAGCTATAGACTGGCGCTTTTGCAAATACCCCCAATCGGTGGCGTAAGATTACTAGTTTTTTAGCTCCCTCGAGGCTGAGTGGTTTGCCTACTGAGGTCGTCATCTTCAAGAAGTTCATCTGTCTTGTCTCCAGAACACCTACTGCTGGGGACGGTTGGTATTACTTCTAGCATTGGAGTGATTCGTCTTATACCTCGGCCAAAGACGTCATCACCTCGCACTACAACTGGAAGTTCAACTTCTTTTTTTGTCTCCTGGGCTCCATTACCCAAGGACACTTGGCCTCGCAACATCTGCTCCAAGGTCATCTTGTCCGTAGTCAACATTGTCCCCCTGATCGGCCAGGACTTGAACGAGTTTTCCGAGGCAATCTGTGCCATTCCTCCCCCATCTGTAGAGCAGCTGACTGACCTCACATTCCTCCGGAATGCTGGGCTGGGTAAGCCCCATTTTTACAAGTAACTCCATCTTTTTGTTTTATTCGGCACTTGACCTTTCTTTTTCTGATTGACGGTGGACATCGGATTTGAGGATCTTGCTGCAGTCCTGATGGCCGAGAACCCACTGAAGGAATCTGATGTTCCTGAGGCCCAAATTTCCAGGGGTTCTCAAGAGGTCTGGCCGAGCTTGTTGGGCCTACCGAGGCGACTGGGGCTTCTTCCCCTATCATTGTCTTTTCTCCCTAGCAAATGGTTGCCGCAGCTGAAGGTGGTGCCGAGGCTTTGGGGATTGAGGGAGAATGCCACGGAGCTTTGGACTCGTGAAAAGAGGAAACACTAGCATGAGGAGAGGTCTGAGAGGAAAAAGAAGAAGAAGAAGAGATCCTCCAGGACTGAGGGAGAGCCTCAAGGTATATCCACTTAGCCTTTTTCTTTTTCGGCCTTCTGTTTTTCCTCGATAGTTTGGTTTTAACCTCTTTTTCTCTGTTTAGTTGTTGACCATGCTCTAGAGCAATCTGAAGAGTTCGCTCATCCTGAAAACATAGAGGATGACATGACACCTTTCATGCCCAAGGTCAACATATCCACCCGCCAATCGGCCCTACGAGCTTAGGAGCTCATTCGAGCTATGAGGCTCCTTGTGGATGAGTTAAATTACACCAAGGTGTCACTCAGCGAGGCTTTTCACCGCGAAACCTGCCATCACATTGAGGTAATTGTTGTCGTCGTTGCTTTTTGTCCTTAGCCATTTTCTATGTCTTGACTCTCTTCTTTGGTTGCAAACTGGTCATTTCCTACACCGAGCACGAGAGGCTTTTGTGACCTCGAGACCAGGCTAAACTTGGCTCTCCAGAGGATCTTTAGCATTGAGACTCACGGGGACGAGGCCTATGCCCTAGCCAAAGAATATCAAGAGGAGACATTGAGGTCTCAAGGTCGGGCAAAGGACCTCGAAGGCAGAGGTTAAGAAGTTGAAGGCAGACCTCAGGGAGGCTGATAATGAAAAGACCACGCTTCAGCAGGAGCGGGATGATGCTGAGGATAGAGCCAGAGAAGATCGAAAGTAGTATGATGGTCTGAGGGAGACTAGTGGACTCCTCGAAGAAGAAGTTCGGAACACCAAAGCCACTATTGAAGTTACAGAGAAAATTATTGAAGAAGAACATACTGCTCACAATGCTGCTCTGGCGAGGCTTGAGGCTGCTTCCAAGGTTCGGGTTCGGGAGGCAGGGAAAAAAGTCATGGTGGACTTCAAAACTGGGACGGAGTACAAAAAGACCCTGACGGAGTCTCTGCTGAAGTTGGTAATGCCGATGCTGACGGAGACTTAGGACTTCATCTGGGCAAGCTACCCTCAGTTTGACTTCTCACCAGTGAATGCCTTCAAGAGGCTCCTTGGTGCTGCTGCTTCTCCAAGGGCATCACCCCTTCTCACTCTGCCTTCACCTTCTGGCCAGCCCTCCTTTGTACCTCATGAGAAAGCTCCCGTAGATCAGTCTACCTCGATCGATCCTACGTCGACCTCTTAAGCTGATCAGGTTGAAGAAACTCTGCAAGTTCCTCCTTTTAAAGATGAGCAAGTTCCCCCCACGGCCTAGCGGTGATGAGAAGAAGAGAAATTAAATGAGATCTTTTAATCTCTCTCTCTTTTTTTTTTTTTTTTTTTTTGCTTCTTGCTTATACAACAATCTATTTCATGAATGGACAAGCTTTTCCTTTTCACTCTTCACTTGTGAATTTTTTATGTTCTCTGAGATTGACATTTTATCCTTAGTGTTTATCCTTAGTGTGTTTTATCCTTACTTAGGATAATTATCCACCCTCCAAGATTCGAGGCCCTTAGGGCAACCGAGGGTGTCGAAGATAACTTCTTCCAACTGAAGTTCATGTCGATAGTGTCAACCATCCTTGCTTTGGCACCTTGAACTGGTGCAGAAGCCAAAATTTTATCTTTATTTAGGATAATTATCCACCCTTCGAGCTTCGAGGCCCTTGGGGCAGCCGAGGGTGTCGAAGATAACTTCTTCCAACTGAGGTTCATGTCGATGTGTCGACCCTTCTTGTTTCAGCACCTTGAACTGGTACAGTAGCCAAAATTTTATACTTACTTAGGATAATTATCCACCCTTCGAGCTTCAAGGCCCTTGGGGCAGCCGAAGGTGTCGAAGGTGATTTCTTATGCTAAGTACACCATATTTCTTGTAACCAAGCATCTTTATCATTTTTACTTGATTTACAACACTTTATGAATAAAATTTTCGTAAATTCGACGCATTCAATGTCCTTGGGACAGTCTCGTCATCCATTCTTTGTAGGTGGTATGCCCCTATCCTCGTCGTCTTGACCACTTTATATGACCCTTCCCAGTTTGGAGCCAATTTTTCTTGTCTTTTTGGTTCCGAGGCTAAAACCTTCCTCAGAATTAGGTCGCCTACATGGAACAACTTCTCCTTCACCTTTTTGTTGTAATGATTGGCTATCCGAGCCTGGTAGGCAACATTCTTCAGGTGGGCTGCCTCCCTAACTTCTTCCAAGATGTCGAGGCCTATCAGCATATTTTCTCGATTTGCTTCTTCATTGAAGTTGGCTGTTCGAAGTGACCTGTGGATGACCTCGACGGGTATGACAACTTCTGCCCCATGGATGAGCACGAATGGTGTTTCTCCTATGGGTGTTTTATTGGTTGTCCTATATGACCATACGACACTTGGGACCTCTTCCACCCATATCTTTCTTTCTTTCGTCAACCTATCCTCTAATCCACTTTAGATTTCTTGATTTATCACTTCTTTTTGTGCGATTCTCTTCTTTAGTCCTTCGAGGATGGTTCTGTTGGTGACCTCGACTTATCCATTTGATTTGGGATGGTATACTAAGGTGAAGTGTTGGGCTACCCTGTATGTTTACAGAAGCCTCGGAATTTGTTTGAGTTGAACTGCTTTTCCTTGTTCTTAACCACTGCTTGTGGTATCCTATATCGGTAAACCACAGAGAGTTTGAGGAATTTGGTTACTTTTGAGGCTGTAATTTTGGGCATCGGCTCCACCTCTATCCACTTGGTGAAGTAGTCGATGGTCACAATTAGGAACTTATTCTACCTCAGTCCCATGGGGAATGGCCCTAGGATGTCCGTCCCCTATATGGCAAAGGGGATTGGGCTCGCTATTGGTTGCAGTGGTGTGGCTGGCTGGTGTTGGACCTTGGCATGCCTTTGGCACTGTATACACTTTCTCACATACTCCTTGCATTGCTTCATGATACTGGGGACGTAGTAGCCTTTCCTGATTAGTTTTTGTGCCAGGGTCCGACCTGCCTATTGACTGCCGCAAAATCCTTCGTGCACGTCCTCGATGGTGCCTCTCGCCTAGGATGGACACAGGCACCTCAGTAGAGGTAGAGACAAAGCTTTCTTATATAGTACATCTTCATATATGATGTACCATTTTGACCTGGTCTGTATCTTTCTCGCTTCTTTGCGGTCATCTGGCAGTATACCATTTTTCAAGAAAGCCAGGATCAGATCCATCCAACAGGGCTCGTCCGTGATCATATTGACCTCGGTCGTGGGTGTGATGCTCGGCTTGCCAAGCAGACTTAAGTATACTGAGCTATCGGCCACTGCTAAATTATTACTCAATAGCTTGGACAGCTCATTTGCCTCAGTGTTGTCTTATCGATCGATGCTTTGAATTTTGAAGCCTCAGAATGTCACCATGAGTTCTTTGACCTTTTCGAGGTAGGCCTACATTTTTTCCGCCTTCGCCTCATAGTCTCCCATCACCTGTTTGACCACAACCTGAGAGTCACTGTTGGCGGAGACGTGGGTGACCATAAGGCACTTTGCTAATTGTAGCCCTGCAATCAACACCTCGTCCTCAGCTTCATTATTGGTGACAGGGAAATCAAATTTTACTGAGCTTCTAATTTTGAAGTCTTCCGGGCTGATTAATACTACTCCTGCCCTAGCTTGATTTTCATTGCTTGCCCCATCTACAAATAGTGTCCAAGGTGGTGAGCTCGGTTCTGGAGTAGGGGTCGGTGGCCTTATTTGTATGGCTGTGTTAGGGTCGTCTAAATCATCCACCAGAGTACTCTCGATCAAGAAGTCAGCTAGGGCTTGGGCTTTGATCGCTGTCCTTGGCTTATAGTGGAGGTCGAACTCTCCGAGCTCTATGATCTAGTTGATCATCCTCCCTGACATGTCATTCCTCGCTAGGATCTTCTTCAGAGGCTTTGTTGTCAAAATCACGATCGTATGGGCTTGGAAGCAGGGTCATAACTTCCTTGCGATTGTCACCAGCGCCAGAGCATGCTTCTCTATGGCCTGGTACCGGGTTTCTGCATCCAGCAACATTTTACTCACATAGTATATCGATCGTTGAATCTTTTTGACCTCTTTGACTAACACTGCGCTTACTGCCACTGATGAGACAACTAAGTAAAGCTGGAGCTCATCTCCTGTTTATGGCTTGACTAGTATTAGTGGGTTCGTTAGGTACTTTCTTACCTCCCTGAAAGCTTGTTGGCACTCTAGAGTCCATTCAAACTTTTTATTGCTTTTCAGTATCTAAAAAAATGGCATGCATCAATCTACCAACCTCGACATGAAGCGTTCGAGGGCGGCGATCCTCCCTATCAGCTCCTACACTTGTTTTATATTCTTGGGTGGCTTCATATCTTGTAGGGCTTCTATCTTTGCAAGGTTGGCTTATATCCCTCGCTGGGATACCATGAATCCGAGGAGTTTTCCCAAGTGCACCCCAAAGGCACATTTGATCGGGTTCAGCTTCATATTGTGCTTTCGTAGCACCTCGAACGCCTCGCAGAGGTCGTCAATGTGTGTTCTCGCCTTGAGGCTCTTCACTAAAAAATCATCGACATATACCTCCATGTTCCTTCTTATCTATTCTTTAAAGATCTTATTTACCAGATGTTGGTAGGTGGCTCCTGCATTTTTCAGTCTGAAGGGCATAACTTTATAACAGTATGTCCCTTGGCTCATGATGAAGCTCATACTTTCTTCGTCTTCCTTACTCATTGGGATTTGATTATATCTGGAGTAAGCGTCCATGAATGAGAGTAATTCATGTCCTGATGTGGCATCTATCAATTGACCTATCCGAGGCAGGGAGTAACAAGCTTTAGGGCATGCTTTATTGAGGTCAGTATAATCAATACAAATCCTCCACCTATCCCCAGACTTAGGTGCCATTACAACATTAGACAGCCACTCGGGTTATTTGACCTCCCTAATAAACTCAGCCTGAAGGAGTTTTTCAACCTCCTTGTTTATTATTTCCTACCGATCAAGTGCAAAATTTCTCTTTTTCTGCCTTACAAGATGATGCTGGGGGTCAACGGCCAAGTAGTGTTCCATGAGGCTTCTGTCAACGCAAGGCATATCTGCTGTCGATCATGCAAACACGTTTGCATTTTCTCTAATGAAGGAGATGAGCTCGTCCCGGATTTTCCCTTTCATGGTGACACCGATTTGGAAGGTACGATCAGGTTGGTCCTCTGAAATTGGAAGTTGGACCAGTCATTCTGCTGGGGTCCCTCGGTGAGGGGCTCCTTTTTCAGGATCTGGGTCATCCCTTAGATCCTCCAAGTTGATGGAATGGACAGAGGCTTTCCCCTTCTTTTTGTTAGCTGTTTCTTCTCCTTCTATGAGGTTCGAGGCTCCTGGTATTCTCCCTAATTCAATGTCATAGCACTACCTCGAGATTTTCTAGTCTCTTCGACATTTTCCAGTTCCGTGGTCAGTAGGGAACTTGATAACTTGATAGCACGTTTGTAACGCCCCCAACTCAATGCCAGGTACGTCACAGCTAAGTTGGCTGGATTCAAAAGGGCTCAAGAGATAAACAAAACAAGCATAAATTAAAGGAAACTAGCGGAAGCTTAAACGACATTATTTAACACAGAAAGGGCTACATACATTACTTATTTTGGTGGCACCATTACTTAACATTCAAAACTTACTTACATGCATGTACCAGTTACACAGTTCTTGTTCTTTAAATACATACAAAAGCTTTTACGACAGAAAGAAAATGAGTCAAGCGGCCCTAGACACTTCTTCACCCAAGAGCTGGGTCAGCTGAATCAGGAAATCCCTCTGAGAGCACTCCACTTGTCTCTATGATCCATCATTAAAGTGACAGAGTGAGCTTATGCTCAATGAGGACAAATTATTTACTTACGACAACAAAATCACAAAGCACACGAAGTATTCAAACACGGACAATGACTTCCACATCATGGAAACACTTAACATACTTAGAATTTATCATATACTCATGGTGAATGCAAGAATCTCAGTTAAAATACTCCAAATAGCCCTAGGTAAGCTGGTCATCTATTTGCTGCAAGGTGCTTAACATTTGGAGTCATTAAGCACTAATTGATGTCCCTAACATCTCATCATGATAGCCGCATCTAATTTGACATCCCAGACGTCTCGCCCCAAAGGCGGTGAGTTCCCAGAACTCTTAGTCCTCTAATGGACTAGTGACATCCCAAATGTCTCGGCCTTAGTAAAAGATGGTGAAGTCCCAGACTTCTCGGTGCCACGCATATCCACTCATTATCTTACCCTTAATGAGAAGGGGCAGCTAACACAGGTTGCATTCATTTACAGTTCTTTTATCAGGTAATTTATAGTTCTTTTATCAGGTAATTCTATACATGAATACATATGCCTGTATTTCATCACATTCTTCATTCCTCACAGTCTTTCCCCCATTCATCTATATTCACTCATAATGGGGTCATCATCATGGATACCACAGCCATGAACATATTTCATTTAAATAACATCATATCATATTCCATATAGCACAGTCTTATCATTTTTTCAGCAATATCCCAAGAGCAAATTATCAAGAATGGCACACAACAACATTCCCAATCAAATGAACATCATATTAAATCCATCAATAGATACACACATCCAAATAAGAGCATAAATAAATAATTTCCCCTCACCTATTGTTGTTGAATCCAACCTTACACTTGGACAACAACTAGGATAGCTCTCTTTACCTTTCAATTCTACAAAATAAGAGATATAACTTAATTATTTCATTTTTAGCTTAGAACTAACTAGCTCATAATGAATTACAGGTTTAAAAACTATTTTTACACTGTTTCTTAAAGTCTGAATTTCTTTGGGGTTACCGTTTTCTAATGTTATTATTCTATGAGCCAACCTTTATGTTCAGGTTTGGCCAAAAAGGCTTGCTGGACCTGATTTTAGGTACATGTTTCTCTAAAGAATCTTAATTAGAAGAATTCTAGCTGTTAGTTACATAATTAGAAAATTTAACCATAAAATTTTAGGTTTCCTAAGAAATACTCTTCAATTTGTATCCCATAACACAAGCTGTCCCATACAACAAGTATTGACCAAGTACACCATTCAATTTCTCAGAAATTAGGGTTAGGGTTTATGATGAAACCCTAGGTGGCTTTCTCATTTAAGCATTTCATGAAACCAATGAAGGAAAAGGGAGGAACTTCACCTTTGAAAGACTGGTTTTAACCAGTTTCAGCTTTAGGGTTCTTTTCTCCATTTTTTTTCCTTCTTCGTTTCCCTTTTCTTCATTGAGCATGGATGGTAGAGAGGGATGAGAGAGAGAGAGAGAGAGAGAGAGAGAGAGAGAGAGAGAGAGAGAAAATCTTACCGGTCCTCTCCTTCTCCTCTTCTTCCTCTTCTTCCTCTTCTTCCTCTTCTTCTTCCTTTCCTTCCTCTTCTTCTTGTCCTTCTATTTGTTCTTTTCTGTTTTCCCTTCTTTCTTACATTCCTTTCTCCCTCTTATGTTATATATATATATATATATATATATATATAATATCAATTAATTAATTAGATTCTTAGTTATAATTAACATGACTAACTTACCCTTACTTAGGTCTTTATAACTCTAGGATTAAAGTTGATTAAATAAAATGTCATGGTATCCCTATAAATTAGGTACTTGTTATACTTAAACCCTTCTATTTTTCCAATTTTACATATAAGTCCTTAAGTTGAATTTCCCTTCCAATTTGTCTCCAATTTTTAAATTCTTTTATTTCCTCCCCGATCCTTCTATATTTTTCAATTACAATCAAATCCAACATTATAAAGTTTTATTTTAAGACTTACCCCACATCCAAAGAGCCAACCAATCCGGTGGGGCCCACCTGTTATCATAACCATGTAACTACACATTGTACATTATATAGTTACACAGTTCATAAGGAAAAATGCTAACTAACTAACTTCCAAAACAATTATATATATACTATTCATATATTATAAATTCCTACTCTCTGACCTTAGTTTGGGGGTAAAATTACTAAAATGCCCCTAAGAATATAATTCAGCAGAAAATTCCCAAAGAGGGAAGGAAAAATATGGGCAAATTAATATCATAGGAATTGGGGTATTACATCCCTCCTAAAAATAAATTTCGTCCTCGAAATTCAAAATCATACCTCAATCAGTGAGCAATTGGGGATATCTAGACCTCAGTTCTCCTTCTCGCTCCCATGTAGCTTCTTTTTCCGAATGATTTTGCCACAATACTTTTACTAAGGTTACTATCGGTTCCTCAGGTTATGTTGTTTCTGGTCCAAGATTCTTATTGGAACCTCGTCATAGGATAGATCTTCTTTTAACTGAAGAGGTTCAGGCTGTACCACATAAGAAGGATCACTAATGTATTTCTTTAACATAGATACGTAAAACACACTATGTACCCCTGAGAGAGCTGGTGGTAAGGCAATACGATAAGCCAATGGACCAACTCTCTCCAATATCTCATAAGGTCCCACATATCTTGGGCTCAATTTCCCTTTTTTGCCAAATCTCATTACTTTCTTCATCGGAGCAACCTCTAAAAACACCTTGTCACCAACCTGAAATTCCAAATCTTTCCTTCTGATATCTGCATAACTCTTTTGTCGACTTTGGGCTGCTCGGATTCTCTTCTAAATAAGCTCAATTTTATCACTTGTTTATCATACTAGATCTGCCCCCAATAATTGACGCTCACCCACATCATACCAACATATAAGGGATCTGCATTTTCTACCATAGAGATCTTTATATGGTGCCATTTTAATGGTTTCCTGATAACTGTTGTTGTATGCAAATTCCACCAAGTTAATATGTTCTTCCCAGCTTCCTTTGAAATCCATGACACAAGCCCGCAACATATCTTCCAGAATCCGAATAACCCTCTTAGATTGCCCATCAATTTGGGGATGGAAAGCCGTACTAAAATGTAACTGGGTACCCAAAGCTTGTTGTAAACTTCTCCAAAATCATGATGTAAACCTCGGGTCCCTATCTGAAATGATACTCACTGGCACTCCATGCAATCTAACGATTTCCTTCATATAGATGTGTGCCAGTTTTTCAAGAGTAAAAGTCATCTTTACCGGTAAAAAGTGAGCCGACTTAGTTAATCTATCCACTATCACCCATATTGCATCATGACCTTTTGGTGTTCGGGGTAAGGACGTAACAAAATCCATGGTTACATTTTTCCACTTCCATTCAGGTACAGGTAAAGGTTGTACTAAACCAGAGGGCTTTTGATGTTCTGCCATGACCTGCTGACAAGTCTAACACTTCTGTACAAAAGCAGCTATCTCCCTCTTCATGTTGTTCCACCAAAAATTTTCTTTCAAATCTTTATATATCTTCGTACTCCCTGGGTAAATGGAATTTGGAGTATCATGAGCTTCATGCATGATTATCTGTTTTAGTTCTTTATTGTCGGGAATGCATAATCTACCCCGATAACGCACAGTCCCATCTTCAGCTAATGTGAAATCGATATGTTCCTCTTTTGAAATCTTTTCCTTAACCTTGTTTATATATGTATCCGTCACTTGAGCAGCTTTGATTTGATTCAAAATGGTAGGTTGAATGCTCATTATTGCTAACATAGAAGTTGTATTTCCAACTAACATTTCTATGTCTAATTTCCTTGCATCTTCATATAGTTCAGGTTGCTCAGTCCACAATGTTGATACCAACTGTCACACCCCAATTCTGAACCAACCAGAATGGTGTGAGTGAACCGTCATTGAACCAACGGTTCACACCAGGATCTCAATAAGACCGTGTCCACTCATACAAACCATCGCACATAACCACAATCAGAATATAATAAATACAGCGAAAGTCTTTAAATAAATGAACTGAGTATTCTATTGATAAATTTAAATAAGTATTCAATTATCCAAATTTCAACCGTAGTTAAATATCCTTACATCACTTTAATAAAATAACTGAAAAAAATAAAATAAAATCAAAGGTACACACAGAAAGGGCACTCGCATGAAGCGTCATGCTCGTCTTCTCCTGCTTGCACATCCAGAGCAGCAACACCTCCATACGCCGAAGCGTCCACGTAGTCGTCCACCGTGTAACCTGCATCAACAACTAAAATGGTGTGTACACAAAGGGTGAGCTCACAACTTAGCTCAGTAAGACAATCAGACAGTGTATCAGTATTATATGCATGAGTAACAATCATTTTTATGATGTGGTCTGGTTTAAGTTTGCAATGTGCTATAGAAAGGATCGGAGGCTGCCTCACCTCTATACACGAATGTGTAGTATCGCACAGCAGATCACACTACCACCGACCCACATGCACCCATCATGGAATAGAGATAGAGCTAAGGCATCCACTACCTCCCCTGATACTCTACCCATACCAATACATAAGCCCCTACTGGCTAGGGCTTGCAAACTGGGCTCGCAACTAACCAATCCTATATGTCATCACCGTAGGCCCCATCCTAGTACAGCTCACTACGGCATAGAGATAGAGCTAGAGCATGGTGGCCGGGCTGGAGACCACAATGCCACACCTCCCCCTGATGCCCTACCCGCATCAAGCATATTAAGACAGAACAATACGCAAGTAGACCCTATCCCAACATAACTCCCTATGGCATAGAGATAGAGCTAAAGCATCGTGGTCAGGCCAGAAACCACATGTCAGAGACCACAGTGCCACAACATCGTGGCCAGGCCAGCAACCACATGCCAGAGACCACAGTACCACGACCTTCCCCTGATGCCCTACCCGCACCAAGCATGCTAAGATAGAATACTACAAAAAGGTGCCAGTGTGAGGAATGATCTCAGGCCCCAGGCCCTTCCCATTCCACACACCAACGAAAACAACCACATGCCTAACAATCGCATCCTATCATATGGAATATGCATAAACAATAATAATAACTGGAAATAAAAGATGACATGTGACTATACACAACCATCACATCATATATCCAGGGTTATTATTAACAACGTTTTACTGTCCATTATTTAATAGGGTTTAGGTCAGATTCCCTTACCTGACGCTCGTTTGATAGCTTGCTCCACGTCGCAAGATCCAAACGTGCTATCATGGAGTCCTACATTATATTAGGGTTCAATTAGAATAGTTTCTTAGGGTTTCACGTTGGTCGGAAAACCAACAGAGTTCAAAATCAGCCTTTCAGAGCTGACCGGTCACAACATACCGATCGCAGCTCTATGGGAAAACTAGCGACCGGTATGGTCGACCGGTATGTCTCCGGAAGACCATACATTAGGTTTTTCAACTGCCGTCGATCAATCTCCTTGGATTTCCAAGGTTTCTCCTATCCATTCTAAGTCTGAGCTTTGAGTTAGAGTTATCTCCAACTCATTCAAGTCTAGTTTTGATGATAATCATCCTAGAACTCGAATCTAGGGTTTGACGGCAAATTTAGGGTTTAATGGCCAATTAGGGTTTAAACCAATACCTGCTTTGCATGGTATTGATCCAACCATACTAACTATCCTAGAGTCACAATGTAAGACGAATGATTCAAAACACTTACCGTCGACTGGCGTAAAGTGAGCGTCGTCGAACGGCAATGGCGGCACTTCCTTCTTCTTCCTAGCTCCTTCTCCTTCTCCTTCTCCAATCTCCTTCTCCTCTCTAGGGTTTGTGAGGATCAATGGAAGGGATTCTAGGAGGCTTAGAGGGGTCCAAGATATCATGAAACACTCGGTTCATCTGTTCCATGAACGACGCTGGGGCATTGGTCAACCCGAACGACATAACTAGAAACTCATAATGCCCATACCTTGTCCTGAAAGCAGTTTTTGGGATATCTCTGGCCTTGAACTTCAGTTGGTGATACCCTAATCTGAGATCAATCTTCGAGAAAACCTTTGCACCCTGTAACTGATCGAACAGATCATCGATCCTAGGCAAAGGATATCGATTCTTGATGGTTAACTTGTTCCGCTCTTGGTAGTCGATACATAGCCGTACACTACCGTCCTTCTTCTTGACGAATAATACAAGCGCTCCCCATGGCAATATGCTTGATCGTATGAAACCCTTATCTAGCAATTCTTGTAATTGGGTCTTCAACTCCTTTAATTTTGTAGGGGCCATCCTGTACGGTGCTTTAGACACTGGTGCCGACCCTGGCATTAGGTCTATCACGAACTCTGTAGCCCTGTCTGGAGGTAGACCTGGGAGATCTTCTAGAAATACATCTGGAAACTCTCGCACCACATCTAGATCTTCCATCTTTGGCACCTCAGCAGTGATGTCGATCACAGACACTAGGTACCCCACTCCCCCCTTCTCTAAGCATCTCTTAGCTTTTAGGGCAGATAGGATCAGCTTCCGCTTCCTAGGTAACTTGGTCCCGGTGAAGCTAAACTCTTTTCCTTTCTCATCTCTAAGCACAAGCTTCTTTTCACCACATAATAAGCTGACTGAATGCTGGCCTAACCAATCCATTCCCAAGATGACGTCAAAGTCTGTCATCTCGAGTTGAACCAGATTAGCTTCTAGATCTCGGCCGTCAATGCTAACTGTACATGGTCCAAAATATTTGTTCAACGCCACTTCGACTCCTAGTGGGGAGTGAACTATCAAGCTTGGGTTTAGATGCTTGACAGGTAATTCCATTTGCTTCCCAAAAGAAATAGAAACAAAGGAGTGCGTGGCCCCAGAGTCAAAGAGTACTCTGGCAGGTATACCAGCTATATTTACAATTCTTAAAATTTGATTATCCTTAGTTCTACATGCTCACACACACAAATAAATAGTAAGCTAAATAGGAAGGGATAGAATCATACCGGTGACCACATCAGGTGATACGGCTGCCTCTTCGGTGGTGACTGCAAATACCTTTCCTTGTTGCGGAGTTTGTTTCTTAGGTAGAGGGCAGTTCTTTGCAATATGACCCAATTGCTGACAGTTGAAACATTTAATGCTCGGGTTTTGTCCAGCGAACTGTGGAAGGGGTGGTGTGGTAGTGTTTCTTGCAGGAACCATGGTGGACTGAGCCCTGTATGGGCGGAATTGTCTATTATTACCGCCACCTGACGTCTCAGTAGTTGGTCTCTTCAGTCCCCTGTTCTAAGCAAAGAAACTATCCTTTTGACTTGATTCAATCACTCTGGCAACCTGTACCGCCTCATTATATACCTTCTTTTCCAGACCCAGGATGTGCTCTCTGATGCTCCCTCGTAATCCCATAGTGAATCTACGAGTCTTGGTTTCTTCCTCTTGCATACTTGCCGGTGCAAAGAAAAATAGCTCTTCGTACCTTTGTTGGTAAGCATCTACAGTAGACTGAGACTGTTGTAGGTTGAGGAATTCTTTCTCCATCTGATCTTTAAAGCTCTTCGAAAAATATTTATCGAAGAAGGCTCCCTTGAATATAGCCCAATCGATCTGAGCGTGCTTTGTCTCCAAATATGCCCGTGTAGAATTCCACCAAGCGTTTGCATCCTCTTTTAGCATGTGAGTAGCAAACAGCACCTTCTCATCCTCTGTACATGTCATTAGATGGAAAGTATTCTCCTTCTCAGCAACCCATTGTGCAGGTCACAACGGTTTCCCCGGCTTCCCTGTGAATGTAGGGGGTTACGTAAGTCCTCCCCATGTTTTTGGGTGAGTTCGAGGCTTTTTCTTAAATTACTGTCGTTATGTTGTCGAAATTTCGACAATTTTTAACCTTTTCTCCTTGTTTTTTCTTGTTTTTGCAGCTCTAATGGCTCCACGCAGAGGTGCTGGTAAGCGCTCCTATGGGTTAGGCATGCACCTTCCCCACCCGCCTGTACCAGAGCTCGATGAGCGTTGGTTTCGATCCGAGGCGGCACAAGCCTGTTTCCCTTGGTTCGAGGGGAAAAATATCGAGTCTGGGCGGTGCGTAAATTTAGAGCAGCTGCAGCGGTTCGATGTGGAGGCTGCTTTTGGCAGGCTGGGTTGGTTGCCGGTCATCACATACACGACGACTACCCGTCCCAACCTCGTCAAATACTTTTATGCCAACTTGGAGATTGATGGGGATGTCGATGACTTCAATCAGTGTTGATGTAAGACCCGTGTCAATCTAACCCGGTCTTATCACCTTGAACTAGGTTTACCCATCATGGTCGAGTCAAATGGACCAAGGGCGTGAAGGAGATCAAGATCCCAGGTATTAAATCGACCCAAAAACACTTAAATTAGGGGAAGGGTCGCATACCCAGCTAAGGAGGGTCGGACCCCCCAAGATAGAAAGTTAGACCCTCAGTTTTGATGGGAGGGTCGGACAACTTAGAAGCCTAGGGTTGACGGGATCATCGACCCTCTCATCGACCCTTAGTTGCCGCCGAAACTGAAATTAGGAAATTTCCTAATTTTCGATTTGGATTCTTTCCTAATCTCAAAGGGACTTATTTTAGGATGTTCCTACTCTATTTAAAGGACGTTCCTAAGCCTCTTTCACTCCTTTCACAACCCTAATTGAATTGAGAGAAAGAGAAGAAAAGGAAGAGAAGAAGAAGAGAAGCAAGGAAGAGAATTTAGCCAAAACGAGAAGAGTTGCAGAGAAAGAGTATTCTTCTCAGGTATGGATACTAATTCCATGAGTTTCTACAGACCTTAGGTTAGGTAATGATGAGAGTATAATCTCGGAGAAACCCAAACCATCAATCCATGGTAAGGTTTCCATAGAAAACTATGGGAGATTACGTGAAAGCTATATAGGTGGATGATTCATGGTTCTAGACCATGGAATGAATATTGAATGGACTGTAGGAGAAAGCCATAGGACCCCAAACACAAAGAATGGACTAAAAGGAGGGAAATTGACCAAGATCCACCGAGGGTCGCACAGAGGGTCGATGAGCATCCGACCCTAGGTGATCCTGAGGATCGACCCTCAGTGTTCGGGAAGTCCAGATTGTGGAGGGTCGCACCCAGGGTCGATCATGACTCCGACCCTACCTCTGACCCTCAGTTAACAGAATGGTTTTTAAATTCAGAATTAATTCTAATTAAATTCTATCGACTTTGTTAGGTCTTCTAGCAATATAATAAGATTATAAAGGTGATTCTAAAGCTTGGAAGAGGATCTATTAACAAGCTAAGGTGAGGGAAGAAGACCTAAACTAACTGGTTAATAATAAACTGTTTTATTTCTTGAGTCCAATGCCATATTGGTACTACGCGTGTATGCTTGTATATGCATTCAACATGTCATCCAATATTTCTATTATTTGTTCATGCATATTTATTTTACTGTTATAACATGATGATGATGATGATGATGATGATAGGAATAGGAATGTGAATGTTTGTGTTTGGCCAGTGTATATGGTGCGGGTAGGAATGGTATCAACCGGTACAACCATGACTGTTCTTCATGGGGTGTATATTGTGCCATTGTCTACTCAAGTCATGTCCATTGATGTCGTCGTATCGCCATTACCATTAGCAGAACTATTATGTCGTAGAGTATCAGGGGAGGTGGTCTCGGTCCTTGTAGTCTCTGACTCTACCGGGGGGCCTTAGCTCTATCTCTATGGACATTCTGAGGGATGCTGGGGTGAGGCCTTGGATACACTATTTGGCATTAGGATTGGTTAGTAGCGAGCCCAGTTTGCAAGCCCTCGCTAACAGGGGCTTACGTGTTGGTATAGCATTATATAGCAATAAACGTTAACCTTTGTTGTATAATGTTATGGTAGGGTGGATGGGGACGACGATAAACGTTAACCTTCGGGCGGACTTCCACACCCTGTGTATAGAGGCGATGTCAATAAACGTTAACCTTTGACCACCCAACCTTTCTATTGTGCATTGCAAACTATAAACCAGACCAAAGAGATAAATGAATGTGCATGCATATGTAATGTTGCATTGTTTTGGCTACTCACTGAGCCGTGTTGTGTGCTCACCCCTCGACGTCGAATATTTTTAGTTGATGATGCAGGTTACACAGTTGAAGACTATATAAATGCTTTTACGTACGGGACGATAGCAGCAATGGACGCTGGAGCTGAAGATGATACACACGACTCCTCTTGCGAGTGCAACTCGTGTGTATTTGACTAGATATTTTTATAGGTTTCTTTATTGGATTTATAAGACATGTATTTGGTAATTAAATATTTATGTCTTAGTTAAACACAGAATAATTTGCTATTATTTATGGATATCATTTTAGTTCTCAGTTCATTTATTTATAAGACTTCCGCTATTGTGTATTTACTCTGATTATGATGGTGAGTGTATGAAGGTTCAGGTAACGTGGGGATAGCCTATTTGAGATCCTGGTTGAACCGTTGGTTATTTAGCGGTTCATCACACCATTCTGAAATGTGCGGAATTGGGGTGTGACAGTGTATCCAAGGCCTCACCCCAGCATCCCTCAGAACATCCATAGAGATAGAGCTAAGGCCCCCCGGTAGAGTCAGAGACTACAAGGACCGAGACCACCTCCCCTGATACCCTACGACACAATAGTTCTGCTAAGGTAATGGCGATACGACGATGTCAATGCACAAGACTTGAGTTAGAGATAGAGCTAAAGTGCCGAGACCCGCCAAAGGTTAACGTTTATTGACGTCCTCATCACACCTCCCCTGATACTCGCCCGCATCAAGTACATCAACCACATACATACAAGCACATGCCTATTCCTATCATCATCATCATCATCATGTTATAAACAATAAAGTAAATATGCATGAACAAGTAATAGAAATATTGGATGGCATGTTGTATGCACATTACAAACATATTTGCATAGAATCAAACATGGAAAATGACTCAAGAATTAGAAAACAGTTCATTATTAACCGATTTAGTTTGGAGTTAAGGTTCCTCACCTTAGTTTGCTATAAGATACTTTTCCATGCTTTAAAATCACCTCTACAGTGTTATTATAATGCTAGAAAACCTAACAAAGTCGATAGAATCTAATTAGAATTAATTCCGAATTTAAAAACCATGCTGTTAACTGAGGGTCGATCAGAGGGTCGATGCTCAGGATACATAGGGTCGATGGGTCTATCGACCCTACCCTCTGTCAGAACTTCCCGAATGTTGAGGGTCGATGGTCAGGGTGCCTAGGGTCGATGGGTCTATCGACCCTGTGTGCGACCCTCGGTGCACTCTGGTCCAATTTCTACTTTTCAATTCATTCTTCGTGTTTGGGGTCCTATGGCTTGCTTCCACATTCCATTAAACATTCATTCCATGGTCTGAAACCATGATTCATCCTCCTAGATGGCTTCCATGCATTATCCTCGGGTTTTCCATGAAAACCTCACCATGAATGGATGGTTTGGGTTTCTCCGAAATCCTACACTCAACCATATCTAACCTAAGGTCTGTAGAAACTCATGGAATTAATATCCATACCTGAGAAGATTACTTTTCTCTGAAAATTCTTCTCCTTTTTGCTAAGTCTTCCTCCTTGCCTCTTTTCTTCCTCTTTCCCTTCTTCTCTCTTTCTCTCAATTCAATTAGGGTTGTGAAAGGAGTGAAAGTGGCTTAGGGACATCCTTTAAATAGAGTAGGAATGTCCTATAATAGTCCCATTGAGATTTGGAAAGAATCCCAATCAAAAATTAGGAAATTTCCTAATTTCAGTTTCGGCGGCAAGTGAGGGTCGATGAGAGGGTCGATGATCCCGTCAACCCTGTGGTTTGACACTGTCCGACCCTCTCCCAAATTTTAAGGGTCTGAGTTTTTGATTTGGGAGGGTCGACCCTGTTTAGTTGGGTATGTGACCCTTCCTCTATTTTAAGTGTTTTTGGGTCGATTTGATACCTGGGATCTCGCTCTCCTTCACGCCCTTGGTCCATTTGACTCGACCATGATGGGTGAACCTGGTTCAAGGTGGTAAGACCGGATTAGTTTGACACGGGTCTTACAACTCCCCCTAACTTATAAAAATTTCGTCCTCGAAATTGGACGTACCTTCTGAATCAAATAAATGAGGGTATTGCTTCCGCATAGCATTATCTTCTTCCCATGTAACTTCTTCCATGTCTCTACTTTTCCATGTGACCTTAACATAGTAGATATCTCTGTTGCGTAGACGTTGAACCTTTCGACTAGTGATTTCCATTGGTGTTACTTCAAATGTCAAATCATCAGTCAATTCTGGCAAATCCACTGTCAAAACATGCGTTGGGTCTTTGACATACTTCTTCAATAGGGATATGTGAAATACGTCATGCACACTTGACATAGATGGTGGTAGTGCTAACTGATAAGCTACTTTTCCACGCTTAGCCAGAATTTCATATGGCCCGACATATCTTGGACTTAGTTTCCCTTTTTGTCCGAACCTTTTTAATCCCCGCATAGGCGATACCTTCAAAAATACTTTATCACCTACGGCGAACTCTAGATCTCTTCGTCGAGTATCTGCATATTGCTTCTGATGGTTCTGAGCTGTTCTTACTCTTTCCTTGATAATGTCGACCACTCGACAAGACTCTTCAACAAATTCTAGTCCAACAATACTACATTCTCCAACTTCATTCCAAAACAAAGGAGTTCGATACTTTCTGCCATACAGTGCTTCATAAGGTGACATCTGTATAGTAGCCTGATAGCTATAGTTATAAGCGAACTAGATCAATGGTAACCTTTCATCCCATGATCCCTTGAAATCAATTACACATGCTCGTAGCATATCTTCTAGAATCTGAATTGTGCGCTCTGTCGTCCATCCGTCGTGGGTGGAATGCAGTACTGAACCTCAACGTTGTACCCATAGCCTTTTGCAATCCTTCCCAAAATTTAGAAGTAAATCGTGGATCTTTATCCGACACAATGCTTTCTGGTACACCGTGTAAGCGAACCACATACAGCTTTGCTAACCTTTCCAGTATATACTGAGGTCATATAGGTATGAAACGAGCTGTCTTTGTCAGACGGTCTACAATCACCCAAACTGCATCTACTACTCGAGGAGTCAATGGTAGTCCCGTGACGAACTCCATAGTGATGCAGTCCCATTTCCATTCTGGTTCCGGTAACGGCTGCAATAGTCCTGCGGGTCTTTGTCGTTCAGCCTTTACTTTCTGACAATTTAGGCATTGAGACACGAACTTAGCTACATCTGCTTTCACTCTCCTCCACCAGTATAATTTCTTTAGGTCATGATACATCTTTGTACTTCCAGGATGTACCGAGTAGATGGTGGTGTGGGCTTCTTTCATGAGTCGGTGTCTAATGTCTACACTTTCTGTTTCGGGTACACATATTCTTCCTTTGTATTTCAGTACCTTCTCGTCATCCAAGGTGAACTCAGGGTTGGTCCTACCTTTCTCAATATCTTCGTGTACTGTTCTCAGATAAGGATCTGCTTTGATAGCTGTCTTCACTTCATCTACTATATCCGGTATAATCTTTAATGCCGCGAACATATTCAAAAACCGATGAATAAACCCTTGGTTGGCTGATCCATCCGTTGTGTCTATCACATACTGCTCGTTGCCGTGATTGAATATCATTCCTGTAGTGCACATTGCCGCAGTCGTGCTAACTTCTCCTTGAGATTTTATCATTGCTTTTCTGCTCAATGCATCTGCTACTACGTTCGCTCTTCCCGGATGATATTGGATATCACAATCATAGTCTTTCAATAGTTCCAGCCATCTTCTTTGTCTCATATTCAACTCTTTCTGATTAAATAAATAAGTAAGACTTTTATGGTCCGACTTAATCTAGAATTTCTCTCCGTATAGGTAATGTCTCCATATCTTGACAGCATGTACTACTGCCGCTAACTCCAAATCATGAGTGGGGTAATTTTTCTCATGTACCTTCAATTGTCTCGAGGCATAGGCAATCACTTGCTCTCCTTGCATAAGCACACATCCTAATCCCATCCCGACGCATCGGTATATAAGGTAAAAGTCTATCCTGGGATCGAAATAGTCAAAATTAGAGCGGATATCAATCTGGTCTTCAGTGTTTGAAAACCCTTTTCACACTTATCCATCCACACAAATTTTTTACCTTTCTTGGTCAAACTGGTGAGAGGTACGGCAATCCGAGAATAGTCTTCTACGAATCTCCGATAATAACCAGCTAGACCCAGAAAACTTCTAATTTCTTAAACGCTCTTTGGTGCTTCCCACTTTACGATAGCCTCGATCTTACTGGGGTCCACTTTGATTCCTTCAGCGGATACTACATGGCCTAGAAAGGCGACTTCACTTAGCCAAAACTCGCACTTTGAAAATTTGGCATATAACTTCTCTTTCCTTAAACGCTGTAGGGCTGCGTTTAGGTTCTTGACATGGGTTTCCTTGTCTTTGGAGTATACCAATATGTCATCAACAAATACTATCACCGACGTGTCCAACATATCGTGGAAAACTCGGTTCATAAGTTCCATGAACGTTGCCGGTGCATTAGTTAATCCGAATGACATCACTAAGAATTCATAATGTCTGTATCTTGTCCTGAAAGCTGTCTTCGGAATGTCACCTTCTTTAATCTTCAGTTGATGATAGCCTGATCGAAGATCGATCTTTGAAAATACTTTTGCTCCCTGTAACTGATCGAATAAGTCATCGATCCGAGGTAGTGGATATCGATTCTAGATTGTCAGCTTGTTTAGTTCCCGGTAGTCTATACACAAACAACACTACCATCCTTCTTCTTCATGAATTGCATTGGCACCTCCCATGATGCAATACTTAGCCAATTAGAACCCTTGTCTAATAACTATTGTAGTTGCATCTCAATCCCTTTAACTCCATAGAAGCTACTCTACAGGTGCCTTTGACACGAGTATCGTCCTTGGTAACAAGTCGATGACGAACTCGATCGCACGATCAGGTGATAACCCGGTAAGTCTCCTGGAAACACATCAGGGAATTTATACATCACATCAATATCTGTCATCTGTGGTGCTTCTTTGGTAACGTATACCACAGATACCATATATCCAACTCATTTCTCTTCAAAGCATCTCTTCGCCTTTAGCATAGAGCGGATCATCTTTCACTTCCTAGGAAACATACTCCCAATGATACTAAATCATATGCCGTTTTTATTCTTGAATGATAACCTCTTCTATGCACATAATCACTTTTAGAGTGTTGAGACAACCAGTCTATTTCCAAGATGACGTCAAAGTCTACCATCTCAAGTCGACTCAGGTTGCATCCAAATTCTGTTCATCCATAAGATTTGGACATTGTTCGTAACACTCATCACATACAACATCTAGTCCAAAGGGCTTGAACTAGCAAAATCTGGTATAAGGTCTTAAGAGCTTGTCTAGTTCCTTCATCTCTTATGATTTTCAAAGACTATTGCTAACAATCTCATATCTTGAAAAGTTCATTAGCTTATATTTCTTTTATCCTTGTTGTTCTTCCTTTAGATTTACCTTTAGGAATCTTCTACCTTGTCAAAATTCATACCGATATAACCATCCTCAACTCTACTTGAGTGATATCTATTTCTTTACTGGCTACTCTTAATAGTTCCCACATTTTCTCATGCACTCTTTTATAGACATGATTCATATCCATCCATTTAGCAATCTCAAAACAAATTCTCCATCACTTCATCTGAGTTTCATTGGCTATAGCATTTAATCTGAATCCAATCATCTTTCTTCCAATAATTCCATTATCACTACACATCTTTATCAACAAAGGTCAAGCAGTGTATGAATCAAAATGTCCATCCAAAAGTGATTCACTTCCTTCTGTCGATTTAGCATAATGACAACACTTGCTTTATCTAGTGAACCTAGGTTTAAAGAATCAGGAGTAAATCTGTGGTAATCCAACCGGCATCCAAAGGTCGTTAGGCTGCACGGTGGCCCAAATACTTGGAAATAGAGGTTCTATAGCTCTTAACCTCATGGTTACAGGTTCTATCGAGTATATAATGCCATTGGTCAAGGTACTACAGGAGTAAATCTAGAGAAGCTTTCATACATCAGTAAATCAGGTATAAATCAGAAGAGGTACACTCAACATGATTAAACATTTAACTGTTCATTCAGTTCATATCACTGTTCATGTTGTCGATCATGAGAGTGGCTCAGATTGGTATAATCAGGACTAATACTAAAGAAACAATGTCTATAACTCCAATTGACAGGTTAAATCAAGAAGGTATCCTGTCAATGTACTAGAAATTAAAATCTGGTATGTGCATCTTCTATAATCATAAGAGTAAATCAATAATGCACCGCATCCTATATAAACATATCTGGTTACATGGCCACAATAGATTTGATCCTTTGCTGAAAACGTTTTAGGCTTCATCTTCAGAAAATATTCCTCAATCCTTGGTCGGATCATTGTGTCATGATGCAGTTATCCCATACATCGATGGCTGATAAGGGTAACCACCTTGATACACTGCTTGTTGTGCACCAAACTTCTACACTGGGGTGTGCTTTACTGGGACTTATTGTGTGGTAGGCACTGTGTTATACCTAACAGGTGTTGGGGTACAGTGATGCTACCAATTGGTACCGTACTTGGTCATGTCCTTTGGATTTAGCCCGAGATCTTTTCCTTTATCTCTACAGGGGTTTTGGCATTACTAGCCATTTTTCTTCTTCTTCTGTCCTACATCGAGTTTCACATCTTGTGAGTACCCACTCAGTATTCCAATTTTCTGTTGTACAGATGCTTCCTTCTTTCTACTGTACAATATCACTTGTATACTTAGATAACTACCCAACTTATAGATAATACCCTATGTTATTGGTTTATCAGGATACATTTTGGTCTTCTCTTTCTGTTTGAGTGTATATATATGGTTCCACCTTTTATATGTACATTATTGTCTTATTTAAGTTCTGTCTCAACCAACACAGGTGCTTATAATGTGTTAATATTACTGTTTTTACTTTTATCCTATCTCAGTTCACAATTGTCTTGAATGTATGTTAGTTTAGCGGACAAGGCCTGAGATGCTCTGATACCAAGTTGTCACACCCCAATTCCGCACATTTTAGAATGGTGTGAGGAACCGCTAAATAACCAACGGTTCAATCAGGATCTCAAATAGGCTATCCCCGCGTTACCTGAACCTTCATACACTCACCATCATAATCAGAGTAAATACACAATAGCGGAAGTCTTATAAATAAATGAACTGAGAACTAAAATGATATCCATAAATAATAGCAAATTATTCTGTGTTTAACTGAGACATAAATATTTAATTACCAAATACATGTCTCATAAATCCAATAAAAAAATCTATAAAAATATCTAGTCAAATACACACGAGTTGCACTCGCAAGAGGAGTCGTGTATATCATCTTCAGCTCCAGCGTCCATTGCTGCTACCGTCCCATACGTAAAAGCATTTATATAGTCTTCAACTGTGTAACCTGCATCATCAACTAAAAATATTCGACGTCGAGGGGTGAGCACACAACACGGCTCAGTGAGTACCCAAAACAATTCAACATTACATATGCATGCACATTCATTTATCTCTTTGGTCTGGTTTATAGTTTGCAATGTGCAATAGAAAGGTTGGGTGGTCAAAGGTTAACGTTTATTGACCCCGCCTCTATACACAGGGTGTGGAAGTCCGCCCGAAGGTTAACGTTTATCGTCGTCCCCATCCACTCTACCATAACATTATACAACAAAGGTTAACGTTTATTGCTATATAATGCTATACCAACACGTAAGCCCCTGTTAGCGAGGGCTTGCAAACTGGGCTCGCTACTAACCAATCCTAATGCCAAACAGTGTATCCAAGGCCTCACCCCAGCATCCCTCAGAATGTCCATAGAGATAGAGCTAAGGCCCCCCGGTAGAGTCAGAGACTACAAGGACCGAGACCACCTCCCCTGATACCCTACGACACAATAGTTCTGCTAAGGTAATGGCGATACGACGATGTCAATGCACAAGACTTGAGTTAGAGATAGAGCTAAAGTGCTGAGACCTGCCAAAGGTTAACGTTTATTGACGTTCTCATCACACCTCCCCTGATACTCGCCCGCATCAAGTACATCAATCACATACATACAAGCACATGCCTATTCCTATCATCATCATCATCATCATGTTATAAACAATAAAGTAAATATGCATGAACAAGTAATAGAAATATTGGATGGCATGTTGTATGCACATTACAAACATATTTGCATAGAATCAAACATGGAAAATGACTCAAGAATTAGAAAACAGTTCATTATTAACCGATTTAGTTTGGAGTTAAGGTTCCTCACCTTAGTTTGCTATAAGATACTTTTCCATGCTTTAAAATCACCTCTACAGTGTTATTATAATGCTAGAAAACCTAACAAAGTCGATTGAATCTAATTAGAATTAATTCCGAATTTAAAAACCATGCTGTTAACTGAGGGTCGATCAGAGGGTCGATGCTCAGGATACATAGGGTCGATGGGTCTATCGACCCTACCCTCTGTCTGAACTTCCCGAATGCTGAGGGTCGATGGTCAGGGTGCCTAGGGTCGATGGGTCTATCGACCCTGTGTGCGACCCTCGGTGCACTCTGGTCCAATTTCCACTTTTTAATTCATTCTTCGTGTTTGGGGTCCTATGGCTTGCTTCCATATTCCATTAAACATTCATTCCATAGTCTGAAACCATGATTCATCCTCCTAGATGGCTTTCATGCATTATCCTCGGGTTTTCCATGAAAAACTCACCATGAATGGATGGTTTGGGTTTCTCCGAAATCCTAGACTCAACCATATCTAACCTAAGGTCTGTAGAAACTCATGGAATTAGTATCCATACCTGAGAAGATTACTTTTCTCTGAAAATTCTTCTCCTTTTTGCTAAGTCTTCCTCCTTGCCTCTTTTCTTCCTCTTTTCCTTCTTCTCTCTTTCTCTCAATTCAATTAGGGTTGTGAAAGGAGTGAAAGTGACTTAGGGACGTCCTTTAAATAGAGTAGGAATGTCCTATAATAGTCCCATTGAGATTTGGAAAGAATCCCAATCGAAAATTAGGAAATTTCCTAATTTCAGTTTCGACAGCAAGTGAGGGTCGATGAGAGGGTCGATGATCCCGTCGACCCTGTGGTCTGACACTGTCCGACCCTCTCCCAAATTTTAAGGGTCTGAGTTTCTGATTTGGGAGGGTCGACCCTGTTTAGTTGGGTATGCATCCCTTCCTCTATTTTAAGTGTTTTTGGGTCGATTTGATACCTGGGATCTCGCTCTCCTTCACGCCCTTGGTCCATTTGACTCGACCATGATGGGTGAACCTGGTTCAAGGTGGTAAGACCGAATTAGTTTGACACGGGTCTTACATACAATTTTTGGCATTAGGATTGGTTAGTTGGGAGCCCAGTTTGCAACCCTAGCCAGCAGGGGTTTATTTGTTGGTATGGTATCAACCGGGTACAGCCATGACCGTTCTTCATGGGGTGTATATTGTGCCATTCTGGGTGCTTGTGGGACGACGGTGCCGTTTTCATTGGGCGTTTCCACACACTCGTGTGTAGAGGTGCGGCGGCCACCTATCCTTTCTATAGCACAGTGCAAACTATAAACCAGACCAAAGTTATAAATTGATTGCATCCATATGTATTGTTGCATTGTTTTGTTTCCTCACTGAGCCATGATGTGTGCTCACCCCTCGACTTCGAATATTTTTAGTTGATGATGCAGGTTTTACCGTTGAAGACTATGTAAATGCTCGAGAGTACGGGAACGTTGCAGCGATGGTAGCTGAAGATGAAGTGGATACACATGACCTCTCTTGCGAGTGCAACTCATGTGTATTCGATTAGATTTTTGGTTTATTTATTTAGATTTATTAAAGACATGTATTTGGTATTTAAATATTTATGTCTCAGTTGACACAGAATAACTTTCTATTTAAATTTTAATATCACATAGATTAGATTCTCAGTTCATTTTATTATAAGACTTCCGCTATTGTGTATTTACTCTGATTATGATTATGGATGTATGGAGTTTAGATAACACGGATATAGCCTACTCGAGATCCTGGTTGAACCGTTGGTTTATTAGTGGTTCATCACACCATTCTGAATAGTGCGAAATTGGGGTGTGACAACTTGGTATCAGAGCATCTCAGACCTTGTCCGCTGAACTAGCATACATTCAAGACAATTGTGAACTGAGATAGGATAAAGGTAAAAACAGTAATATTAACACACTATAAGCACAAGTGATGGTTGAGACCGAATTTAAAAAGAGAATAATGCATCTATTAAAGGAGAAACAATTTTACATACAATGTGAGAGAAACAAACGTATATACATAACTATAGTAGAGTACAGTCCACAACCAGGACAGTTACTCTGAAGTACAAGAAAATAAATACAATCAAGAAGCTGGAGGTGAAGGAGGAGTCGGTGCCTCACGATCTCTGTCATAGTCCTCAGCGTAGACTCTAGTCAACCTGGCTATCTAAGTTTGGGTCGTCTGAAGACTAGCTGTGAGATCAGCCACCCGCTGATCAGTCCGACGCTATGCATCGAGCAACTCATCCATCCGTAGATCAGATCTGCGCTGAGCCTCTCTGATCTCATGCAACATCTCCATCATATCAGGAGGTGGGCGTGAAGGACCAGCCGCATGAGAAGGACCAGACTCAGGTGCAGGATCCGCCGCAGAAGAAGTACCAACTCCAGCTGCATGCGTAGGTGAAGGCGGTGGTATCGAGTCAACATCCATATACATGCGGTCATCATCATCGACAGGATCCGCATGAGCTCTAGCAGCGGCAGCAGCGGCCTCAGCGTCAGCCATCTCGATGCGAGTGTGAGGGCGCACCATCTCGTTCCTCTCCTTGTCACTAAATTAGGCATCTCGCATTCCCATCTTGTAGATAGCCTCCCAATCTAGAGGAGACGAGAAGGTTTTCTCCTGAATCTTCTCATCCACCAAATCAACCCCCAGGCGAGTAAGCAGGACTGTGATCATACGTCCATAGGGTAGATTACCCCTATGACTGAGCAATGTGGCACTAATCATAGTCCGCATGATGATGTACGGCAGGCAGACGGGCTGTCTAGTGCAGATACTGTATAGCAGATACTGGGTCAGCTGAGAAACCCTCTCGTAATGGCCACTTTGCGGAATCAGATTATGCTGGATAATCTTGCAGAAGACCCGTGGAGCTGGACGCATGTAACAAGCTCTCATCTGCCAGCGATCAGGTCGTAGCAGCTGACTGTCGATCTCTGCCCTCATCTCCATGAAAACAAACTGGGTTTCTTCAGGCGCACAGTACACCATAGGGCCATCATAGGGAATGGCCAGTAGATCGGCCAGTTGCCGATAGTCAAATGAAATGTTCACTCCCTTTACGTAGCTAGTGATGCGTAGCTCATGACCCCTATCCACATCATTGTAATCCCCCACCACTTGGAGATTACAATAGAACTGTCGCACTAAATCCGGGCATGTGCACGCATCGTAAGTGATGATAGGGAGCCACCCCATATCACCAAATGCTCTCTCCACATTGAACAGGGCTAGCTCAGCTAAGTTCACCAAACGACCACCCTCTACCTTCTTACGAGTGTGGTGGGCATACTGTGCCTCGGCTTCATTAGAGCGGAAGCGAAGCGGATCACGAACTCTGGGTACCTTAATACGAGCCATGGTATCTGCAAAGAAAAACAGATAATGAGTTAATAGGATAAAAATCCAAAATTTGACATTATAACGACGTAAGTGGCCAAAAGCCTTACTTGTCACCCATACATGCCACACCCCAATTCCGCACTGTTCAGAATGGTGTGATGAATCGCTAGCAAACCAACGGTTCAACCAGGATCTCGAGTAAACTATATCTATGTTATCTAAACTCCCATACATCCATAATCATAATCAGAGTAAATACACAATAACGGAAGTTTTATAATAAAATGAACTGAGAATCTATTGTGATATTAATATTTAAATAGCAAATTATTCTGTATCAACTGAGACATAAATAATTATCAAATACATGTCTTTATTAAATCCAAAAAAAGAAATCTAGAAAATATCTAATCGAATACACATGAGTTGCACTCGCAAGAGGAGTCATGTGTATCTACTTCACCTTCAGCTTCCATCGCCGCTACGTTCCCATATGCTGGAGCATTCATATAATCTTCAACGGTATAACCTGCATCATCAACTAAAAATATTCGATGTCGAGGGGGTGAGCACACATCACAGCAAAGTGAGTAGACAAAACAATGCAACAGTACATATGCATGCAATCAATTCATATCTTTGGTCTGATTTATAGTTTGCAATGCGCAATAAAAAGGTTGGGT
Source organism: Protea cynaroides (assembly GCA_028583415.1). Classification (NCBI taxonomy): domain Eukaryota; kingdom Viridiplantae; phylum Streptophyta; class Magnoliopsida; order Proteales; family Proteaceae; genus Protea; species Protea cynaroides. The sequence goes on from CM053271.1 coordinate 76,119,969, forward strand.
GGTCAAAGGTTAACGTTTATTGACCCCGCCTCTATACACAGGGTGTGGAAGTCCGCCCGAAGGTTGACTTTTATCGTCATCCCCATCGACCCTAATCATGAACATTATATAACAAAGATTAACGTTTATTGCTATATAGTGCCATACCAACACGTAAGCCCCTGTTAGCGAGGGCTTGCAAACTGGGCTCGCAACTAACCAATCCTAATGCCAAACAGTGTATCCAAGGCTTCACCCCAGCATCCCTCAGAATGTCCATAGAGACAGAGCTAAGGCCCCCCGGTAGAGTCAGAGACTACAAGGACCGAGACCACCTCCCCTGATACTCTACGACATAATAGTTCTGCTAAAGTAATGGCGATACGACAATGCTAATGCACAAGACTTGAGTTAGAGATAGAGCTAAAGTGCTGAGACCCGCCAAAGGTTAACGTTTATTGACATTCTCATCACACCTCCCCTGATACTCGCTCGCATCAAGTACACCAACCACACACATACAATCACATGCCTATTCCTATCATCATCATCATCATCATGTTATAAATAATAAATTAAATATGCATGAACAAGTAATAGAAATATTGGATGGCATGTTATATGCACATTACAAACATATTCACAGAAAATCAAGCATGGCATTGGACTCAATAAAATGGAAAACAGTTTGTTATTAACCAATTAGTTTAGAATTCTGTTTCCTCACCTTAGCTTGCTAATAGATACTTTTCCAAGCTTTATAATCACCTTTATACTGTTATTGTATTGATAGAAGACCTAACAAAGTCGATAGAATTTAATTAGAATTAATTCTGAATTTAAAAACCATTCTGTTAACTGAGGGTCGGAGGTAGGGTCGGAGTCATGATCGACCCTGGGTGCGACCCTCCCCAAACTCTGAACTTCCCGAACACTGAGGGTCGATAGTTAGGATCACCTAGGGTCGGATGGTCATCGACCCTCGGTGCGACCCTCGGTGTACTTTGGTCAATTTCCCTCTTTTAGTTCATTCTTCATGCTTGAGATCCTATGGCTTGCTCCTGCATTCCATTCTACATTCATTCCATGGTCTGAAACCATGAATCATCCACCTAAATAGCTTTCATGCATTCTCCTATGGTTTTCCATGAAAACCTAACCATGGGTTGATGGTTTGGGTTTCTCCGAGATCACACTCTCATCAATATCTAACCTAAGGTCTGTAGAAACTCATGGAATTAGTATCCATACCTGAGAATAATACTCCTTCTCTACAACTCTTCTCTTTTGGCTAAATTCTCTACCTTGCTTCTCTTCTTCTTCTTTTCCTTATCTTCTCTTTCTCTCAATTCAATTAGGATTGTGAAAGGAGTGAAAGAGGCTTAGGGACGTCCTTTAAATAGAGTAGGAACATCCTAAAATAAGTCCCTTTGAGATTAGGAAAGAATCCAAATCAAAAATTAGGAAATTTCCTAATTTCAGTTTCGGAGGCAACTGAGGGTCGATGGGAGGGTCGATGATCCCGTCGACCCTAGGTTTCTAATGAGTCCGACCCTCCCTTCAAAACTGAGGGTCTGACTTTCTGTTTTGGGGGGTGTAAGCACCCCATTTTTGCCATCCTAGCTAAACAAAGTCTTGCGGGCGTGTGGACAACAAAAGGAGAAAGATGATCGAAAGTTTAGATTTTTGACTGTGAATTTGAGGAAGTTTTCAATGGGTCTGTGAATTTGAGGAAGTTTTCAGTGGGTCCACAGCAAGGTCATGGGTTATAATTTTGCATGGATGCATAGGTCATAGAATTATCTACGAAATGAGACCAGAATTGCTCAATTCTGATATCAAATGAAGAAGATATGACCATTTTAGTCGGATGATATATATAAGGGAGGTTTATGAAATTATTATAAATAGTCCCAGGGGCCTTCTTGCAAATTATCGTAAGTCGGAATGTTTGAATTTCAAATCATCATATCTTCATCATCCGACATCGGATTCAGATGATTCCAAGGCCATTATTCTTCATTCATGATGTTCAACAAAGTGGACGTAAAATAATTTTCGGTAGAAGTCACCAGTGGGTCCCATGCAAGCTTTCATGCAAAATTATCGTTAGAACTTCAAAGCTTCATATCTTTTCCGTTCTACGTCGGATTCAGACGATTCCAAGGCCATTGTTCTTCATTTGTGATGTCCTACAAAGTGGACGTGAAAAATCTTGGGTAAAAGTCTCCGGAGGGTCCCATGCAAAATTACATATGGAAATAGTCATTTAATATTCAAAAATTCATATTTTGATCATCCCATATCCAAATCAGGTGATTCCAGTCTCATTATGTTCCATTTTTAGTGCTCTACAAAGTGGACGTAAAATATTTCCGATAGAAGCCTCCGAAGGATCTCATGGGGAATGGTCAGCCAAATTATCGATAATTGGTCCGCTTAAACTTCAAAAATTCATTGACCATTTTACTTCCAAATGAGGTGATTCCAGTTCCTATATTCCTCATTTTTAATGTTCTACAAAATGAATGCAAAAAATTTGAAATAGAGGCCATCGGAAAATTCCATGCGGGATGACAGCGGAAATGACCCATGAAATGACAAGGAGAGAAAACCTAGTTAATTCCAATCAATCCAGTCAACTCAATTCAAGCCAGTTTTGGTCCAACCTAGCTCAACCCATATCAGTTTAACTCAGTCAACCTAAGTCAGTCTCAACCCATTTCGAACCAGTTCATCCATGTGCATAGTATTTATATATATTATAAATATTATATACTATATATATATATATATATATATGTGTGTGTATGTTATTAATTATATGTGTATATATGTATATAATATATATTATTATATATAAATGATAAAATTCAAAAGAGATTGAGGAAAAAAATAAAATAGAGAATATGAGAGAATAAAAGAAAGAGAAAGAAACAAAAGAAAAACGGAAAAAAAAAAGAAAGAACTTTCACGTTTTCTTTCTAGAAAACGTGAAAGAGAGAAAAGAAGAGAAGAAAAGGAAAGAAAGAGAAGAAGAGAAAAAAAGGAAAGAAAGAGAAAAAGAGAAGAAAAGGAAAGAAAAAAGAGAAGAGAAGAAAAGGAAACAAAGAGAAAAAGAGAAGAAAAGGAAAGAAAAAAGAGAAGAGAAGAAAAGGAAAGAAAGAGAAAAAGAGAAGAAAATGAAAGAAAGAAAAAGAGAAGAAAAGGAAAGAAAGAAAAAGAGAAGAAAAGGAAAGAAAGAAGAGAAGAGAAGAAAAGGAAAGAAAGAGAAGAGAAAAAAAGGAAATAAAAAAAGGGAGGGATTGAGAGTGAGAGAGACATGAGAGATAGAGAGAGGGATTTTTTTTCTATTGAGAGAAAGATTGAGAGTGAGAGAGAGATTGAGTGAAGAAGAAGGAAAGAAGAGGAAGAAAACGAAAGGAGAGATTGACGTAAGAGAGAGAGAGAGAGCTTTTTTTTCTGTTTTGGGAGATTGGGAAAGAAAGGAAAAGGAAAGATTGAGAGTGAGAAAAAGATTGAGTGAAGAAGAAGGAAAGAAGAATAACATAAAAGAGAGGTGAGGGGACGTGAAGAGGGGGGGATTTTTCGGTTTTGGGGAGAGAGAGAGCTGCGGGACAGAGGAGGAAGAGAAGAGAAAAAGCTGAGGGAGAGAGAACTCCCTGCAACTCGAGGTAAGCCCCTCCCCCTCCTTTGTTATTTTCTATTTATCACCATTACCCAATCATCGACCAATCTGTTGCAGTCTCCATTGATACCCTCATTCCTGCAAAACCCAAGATCCAAATCTATCTTCCACACCACCATGCCACTTGTCAATCCTTTGTTAATCCACCTATCATCCCAAACCCAATCTGCTTACTTGAATCCATTTGGCTTTATTACCCAAACCACCGACATAACTCCATTACCTGATTCACCCCAGTCCAACAAACCACTTGTTGCAAACCCATCTTAAAACCCCTACAGATCACTTTCCCATACAACACCTGCATATCCCTTTTTCCAATCCCACACATGTGTACAATCATTAGCCAAACAACCATCTCCATTCACCAACACTTGCACCATTCAACACCCCCTTGCTACCACCTAATCCGAATACCTTCATCTCCTATCCCACTTTAATCCCACTTTCTGTCAACTCTCCACTAATCTTAAAATCCACCTTCATTACTGTACACCACTACAACATCCCACATGACCATGGGACTTGAAATTTTAATGAGTTTAGATTATGACCATGTGATTTGCAATTTTAATGATTAAATTGTACCATGTGATTGATTCCATATATTTTGAATTAAATGTGATTAAAATTGGTTCACATGATTTTAATTTTTATGAAATTGATCCCACCACATGCTTGCAATTTATATGAAATTTGATCCCATTGGCTTGAAATTTAAGGTAATTTGAATATGGACCATTGGATGTCAAATTTAATTTTGAACCATTAGATTATGATTTTGAGTGATCCGAACCATTAGATTTTATCACAAGTGATTTAAATGATTTTTGAATGGTTAGATTATTGTCTTGAGTGATCTGAACCATTGGATGGCTATCAGAAGTGATTTAAATGATTTTTGAATGGTTAGATTATTATCTTGAGTGATCTGAACCATTTGATGGCTATCACAAGTGATTTAAATGATTTTTGAATGATTAGATTATTGTCTTGAGCGATCTGAACCATTGGATGGCTATCATAAGTGATTAAATGATTTTGAACGGTTAGATTACCATCAAGAGCGATTTATACCGTTGAATTTTGCATCATGAGTGTTTTAGATGCTCACTGACATGTTTGGATGCCACATAATTGCCATATTTGATGCTCACATTGCTCACATGCCATACTCGAAATGCTACACATGCTTATTGCCATATTTGTCTAACACATGCTTACTGTCATATTTAGATGCTTGTTGCCATGTTTGGATGCATACTGCTATGTTTGGATTACTACCACTGCCATAGTTGGAATATTTTCATTTGCCATATTTGTCTTGGAAAGAGAAAAAAAATAGAAAAAATAGCAATTAGGGTAGAAAATCCTAAAAATGAAAAGAAAATAGCAATTAGGGTAGGAAATCCTAAAAATGGAAAGAGCACAGCAAATAGGGAAAGTGAAACCCTAAAAGTGGAAAAGAATAATTAGGGTATGAAACCCTAAAAAATAAAAATCACAATGAAAAGGGATAGAAAACCCTAAAAAACCTAAGAATGGAAACAATAAAAATGGTAGGAATTTAGGTCTCATCCCTAGATCCTATTTACAAAAATAGAAAGAATTTGGTACACATCCCAAATAAAAATGGTAGGAATTTAGGTCTCATCCCTAGATCCTATTGACAAAAATAGAAATAATTTGGTACACATCCTAAATAAAAATGGTAGGAATCTAGGTCTCATCCCTAGATCCTATTGACAAAAATGGAAACAATAAAAATGGTAGGAATCTGGGTCTCAACCCTAGAACCTATTGACAAAAATGGTAGGAATTTAGGTCTCATCCCTAGATCCTATTAACAAAAATAGAAAGAATTTGGTATACATCCCAAATAAAAATAGTAGGAATTTAGGTCTCATCCCTAGATCCTATTGATAAAATTGGAAGGATTTTGGTACACATTCCAAATCCGACTCTAAAAACCCTTTTGAACTACGTCGTACCTGATTTCTAGGGCAAACCCTAGAATACGTAGGCAATTTGGGAATCCCAAATACGGTACAAAGCCACCCATCAACCATACATCGAGCATAAACTTCAACTTGAACAACAAAGAATCTAATTGAAGCAAATGCATAAATCACTTCCATAATCATTAATCACACAAACCCTATCGAACTACGTTTTTGGACTTGATTTCCAAGATTGGAATACGTAGGCAGTTTGAGATGTCTTACACATCTCAGATTCAGTCCCAGACCGAACCATCTTTGGTCCGGTTCACTGTATAATATTGTACATTATATTTGTTTGTTTATTTGCTTTAAAACATGATTGGCTGAACCCTAGGTTAGAATAACTTAGCAACTTGGTTTAGGACATCCCCCATTGAACCCTAGTCATCCAGTTGACCAAGCACAGTCAAAATTAGATTTTAAGGAAAGTTTAGGAAGCCGATATTGATCGGGCGGTTTGGGTGCCTAACACCTTCCCATAATCGTACCCTGAATACTTACCCAATCTCTTGCAGACCAAAGAACCGATACATTGGGTCACGAGGGTCACGAGTCAATAGAAGTCTTACCTTAGGGTGAGGCTACATTTTTAGAGGTCCTAGACCTTAATCTAGGTGGCGACTCCAACAGAACAAATCGATCTTCATCGATACAGGATACACATTTATCCCGAGGAAGATCATCGATTTTCCATTGTCCTCACAGTGGCGACTCCGCTGGGGATGAATATTCAGACTCCTAGGATACTTTCCTTATATTGATTTGCTTGACATTTGATGCTAGATCTAGGGTACTATATTTATTGTTTGTACATATTGTTTTGGGGGGAATGGGTTCAGTCACACTTTCGTGCGAGTAGCCGAACCGGGTCCCATGCATGTGGGGCAGCCTGCTAGGCGAAACACATGGCCTTGCCTTGTACTTTGTGAGACCACGACCGGCGAGCAGCCTCTAACGAGCGTTTCTTGGGTCCGCCTGGGAATGCGTTATGCTACTCCACGTCGCTTGGATCCTTGCAACATAGTATATAAAGGGAATGGGGGCCCATTATTCATCGAGCATTCTGTGATAGGTTACCCCGTCCTCGTAAAGGTGGCCTTTTCTGTCCAAACCCAGTTTGAGCCATATGTATGTTATTTTTTGTCCATCTTTGAATCAACATGGTAAAATCTACTCGATCATAATATTTACATCTGAGACGTCGAAGTTCTGCCCGTTTTTGTCCTTGACTTGTCAACATGGTTGGATCCACACTTGAGTATTCTTGTCTCTCACTTGTTGGGAGCGTGAGGGTTACGTATACCTGCATACATTAGTGTGGGGGGTCTGTACACGCCCACCATCGTACAAAGCTCTTTGTGTTGACCGTTCAATATTGATACATCAATCTCAAAAACGATCAAAAAATCTTCGTCACGGCATAGATACTATGATCAAGTAGAAATTTATTGGTTTTTTCAATCATGAACCGCTTTTGTCATCCTTCATGAAAACTACAAATAAACATATCTGTTTCAATTTCTTTAAATTTGATGAACCACATGGTCGAACCTTGGTGCTACAATGATCCATTCAGAATCTTGAGGCCCCAAGAGCAATCATGGGGTTATTCAAATACAAATAAATTGTTACAGATGATGTCTAAGGGTCGGTTTTCATGAAGGAGCTAACTTTGTTAGGTCGATTCAGCTTGTATGTGTATGCGTATTCTTCTCGTGTCCAGTCACTTCTGAGTCTTAACCTTCGTTCATTGTTTATAGAAAGGCAAAAAAAAAAAAAAAAAAAAAAAAAAAAAAAAAAAAAAAAAAAAAAGAAAAAAAAAAAAAAAAAGGTTGAACTAGGGAGGATAGGATTGTCTAGACTTGAGAACACCTGAGTGAGTAGACAAAGCATCCACTCATAGGAATGTCTCATCATCACCGGTTCATGTCTCAGTTCATGGTCATAAGGAGGACTTTTGTACCTCAAAATGTTGAAATGGTTGGAAGACAGTATATTGAGAGCCCAAATATTTCAGAATGGAATTGAAATTCGAAGATCAGAGTTGAGGAATCCAAGAGGGTAGAAATCTGAATCATAGATTCTGAGAGATTATATGTTTCTTTCCCATACTAGCATACCTGCCAAATTTAAATGGTAAAAACTGAGATTGGAAAACATTTCATTCACCCTTGGCGACTGAGCCACTTTGACCGACGGAGTGCTGACTCCCAAATTACTTTCATCACCCAAGGTGACCCAAACTCAAAGGAGTAGCCCTTGAACCTTCAAGAATATCCCACCCACCTCCCAAAATCCAGGATGAAAAGGAAGACCATGTGGTCGATTGTATCCTAAAATTAAGGTAGCCTGAAAGTGAACTTCATGTGCACCCTAAAGTGGGGCACAACCAAAATATCAGTGTACCCTAAATTGGGGCACAACAAAAATATCAATGCACCATAAACTGGGGCATAATTAAAATGTTAATGGATTCAAAGTGGGGCAAACCAAAAAGGCGATGGACCAATTGGGGTATAGGTCAGAGTTTCATGACATCCAAACTAGGGCATAAGATTGGAATACATTTAACCCAAATTGAGGCATTGGCCAAGTGAATGTCAAACCCAAACTGGGGCATAAATCAAAATGATAATAGACTCAAGAGGGGTTTAGCTCAGGATGGAAAGAGTCGAACACATGTCGATAGATAGGCATAATGAGCCTTACTAGCGAAAATCTGAACCAAAATTTGGTCCTACAACCGATCATAAGTTGGCGTCAATGATGTCGTATCCAATTGGGGTAACTCGGTGAATTACTTGTCTAAACTGGCTACCATTGGTATCTGATAGGTCATCTATGTTTGGGCTTAAGTTTGATGTGTCTGTAAACGGTCCAGTCCAAAATGCTCTGAAAAAAATGAACAATAATCATCTCATTTGAGACATCAACAATAGTGCTTTACTACTTCCTATCCATTCCTTCCCAGTTTGATATTTCTTCCTCTTCCATGTCCGTTGCTAATTCAGACTCTGATGACGATTGAGATGAAGGGCCACAACCTGAACTTCTACTCCATCGGCCTTTAAAGAAATGAAAACTCAACACACACGTGAAAGTTATAGATGATTAAGTTGAAGTCATGCAAGCATTCTCAAAGATACAAGTTGGTACATCAAAATGTCATCCCATTTGGTCAATTTACAGAAAGAATTTTTTATGGGATATTTCCTTAAAAGTGGAGAACATTTATATACTCATAAAGGTGGTTCATTCAGTTTTGTAAAAATGGGTCTACAGACAAGGACCATTCAAATGATCAAGTCTTCTACAAGTACAGGACATCTACAAACATGAAATGTGTTACAGATCAACCTTAAAGTCAAAGATGAGCTCAAAAAAAAAAAAAAAAAAAAGGAAAGAAAGGGGAAAGTACAGAGAAGAAAGAAGACTGAATGAAAGCAGAATAAGAATGGAAAAGAGAACAAGATGCAAGCAAAGAAAAAAAAAGATCAAGAAAAGAAAGATGAAAGCACAAAGAGAGTATGATGATCAAAGAACCCAAAAGAGAAAGAATAAGAATAGAAAAGAGAACAATATGCAAGCAAAGAAAAGAATGAAAGATCAAGGAAAGAAAAATGAAAGCACAAAGAGAAGGTGATGATCAAAGAACAAAGAGAAGGAAGAAGAATTAAAAAAAAAAAAAAAAAGAAGAAGAAGAATGCCCGAACTACCCGGAACCTGATTCTGGAGGGATTGAAGTCCCAAAGGTTACGTAGGAAATTTGGGACACCCCAAATTCGGTCCAAAGGCTATACATCCAAAGGCTATACATCCAAAGGCTACACATCCAAAGGCTACACATCCAAAGGCTATACATCCAAAGGCTGCACATAGCTAAAGGCTACACATCCAAAGGATACACATCCAGAGGTTACAAATCCAGAGCACAAAACACAGTTACAGTTACATCATGAGCGGTTTTGAGCCAAAGTCACAGACCCGATGAGGTCGCTACTCAAGAAGCTTGATAGTTACAATTACATCATGAGCGGTCTTGAGCCAAAGTCACAGACCCGATGAGGTCGCTACTCAAGAAGCTTGACAGTTACAGTTACACCATGAGCGGTCTTGAGCCAAAGTCACAGACCTGATAAGGTCGCTACTCAAGGAGCTTGACATCTACAGTTTTTTGTTGTACAATGTCAAAAAAAAAAAAAATTTTACAGCATCAATTCAAGGGAGCAATGTTAGAATCCAGATCAAGTGCAGAGTAATGCAAAAATGGGCCACTTTTATCTTCGGCCTCAATTGCCCACAATCTCAGCCGAAGAGGGGCATCTGTAAGCACCCCATTTTTTCCATCCCAGCTAAACAAAGTCCTGCGGGCGTATGGACAACAAAAGGAGAAAGATGATCGAAAGTTTAGATTTTTGACTGTGAATTTGAGGAAGTTTTCAATGGGTCTGTGAATTTAAGAAAGTTTTCAATGGGTCCACAGCAAGGTCATGGGTTATAATTTTGCATGAATGCATAGGTCATAGAATTATCTTCGAAATGAGACTAGAATTGCTCAATTCTGATATCAAATGAAGAAGATAAGACCATTTCAGTCGGATGATACATATAAGGGAGGTTTATGAAATTATTATAAATAGTCCTAGGGGCCTTCATGCAAATTATCGTAAGTCGGATTGTTTGAATTTCAAATCATCATATCTTCATCATCCGACATCGGATTCAGATGATTCCAAAGCCATTATTCTTCATTCATGAAGTTCTACAAAGTGGAAGTAAAATAATTTCCAGTAGAAGTCACCAGTGGGTCCCATGCAAACTTTCATGCAAAATTATCGTTAGAACTTCAAAGCTTCATATCTTTTCCGTTCTACGTCGGATTCAGATGATTCGAAAGCCATTGTTCTTTATTTGTGATGTCCTACAAAGTGGACGTGGAAAATCTTGGGTAAAAGTCTCTGGAGGGTCCCATGTAAAATTACATATGGAAATGGTCATTTAATATTCAAAAATTCATATTTTGATCATCCCATTATCCAAATCAGGTGATTCCAGTCTCATTATGTTCCATTTTTAGTGCTATACAAAGTGGACGTAAAATATTTCCGGTAGAAGCCTCCGAAGGATCTCATGCAGAATGATCAGCCAAATTATCGATAATTGGTCCGCTTAAACTTCAAAAATAAATAAGTTGACCATTGTACTTCCAAATGAGGTGATTCCAGTTCCAATATTTCTCATTTTTAATGTTCTACAAAATGAACGCAAAAAATTTGGAATAGAGGCCATCAAAAAATTCCATGCGGGATGACAGCGGAAATGACCCATGAAATGACAAGGAGAGAAAACCCAGTTAATTCCAATCAATCCAGTCAGCTCAGTTCAAGCCAGTTTTGGTCCAACCTAGCTCAACCCATATCAGTTTAACTCAGTCAACCTAAGTCAGTCTCAACCCATTTCGAACCAGTTCATGCATGTGCATAGTATTTATATATATTATATATATTATATACTATATATATATATATATATATATATATATATATATATATATATATATATATATATATATATATATATATATGTGTGTGTGTGTGTGTGTGTGTGTGTGTGTGTGTGTGTGTTATTAAATATATGTGTATATATGTATATAATATTTTTATTATATATAAATGAAAAAATCCAAAAGAGATTGAGGAAAAAAAGAAAAGAGAGAATATGAGAGAATAAGAGAAAGAGAGAGAATAAAAGAAAGAGAAAGAAACAAATAAAAAAAGGAAAAAAAAAAGAACTTTCACGTTTTCTTTCTAGAAAACATGAAAGAGAGAGAGAAGAAGAGAAGAAAAGGAAAGAAAGAGAAGAAGAGAAGAAAAGGAAAGAAAGAGAAAAGAGAAGAAAAGGAAAGAGAAAAAGAGAAGAAAAGGAAAGAAAAAGAGAAGAGAAGAAAAGGAAACAAAGAGAAAAAGAGAAGAAAAGGAAAGAAAAAAGAGAAGAGAAGAAAAGGAAAGAAAGAGAAAAAGAGAAGAAAATGAAAGAAAGAAAAAGAGAAGAAAAGGAAAGAAAGAAAAAGAGAAGAAAAGGAAAGAAAGAAGAGAAGAGAAGAAAAGGAAAGAAAGAGAAGAGAAAAAAAGGAAATAAAAAAAAGGGAGGGATTGAGAGTGAGAGAGACGTGAGAGATAGAGAGAGGGATTTTTTTTCTATTGAGAGAAAGATTGAGAGTGAGAGAGAGATTGAGTGAAGAAGAAGGAAAGAAGAGGAAGAAAACGAAAGGAGAGATTGACGTAAGAGAGAGAGAGAGAGAGAGCTTTTTTTCTGTTTTGGGAGATTGGGAAAGAAAGGAAAAGGAAAGATTGAGAGTGAGAAAAAGATTGAGTGAAGAAGAAGGAAAGAAGAATAACATAAAAGAGAGGTGAGGGGACGTGAAGAGGGGGGGATTTTTCGGTTTTGGGGAGAGAGAAAGCTGCGGGACAGAGGAGGAAGAGAAGAGAAAAAGCTGAGGGAGAGAGAACTCCCTGCAACTCGAGGTAAGCCCCTCCCCCTCCTTTGTTATTTTCTATTTATCACCATTACCCAATCATCGACCAATCTGTTGCAGTCTCCATTGATACCCTCATTCCTGCAAAACCCAAGATCCAAATCTATCTTCCACACCACCATGCCACTTGTCAATCCTTTGTTAATCCACCTATCATCCCAAACCCAATCTGCTTACTTGAATCCATTTGGCTTTATTACCCAAACCACCGACATAACTCCATTACCTGATTCACCCCAGTCCAACAAACCACTTGTTGCAAACCCATCTTAAAACCCCTACAGATCACTTTCCCATACAACACCTGCATATCCCTTTTTCCAATCCCACACATGTGTACAATCATTAGCCAAACAACCATCTCCATTCACCAACACTTGCACCATTCAACACCCCCTTGCTACCACCTAATCCGAATACCTTCATCTCTCATCCCACTTTAATCCCACTTTCTGTCAACTCTCCACTAATCTTAAAATCCACCTTCATTACTGTACACCACTACAACATCCCACATGACCATGGGACTTGAAATTTTAATGAGTTTAGATTATGACCATGTGATTTGCAATTTTAATGATTAAATTGTACCATGTGATTGATTCCATATATTTTGAATTAAATGTGATTAAAATTGGTTCACATGATTTTAATTTTTATGAAATTGATCCCACTACATGCTTACAATTTATATGAAATTTGATCCCATTGGCTTGAAATTTAAGGTAATTTGAATATGGACCATTGGATGTCAAATTTAATTTTGAACCATTAGATTATGATTTTGAGTGATCCGAACCATTGGATTTTATCAAAAGTGATTTAAATGATTTTTGAATGGTTAGATTATTGTCTTGAGTGATCTGAACCATTGGATGGCTATCAGAAGTGATTTAAATGATTTTTGAATGGTTAGATTATTATCTTGAGTGATCTGAACCATTGGATGGCTATCACAAGTGATTTAAATGATTTTTGAATGATTAGATTATTGTCTTGAGCGATCTGAACCATTGGATGGCTATCAGAAGTGATTAAATGATTTTTAACGGTTAGATTACCATCAAGAGTGATTTATACCATTGAATTTTGCATCATGAGTGTTTTAGATGCTCACTGACATGTTTGGATGCCACATAATTGCCATATTTGATGCTCACATTGCTCACATGCCATACTCGGAATGCTACACATGCTTATTGCCATATTTGTCTAACACATGTTTACTGTCATATTTAGATGCTTGTTGCCATTTTGGATGCATACTGCTAAGTTTGGATTACTACCACTGTCATAGTTGGAATATTTTCATTTGCCATTTTTGTCTTGGAAAGAGAAAAAATAGAAAAAATAACAATTAGGGTAGAAAATCCTAAAAATGAAAAGAAAATAGCAATTAGGTAGGAAATCCTAAAAATGGAAAGAGCACAGCAAATAGGGAAAGTGAAACCCTAAAAGTGGAAAAGAATAATTAGGGTATGAAACCCTAAAAAATAAAAATCACAATGAAAAGGGATAGGAAACCCTAAAAAACCTAAGAATGGAAACAATAAAAATGGTAGGAATTTAGGTCTCATCCCTAGATCCTATTTACAAAAATAGAAAGAATTTGGTACACATCCCAAATAAAAATGGTAGGAATTTAGGTCTCATACCTAGATCCTATTGACAAAATAGAAATAATTTGGTACACATCCTAAATAAAAATGGTAGGAATCTAGGTCTCATCCCTAGATCCTATTGACAAAAATGGAAACAATAAAAATGGTAGGAATCTAGGTCTCATCCCTAGATCCTATTGACAAAAATGGTAGGAATTTAGTTCTATCCCTAGATCCTATTAACAAAAATAGAAAGAATTTGGTATACATCCCAAATAAAAATGGTAGGAATTTAGGTGTCATCCCTAGATCCTATTGACAAAATTGGAAGGATTTTGGTACACATTCCAAATCCGACTCTCAAAACCCTTTCGAACTACGTCGTACCTGATTTCTAGGGCAAACCCTAGAATACGTAGGCAATTTGGGAATCCCAAATACGATACAAAGCCACCCATCAACCATACATCCAGCATAAACTTCAACTTGAACAACAAAGAATCTAATTGAAGCAAATGCATAAATCACTTCCATAATCATTAATCACACAAACCCTTTCGAACTACGTTTTTGGACTTGATTTCCAGGATTGGAATACGTAGGCAGTTTGAGATGTCTTACACATCTCAGATTCAGTCCAAGACCGAACCATCTTTGGTCCGGTTCACTGTATAATATTGTACATTATATTTGTTTGTTTATTTGCTTTAAAACATGATTGGCTGAACCCTAGGTTAGAATAACTTAGCAACTTGGTTTAGGATATCCCCCATTGAACCCTAGTCTTCCAGTTAACCAAGCACAGTCAAAATTAGAATTTAAGGAAAGTTTAGGAGGCCGATATTGATTGGGCGGTTTAGGTGCCTAACACCTTCCCATTACCGTACCCTGAATACTTACCCGATCTCTTGCAGACCAAAGAACCGATACATTGGGTCACGAGTCAATAGAAGTCTTACCTTAGGGTGAGGCTACATTTTTAGAGGTCCTAGACCTTAATCTAGGTGGCGACTCCAACAGAACAAATCGATCTTTATCGATACAGGATACACATTTATCCCGAGGAGGATCATCGATTTCCCATTGTCCTCACAGGGGATCCGACCCTCCTTGGCTGGGTATGCGACCCTTCCCCTAATTTAAGTATTTTTGGGTCGATTTGATACCTGGGATCTCGATCTCCTTCACGCCCTTGGTCCATTTGACTCAACCATGATGGGTAAACCTGGTTCAAGGTAGTAAGACCGGGTTAGATTGACACGGGTCTTACAACTCCCCCCTACTTATAAAAATTTTGTCCTCGAAATTGTACGTACCTTCTGAATCAAATAAGTGAGGGTATTACTTTCGCATAGCATTTTCTTCTTCCCATGTAATTTCTTCCATGTCTCTACTTTTCCATGTGACCTTAACATAACAGATATCTCGGTTGCGTAGATGTTGAACCTTTCTGCTGGTGATTTCTGTTGGTGTTACTTTAAATGTCAAATCATCAGTCAAATCTGGTAAATCTACTGTCAACACGTGCGTTGGATCCTTGACATACTTCTTCAATAGGAAAATGTGAAATACGTCATGCACACTCGACATAGATGGTGGTAGTGCTAACTGATAAGCCACTTTACCACGCTTAGCTAGAATTTCATACGGCCCGACCCTCCTTGGCTGGGTATGCGACCCTTCCCCTAATTTAAGTATTTTTGGGTCGATTTGATACCTGGGATCTCGATCTCCTTCATGCCCTTGGTCCATTTGACTCGACCATGATAGGTAAACCTGGTTCAAGGTGGTAAGACCGGGTTAGATTGACACGGGTCTTACAACTCCCCCCTACTTATAAAAATTTCGTCCTCGAAATTATACGTACCTTCTGAATCAAATAAGTGAGGGTATTGCTTTCGCATAGCATTTTCTTCTTCCCATGTAATTTCTTCCATGACTTTACTTTTTCCATGTGACCTTAACATAATAGATATCTCGGTTGCGTAGACGTTGAACCTTTCTGTTGGTGATTTCTGTTGGTGTTACTTCAAATGTCAAATCATCAGTCAAATCTAGTAAATCTACTGTCAACACGTGCGTTGGATCCTTGACATACTTCTTCAATAGGGAAATGTGAAATACGTCATGCACACTCGACATAGATGGTGGTAGTGCTAACTGATAAGCCACTTTACCATGCTTAGCTAGAATTTCATACGGCCCGACATATCTTGGACTTAGTTTCCCTTTCTGTCCGAACCTTTTCAATCCTCGCATAGGCGATACCTTCAAAAATACTTTATCACCTACAGCGAACTCCAGATCTCTGCGTCGAGTATCTGCATATTGCTTCTGACGGTTCTCAGCCGTTCTCACTCTTTCCTTGATAATGTCAACCACTCGGCAAGTCTCTTCAACAAATTCCTGTCCAACAATACTACGTTCTCCAACTTCATTCCAAAATAAGGGAGTTCGACACTTTCTGCCATACAGTGCTTCATAAGGTGACATCTGTATAGTAGCCTGATAGCTATTGTTATACGCGAACTCGATCAATGGTAACTTTTCATCCCATGATCCTTTGAAATCAATTATACATGCTCGTAGTATATCTTCTAGAATCTGAATTGTACGCTCTGACTGTCCGTCTGTCTGTGGGTGGATTGCAGTACTGAACTTCAACGTTGTACCCATAGCCTTTTGCAATCCTTCCCAAAACTTGGAAGTAAATCGTGGATCTCTATCGGATACAATGCTCTCTGGTACACCGTGTAATCGAATAATATTATCCACATACAGCTTTGCTAACCTTTCTAGAGTATACTAAGGTCATATAGGTATGAAGCGAGTTGTTTTAGTCAGACGGTCCACAATCACCCAAACTGCATCAACTACTCGAGGAGTCAGTGGTAGTCCCGTGGCGAAGTCCATAGTGATGCAGTCCCATTTCCATGCTAGTTCCGGTAATGGCTGTAACAGTCCCGCTGGTCTTTGTCGTTCAGCCTTTACTTTCTGACAATTTAGGCATTGAGACACGAACTTGGCTACATCTGCTTTCATTCTCCTCCACCAATATAGTTTTTTTAGATCATGATACATTTTTGTACTTCCAGGATGTATCGAATAGATGGTGGTATGGGCTTCTTTCATCAGTCGGTGTCTAATGTCCATACTTTATGTTTCAGGTACACATATTCTTCCTTTGTATTTCAGTACTCTCTCTTCGTCCAAGGTGAACTCAGGATTAGTCCTACCTTTCACGATATCTTCTTGTACTGTTCTCAGATAAGGATCTGATTTGATAGTTGTCTTCACTTCATCCATTATGTCCGATATAATCTTCAATGCAGCGAACATGTTCGAAAATCGATGAACAAACTCTTGGTTGGCTGATCCATCCGTTGTGTCTATCACATACTGCTCATTTCTGTGATTGAATACCATTCTGGTAGTACACATTGCTGCAGTTGTGCTAACCTCTCCTTGCAATTTTATCATTGCTTTTCTTATTAACGCATCCGCTACTATGTTCGCTTTTCCCGGATGATACTGGATATCACAATCATAGTTTTTCAATAGTTCCAGCCATCTTCTTTGTCTCATATTCAACTCCTTCTGATTAAATAAATAAGTAAGACTTTTATGGTCCGACTTAATCTGAAATTTCTCTCCGTATATGTAATGTCTCCATATCTTGATAGCATGTACTACTGCCGCTAACTCCAAATCATGGGTGGGGTAATTTTTCTCATGTATCTTCAATTGTCTTGAGGCATAAGCAATTACTTGCTCTCCATGCATAAGCACACATCCTAGTCCCAGTCCCGACGCATCAGTGTATAAAGTAAATGTCTGTCCTGGAACGAGAATAGTCAAAATCGGAGCGGATATCAATCTGGTCTTCAACGTTTGGAAACTCTTCTCACATTTATCGGTCACACGAACTTTTCACCTTTCTTAGTCAAACTGGTGAGAGGTACGGCAATCCGGGAATAGTCTTCTACGAATCTCCGATAATAACCAGCTAGACCCAGAAAACTTCTAATTTCTGAAACGCTCTTTGGTGCTTCCCACTTTACAATAGCCTCGATCTTGCTGGGGTCCACTTTGATTCCTTCAGCATATACTACATGGCCTAAGAAGGCGACTTTACTTAGCCAAAACTTACACTTCGAAAATTTGGCATATAACTTCACTTTCCTTAAACGCTGTAGGGCGGTGTTTAGGTTCTTGAAATGGGTTTCTTTGTCCTTGGAGTATACCAATATATCATCAATAAATACTATAACCGACGTATCCAACATATCGTGGAAGACCGGTTCATAAGCTCCATAAAAGTTGCTGGTGCGTTTGTTAATCCAAAAGACATGACCAAGAACTCATAGTGTCCATATCTGGTCCTGAAAGCTGTCTTAGGAATATCACCCTCTTTAATCTTCAATTGATGATAACCCGATCGAAGATCGATCTTAGAAAATACCTTTGCTCCTTGCAACTGATCGAACAAGTCATCGATCCGAGGTAGTGGATATCGATTCTTGATTGTCAGTTTATTCAACTCCCGATAGTCGATGCATAATCGAATGCTACCGTCCTTCTTCTTCACGAATAACACCGGCGCTCCCCATGGTGATATACTGGGTCGAATATAACCCTTGTCCAGCAGTTCCTGTAGTTGCACTTTCAGTTCCTTCAGTTCCGTAGGAGCCATTCTATAAGGTGCTTTTGATACTGGTGCGGCTCCAGGTACAAGATCTATCACAAACTCTGTGGCTCAGTTGGGTGGTAATCCTGGTAGTTCCTCTGGAAATACGTCGGGATAGTCCCACACGACTTCAAAATCTTCCATTTGTGGTGCTTCCTTGGTTAGGTCGACCACTGATACTAGATACCCGACTGCCCCCTTCTCAAGGCACTTCTTAGCCTTTAGTGCTGAGAGTATGAGCTTGCGTCTACGGGGAAGTTTGGTTCCCAAAAAATTAAATTCTGCTCCATCTTTGTCTTTAAATGTTAGCCTCTTTTCGGTGCATAATAGGTTTGCAGAATGCCGAGCTAACCAATCCATTCCCAAGATGACGTCAAAGTCTGCCATCTCTAGTTGTATCAAGGTTGCATCTAGGGTTTTCTCGCCAATGAGAACTGGACATGGTCCATAACCTTTTTCTAATTCCACTTCTAACCCCATCGGTGACCGTACAAGTAATTTGTAGTATAATATTTTGGTGGGTAAGTTTATCTTCTTTCCGAATGACACAGATATAAATGAATGAGTAGCTCCTGAATCAAAAAGTACTCTGGCGGGTACGCCATTTATTAGTACGATACCTGTGATTTATTTTACTTAGTCTACATGCTCATACAATGTAATTACAACTTTAACAAGTTTCAGTCTTACCTGTGACCACATCGGGTGATGCGGCAGCATCTTCGGATGTAACAGCATATACCCGTCCCTGATGGAACTGTTTCTTAGGCTTAGGGCACTCCCTTGCCATATGTCCCGATTGGTTGCAGTTATAACACTTCGGACTTTCAGAATTTGGCTTTGGCTGAGGTTGAGCTACTGGAGTAGTCTTGGTTGCAGCAGTAAAATTCTGAGGGCCGAAAGGCTTATATGCCTTGTTATTGCCTCCGTTGTAAGAATTTCCAGCTGGCCTTTTGATACCCCGATTCTGTGTGAAATAACTCTCCTTCTGGCCCGATTCAATAACTCGAGCAATTTGGACAGCTTCATTATAAATCTTCTTTTCTAAGCCCAGAACGTGCTCTCTGATGCTTCCTCTCAGTCCCTTGACGAACCTACGGGTTTTGGTGTCTTCTTCCTGCATACTAAGTGGTGCGAAGAAAAACAGCTCTTCATAACGTTGTTGATATGCATCCACTGACATCTGCCCTGATATAGACTCAGGAACTCCTTCTCCATAGAATCTCTGAAGCTTCGTGGAAAATATTTCTCAAAGAAAGCTTCTTTATAAACAGCCCAAATCAGTTGAGCGTGCTTGGTCAATAAGTAAGCCCTGGCTGATTTGCACCAATGATGTGCATCACCCTTTAGCATGAAGGTGGCACATAATACTTTTTCTTCCTCTGTAATAGTCATCATGAGGAAATTTCTCTCCATCTCGTCTATCCAGTGTGCTGGCCATAATGGATCAGATGGTTTGCTCGTTCAATTCCCTGGGCTTCATCTTCAAAAATCTCTCAACCAATCGAGAGTGATCCATCTGATTTTGGGGGTATGCCCCAAACATAGGGGGTGGATACTGATAATTAACCTGAGCTACTTCCGGACCAGGTACTGGAATTTGTGCAGCAGGTTGTTGAGGTGTTTGAGGTGTTGGGTGGTTACCCACCGGTGCTGCACTGGCTTGTCCCGTCTGCATGGGTGTAGCATGAGCAGCCTGAAACATGATTCCCATTGCAACCTGCATCTGAGCCTGTGCGTGTTGCATCTATTGTAGCTGCTGAGCTAGGTTCATAACTACGGTTGCTAGTTCCGGTGGTGGAGGTGGCAAATTTGTAAGATTTTTCCTGATCTGGATTTCCTGGGACATATACATTCTCCTGGCTAGTTTCCTCCACAGGTGGTGGTGGTGGAACTGCATTTCGGCTCTGTCTGGTTACTCTTCTTCTAGACATATTTTCCTTCCGAGATGGGTGGTGCCTGAAAATCATCAAAATAAGTGAGAAAATCATCGATACTCCATGTAGGCATGTTAATCGATGTAAACTTTCAAATTTCAATTCATTTTATGAAAAAAAATATTGTCTTTTCTATGCAGGGTCGATGGTGAGGGTCGATGGTATGTCCGACCCTGGGAATAACCTGTTCTTCCCGAGAGCTGAGGGTCGATGTGAGGGTCGATGGGTGTCCGACCCTCAATTCCGACCCTTAGTTTTCTGTCAGATTCTCAAGAGCCGAGGGTCGATGGGAGGGTCGATCCGAGGGTCGATGGTTCTGGTCGAATTGTCCGACCCTCAGACCAAAAATCAGATTTTTAAGATCCGATTTTGGGTCATTTCTTATTATTTCCCTCCAGTTTCGACTCGTCTCTCCCCTCTGAGTTGCTACAGTGTCATTCCACTGTTTTTGGTCGGTTTGAGTCCGGGTTTCGACGTCCACGTCATCCATATAGGTATGTTCTCCCTTTTTTCTCTGTTTTTAGGTTTCCATTCCTAGGTTTTTGCTCATTTAACTGGTATTCTTCAAATTAAACTTTTTTCAACCGTAAAAATTCGATTTTTATTGGGGGCTTTTGTTATTGGTGTCTCAAGGAACGAAAGCCCTCAAAAAATTTTGAGTTTCATCGGTTGGTTATCGAGAAACTTGGATTTTTGCTCGTTTGCCCTAATTTGTCGAAATTTTTTGATTTCTTGAAATTCCTTCAAATTGGACTTCATTAGTTCCAAATTCCTACTGTGTGAGTGTTGTAGGATATGTTAGAACCTACATAAGTCCTCCTGCCCGCGTGTACGGGTGAAAAGTGAGGCTTTCGGCCAATTTACGTCGTTTTAATGTCAAATTTTGGATTTTTATCCTATTAACTCCTTGTCTCCCTTTTTCTTTCTTATCTGCAGATACCATGGCTCGTACCAAGATACCCAGAGTTCATGATCCGCTTCACTTCCACTCCAATGAAGCCGAGGCACAGTATGCCGACTATGCTCGTAAGAAAGTGGAGGGTGGTCGTATGGTGAACTTGGCTGAGCTAGCCTTGTTCAACGTAGAGAGAGCATTTGGTGATATGGGGTGGCTCCCTATCATCACTTACGACACGTGCACATGTCCGGATTTGGTGCGCCAGTTCTATTGTAATCTCCAGGTGGTGGGAATTACAATGACGTTGAGCGTGGTCAAGAGTTGCGCATCACCAGCTATGTTAAAGGGGTGCACATTTCCTTTGACTATCGGCAACTGGCCGATCTGCTAGGCATACCCTATGATGGCCCCATGGTGTACTGTGCGCCTGGAGAGCCCCAGTTTGTTTCCATGGAGATGAGGGCAGAGATCGACAATCAGCTGCTACGACCTGATCGCTGGCAGATGAGAGCTTGTTACATGCGTCCAGCTCCACGGGTCTTCTGTAAGATTATCCAGCATAATCTGATTCCGCAGAGTGGGCACTATGAGAGGGTTTCTCAGCTGACCCAGTTTCTGATATATAGTATCTGCACCAGACAGCCAGTCTGCCTTCCCTACATCATCATGCGGACCATGATTAGTGCTACATTGTCCGGTCATAGGGGTAATCTACCCTATAGACGCATGATTACTGTCCTACTGACCCGCCTGGGGGTTGACTTAGTAGATGAGAAGATTCAGGAGAAGACCTTCTCGTCGTCTCTAGATTGGGAGGCTATCTGCAAGATGGGTATGCGGGATGCCCAAGTTAGTGACGAGGAGAGGAACGAGATAGTGCGCCCTCACACTCGCATCGAGATGGCTGACGCTGAGGCCGCTGCTGCCGCTGCTAGAGGTCATGTGGATCCTGTCGATGATGACGATCGTATGTATTTGGATGTCGACTCGATACCACTGCCTTCACCTACGCATGCGGCTGGAGTTGGTACTTCTTCTGCGGCGGATCCTGTACCTGAGACTGGTCCTTCTCATGCGGCTGGTCCTTCATGCCCACCTCCTGACGTGATGGAGATGTTGCAGGAGATCAAGGAGGCTCAGCGCAGATCTGATATGAGGTTGGAGGAGTTGCTAGACGGTCAGCATGTGAGAGTGGATGAGCTGTTAGCCGCCCAGCACATATTAGACACACAAATGGGAGAGCTCATAGAGGTACAGCGTGCGACTGATCGGAGGGTAGCCGATCTCACAGCTAGTCTACAGATGACCCAGACTCAGATAGCCTGGTTGACTAGAGTCTATGCTGAGGACTATGACAGAGATCGTGAGGCCCCGCCTCCTCCTTCACCTCCAGCTTCATGATTGTACTTTATTTCCTTGTATTACAGAGTAACTGTCTGGGTTGTGGACTGTACTCTGCTTTAGTTATGTATATACGTTTAGTTTCTCTCTCTCATTGTATGTAACTTGTTTCCCCTTTAATAGATGCATTATTCTCTTTTTAAATTTGGTCTCAACCATCACTTGTGCCTATAGTGTGTTAATATTACTGTTTTTACTTTTATCCTATCTCAGTTCACAATTGTCTCGAATGTATGTTAGTTCAACGGACAAGGCCTGAGATGCTCTGATACCAAGTTGTCACACCCCAATTCCACACTGTTCAGAATGGTGTGATGAACCACTAGCAAACCAACGGTTCAACCAGGATCTCGAGTAGGCTATATCCGTGTTATCTAAACTTCCATACATCCATAATCATAATCAGAGTAAATACACAATAGCGGAAGTCTTATAATAAAATGAACTGAGAATCTACTGTGATATTAATATTTAAATAGCAAATTATTCTGTATCAACTGAGACATAAATAATTATCAAATACATGTCTTTATTAAATCCAAATAAAGAAATCTAGAAAATATCTAATCGAATATACATGAGTTGCACTCGCAAGAGGAGTCATGTGTATCTACTTCAGCTTCAGCTTCCATCGCCGCTACATTCCCGTATGCTGGAGCATTCATATAATCTTCAACGGTACAACCTGCATCATCAACTAAAAATATTCGACGTCGAGGGGGTGAGCACACATCACGGCTCAGTGAGTAGACAAAACAATGCAACAGTACATATGCATGCAATCAATTCATATCTTTGGTCTGGTTTATAGTTTGCAATGCGCAATAGAAAGGTTGGGTGGTCAAAGATTAACGTTTATTGACCCTGCCTCTATACACAGGGTGTTGAAGTCCGCTCGAATGTTAACGTTTATCGTCATCCCCATCCACCCTAATCATGAACATTATATAACAAAGGTTAACGTTTATTGCTATATAGTGCCATACCAACACGTAAGCCCCTGTTAGCGAGGGCTTGCAAACTGGGCTTGCAAACTGGGCTCGCAACTAACCAATCCTAATTCCAAACAGTGTATCCAAGGCCTCACCCCAGCATCCCTCAGAATGTCCATAGAGATAGAGCTAAGGCCCCCCGGTAGAGTCAGAGACTACAAGGACCGAGACCACCTCCCCTAATACTCTACGACATAATAGTTCTGCTAAAGTAATGGCGATACAACGATGCTAATGCACAAGACTTGAGTTAGAGATAGAGCTAAAGTGCTGAGACCCGCCAAAGGTTAACTTTATTGACGTTCTCATCACACCTCCCCTGATACTCGCTCGCATCAAGTACACCAACCACACACATACAATCACATGCCTATTCCTATCATCATCATCATCATCATGTTATAAACAATAAATTAAATATGCATGAACAAATAATAGAAATATTGGATGGCATGTTATATGCACATTACAATCATATTCGCATAAAATCAAGCATGGCATTGGACTCAATAAAATGGAAAACAGTTTGTTATTAACCAATTAGTTTAGAGTTCTGTTTTCTCACCTTAGCTTGCTAATAGATACTTTTCCAAGCTTTATAATCACTTTTATACTGTTATTGTATTGCTAGAAGACCTAACAAAGTTGATAGAATTTAATTAGAATTAATTCTGAATTTAAAAACCATTATGTTAACTGAGGGTCGGAGGTAGGGTCGGAGTCATGATCGACCCTGGGTGCGACCCTCCCCAAACTCTGAACTTCCCGAACACTGAGGGTCGATAGTTAGGATCACCTAGGGTCGGATGGTCATCGACCCACGGTGCGACTCTCGGTGTACTTTGGTCAATTTTCCTCTTTTAGTCCATTCTTCGTGCTTGGGATCCTATGGCTTGCTCCTACATTTCATTCTACTTTCATTCCATGGTCTGAAACCATGAATCATCCACCTAAATAGCTTTCATGCATTCTCCTATGGTTTTCCATGAAAACCTAACCATGGGTTGATAGTTTGGGTTTCTCCGAGATCACACTCTCATCAATATCTAACCTAAGGTCTGTAGAAACTCATGGAATTAGTATCCATACCTGAGAAGAATACTCCTTCTCAGCAACTCTTCTCTTTTGGCTAAATTCTCTTCCTTGCTTCTCTTCTTCCTCTTTTCCTTCTCTTCTCTTTCTCTCAATTCAATTAGGGTTGTGAAAGGAGTGAAAGAGGCTTAGGGACGTCCTTTAAATAGAGTAGGAACATCCTAAAATAAGTCCCTTTGAGATTAGGAAAGAATCCAAATCGAAAATTAGGAAATTTTCTAATTTCAGTTTCGGAGGCAACTGAGGGTCGATGGGAGGGTCGATGATCCCGTCGACCCTAGGTTTCTAATGAGTCTGACCCTCCCTTCAAAACTGAGGGTCTGACTTTCTGTTTTGGGGGGTCCGACCCTCCTTGGCTGGGTATGCGACCCTTCCCCTAATTTAAGTGTTTTTGGGTCGATTTGATACCTGGGATCTCGATCTCCTTCACGCCCTTGGTCCATTTGACTCGACCATGATGGGTAAACCTGGTTCAAGGTGGTAGACCGGGTTTGATTGACACGGGTCTTACAATACACGTGGGTAGGAGGACTTACGTAGGTTCTAACGTATCATACAACACACGTACAGTAGGAAATTTTAACTAATGAGGTCCAATTTGAAGAAATTTCAAGAAAATCGAAAATTTCGACAAATTAGGGCAAAAGAGCCAAAATCCAAGTTTCTCGATAACCAACCGAAGAAACTCAAAATTTTTTGAGGGCTTTCGTTCCTCAAGACACCAATAACAAAAGCCCCCAATAAAAATCAAATTTTTATGGTTGGAAAAAGTTTAATTTGAAAAATACAAGTTAAATGGACAAAAACCTAGAAAAGAAAACCTAAAAACAGGGGAAAATGAGAGAACATACCTGTAAGGATGATGTGGACGTCGAAACCCGGATCCAAACTGACCAAAATAGCGGAGTGGCACTGTAGCAACTTAGAGGAGAGAGACGAGTCGAAACGGGAGGGAAATAACAAAGAATGAACCCAGAATCGGATCTTAAAAGTCTGATTTTTGGTCTGAGGGTCGGACAATTCGACCAGAACCATCGACCCTCGGATCGACCCTCCTATCGACCCTCGGCTCTCGGGAATCTGACAGAAAACCCAGGGTCGGATACTGAGGGTCGGACACCCATCGACCCTCACATTGACCCTCAGCTCTCGAGAAGAACAGGTCATTCCCAAGGTCTGATACTAAGGGTGGGACCTACCATCGACCCTCACCATCGACCCTACATAAGAAAGACAGTAAAATTTTTATAAAATGAGCTAGAATTTGAAATTTTACATCGCTTAGTGTGCCTACATGAAGTATCAATGATTTTCTCACCTATTTGATGATTTTCAGGCACCACCAATCTCAGAAGAAATTATGTCTGGACGTAGAGTAACCAGACAGAGCTGGAATGCAGTTCCACCACCACCACCTGTGGAGGAAACGGGCCAGGAGAATATATATGTACTGGAAAATCTAGATCAGGCAAATCCTATAAATTTGCCACCTCCACCACCTGAGTTAGCAACCGTGGTGATGAATTTGGCACAACAACTGCAACAGATGCAACACGCACAGGCTCAAATGCAAGTTGCAATGGGAATCATGTTCCACGCCACTCATGCTACACCCATGCAGACGGGACAAGCCAGTGCAGCACCGGTGGGTAACCACCCAACACCTCAAACACCTCAACCACCAGCTGCACAGATTCCAGTACCAGGTCCAGAAACTGCCCAGGTTAATTATCAGTATCTACAACCTATGTTTGGGGCATACCCCCAAAATTAGATGGATCACTCTCGACTGGTTGAGAGATTTTTAAAGATGAAGCCCATGGAATTTAACGGTAAACCGTCTGATCCGTTATGGCCAGCACACTGGATCGATGAGATGGAGAGAAACTTTCTTATGATGACTATTACAGAAGAAGAAAAGGTATTATGTGCCACCTTCATGCTCAAAGGCGATGCACATCATTGGTGGAAATCTACCCGGGCCTATCTATTGACCAAACACGCCCTATTGACTTGGGCTATTTATAAAGAAGCTTTCTTTGAGAAGTATTTTCCACGAAGCTTCAAAGATTCTATGGAGAAGGAGTTCCTAAGTTTATATCAGGGGCAGATGTCAGTGAATGCATATCAACAGCGTTACGAAGAGCTGTTTTTCTTTGCACCACTCAGTATGCAAGAAGAAGACACTAAGACCCATAGGTTTGTCACGGGACTTAGAGGAAGCATCAGAGAGCACGTTCTGGGATTGGAAAAGAAGATATATAATGAAGCTGTCCAAATTGCTCGAGTTATAGAATCGAGCCAGAAGGAGAGTTATTTTACCCAGAACAGAGGTATGAAAAGGCCAGCTGGAAATACTTACAACGGAGGGAACAACAAGACATTTAAATCCTTCCGCGCTCAAGGCTTTACTGCTACATCCAAGACTACCCCAATAAATCAACAGCAACCAAAGCCAAATCCTGAAGGTCCGAAATGTTTTAACTACAGCCAAACGGGACATATGGCAAGGGAGTGCTCTAAGCCCAAGAAGCAATTACATCAAGGACGAGTATATGCTGTGACATCAGAGGATGCTGCCGCATCGCCCGATGTGGTCACAGGTATGACTGGAACCTTTTAAATTTTAATTATGTTGTGTGAGCATGTAGACTAAGTAAATAAATCACAGGTATCATGCCTATAAATGGTGTACCCGCCAGAGTACTCTTTGATTCAGGAGCTACTCATTCCTTTATATCTGTGTCATTCGGAAAGAAGCTAAATTTACCCATCAAAACATTAGACTACAAATTACTTGTACGGTCACCGATGGGGTTAGAAGTGGAATTAGAGAAAGGTTATGGACCATGTCTAGTTCTCATTGGCGAGAAAACCTTAGATGCAACTTTGATACAACTTGAGATGGCAGACTTTGACGTCATCTTGGGAATGGACTGGTTAGCTCGGCATTCTGCAAACCTATTATGCGCCGAAAAGAAGCTAACATTCAAAGACAAAGAAGGAGCAGAATTCAGTTTTTTGGGAACCAAACTTTCCCGTAAACGCAAGCTTATACTCTCAGCACTGAAAGCTAAGAAGTGCCTTGAAAAAAAGGCAGTCGGGTATCTGGTATCGGTGGTCGACCTAACCAAGGAAGCACCACGAATGGAAGATATTGATGTCATGCGAGACTATCCCGACGTATTTTCTGAAGAATTACCAGGATTACCACCCGACCGAGCCACAGAGTTTGTAATAGATATTATACCGGGAGCCTCACCAGTATCAAAAGCACCTTATAGAATGGCTCCTACTGAACTGAAGGATTTGAAAGTGCAACTACAAGAACTGCTGGACAAGGGTTATATTTGACCCAGTATATCACCATGGGGAGCACCGGTATTATTCGTAAAGAAGAAGGGCGGTAGCGTTCGATTATGTATCGACTATCGGGAGTTAAACAAATTGACAATCAAAAATCGATATCAACTACCTCAGATCGATGACTTGTTCGATCAGTTGCAAGGAGCAAAGGTATTTTCTAAGATCGATCTTCGATCAGGCTATCATCAGTTGAAGATTAAAGAAGGTGATATTCCTAAGACAGCTTTCAGGACCAGATATGGACATTATGAGTTCTTGGTCATGTCTTTCGGATTAACAAACGCACCAGCAACTTTCATGGAACTTATGAACCGGGTTTTCCACGACATGTTGGATACGTCGGTTATAGTATTCATTGATGATATATTGGTATATTCCAAGGACAAAGAAACCCATATCAAGAACCTAAACGCCGTCCTACAGTGTTTAAGGAAAGAGAAGTTATATGCCAAATTTACCAAGTATGAGTTTTGGCTAAGTAAAGTCGCCTTCCTAGGCCATGTAGTATCCGCAAAAGATATCAAAGTGGATCCCAGCAAGATCGAGGCTATTGTAAAGTGGGAAGCACCAAAGAGCATTTCAGAAATTAGAAGTTTTCTGGGTCTCGCTGGTTATTATCGGAGATTTGTGGAAGACTATTCCCGGATTGCCGTACCTCTCACCAGTCTGACTAAGAAAGGTGAAAAGTTTGTGTGGACGGATAAATATGAGAAGAGTTTCCAGACATTGAATACCAGATTGATATCCGCTCCGATTTTGACTATTCCTGTTCTAGGACAGACATTTACCTTATACACTAATGCGTCAGGACTGGGATTAGGATGTGTGCTTATGCAAGGAGAACAAGTAATTGCTTATGCCTCGAGACAGTTGAAGACGCATGAGAAAAATTATCCCACTCATGATTTGGAGTTAGCGGCAGTAGTACATGCTGTCAAGATATGGAGACATTACCTATACGGAGAGAAGTTCCAGATTAAGTCGGACCATAAAAGTCTTACTTATTTATTTAATCAGAAGGAGTTGAATATGAGACAAAGAAGATGGCTGAAACTATTGAAAGACTATGATTGCAATATCCAGTATCATCCAGAAAAAGTGAATGTAGTAGCGGATGCGTTAAGCAGAAAGGCGATGATAAAATTACAGGGAGAGGTTAGTACAACTGTAGCAATGTGTACCACCGGAATGGTATTCACTCACGGCAACGAGCAGTACGTGATAGATTCAACGGATGAATCAGCTAACCAAGGGTTTATTCATCAATTTTCAAATATGTTCGCTGCATTGAAAATTATACCGGATATAATGGATGAATTGAAGACAGCTATCAAATCAGATCCTTATCTAAGAACAGTACAAGAAGATATCGAGAAAGGTAGGACTAATCCTGAGTTCACCTTGGATGAAGAGAAAGTATTGAAATACAAAGGAAGAATATGTGTACCTGAAACAGAAAGTGTAGACATTAGACACCGACTGATGAAAGAAGCCCATACCACCATCTATTCGATACATTCGGGAAGTACAAAAATGTATCATGACTTAAAGAAACTGTATTGGTGGAGAGGAATGAAAGCAGATGTAGCTAAGTTCGTGTCTCAATGCCTAAATTGTCAGAAAGTAAAGGCTGAACGACAAAGACCCGCAGGACTGTTACAGCCATTACCGGAACCAGCATGGAAATGGGACTACATCACTATGGACTTCGTCACGGGATTACCACTGACTCCTCGAGTAGTTGACGCAGTTTGGGTGATTGTGGACAGTCTAACTAAAACAGCTCGCTTCATACCTATACGACCTCAGTATACTCTTGAAAGGTTAGCAAAGTTGTATGTGGATAATATTGTTCGATTACACAGTGTACCAGAGAGCATTGTATCTGATAGAGACCCATGATTCACTTCCAAGTTTTGGGAAGGATTGCAAAAGGCTATGGGTACAACATTGAAGTTCAATACTGCATTCCACCCACAGACAGACGGACAGTCAGAGCGTACAATCCAGATTCTAGAAGATATGCCACGAGCATGTGTAATTGATTTCAAAGGATCATGGGATGAAAAATTACCACTGATCGAGTTCGCTTATGACAATAGCTATCAGGCTACTATACAGATGTCACCTTATGAAGCACTGTATGGCAGGAAGTGTCGAACTCCGTTGTTTTGGAATGAAGTTGGAGAACGTAGTATTGTTGGACCGAAATTTATTGAAGAGACTTGTCGAGTGGTCGACATTATCAAGGAAAGAGTGAGAACAGCTCAGAACTGTCAGAAGCAATATGCAGATACTCGACGCAAAGATCTGGAGTTCACTGTAGGTGATAAAGTATTTTTGAAGGTATCACCTATGCGAGGATTGAAAAGGTTCGGACAGAAAGGAAACTAAGTCCAAGATATGTCGGGCCGTATGAGATTCTAGCTAAGCGTGGGAAAGTGGTTTATCAGTTAGCCCTACCACCATCTATGTCAAGTGTGCATAACGTATTTCACATTTCCCTATTGAAGAAGTATGTGAAGGATCCAACGCATGTTTTGACAGTAGATTTACCGGAATTGACTGATGATTTGACATTTGAAATAACACCAACAGAAATCACCAGTCGAAAGGTTCAACGTCTGCGCAATCGAGATATCTATTATGTTAAGGTCACATGGAAAAGTAGAGATATGGAAGAAGTTACAAGGGAAGAAGAAAATGTTATGCGAAAGCAATACCCTCACTTATTTGATTCAAAAGGTATGTACAATTTCGAGGACGAAATTTTTATAAGTAGGGGGGAGTTGTAAGACCCGTGTCAATCTAACCCGGTCTTATCACCTTGAATCAGGTTTACCCATCATGGTCGAGTCAAATGGACCAAGGGTGTGAAGGAGATCGAGATCTCAGGTATTAAATCGACCCAAAAACACTTAAATTAGGGGAAGGGTCGCATACCCAGCTAAGGAGGATCGGACCCCCCAAGACAGAAAGTCAAACCATTAGTTTTGAAGGGAGGGTCAGACAACTTAGAAACCTAGGGTCGACGGGATCATCGACCCTCAATTGCCGCCGAAACTGAAATTAAGAAATTTTCTAATTTTCGATTTGGATTCTTTCTTAATCTCAAAGGGACTTATTTTAGGATGTTCCTACTCTATTTAAAGGACGTTTCTAAGCCTCTTTCACTCCTTTCACAACCCTAATTGAATTGAGAGAAAGAGAAGATAAGGAAGAGAAGAAGAAGAGAAGCAAGGAAGAGAATTTAGTCAAAACGAGAAGAGTTGTAGAGAAAGAGTGTTCTTCTCAAGTATGGATACTAATTCCATGAGTTTCTACAGACCTTAGGTTAGGTAATGATCAGAGTACAACCTTGGAGAAACCTAAACCATCAATCCATGGTTAGGTTTCCATAGAAAACTATGGGAGATTACGTGAAAGCTATATAGGTGGATGATTCATGGTTCTAGACCATGGAATGAATATTGAATGGACTTTAGGAGAAAGCCATAGGACCCCAAACACAAAGAATGGACTAAAAGGAGGGAAATTGACCAAGATCCACCGAGGGTCGCACAGAGGGTCGATGACCATCCGACCCTAGGTGATCCTGAGGATCGACCCTCAGTGTTCGAGAAGTCCAGATTGGGGAGGGTCGCACCCAGGGTCGATCATGACTCCGACCCTACCTCCGACCCTGAGTTAACAGAATGGTTTTTAAATTCAGAATTAATTCTAATTAAATTCTATCAACTTTATTAGGTCTTCTAGCAATATAATAACATTATAAAGGTGATTCTAAAGCTTGGAAGAGGATCTATTAACAAGCTAAGGTGAGGGAACAAGACCTAAATTAACTGGTTAATAATAAACTGTTTTATTTCTTGAGTCCAATGCCATATTGGTTCTATGCGTGTATGCTTGTATGTGCATTCAACATGTCATCCAATATTTCTATTATTTGTTCATGCATATTTATTTTATTGTTATAACATGATAATGATGATGATGATAGGAATAGGCATGTGAATGTTTGTGTTTGGCCAGTGTATATGGTGCGGGTAGGAATGGTATCAACCGGTACAACCATGACTGTTCTTCATGGGGTGTATATTGTGCCATTGTCTACTCAAGTCATGCCCATTGATGTCATCATATCGCCATTACCTTAGCAGAACTATTATGTCGTAGAGTATCAGGGGAGGTGGTCTCGGTCCTTGTAGTCTCTGACTCTACCGGGGGGCCTTAGCTCTATCTCTATGGATGTTCTGAGGGATGCTAGGGTGAGACCTTGGATACACTTTTTGGCATTAGGATTGGTTAGTTGCGAGCCCAGTTTGCAACCCTAGCCAGCAGGGGTTTATTTGTTGGTATGGTATCAACCGGGTACAGCCATGACCGTTCTTCATGGGGTGTATATTGTGCCATTCTGGGTGCTTGTGGGGCGACGGTGCCGTTTTCATTGGGCGTTTCCACACACTCTTGTGTAGAGGTGCGGCGGCCACCTATCCTTTCTATAGCACAGTGCAAACTATAAACCAGACCAAAGATATAAATTGATTGCATGCATATGTATTGTTGCATTGTTTTGTTTGCTCACTGAGCCATGATGTGTGCTCACCCCTCGACGTCGAATATTTTTGTTGATGATGCAGGTTTTACCGTTGAAGACTATGTAAATGCTCCAGAGTACGGGAACGTTGCAGCGATGGTAGCTGAAGACGAAGTGGATACACATGACGTCTCTTGCGAGTGCAACTCATGTGTATTCGATTAGATTTTTGGTTTATTTATTTGGATTTATTAAAGACATGTATTTGGTATTTAAATATTTATGTCTAAGTTTACACAGAATAATTTGCTATTTAAATTTTAATATCACATAGATTCTCAGTTCATTTTATTATAAAACTTCCGCTACTGTGTATTTACTCTGATTATGATTATGGATGTATGGAGTTTAGATAACACGGATATAGCCTACTCGAGATCCTGGTTGAACCATTGGTTTATTAGCAGTTCATCACACCATTCTGAATAGTACGGAATTGGGGTGTGACAGTCGAGCGCTTCGCATCACTAGTTATGTCAAGGGTGTCCCCATCTCCTTCGACACCCATCAGCTTGCCGATCTTCTGGGGATTTCCAACGATGGGGACTTATTCTACTGTGCCCCTAAGCTGAAGAGCTTCCTCACTGACGATCAGCGCCAGGAGATCTCCAAACAACTTCTCAACCCTGGGGCGCCCATGAAGGCTGCTAGTCTGAAGCCCCAGCCTCGAGTTTATAGCCGCATCATCCAGCACAACATTGTGCCCCAGAGCGGCCACTATAGTGAGTTAACTCAGCTCACTCAGTACCTGACTTACTGCGTTTGCACTGGGGAGCAGGTTTGCCTTCCCTATATCGTCATCAGGACCATGCATCAGGCTACACTACCCGGTCAGTCCAGTAACCTTCCTAACCTTCCTTATGGCCGGCTCATCACCACTCTTCTACAACGGCTACGAGTGAACATGAGGGGTGAGATTGCTGTGGATGACACTATGACTTCTGACATCGACTGGGATGCCATCCTACGGATGCAGATGGATAATCTGCCGCTCAGCGATGAGGATTTGGAAGTTCTTCCTCGCCCACTCAGAAGGGTAGCAGCCGCGGCAGCAGCAGCAGCAACAGCCAATGCTGCTCATGCAGTAGAGGCAGCGGGTGATGACGAGGGTGGCGATGATCATTTGGAGGATGTTCCAGTACCAGCACCACAGCCCACCTATGCAGTGGGACCATCCCAGTAGCCTCCCGACACCGTGATGGGTATGTTCACGGAGCTCAGGGACGCTCAGCGTGAGATGAGCCGTGACTTGGGGCACTTGGCTTGCATCCTCAGAGTCACTTAGGATCAGGTGCACTGGTTTAGGGTCGCTTACGAGCGGGATTATGACATAGCGGATCCTATTCCTCCTAGGCCCCCTACCCCATGATTGTCTCCTTATTTTTCTCTCTCTTTACAGTATTATTATATAACAGGGTAACTGTCCGGCTTGTGGACCGTACCCTTTAGCACTTTTAACTTATCACTCTTGATTGTTTTTAATAGTAATTTATGCTTTTTACCTATTTAAAGCATGTGCACTTATTAATTCCATATTTAGTATAGTATGTTATGCTCTTTCTTATACAGTCTCAGGTATCAAACAATGCTTAAGGTGTGTTCTTATTAAAGCTTTTAATTTTTCCTATCTCAGTTCATCGACTTAGTTAAGTGCAATACGGTCTGTTGGACAGAGCATGGTAGCTCTGATACCAAGTTGTCACACCCCAATTCTGAACCAACCAAAATGGTGTGAGTGAACCGTCATTGAACCAATGGTTCACACCAGGATCTCAATAAGACCGTGTCCACTCATACAAACCATCGCACATAACCACAATCAGAATATAATAAATACAGCGGAACTCTTTAAATAAATGAACTGAGTATTCTATTGATAAATTTAAATAAGTATTGAATTATCCAAATTCTAACCGTAGTTAAATATCCTTACATCACTTTAATAAAATAACTGAAACAAATAAAATAAAATCAAAGGTACACGTAGAAAGGGCACTCGCATGAAGCGTCATGCTCGTCCTCTCCTACTTGCACATCCAAAGCAGCAACACCTCCATATGCCAAAGCGTTCACGTAATCGTCCACCGTGTAACCTGCATCAACATCTAAAATGGTGTGTACACAAAGGGTGAGCTCACAACTTAGCTCAGTAAGACAATCAGACAGTGTATCAGTATTATATGCATGAGTAACAATCATTTTTATGTTGTGGTTTGGTTTAAGTTTGCAATGTGCTATAGAAAGGTTCGGAGGCCGCCTCACCTCTATACACGAGTGTGTAGCATCGCACAGTAGATCACACTACCACCGACCCACATGCACCCATCATGGAATAGAGATAGAGTTAAGGCATCCACTATCTCCCCTGATACTCCACCCATACCAATACATAAGCCCCTACTGGCTAGGGCTTGCAAACTGGGCTCGCAACTAACCAATCCTATATGTCATCACTCTAGGCCCCATCTTAGTATAGCTCACTACGGCATAGAGATAGAGCTAGAGCGTGGTGGCCGGGCTGGAGACCACAATGCCACACCTCCCCTTGATGCCCTACCCGCATCAAGCATACTAAGACAGAACAATACGCAAGTAGACCTTATCCCAACATAACTCCCTACGACATAGAGATAGAGCTAAAGCATCGTGGCCAGGCCAGAAACCACATGTCAGAGACCACAGTGCCACAACATCGTGGCCAGGCCAGCGACCACATGCCAGAGACCACAGTACCACGACCTTCCCCTGATGCCCTACCCGCACCAAGCATGCTAAGATAGAATACTACAAAAAAGTATCAGTGTGAGGAATGATCCCAGGCCCCAGGCCCTTCCCATTCCACACACCAACGAAAACAACCACATGCCTAACAATCACATCCTATCATATGGAATATGCATGAACAATAATAATAACTGGAAATAAAAGATGACATGTGAATATGCACAACCATCACATCATATATTCAGGGTTATTATTAACAACGTTTTACTGTCCTTTATTTATTAGGGTTCAGGTCAGATTCCCTTACCTGACGCTCGTTTGATAGCTTGCTCCACGTCGTAAGATCCAAACGTGCTATCACAGAGTCCTACATTATATTAGGGTTCAATTAGAATAGTTTCTTAGGGTTTCACATTGGTCGGAAAACCAACAGAGTTCAAAATCAGCCTTTCAGAGCTGACCGGTCGCAATATACCGGTCGCAGCTTTGTGGGAAAACTAGCGACCGGTATGTCTCCGGAAGACCAAACGTTAGGTTTTTCAACTGCCGTCGATCAATCTCCATGGATTTCCAAGGTTTCTCCTATCCATTCTAAGTCTGAGCTTTGAGTTAGAGTTATCTCCAACTCATTCAAGTCTAGTTTTGATGATAATCATCCTAGAACTCGAATCTAGGGTTTGACGGCAAATTAGGGTTTAATGGCCAATTAGGGTTTAGATCAATACCTGCTTTGCATGGATTGATCCAACCATACTAACTATCCTAGAGTCACAATGTAAGAGGAATGATTCAAAACACTTACCGTCGACTGGCGTAAGGTGAGCGTCGTCGAATGGCAATGGCGGCACTTCCTTCTTCTTCCTAGCTCCTTCTCATTCTCCTTCTCCAATCTCTTTCTCCTCTCTAGGGTTTGTGAGGATCAATGGAAGGGATTCTAGGAGGCTTAGAGGGGTTTAAATAGGCTAGGAATTAGGTTTAGGAAGCCTCTTAGGATTAGGAAAGTCTTAGGATTCGGAATTGGAAAAGTGGAACCCGCAGAGATCCAATTCCGGATCTTGGTAGTCTGCTGCGCAGACCATTCCGGTCGACCGGTACCATAGACCGGTACCATCGACCGGTATGAAAGAAATTCATACTTAAGTTGGTCTGGTTGGTCCGATTTCACACTTCTCACCATAAAGGTAATGTCTCCATATCTTCAAAGCAAACACAACAGCTGCTAACTCCAAATCATGGACTTGATAATTTCTTTCATAATCATTTAACTGTCTCGAGGCATAAGCAATTACTCTCCCGTGTTGCATCAATACACAGCCGCATCTAAATTGGCGTCCCAGATGTCTCGCCCCAAAGGCGGTGAGTTCCCAGAACTCTCAGCCCTCTAATGGACTGGTGACATCCCAAATGTCTCTACCTTAGTAAAAGACGGTGAAGTCCCAGACTTCTCAGTGCCACACATCTCCACTCATTATCTTACCCCTAATGAGAAGGGGCAACAAACATGGGTTGCATTCATTTATAGTTCTTTTATCAGGTAATTCTATACATGAATACATATGCCTATATGTCATCACATTCTTCATTCCTTACAGTCTTTCCCCCATTCATCTATATTCACTCATAAGGAGGTCATCATCATGGATACTACAACCATGAACATATTTCATTTAAATAACATCATATCAGATTCCATATAGCACAGTCTTATCATTTTTCAGCAATATCCCAAGAGCAAATTATCTAGAATGGTACACAAAAACATTCTCAATCAAATGACACCATATTAAATCCATTAATAGATACACACATCCAAATAAGAGCATAAATAAATAATTTCCCCTCACCTATTGTTATTGAATCCAACCTTACACTTGGACAACAACTAGGTTAGCTCTCTTTACCTTTCAATTCTACAAAATAAGAGATATAACTAAATTATTTCATTTTTAGCTTAGAACTAACTAGCTCATAATGAATTACAAGTTTAAAAACTGTTTTTACACTGTTTCCCAAAGTCTGAATTTCTTTGGGGTTTCCGTTTTCTAATGTTATTGTTCTATGAGCCAACCTTTAGGTTCAGGTCTGGCCAAAAAGGCTTGCTGGACCTGATTTTTGGTCCATGTTTCTCTAAAGAATCTTAATTAGACGAATTCTAGCTGTTAGTTAAATAATTAGGAATTTTAACCATAAAATTTTAGGGTTTCCTAAGAAATACTCTTCAATTTGTATCCCATAACACAAGCTGTCCCATACAGCAAGTATTGACCAAGTACACCATTCAATTTCTCAGAAATTAGGGTTAGGATTTATGATGAAACCCCAGATGGCTTTCTCATTTAAGCATTTTATGAAACCAATGAAGGAAAAGGGAGGAACTTCACCTTTGAAAGACTGTTTTTAACTTCTTTTTTCCTTTTTCATTTCCCTTTTCTTCATTGAGCATGGACGGTAGAGAGGGATGAGAGAGAGAGAGAGAGAGAGAGATAGAGAGAGAGAGATAGAGAGAGAGAGAGAGAGAGAATCTTACTGGTCCTCTCCTTTTCTTCCTCTTCTTCTTCTTCTTCTTCCTTTCCTTCCTCTTCTTCTTCTCCTTCTTTTCCTTCTTTTCTGTTTTCCCTTCTTTCTTACGTTCCTTTCTCCCTCTTATATATATATATATATATATATATATATATATAATATCAATTAATTAATTAGATTCTTAGTTATAATTAACATGACTAACTTACCCTTACTTAGGTCTTTATAACTCGAGGATTAAAGTTGGTTAAATAAAATGTCATGGTATCCCTTTAAATCAGGTATTGGTTATACTTAAGCCCTTCTATTTTCCCAATTTTACATATAAGTCCTTAAGTTGAATTTCCCTTCCAATTTGTCCCCAATTTCTAAATTATTTATTTCCTCCCCTATCCTTCTATATTTTTCAATTACAATCAAATCCAACATTATAAAGTTTTATTTTAAGACTTACCCCACATCCAAAGGGCCAACCAACCCGTTGGGGCCCACTTGTTAGCATAACCATGTAACCACACATTGTACATTTTATAGTTACACAGTTCAAATGCTAACTAACTAACTTCCAATACAATTATATATATACTATTCATATATTATAAATTCCTACTCTCTGACCTCAGTTTGGGGGGTAGAATTACTAAAATACCCCTAAGAATAGAATTCAACAGAAAATTCCCAAAGAGGGAAGGAAAAATATTGGCAAATTAATATCATAGAAATTGGGGTATTACAACGTTGAAAGGCAACTTCATAGGCGATGTAGAGATGGTCGTCCGAGGGCCACATTGTAACTGGCTCGGAAGTTGACTACAAGAAATTCAACATTGGTAACCCTCCGAGTTGGTTTCTTCCCGCTCATTAAGGGTAGGCGAATCCCTTCCTTCACAGAGACTGAATATCTGGTAAATCCTGTTAGAGTGTAGACGGCTGGTCCAAGCATCTCATCGGTGAAGTTCATCCTCTGGAATGTATGGTAGTATAGGAATATCGGCCGCACTCCCAGTATCCACCATTATCCGGCTGACATCAAAGTCCAAGATGACTGCTGTGATCACCAGAGCGTCCTGATGGGGTGACACGACATTAATCAGGTCGTCATCACTGAAGATCAGGAGGTCTCTTATCCTTGATTTTTTCGGAGCGAACTTTACGTCATTTAGTTCCCTGGCATAAGCTTTAGCTGACCTAGCCGAGGTATTGCCTACTGCCGATCCTCCGATGATCACATATGATTCTGGTATGAGTAATTGTACCTTTTGGGCTGGCCTAATGAGGTCATGTGCAGTGACATGGTCGGGGGGTCCGATCTCAACCCGTGGGAAGTCCAGTTGGTACCGCTTCTCCCAAAATTCCAGCAATGCTTTTGCATTTGGTCCTCCTCGCCCGTAGGCAGGCTCGGGAGGCATGCTCTCATCGTAGCACTGGATCTAGAGGTTCTTGTCAAGGCCTCTGTCAATTATGATTGAGGACCTTGTTCGTCCTCCATCTTGCTTTCCTGCCTTTCCCAAGTGTACCGAGACAGCCTTGATCATGTACATTGCCCCAATGGTGGGTCGGACTGGGGAAGGTGTAGTTCCTGCCCCACCATCCTCTTTGTCGTCATCATCCTTCCGTCCTTTATTTTTTTGACCTCGGTCTGGCAGGCACCGGGGTCGAGGATGTAAGACCCGTATCGAACTAACCGGTCTTACCACCATGTACCAAGTCTACCTATCATGGTCGAGTCAAGTGGACCAAGTGCGTGAAGAAACCACAAGACCAGGTATGAAATTTAACTCAAAAACAGTAAAAAATGAGTGTGTGGTCGCATGCCTAAACAGGTATGTCTGACCCCACCACAAAAGAGTCCAACCCATGACTTTTTGGTCATGGGGTCGCATGTCTTAAAAAACGTAGGGTCGACGGATTCTGCGACCCTACATTCGACCCTACGGAACCCAATCAGAAACCGAATTTAGGAAACCTTCCTAATCCGAAGGGGGTTCTTTCCTAAACTCATTAGGGCATATTTGGAGGGTTTTCCTCTATAAATAAGACGTCCCTTAGCCTCTTCTACTCCTTTAGAACCCTAATTGAAAGTGAGAGAGAGAGAGAAGAGAAGGAAGAGAAGGAAAACTGAAGAAGAAGACTAAGAAAGAGGAGGAAGTTCAGAGAAACCTTTGAATCTCAGTAAACCCAAGGTATGAACCTAAATTTCTACCTGAATTAAGAGCCTAGAATAGTTTATGAAGAACATAGGATTAGGAGAAACCTAAATCATCCATCCATGGACAAATTCCAAGAGAATCCATGGAGGAAATCATTGTAGACAATGGATAGTGTATAAAAATTATAGTTTGAGCCATAGAACGATCATAGGAAGGACCGTAATGGTAAGCCAAAGGATTCAAACATGAAGAAATGGACTTAAGAGTGAAAGGTCGACCAAAAACACGTGTGGTCACATGTAGGGCCGAATGATATCCGACCCCATGAGACCACATGATCGACCACATGCCCTTGGGAAGTTCCAGGGAGGGTGTGGTCGCACGTAGGGTCAAATAATATCTGACCCCACCTGCGACCCTACACCCTGGGGTGGCAGAAACTGAGACCCCAGGTGCTACCGTACCCTGTGACCCTACCCCTATGGTTGCAGAAACTGAGACCCCAGGTGCTACCCCACCTACGACCCCTCAGCTTCTGTTAGTCTAAACATATTGGAATTTATTTCTAATTAAAAACTATCGACTTGTTAGGTTTTCCAGTGACTTAAAAGTGAATTATAAAGCCTGAACGAAGATGTACTAGCAATCAATGGTGAGGGAACAAAACCTAAATTAATTGACTAATAATAAACTGTTTTTATTTATTGAATCCAATATCATGAATGATTCTATGCTTGTACGATTGTAATGTGCATTTAACATGTCATCCAATATTCCTGCTATTAATGTTCATGCATATTTAATTTCGTTTATTTATAACATGATGATGATGATGATGCTAGGAATAGGCATGTGAATGTATGTGTGTGGTTAGTGTACTTGATGCGAGTGGAGCATCAGGGGGAGGATGTGACACTGTAGTTCTTCCTGGTCTCCAGACTCTAGCTCTATCTCTAACTCAAGTCTTGTCCACTGATATCGACGTATCGCCATTACCTTAGCAGAACTATTACGTCGTAGGACATCATGGGAGGTGGTGTAAGACCCGCACGCCACGAACCCGGCCTAACCTTACATTTCGTGTCGGGACCCGTCTACATATCATGGTCGAGCCAAGTGGACCAAGTGTGTGAAGAAACCCAAGACCCAATATGAAAATTTACCCAAAAACAGTCAAAATGAGGGTAGGGTCGCAGGTTTTAACAGGCAGGTCCGACCCTCCCATCGACCCTCACCATCGACCCTCAACCATGGGTCGCAGGGTCTATGAGTTGTCTGACCCTCCCATCGACCCTCACCATCGACCCTCGACATTCGGAAAAAATAGCACAAACCGAAAATTGAGAAACCTTCCTAATTTCGATTGGAACCTTTCCTAAACTCAATGGGACTTATTTTGGGAGGTTTTACTCTATAAATAGGACGTCCCTAAGCCTCTTTCACTCCCTTTATAACCCTAATTGGATTGAGAGAAAGAAAAGAGAAGGAAGAGAAGAAGAGAAGGAAAACTTGAAGAAAAGGCTAAGGAAGAAGAGGAAATTCAGAGGAACTCTGAATCTCAGCAAAACTAAGGTATGGATACAGTCCCCATGAATTATTTAAGACTTTAGAATGATTTATGAAGATGATATGATTTAGAAGAAACCCAAATCAACCATCCATGGTTAGGTGTTCATGAAAAAACATGGAGGAGATCATTAAAACCATGTAGGTGAATAAAGTATAGTTCTAAACCATAGAACATGTATAGAATGGATTGTGGAAGTAAGCCATAGGACCCAAACATGGAAGAATGGACAAAATCTGATCTTTTCGACTCAAACCATGGAGGGTCACACCTAGGGTCGATGGCAGATCCGACCCTAGCATCGACCCTCAGTGTTCGGGAAGTTCAGAATGGAGGGAGGGTCGATAGACCCATCGACCCTAGCACCGACCCTACCTCCGACCCTCAGTTAACAGAATAGTTTTTAAATTCTGAATAAATTCTAATTAAATTTTTATCGACTTTGTTAGGTCTTCTAGCAATATAATAACATTAAAAAGGTGATTCTAAAGCTTGGAGGAGGATCTATTAACAAGCTAAGGTGAGGGAACAAGACCTAAACTAATTGGTTAATAATAAATTGTTTTTATTTCTTGAGTCCGATGCCATGAATGATTTTATGCGTGTATGCTTGTAGTGTGCATTCGACATGTCATCCAATATTTCTATTATTACTGTTCATGCATATTTAAATTTATTGTTTATAACATGATGATGATGATGATGATAGGAATAGGCATGTGAATGTTTGTGTTTGGCTAGTGTATATGGTGCGGGTAGGGATGGTATCAACCGGTACAACCATGACCGTTCTTCATGGGGTGTATATTGTGCCATGGTCTATTCAAGTCATGTCCACTAAGCAAGTGTTAGTGTGCTTGATGCGAGGGGAGCATCAGGGCGAGGACATGGCATTGTGGTTCAGCCTGGTCACCAGACTCTAGCTCTATCTCAACTCAAGTCTTGTCCACTAACATCGTCGTATCGCCATTACCTTAGCGGAACTAATATGTCGTAGGGTATCAGGGGGGGGACGTGGCATTGTGGTTCAGCCTGGTCACCAGACCCTAGCTCTATCTCTATGGATGTATTGAGGGATGTTGGGGTGAGGCCTTGGATACATTGTTTGGCATTAGGGTTGGTTAGTTGCGAGCCCAGTTTGCAAGCCCTCGCCAACAGGGGCTTACGTGTTGGTATGGGCAACCGGTACAGCCATGCCATTTTCATGGGGTGTATATTGTCCATGGTGGGTGCATGTGGGGCGACAGTGCCGTTT
Source organism: Protea cynaroides (assembly GCA_028583415.1). Taxonomy (NCBI): domain Eukaryota; kingdom Viridiplantae; phylum Streptophyta; class Magnoliopsida; order Proteales; family Proteaceae; genus Protea; species Protea cynaroides. The sequence continues at coordinate 76,162,961 of CM053271.1, forward strand.
TCATTGGGCGTTTCCACACACTCATGTATAGAGGTGCGGCGGCCACCTATCCTTTCTATAGCACATTGCAAACTTTAAACCAGACCAAAGATATGAATTGAATGCATGCATATGTATTGTTGCATTGTTTTGTTTACTCACTGAGCTCAAGTTGGAGAGCTGACCCTCGCGCGCGCAATTCTTTTAGTTTCTGATGTTGCAGGTACTATGATTGAAGATTTTGTCTACACGCCAACATATGGACGGGTGGAGGCTATGAATGAGCAAGCTGTGGAGAACGAACATGGTTCGTTAAGCGAGCGTTTCAATGGTGGATACGTTTAGTGTTTAGTTTTCGTATTTGGATATTGTAATATGTATTAAGTTATGTTTTGGTTACTTGAAAATAAATGGAATATTAATTATTTATCATGAATAGACCTCAGTTCATTATCTGTAAGCCTTCCGCTATTTACTTTATTACCTCTGATTATTGTGGAATGTGTTTTGATTTATCATATGTGGGATAGCCTATTTCGAGATCCTGGTTGAACCATTGGTTTATTGACGGTTCATCACACCATTCTGGTTAGACCAAAATTGGGGTGTGACAACTTGGTATCAGAGCTCTCGTAGGCTTACCCATTAAACCTGAATACTTCCACTGGAGTCCATGAACTGAGTTAGGATAAATTAAAATCTTTAATACAAACAAACCATAAGCACCTGTGTTGGTTGAGACAAAAATTAAACAAGATGATAATGTACATATAAAAGGTGGAACCATATATATACACTCACACAGAAAGAGAAGACCAAAAATTATCCTAATAAACAAATGATATAGGGTATTATCTATAAGTTGGATAGTTATCCAAGTATACCAGGATATAGTACAGTAGCAAGAAGGGAGCTTCTGTAAAGTAGAAAACTGGAATACCGAGTTGGTACTCACAAGATGTGAAACTCGATGTAAGACAGAGGAAGAAGGAAAATGGCTAGTAATGCCAAAACCCCTGTAGAGATAAAGGAAAAGTTCTCGGGCTAAATCCAAACAGAGATAAGAGAATAATGGCCATGTAAGTGGATATGATTATATAGGATGCGGTGCATTATTGATTTACTCTTATGATTATAGAGGATGCACATACCGGATTTTAAATTCGGGTGTCTTGACAGGATACCTTCGTGATTTAACCTGTCAATTGGAGTTATAGATATTGTTTCTTTAGTCTTAGTCCTGATTATACCAATCTGAACCACTCTCATGATCAACAACATGAACAAAGATATGAACTGAATGAACAGTTAAATGTTTAATCATGTTGAGCGTACATCTTTTCGATTTACACCTGATTTATTGATGTACGAAATTTTTTCTCCAGATTATACCGACATCGATGTGCGAAATCTTTCTCCAGATTTACTCATGTAGTGCCTCAACCAATGGCATTATATATTCAATAGAACCTGTAACCATGAGGTCAAGAACAGTAGAACCTCTATTTTCATATATTTGGACCACCGTGTAATTTAATGATCTTTTGATGCCGGTTGGATTACCACAGATTTACTCCTGATCCTTGAAACCTAGATTCGCTAGATAAAGCAAGTGGTTGTCATTATGATAATTGAAATAAGGAAAAGAATTATTTTGGATGCACATTCTGATTCATAAACTCCCTGACCTTTGATGATAAAAATGTTTAGTGATAATGGAATTATTGAAAGAAAGATGATTGGATTCAGATTAAATGCTATGACCAATGAACCTCAGATGAAGTAATGGAGGATCTATTTTGAGATTGCTAAATGGATGGATATGAGTCATGTCTATAAAGGAGTGCATGAGAAAATGTGGGAACTATTAAGAGTATCCAGTAAAGAAATAGATAGCACTCAAGTAGAGTTAATGATGGCTATATTGGTACGAATTTTGACAAGGCAGAAGATTCCTAAAGGTAAATTTAAGAGTGGATACAAGGATAAAGTCATGGCATAAGTAGTACTCGATTTAATACAATGATAATTGAGTTATGCCCAATGTTGAGGAATATGATTAAGTAAAGACCAAAATAGTTTGACTGAATTAATGAAATTATAAGCATATACCCTAATGCTTATAAATAAATTTGGGATATGAGATCTTGACGATAGTCTTAAGAGATAAAGGAACTAGACAAGCTCCTTAGACCATTTCACCATATTTTGCTAGTTCAAGCCCTTTTTGGACTAAATGTCAATTGGATGAGTGTTATGAATGAAGTCCAAATCGTATGGATGGATAAAATATGGACACAACCTAATTAGACTTGAGATGGCAGACATTGATGTCATCTTGGGAATAGACTGGTTGTTTCAACACTCTACAAGTGATTACGTGCATAGAAGAGGTTGTTATTCAAGAATAAAGACGACACATAATTTGGTATTATTGGAAGCATGTTACCTAAGAAGCGAAAGCTGATCCGCACTATGCTAAAGACGAAGAGATGCTTTGAAGAGAAATGAGTTGGATATATGGTATCTGTGGTATACGTTACCAAAGAAGCACCACAGATGATAGATATTGATGTGATGCACAAATTCTCTGATGTGTTTCCAGGAGACTTACCGGGTTATCTCCGATCGTGCGACCGAGTTCGTCATCGACTTGTTACCAAGGACGATACTTGTGTCAAAGGCACCTGTAGAGTAGCTTCTATGGAGTTAAAGGGATTGAACTGAAGAATTTGGACCGAAATATCTCGAAGATAGCTGTTAGAATCGGGATTGGACATTATGAGTTATCTATTTTGACGTTTGAATTAACCAATGCCCTTACATCTTTTATGGAACTGATGAACTGGGTATTTCATGACATGTTGGACACGTCGGTCATAGTTTTCATAGATGATATTTTGGTTTATTCCAAGAATGAAGCAACTCATACAACGGATTTTAGAACAGCTTCACAATAGCTGAGAAGTGAAAAGCTTACTGCCAATTCCAAGGATTATGAGACCCGATTAAACAAAGTGATCTTATTAGATCACGTAGCATCATAAAAAGGGATTAAAGTGGACCCTGTTAAGATAGAGGTATGGTGAGAAACACCTAAAGAGTATTACGAAGATCGGAAGTTTCTTGGGTTTAGCCGGTTATTACCGACAATTTTGGAGGACCACTCTAAGATTGCAAAATCTCTTACCAAGCTAACCCGGGAAGGGAGAGGAGTTTAATTTGACTGACAAGGGTGAATAATATTCCAGATTCTAAAGTAAGATTGATATCAGCTCCCATCTTGATCGTTCCGGCACCAGGAAAACCTTTTACCCTATCCATCGGAGCTTTCGGATTGGATCAAGGATGCGATTTGATGCAAGGTAAATAAGCGATTGCATACGTTTCAAGAAAACTAAAGGAGCATGAGAAGAGTTACCCAACTCATGATTGGAGTAAACAATTGTGATTCATGCAATCAAGACTTGGAGACATTACCTATACAGAGAAGAATTTTAGATTAGATCGGATTACAAGTGTTTTATTTATCTCCCCATTAGAAAAAGTTGAACTTGAGGATAAGGAGATGGTTAGGAGTACTTGAAGGATTAAGACTGTGATATTCAGTGTCAAGCAAGGCTAATGTAGTAGCTAAGGCTTTAAGCAAAAGGGAATTATGAAGTCCAGGGAAGGACCCAGTATAAATGCTGCATTACGTTTTGCAGCAACAAACTCAGATTTGGAGGAAGAGTAACTTATAATAGAAGCTAGGGATGATCCAATTAAGCGAGAACTTATGGTTGAACTTATGGAGCAATAGTTCGTCGGTTGCGCTTGTAGCACTAAAGATCATCTCGAATTGATGGATAAAGTAGAAGTAGTAATTTTGTTAGGTCTGTATATAGGAACGGTGTAAGAAGACTTAGAAAAGGAAAACCAAACCCTGACTTTTGTTTTGGGAATGGAATTGCAATATCGTGAACTATGTCACTGATTTGCCACTGACTACCAGATCGATTAATGTAATTTGGGTGATTGTTGATCGTCTTATGAAAATAGCTCATTCCATTGCTATACGACCTCGGTATGCTGTGGAGCAGCTAAATAAGCTATACATAGATAATATTTCCAGATTGAATGGTATGCATGAGAGCTTAGTGTCGGGCAAAGGCTTATGCTTTATTTCGAAGTTTTGGGAGGATCTACAGAAGATAATGGGAACAAAGTTGAAGTTTAGTACCGCACTTTACCTCAAACCGACGGACAGTCGGAGCGGACTATACAGATCCTAAGAGCTATGCCCCGAGTTTATGAAATTGATTTCAAGGAACTTGAGTTGAGAAGTTACCGTGAATTGAAGTTGCTATTAAGCTACCATGTAAATGTCACCCATCAAGCATGGTACGGTAGAAATGACAAATTCCTTTATTTTAGAATAAAGTTGGTGAATGAAGAATTTTGGAAACCTAAGTCTAATGAAGAAAAACTATCGAGTGGCAGACAAGATCAAAGAAAAGGGACAGGATAGCTCAAGATGTCAGAAGAGACACCAAGACCTTGAGTTCGCCATAAGGGACAAATTGTTCTCGAAGAAATCACTTATGCGCAGTTTGAAACGATTAGACAAGAAGGGAAAGTCATAATTTATATATGTGTTGGATCTTATAAACTTTGGGGAGACATAGAAAAGTTACATATCAATTAGCGTTACCGCTGTCCATGTCTAGTGTGCATGATGTATTTCGTGTGTCACTGTTGAAGAAGTACATTAAAGATCCATATTAAAGGTATTGACCACAGAATCACTGGATTAGATAGAATGTTTAACTATTGAAGTGGTACCAGCTTAGTTCACTATTGGGAAGGTACAAAGTTTCCAAAGCCGGGATAATTATTATGTGAAGGTAACCTGGCAAAGACAATACGTGGAGAAGAGTGCATAGGAGGACGAAGATGCAATGCGGAAATAGAATTCCCACCTATTGACTTCGAAGTAAATTCAAAATTTTGAGGACAAAATTTATTTTAAGGATGGGGGAGTTGTAAGATTTATACGTTCAAATTTTGAGGACAAAATTCATTTAAGGATAGGGGAGTTGTAAGATCTGTACTTTCAAATTTCGAGGATGAAATTTCTTTTAAGGGTGGTGGAGTTGTAAGACCCGCACGCCACGAACCCGGCCTAACCTTACATTTCGTGTCGGGGCCCGTCTACATATCATGGTCGAGCCAAGTGGACCAAGTGTGTGAAGAAACCCAAAACCCAATATGAAAATTTACCCAAAAATAGTCAAAATGAGGGTAGGGTCATAGGTTTTAACAGGCAGGTCCGACCCTCCCATCGACCCTCACCATCGACCCTCAACGATGGGTCGCAGGGTCTATGAGTTGTCCGACCCTCCCATCGACCCTCGACATTCGGGAAAAACAGCACGAACCAAAAATTGAGAAACCTTCCTAATTTTGATTGGAACCTTTCCTAAACTCAATGGGACTTATTTTGGGAGGTTTTACTCTATAAATAGGACGTCCCTAAGCCTCTTTCACTCCCTTTATAACCCTAATTGGATTGAGAGAAATAGAAGAGAAGGAAGAGAAGAAGAGAAGGAAAACTTGAAGAAAAGGCTAAGGAAGAAGAGGAAATTCAGAGGAACTCTGAATCTCAGCAAAACTAAGGTATGGATACAGTCCCCATGAATTATTTAAGACTTTAGAATGGTTTATGAAGATGATATGATTTAGAAGAAACCCAAATCAACCATCCATGGTTAGGTTTTCATGAAAAACCATGGAGGAGATCATTAAAACCATGTAGGTGAATAAAGTATAATTCTAAACCATAGAACATGTATAGAATGGATTGTGGAAGTAAGCCATAGGACCCAAACATGGAAGAATGGACAAAATCTGATCTTTTCGACTCAAACCATGGAGGGTCGCACCTAGGGTCGATGGCAGATCCGACCCTAGCATCGACCCTCAGTGTTCGGGAAGTTCAGAATGGAGGGAGGGTCGATAGACCCATCGACCCTAGCACCGACCCTACCTCCGACCCTCAGTTAACAGAATAGTTTTTAAATTCTGAATAAATTCTAATTAAACTTTTATCGACTTTGTTAGGTCTTCTAGCAATATAATAACATTAAAAAGGTGATTCTAAAGCTTGGAGGAGGATCTATTAACAAGCTAAGGTGAGGGAACAAGACCTAAACTAATTGGTTAATAATAAATTGTTTTTATTTCTTGAGTCTGATGCCATGAATGATTTTATGCGTGTATGCTTGTAATGTGCATTCGACATGTCATCCAATATTTCTATTATTACTGTTCATGCATATTTAAATTTATTGTTTATAACATGATGATGATGATGATGATAGGAATAGGCATGTGAATGTTTGTGTTTGGTTAGTATATATGGTGCGGGTAGGGATGGTATCAACCGGTACAACCATGACCATTCTTCATGGGGTGTATATTGTGCCATGGTCTATTCAAGTCATGTCCACTAAGCAAGTGTTAGTGTGCTTGATGCGAGGGGAGCATTAGGGGGAGGACGTGGCATTGTGGTTCAGCCTGGTCACCAGACTCTAGCTCTATCTCAACTCAAGTCTTGTCCACTAACATCATCGTATCGCCATTACCTTAGCGGAACTAATATGTCGTAGGGTATCAGGGGGGGGACGTGGCATTGTGGTTCAGCCTGGTCACCAGACCCTAGCTCTATCTCTATGGATGTATTGAGGGATGTTGGGGTGAGGCCTTGGATACATTGTTTGGCATTAGGGTTGGTTAGTTGCGAGCCCAGTTTGCAAGCCCTCGCCAACAGGGGCTTACGTGTTGGTATGGGAAACCGGTACAGCCATGCCGTTTTCATGGGGTGTATATTATCCATGGTGGGTGCATGTGGGGCGACAGTGCCGTTTTCATTGGGCGTTTCCACACACTCGTGTATAGAGGTGTGGCGGCCACCTATCCTTTCTATAGCACATTGCAAACTTTAAACCAGACCAAAGATATGAATTGAATGCATGCATATGTATTGTTGCATTGTTTTGTTTACTCACTGAGCTCAAGTTGGAGAGCTGACCCTCGCGCGCGCAATTCTTTTAGTTTCTGATGTTGCAGGTACTATGATTGAAGATTTTGTCTACACGCCAACATATGGACGGGTGGAGGCTATGAATGAGCAAGCTGTGGAGAACGAACATGGTTCGTTAAGCGAGCGTTTCAATGGTGGATACGTTTAGTGTTTAGTTTTCGTATTTGGATATTGTAATATGTATTAAGTTATGTTTTGGTTACTTGAAAATAAATGGAATATTAATTATTTATCATGAATAGACCTCAGTTCATTATCTGTAAGTCTTCCGCTATTTACTTTATTACCTCTGATTATTGTGGAATGTGTTTTGATTTATCATATGTGGGATAGCCTATTTCGAGATCCTGGTTGAACCATTGGTTTATTGACGGTTCATCACACCATTCTGGTTAGACCAAAATTGGGGTGTGACAACTTGGTATCAGAGCTCTCGTAGGCCTTACCCATTAAACCTGAATACTTCCACTTTGGAGTCCATGAACCTGGAGTTAGGATAAATTAAAATCTTTAATACAAACAAACCATAAGCACCTGTGTTGGTTGAGACAAAAATTAAACAAGATGATAATGTACATATAAAAGGTGGAACCATATATATACACTCACACAGAAAGAGAAGACCAAAAATTATCCTAATAAACAAATGATATAGGGTATTATCTATAAGTTGGATAGTTATCCAAGTATACCAGGATATAGTACAGTAGCAAGAAGGGAGCTTCTGTAAAGTAGAAAACTGGAATACCGAGTTGGTACTCACAAGATGTGAAACTCGATGTAAGACAGAGGAAGAAGGAAAATGGCTAGTAATGCCAAAACCCCTGTAGAGATAAAGGAAAAGTTCTCGGGCTAAATCCAAACAGAGATAAGAGAATAATGGCCATGTAAGTGGATATGATTATATAGGATGCGGTGCATTATTGATTTACTCTTATGATTATAGAGGATGCACATACCGGATTTTAAATTCGGGTGTCTTGACAGGATACCTTCGTGATTTTAACTTGTCAATTGGAGTTATAGATATTGTTTCTTTAGTCTTAGTCCCGATTATACCAATCTGAACCACTCTCATGATCAACAACATGAACAAAGATATGAACTGAATGAACAGTTAAATGTTTAATCATGTTGAGCGTACATCTTTTCGATTTACACCTGATTTATTGATGTACGAAATTTTTTCTCCAGATTATACCTGATTACTGATGTGCGAAATCTTTCTCCAGATTTACTCATGTAGTGCCTCAACCAATGGCATTATATATTCAATAGAACCTGTAACCATGAGGTCAAGAACAGTAGAACCTCTATTTTCATATATTTGGACCACCGTGTAATTTAATGATCTTTTGATGCCGGTTGGATTACCACAGATTTACTCCTGATCCTTGAAACCTAGATTCGCTAGATAAAGCAAGTGGTTGTCATTATGATAATTGAAATAAGGAAAAGAATTATTTTGGATGCACATTCTGATTCATAAACTCCCTGACCTTTGATGATAAAAATGTTTAGTGATAATGGAATTATTGAAAGAAAGATGATTGGATTCAGATTAAATGCTATGACCAATGAACCTCAGATGAAGTAATGGAGGATCTATTTTGAGATTGCTAAATGGATGGATATGAGTCATGTCTATAAAGGAGTGCATGAGAAAATGTGGGAACTATTAAGAGTAGCCAGTAAAGAAATAGATAGCACTCAAGTAGAGTTAAGGATGGCTATATTGGTACGAATTTTGACAAGGCAGAAGATTCCTAAAGGTAAATTTAAGAGTGGATACAGGGATAAAGTCATGGCATAAGTAGTACTCGATTTAATACAATGATAATTGAGTTATGCCCAATGTTGAGGAATATGATTAAGTAAAGACCAAAATAGTTTGACTGAATTAATGAAATTATAAGCATATACCCTAATGCTTATAAATAAATTTGGGATATGAGATCTTGACGATAGTCTTAAGAGATAAAGGAACTAGACAAGCTCCTTAGACCATTTCACCATATTTTGCTAGTTCAAGCCCTTTTTGGACTAAATGTCAATTGGATGAGTGTTATGAATGAAGTCCAAATCGTATGGATGGATAAAATATGGACACAACCTAATTAGACTTGAGATGGCAGACATTGATGTCATCTTGGGAATAGACTGGTTGTTTCAACACTCTACAAGTGATTACGTGCATAGAAGAGGTTGTTATTCAAGAATAAAGACGACACATAATTTGGTATTATTGGAAGCATGTTACCTAAGAAGCGAAAGCTGATCCGCTCTATGCTAAAGACGAAGAGATGCTTTGAAGAGAAATGAGTTGGATATATGGTATCTGTGGTATACGTTACCAAAGAAGCACCACAGATGATAGATATTGATGTGATGCATAAATTCCCTGATGTGTTTCCAGGAGACTTACCGGGTTATCTCCTGATCGTGCGACCGAGTTCGTCATCGACTTGTTACCAAGGACGATACTTGTGTCAAAGGCACCTGTAGAGTAGCTTCTATGGAGTTAAAGGGATTGAGACGCAACTACAATAGTTATTAGACAAGAGTTCTAATTGGCTAAGTATTGCATTATGGGAAGTGCTAATGCAATTCATGAAGAAGAAGGACGGTAGTGTCAGATTATGCATAGACTACCGGGAACTAAACAAGTTCAAGATCAAGAATCGATATCTACTACCTCAGATCGATGACTTGTTTAAATAGTTGCAAGGAGCAAAGGTATTTTCTAAGATTGATCTTCGATCAAGATAGCATCAACTGAAGAATTTGGACCGAAATATCTCGAAGATAGCTGTTAGAATCGGGATTGGACATTATGAGTTTTCTATTTTGACGTTTGAATTAACCAATGCCCTTACATCTTTTATGGAACTGATGAACTAGGTATTTCATGACATGTTGGACACGTCGGTCATAGTTTTCATAGATGATATTTTGGTTTATTCCAAGAATGAAGCAACTCATACAACGGATTTTAGAACAGCTTCACAATAGCTGAGAAGTGAAAAGCTTACTGCCAATTCCAAGGATTATGAGACCCGATTAAACAAAGTGATCTTATTAGATCACGTAGCATCATAAAAAGGGATTAAAGTGGACCCTGTTAAGATAGAGGTATGGTGAGAAACACCTAAAGAGTATTACGAAGATCAGAAGTTTCTTGGGTTTAGCTGGTTATTACTGACAATTTTGGAGGACCACTCTAAGATTGCAAAATCTCTTACCAAGCTAACCAGGAAGGGAGAGGAGTTTAATTTGACTGACAAGGGTGAATAATATTCCAGATTCTAAAGTAAGATTGATATCAGCTCCCATCTTGATCGTTCCGGCACCAGGAAAACCTTTTACCCTATCCATCGGAGCTTTCGGATTGGATCAAGGATGCGGTTTGATGCAAGGTAAATAAGCGATTGCATACGTTTCAAGAAAACTAAAGGAGCATGAGAAGAGTTACCCAACTCATGATTGGAGTAAACAATTGTGATTCATGCAATCAAGACTTGGAGACATTACCTATACAGAGAAGAATTTTAGATTAGATCGGATTACAAGTGTTTTATTTATCTCCCCATTAGAAAAAGTTGAACTTGAGGATAAGGAGATGGTTAGGAGTACTTGAAGGATTAAGACTGTGATATTCAGTGTCAAGCAAGGCTAATGTAGTAGCTAAGGCTTTAAGCAAAAGGGAATTATGAAGTCCAAGGAAGGACCCAGTATAAATGCTGCATTACGTTTTGCAGCAACAAACTCAGATTTGGAGGAAGAGTAACTTATAATAGAAGCTAGGGATGATCCAATTAAGCGAGAACTTATGGTTGAACTTATGGAGCAATAGTTCGTCGGTTGCGCTTGTAGCACTAAAGATCATCTCTGAATTGATGGATAAAGTAGAAGTAGTAATTTTGTTAGGTCTGTATATAGGAACGGTGTAAGAAGACTTAGAAAAGGAAAACCAAACCCTGACTTTTGTTTTGGGAATGGAATTGCAATATCGTGAACTATGTCACTGATTTGCCACTGACTACCAGATCGATTAATGTAATTTGGGTGATTGTTGATCGTCTTATGAAAATAGCTCATTCCATTGCTATACGACCTCGGTATGCTGTGGAGCAGCTAAATAAGCTATACGTAGATAATATTTCCAGATTGAATGGTATGCATGAGAGCTTAGTGTCGGGCAAAGGCTTATGCTTTTTTTCGAAGTTTTGGGAGGATCTACAGAAGATAATGGGAACAAAGTTGAAGTTTAGTACCGCACTTTACCTCAAACCGACGGACAGTCGGAGCGGACTATACAGATCCTAAGAGCTATGCCCCGAGTTTATGAAATTGATTTCAAGGAACTTGAGTTGAGAAGTTACCGTGAATTGAAGTTGCTATTAAGCTACCATGTAAATGTCACCCATCAAGCATGGTACGGTAGAAATGACAAATTCCTTTATTTTAGAATAAAGTTGGTGAATGAAGAATTTTGGAAACCTAAGTCTAATGAAGAAAAACTATCGAGTGGCAGACAAGATCAAAGAAAAGGGACAGGATAGCTCAAGATGTCAGAAGAGACACCAAGACCTTGAGTTCGCCATAAGGGACAAATTGTTCTCGAAGAAATCACTTATGCGCAGTTTGAAACGATTAGACAAGAAGGGAAAGTCATAATTTATATATGTGTTGGATCTTATAAACTTTGGGGAGACATAGAAAAGTTACATATCAATTAGCGTTACCGCTGTCCATGTCTAGTGTGCATGATGTATTTCGTGTGTCACTGTTGAAGAAGTACATTAAAGATCCATATTAAAGGTATTGACCACGGAATCACTGGATTAGATAGAATGTTTAACTATTGAAGTGGTACCAGCTTAGTTCACTATTGGGAAGGTACAAAGTTTCCAAAGCCGGGATAATTATTATGTGAAGGTAACCTGGCAAAGACAATACGTGGAGAAGAGTGCATAGGAGGACGAAGATGCAATGTGGAAATAGAATTCCCACCTATTGACTTCGAAGTAAATTCAAAATTTTGAGGACAAAATTTATTTTAAGGATGGGGGAGTTGTAAGATTTATACGTTCAAATTTTGAGGACAAAATTCATTTAAGGATGGGGGAGTTGTAAGATCTGTACTTTCAAATTTCGAGGACGAAATTTCTTTTAAGGGTGGTGGAGTTGTAAGACCCGCACGCCACGAACCCGGCCTAACCTTACATTTCGTGTCGGGGCCCGTCTACATATCATGGTCGAGCCAAGTGGACCAAGTGTGTGAAGAAACCCAAAACCCAATATGAAAATTTACCCAAAAATAGTCAAAATGAGGGTAGGGTCATAGGTTTTAACAGGCAGGTCCGACCCTCCCATCGACCCTCACCATCGACCCTCAACGATGGGTCGCAGGGTCTATGAGTTGTCCGACCCTCCCATCGACCCTCGACATTCGGGAAAAACAGCACGAACCAAAAATTGAGAAACCTTCCTAATTTTGATTGGAACCTTTCCAAAACTCAATGGGACTTATTTTGGGAGGTTTTACTCTATAAATAGGACGTCCCTAAGCCTCTTTCACTCCCTTTATAACCCTAATTGGATTGAGAGAAATAGAAGAGAAGGAAGAGAAGAAGAGAAGGAAAACTTGAAGAAAAGGCAAAGGAAGAAGAGGAAATTCGGAGGAACTCGAATCTCAAGCAAAACTAAGGTATGGATACAAGTCCCCATGAATTATTTAAGACTTTAGAATGGTTTATGAAGATGATATGATTTAGAAGAAACCCAAATCAACCATCCATGGTTAGGTTTTCATGAAAAACCATGGAGGAGATCATTAAAACCATGTAGGTGAATAAAGTATAATTTTAAACCATAGAACATGTATAGAATGGATTGTGGAAGTAAGCCATAGGACCCAAACATGGAAGAATGGACAAAATCTGATCTTTTCGACTCAAACCATGGAGGGTCGCACCTAGGGTCGATGGCAGATCCGACCCTAGCATCGACCCTCGGTGTTCGGGAAGTTCGGGAATGGAGGGAGGGTCGATAGACCCATCGACCCTAGCACCGACCCTACCTCCGACCCTCGGTTAACAGAATAGTTTTTAAATTCTGAATAAATTCTAATTAAACTTTTATCGACTTTGTTAGGTCTTCTAGCAATATAATAACATTAAAAAGGTGATTCTAAAGCTTGGAGGAGGATCTATTAACAAGCTAAGGTGAGGGAACAAGACCTAAACTAATTGGTTAATAATAAATTGTTTTTATTTCTTGAGTCTGATGCCATGAATGATTTTATGCGTGTATGCTTGTAATGTGCATTCGACATGTCATCCAATATTTCTATTATTACTGTTCATGCATATTTAAATTTATTGTTTATAACATGATGATGATGATGATGATAGGAATAGGCATGTGAATGTTTGTGTTTGGTTAGTATATATGGTGCGGGTAGGGATGGTATCAACCGGTACAACCATGACCATTCTTCATGGGGTGTATATTGTGCCATGGTCTATTCAAGTCATGTCCACTAAGCAAGTGTTAGTGTGCTTGATGCGAGGGGAGCATCAGGGGGAGGACGTGGCATTGTGGTTCAGCCTGGTCACCAGACTCTAGCTCTATCTCAACTCAAGTCTTGTCCACTAACATCATCGTATCGCCATTACCTTAGCGGAACTAATATGTCGTAGGGCATCAGGGGGGGGACGTGGCATTGTGGTTCAGCCTGGTCACCAGACCCTAGCTCTATCTCTATGGATGTATTGAGGGATGTTGGGGTGAGGCCTTGGATACATTGTTTGGCATTAGGGTTGGTTAGTTGCGAGCCCAGTTTGCAAGCCCTCGCCAACAGGGGCTTACGTGTTGGTATGGGAAACCGGTACAGCCATGCCGTTTTCATGGGGTGTATATTGTCCATGGTGGGTGCATGTGGGGCGACAGTGCCGTTTTCATTGGGCGTTTCCACACACTCGTGTATAGAGATGCGGCGGCCACCTATCCTTTCTATAGCACATTGCAAACTTTAAACCAGACCAAAGATATGAATTGAATGCATGCATATGTATTGTTGCATTGTTTTGTTTACTCACTGAGCTCAAGTTGGAGAGCTGACCCTCGCGCGCGTAATTATTTTTAATTTCTGATGTTGCAGGTACTATGATTGAAGATTTTGTCTACACGCCAACATATGGACGGGTGGAGGCTATGAATGAGCAAGCTGTGGAGAACGAACATGGTTCGTTAAGCGAGCGTTTCAATGGTGGATACGTTTAGTGTTTAGTTTTCGTATTTGGATATTGTAATATGTATTAAGTTATGTTTTGGTTACTTGAAAATAAATGGAATATTAATTATTTATCATGAATAGACCTCAATTCATTATCTGTAAGCCTTCCGCTATTTACTTTATTACCTCTGATTATTGTGGAATGTGTTTTGGTTTATCATATGTGGGATAGCCTATTTCGAGATCCTGGTTCAACTGTTGGTTTATTTACGGTTCATCACACCATTCTGGTTAGACCAAAATTGGGGTGTGACAGGTGGTCTCGGACCGTGTAGTCTCTGACTCTGTCGGAGGACCTTAGCTCTATCTCTATGGACATATTGAGGGATGCTGGGGTGAGGCCTTGGATACACTATTTGATATTAAGATTGGTTAGTTGAGAGCCCAGTTTGCAAACCCTCGCCAAAAGGGACTTAGGTGTTGGTATGGGTAAGGCATCAGGGGAAGTGTGATGCGATGCGGTCCTAAGCACTTTAGCTCTATCCTTATTCCATGGTGGGTGCATGTGGGACGGCAATGGTGTTTGATCCATTGGGCGCTTTCTCCTCGTTGTTGGTGGGGGGGGGGGTTTTTTTTTTTTTTTTTTAGACTTTAAAATTTTAAAAAAGTAAAAGAAGGGGGGGGGTTTTTTTTTTTTTTTTTTTCCCCCCTTTCTCCCTCCCTCCCCTCCCCCCTTCTCTCTGGGGTTATAGGGGGGATTGAACTTTATGGGGGGGGTGGGGGCCGGGGGGGGGGGGGCCCTTTCCGGGGGGGGGGGGGGGGGGGGCCCCTTCCCTTAGGCGCACTTTGTCTTCATCCAAGGGGGTGCACTATACGTTGACCGGGGGATTCCTATTCAATGGAAGAAAGCTAGAAGAAAACTCTATCCTTTATATTGCACATTGCAAACTTATGAATCAGACCAAAGATATGAATTGAATGCATGCATATGTTTGTTGTATTGTTTTGTTTGCTCACTGAGCCATGATGTGTGCTCACCCTTTCGACATCGAATATTTTTAGTTGATGATGCAGGTACCACTATAGAAGACTATATGAATGCTCCGATGTACGAGCATGTTGTGGCGATGGATGCAGAAGTTATAATGGAGTCGCATGATTCGTCATGCAAGTGCAACTCATGCGTCTTTAATTAGTTTTTCTTTGAATTATTCAGACGATGTAATTGATTAAATTATTTTATTTTATGTCTTTGTTATTTGGAGATTGGATAATTTATTTACTTTATCACCGCTAGACTCTCAGTTCATTTAATATTAAAGACTTCCGCTATTGTTTATTTACTCTGATTATGGTTGTGGATGTGTATGGTTTAAACAAATGGACACAACCTATTCGAGATCCTAGTTGAACCGTTGGTTTATTGGCGGTTCATCACACCATTCTGAATAGTACAGAATTGGGGTGTGACAATTTGGTATCAGAGCTCTCAGGCCCTGTCTATTAAACCAGTATACTTCCACAAAAAGTTCATAAACTGAGTTAGGATAAAATTTAAAAGTTGTAATAATAACACTATAAGTACCTGTGTTGTATGAGACAAAAATTAAGAAAGAGAATAATGCACTATTAAAAGGAGAAATAAATTTCATGTATACATCGAATAAAAAACAACAAATATATATATCCAAATCAGAGTACGGTCTACAATCCGGACAGTTACTCTGTAGTACAAGGAAAAACAAAAGAAAATATACATCATGGAGCTGGAGGTGCTGGACGAGGAGGAGGTGCCTCGTGATCTCTATCGTAATCCTCAGCATACACTCTAGTCAACCAGGCTACCTGAGTCTGGGTCGTCTGGAGACTAGCTGTCAACTCGGCCATCCGTTGATCAGACGCATGCTGAGCATCTAGAAGCTCTCCTACTCTCAAATTAGTCACACGCTGAGCCTCTCTAATCTCACGCAGTAGCCCCATCATATCATCAGATGGTGGGTGTGAAGGACCAGTAGAGTGTAAATGAATCCGAGATGGGCCAGCTCCAGTAGAATGTAGTGGTGATGGAGGAGGTATGGCGCCTACTTTCATATACATACGATCATCATCCTCGGCATCACCCCCATGGACCCCTGCTGCTGCTGCTGTACCCCATGGACCCCTGCTACTACTGCTGCTACTACCGCCTCAGCGTCTGCTATCTCTACCCGGGTACGAGGACGCACCAGAGCGTTCCTCTCATCATCACTGACCTGAGCACTCGCATACCCATCCTGCAGATGGCCTCCCAGTCAAGGTCAGAAGAGAAGGTATCCTCATGAATCCTCTCATCCAATAAGTTGACGTGTAGGCATGTGAGCAGAGTAGTGATCAGACGTCCGTAGGGCAGGTTGCCTATCTGACTAGGCAGCATAGCACGGATCATCGTCCTGATGATAATATAAGGAAGGCAGACAGGCTGCCTAGTGCAGATGGAGTACAAGACATACTGGGTCAACTGAGAAATCCTATCATAATGGCCACTCTGGGGAATCAGGTTGTGCTGAATGATCTTGCAGTACACCCGAGGCTCTGGCCGTAAGTTGATCGCCTTCATCTCCCAGCGATCACCTCTAAGAAGCTGACTATCAATCTCAGCACACATCATCAAGGATAGGAACTGGGGTTCCTTAGGAGCACAGTACACCAAGGGGCCGTCATTTGATATGCCCAGGAGATCAGCCAACTACTGGCAATTAAATGAAACTTCCACCCCTTTTACATAGCTGGTGATCCTGAGCTCCCTACCCCTCTATGTATCATTGCGATCCCCCACTACCTGGAGGTTGCAATAGAACTGCTTCACCAAGCAGGACAGGTACAAGCCTCATATGTGATCACGGGAAGCCAACCCATGTCACCGAAGGCACCCTCTACGTTAAACAAGGCTAGACTAGCCAAGTTTACACAGTGACCCCCTTCCACCTTCTTATGCTCATAACGAGCATATTGAGTCTCTGCCTCGTTAGAGCGGAAACGAACGGGATCATGAGCTCTAGGAACCTTAGTACAAGCCATGCTATCTACAAAGACACAGAATAATAAACAAGATATTAGATATGGTGAAAAATTCAAAATTTCGACATCATAACGGCATGATTTGACCAAAAGCCTCACTTTTCAACCAAACAGCTGGGTAGGAGGACTTACATAGGTTCCAAACCATCCTGCAAAGCTCATACAGTTGGGAATTTAATCTAGAAAGATCGAATTTGAAGAAATTTCAACAAATTGGAAAAATCCCGAAAATTATGTCAAAATGGAAAATTTCAAGTTTTTCGATAACCAACCGATGAAACTCAAATATTTTTGAGGGCTTTCGTCCATTGGGTAGCCAATAGCAAAAGCCCCCAATAAAAATCAAATTTTTACGGTTAGAAAAATTTTAAATTGAAGAAAACGATATAAATGGAGAAAAATCTAGTTTTGAAAGCTTAAAAAGGAGAAACAGTAGAGAGCATACCTGAAGGAAAGGAACGGAAGTCGTGAACGGAAGAAATAATCATCAAACACTAGGGGTCGATACTGTAGCAACTCAGGGGAAGCGAGTTGAGTTGGAAGAAAGAAGAAAGAGTAGGAAATGAATCCAAAATCAGGTTTAAAAACCTATTTTGGGTCGTGGGGTCGCAAAATTTGACAAAATATGCGACCCTACGATCGACCCTACCATCGACCCTAGGCTCTCGGTGATCTGACAGACATCGTGTGGTCGGACCTAGGGTCGGACATATACCGACCCTACGATCGACCCTAGGCTCTCGGTGAGCTGACAGGGTTTTTGGGGTCGCATACCCTAGGGTCGAATATAGAGCGACCCTACCATCGACCCTACGATGAAAAATACAGTATTTTGTCTGAATGACTTAAAAATTGGAATTTTACATTGATTAGTTGGATTTTGACTTGGGAACGACTTATATTGATTGCCTCACATGTTCTATGATTGTTTTTCAGACACTACCACCACCAGAACAGGAAATGGCTGGGCAAAGAGTGACCAGACGAGGTCGTGACCCAATTCCACCACAACCACCTGTGGAGGAAACTAGCCATGAAATTCCTGAAGAACAAGAGAATCAGAATATGGCAACACCAAGGGCTAATGGTCAGGCAAATCCTACAAACTTGCTAGTTCCACCTACAGATTTGGCTACAGCCGTAATGAACCTGGCACAACAGCTGCAGCAAATACAGCAGGTGCAAGCCAATATGCAAGCTGTTATAGGAATGGTTTTTCCAGCTGCACATACGACACCTATGCCAGCCAGACAAGCTAGCACAGTACCTGGGGGAAGCAACACGGTGCCCCAAGCTCCAGTACAGAATCCTGAGGTAGCTCAAGGCAGTTACCAGTATCAACCACCTATGTACGGGGCCTATGCTCAGTATCAATTGGACCACTCTCGACTGATCGAGCGCTTTCTGAAAATGAAGCCTAAAGAGTATAATGGTAAGCCAGGAGATCCTTTGTGGCCAGCACACTGGATCGATGAAATGGAAAGAAATTTCATGATGATGACGGTTAATGAGGAGGAGAAAGTACTGTGTGCAACATTTATGTTGAAAGGCGATGCACACCACTGGTGGAAGTCCACCCGGACTTATCTGTTAACCAAGCACACCCAATTGACCTGGGCTATCTATAAAGAGGCATTCTTTGAGAAGTACTTTCCCAGATGTTTCAGAGATGCTATGGAGAGAGAGTTCCTGAGTTTATATCAGGGACAGATGACTGTGGATGCATACCAATAGCGTTATGAAGAGCTGTTTTTCTTTGCACCCGCTAGCATGCAAGAAAAAAATACTAAGACCCGAAGGTTCGTCATGGTACTTAGGGAAGCATTCGTGAGCATGTTCTGGGACTGGAAAAGAAAGTTTACAATGAAACAGTACAGATTGCTCGAGTGATAGAGTTGAACCAGAAGGAGAGCTATTTTACTCAGAATAGAGGTATCAAGAGGCCAAATGGGAATTCTTATAACGGAGGGAACACAAGGACATTCAAACCCTTTCGTACTCAAGGTTTTAATGCTGCAGCCAAGACTACTCCAGCAGCCCAACAACAACAAAAGCAAAATAATGAAGGAGTAAAATGCTTTAACTGTAATCAAATAGGACATTATTCAAGGGAGTGTCCTAAGCCCAGGAAGCAACTACAGCAAGGAAAGGTTTATGCAGTTACATCTGAGGATGCTGCGGCATCACCTGATGTGGCCACATGTATGACCTAAACCTTTCATTTTGAATTACCTAGTGTGAGCATGTAGACTAAATTAAAACAAATCACAGGTATCATACCTATTAATGGCATTACCCGCCAGAGTACTCTTTGATTCTGGAGTTACTCATTCTTTTATATCTATGTCATTTGGAAAGAAGCTAAATCTATCCCTCAGATCTTTAGACTATAAATTGCTTGTACGATCGCCTATAGGATTAGAAGTGGAATTAGAAAAAGGCTATGGGCCATGTCTAGTTCTTATCGGCGAGAAGATTTTGGATGCAACCTTGATTCAATTCGAGATGACAGACTTTGATGTTATCTTGGGTATGGACTGGTTAGCTCGGCATTCTGCAAACATATTATGTGCAGAAAAGAAGTTGACATTTAAAGACAAGGAAGGAGCAGAGTTTAGCTTTGCGGGAACCAAACTACCCCGTGAACGAAAACTCATCCTCTCTGCATTAAAGGCTAGAAAATGCCTCGAGAAAGGAGGAGTTGGGTATCTAGTATCCGTGGTTGATCTCACCAAGGAAGCACCACGAATGGAGGATATTGATGTTGTGTGTGACTTTCCAGATGTATTTCCTGAGGAACTACCAGGACTACCACCCGATCGAGCTACAGAGTTCGTTATAAATCTGATACCCGTAGCCGCACCAGTATCTAAAGCACCCTATCGAATGGTTCCCACTGAACTGAAGGAACTAAAGGTACAGTTACAGGAATTACTAGACAAGGGTTATATCAGACCTAGCATATCACCATGGGGAGCGACAGTATTGTTTGTAAAGAAGAAGGATGGTAGCGTTCGACTGTGTATAGACTACCGGGAATTGAATAAGCTTACAATCAAGAATCGGTACCCGTTGCCTCGGATCGATGACTTGTTCGATCAGTTGCAAGGTGCCAAGGTGTTCTCTAAGATCGATCTTCGGTCAGGATACCATCAGTTGAAGATTAAGGACGGTGATATTCCAAAGACAACATTCAGAACAAGATATGAACATTATGAATTTTTAGTCATGTCTTTTGGATTGACTAACGCACCCGCAACATTTATGGAACTCATGAATCGGGTATTCCATGATATGTTGGATACATCAGTCATTGTGTTTATTGATGATATATTGGTCTACTCCAAGGATAAGAAAACTCATGTCATGAATCTAAGAGCCGCTCTAGAGCGACTGAGAAAAGAGAAGCTTTATGCCAAATTTACAAAGTGTGAGTTTTGGCTAAATGAGATCGCTTTCTTAGGCCATTTTGTTCCGTTGAAGGAATTAAAGTGGATCCTAGCAAGATTGAAGCCATTGTGAAGTGGGAAGCACCTAAGAGTGTTGCAGAAATTAGAAATTTCCTTGGTCTAGCTGGGTATTATCGACGATTCGTGGAAAACTATTCCAGAATTGTTGTACCTCTCACCAGTTTGACTAAGAAATGAGAAAAGTTTGTTTGAACTAACAAATGTGAGAAAAAATTTCAAATATTAAAGGCTAGATTGATATCAGTTCCCATCTTGACTATTCCTATTCCAGGACAACCATTTACCTTATACACTGATGCGTCTGGATTGGGTTTAGGATGTGTACTTATGGAAGGAGAACAAGTAGTTGAGTATGCTTCAAGACAACTGAAGACACATGAGAAGAACTATCCCACTCATGACTTGGAATTAGCGGCAGTAGTACATGCTGTCAAAATATGGAGACATTATTTGTACGGAGAGAAATTTTAGATTAAATCAGATCATAAGAGTCTCACTTATCTTTTTAATCAGACGGAGTTGAACATGAGACAAAGAAGATGGCTGGAATTATTGAAGGATTATGATTGTGATATCCAGTATCATCCATGAAAGGCTAATGTAGTTGCCGATGCACTAAGCAGAAAAGCAATGATAAAATCTCAAGGAGAGGTTAACACGACTGTGGCAATGTGTGTTACAGGGAAAGTATTCAATCATGGTAATGAGCAGTTTGTGATAGATGTACCGGGTGGATCAACCAACCAAGGGTTTATTCATCGGTTTTCAAATATGTTTGTAACATTAAAGATTGTACCTGATATAATTGATGAAGTGAAAATCGCTATTAAGTCAGATCCTTATTTGAGAACGGTACAAGAAGACAATGAAAAAGATAGGACTATTCCTGAGTTCACCTTGGACAATGAAAAGGTACTGAAGTACAAAGGAAGAGTATGTGTTCTCGAAACGGAAAACTTGGACATTAGACACAGACTAATGAAGGAAGCTCACACCACCGCTTATTCGGTACATCCTGGAAGTACAAAGATGTATCATGATTTGAAGAAATTATATTGGTGGAGAGGAATGAAAGTAGATGTAGCTAAATTCGTGTCTCAATGCCTAAATTGTCAGAGGGTAAAGGCTGAACGACAAAGACCTGTAGGATTGTTGCAGCCACTGCCAGAACCAGCATGGAAATGGGACTGCATCACTATGGACTTCATCACAGGTTATCATTGACTCCTCGAGTAGTTGACGGGGTCTGGAAGATTGTAGATCGTCTGATTAAGACAACTCACTTTATAGCTATACGACTACAGTATACCCTGGAGAGGTTAGCCAAGCTATATGTGGATAACATTGTAAGATTACATGGAGTACCTGAAAGCATTATGTCCAATAGAGACCCACGCTTTACCTCAAAGTTTTGGGAAAGATTACAGAAGGCTATGGGTACAATGTTGAAATTCAGTATTGCATTCCATCCTCAGACAGACGGACAGTCGGAGCGTACCATTCAGATTTTATAAGACATGCTTCGAGCTTTTGTTATTGATTTCAAGGGATCATGGGATGAGAAACTAACATTGATAGAGTTCGCCTATAACAACAGCTATCAGGCTACTATACAGATGTCACCCTATGAAGCACTGTATGGTAGGAAGTGTCGAACTCCTTTGTTTTGGAATGAAGTTGGTGAACGGAGTATTGTTGGACCAGAGTTTGTTGAAGAGACTTGTCGTGTAGTCGACATTATTAAGGAAAGAGTTAAAATAGCTCAGAATCGTTAGAAACAGTATGCAGATACTCGACGTCGGGACCTTGAATTTGTCATAGGTGATAAAGTATTCTTGAAAGTATCACCTATACGAGGTTTAAAACAATTCGGACAGAAAGGGAAGCTAAGTCCAAGATATGTCGGGTCATATGAGATTCTAGCTAAACGTGAAAAAGTGACGTATCAGTTAGCACTACCACCGTCTATGACAAGTGTGCATGATGTATTTCATATCTCATTATTAAGGAAGTACGTCAGAGATCCAACACACGTTTTAACAGCAGATCCACCAGATCTAACTGATGATTTGACATTTGAAGTGGCACCAACTGCAATCACTAGCCGAAAGGTTCAACGTCTACACAACCGTGACATCTATTATGTTAAGGTCACCTGGAGGAGCCGAGATATAGAAGATATCACAAGGGAAGAAGAGAATGCTATGCGGAAGCAATATCCTCACCTTTTCGACTCGGAAGGTATGGGCAAATTTCGAGGACGAAATTTCTAATAAGAGGGAGGGAGTTGTAAGACCCGTATCGAACTAACCGGTCTTACCACCTTGTACCAGGTCTACTTATCATGGTCGAGCCAAGTGGACCAAGTGCGTGAAGAAACAACAAGACCAGGTATGAAATTTAACTCAAAAACAGTAAAAAATGAGTGTGTGGTCGCATGCCTAAACAGGTATGTCTGACCCCACCACAAAAGAGTCCAACCCATGACTTTTTGGTCGTGGGGTCGTAAGTCTTAAAAAACATAGGGTCGACAGATTCTGCGACCCTACATTCGACCCTACGGAACCAAGTCAAAAATCGAATTTAGGAAACCTTCCTAATCCGAAGGGGGTTCTTTCCTAAACTCATTAGGGCATATTTGGAGGGTTTTTCTCTATAAATAGGACGTCCTTTAGCCTCTTCCACTCCGTTAGAACCCTAATTGAAAGTGAGAGAGAGAAAAGAGAAGGAAGAGAAGGAGAATTGAAGAAGAAGACTAAGGAAGAGGAGGAAGTTCAGAGAAACCTCTGAATCTCAGTAAACCCAAGGTATGAACCTAAATCCCTACCTGAATTTAGAGCCTAGAATAGTTTATGAAGAACATAGGATTAGGAGAAATCGAAATCATCCATCCATGGATAAATTCCAAGAGAATCTATGGAGGAAATCATTGTGGACAATAGATAGTGTATAAAAATTGTAGTTTGAGCCATAGAACGATCATAGGAAGGACCGTGATGGTAAACCAAAGGATTTAAACATTAAGGAATGGACTTAAGAGTGAAAGGTCGACCAAAAACACGTGTGTAGCACGTAGGGTCAAATGATATCCGACCCCACGAGACCACATGATCAACCACATGCCCTCAGGAAGTTCCAGGGAGGGTGTGGTCGCACGTAGGGTCGAATAATGTCCGACCCCACCTGCGACCTACACCCTGAGGTCGCAGAAATTGAGACCCCAAGTGCTACCCTACCCTGCAACCCTACCCCTGTGGTCGCAGAAACTGAGACCCCAGGTGCTACCCCACCTGCGACCCCTCAGTTTCTGTTAGTCTAAACGTATTGGAATTTATTTCTAATTAAAAACTGTCGACATGTTAGGTTTTCCAGTGACTTAAAAGTGAATTATAAAGCCTGAACGAGGATCTACTAGCAATCAAAGGTGAGGGAACAAGACCTAAATTAATTGACTAATAATAAACTATTTTTATTTATTGAGTCCAATACCATGAATGATTCTATGCTTGTATGATTGTAATGTGCATTTAACATGTCATCCAATATTCCTGCTATTAATGTTCATGGATATTTAATTCTGTTTATTTATAACATGATGATGATGATAATGCTAGGTATAGGCATGTGAATGTATGTGTGTGGTTAGTGTACTTGATGCGAGTGGAGCATCAGGGGGAGGACGTGACACTGTGGTTCATCCTGGTCACCAGACTCTAGCTCTATCTCTAACTCAAGTTTTGTCCACTCACATCATCGTATCGCCATTACCTTAGCAGAATTATTACATCGTAGGGCATCAGGGAAGGTGGTCTCGGACCGTGTAGTCTCTGACTCTGTCGGGGGGCCTTAGCTCTATCTCTCTATGGACGTATTGAGGGATGCTGGGGTGAGGCCTTGGATACACTGTTTGACATTAGGATTGGTTAGTTGCAAGCCCAGTTTGCAAGCCCTCGCCAATAGGGACTTACGTGTTGGTATGGGTAGGGCATCAGGGGAAGTGTGATGCGGTGTGATCCTAAGCACTTTAGCTCTATCCTTATTCCATGGTGGGTGCATATGGGACGGCAATGGTGTTTGATCCATTGGACGGCTTCACACACTCGTGTATAGAGGTGCGGCGGCCACCTATCCTTTCTATTGCACATTGCAAACTTATGAACCAGACCAAAGATATGAATTGAATGCATGCATATGTTTGTTGCATTGTTTTGTTTACTCACTGAGCCATGATGTGTGCTCACCCTTTCAACGTCGAATATTTTTAGTTGATGATGCAGGTACCACTGTAGAAGACTATATGAATGCTCCGATGTATGGGCATGCTGCGGCGATGGATGCAGAAGTTATAATGGAGTCGCATGATTTGTCATGCGAGTGCAACTCATGCGTCTTCGATTAGTTTTTCTTTGAATTATTCAGATGATGTAATTGATTAAATTATTTTATTTTATGTCTTTGTTATTTGGAGATAATTGGATAATTTATTTACTTTATCACCGCTAAACTCTCAGTTCATTTAATATTAAAGACTTCCGCTATTGTTTATTTACTCTGATTATGGTTGTGGATGTGTATGGTTTAAGCAAACGGACACAGCCTATTTGAGATCCTGGTTGAACCGTTGGTTTATTGGCGGTTCATCACACCATTCTGAATAGTGCGGAATTGGGGTGTGACAGAGGATCTCCGAGGCGGATCCAAGTGGTGCTAGGCTTTTGCTGTCCACGCATTTTTTAAGCTTGCCATTGTGGATTAACTCCTCAATGGCGGTTCGTAGGTGTCGGCACTTCGTTGGTTGTGTGCCCATGCTCTTTATGGAAAGCACAAAATAGCCTCAAATTTCTATTCTAGGACTCGGTATTCATCTTGCCTGGTTTCTGGAATGATGTTTGAGATTTCTCCACCATTAATATCTCCACTGGAGTCTTCCAAAGAGGATGGTATTCTTCGTATGGCTGAAAGTTCGGGCCTTCTGCCCTAGTGGTTTTTTCTTGCTTCTGTATTTTAGAGGGTTCTCCCTTGAAGGTTGAATCCCTCGTTTTTTCTCCTCTTCTTTCCGAGGCAGGTAATGGAGGCTTCTCGGCTGCCATGTTCTTCTTAGTGGCTAAGTTTGCCATGGCGTACTTTTCAAACCGTACTCGCAATTCTGCCAATGTAATGACTTGTTTTTTTGTCAAGAAAAATATGAGGTTTTGATCTCTGATACCACTTTTGAGTCTGGTCTTGTGGACTGGGTCTTTGAGGCCTCTAACTTGCAAGGCATTGAGGTTGAATCTATTGAGGTAGGCTCTGAGAGTTTCGCCTTCCTCTTGGACACAATCTCTCAAGTTGTACGAGGTCTTCCTATGGCTTCTTCAGCTCTGGAAGTGGCTTAGAAAGCTAAAGGCCAATTCTTCAAAGGAGTAGAATGTCCTTCAAGGGAGGTTGCCATACCAGAGTCGTCCAACCCCTTTGAGAGTCACGGGGAACACTGGGTAGACGATCTCTTCTAGATATGTGTGTACTACCATCTGCGCCACGTTTGAATTGAGGTGGTGTTCAGGGTCAGTAGTCTTGTCATAGGCCTCGATGGTTGGCATAGTGAGGCCCCGAGGGAGGCGAGTCCTCTTGATGTGCTCGGAGAGAGCACTCTCAATTGAGTATGTATGTCGAGGTGGGTTTGGCCAACCCTCCATCCTTTGTAACCGAGCCCTCAAGTCTCGGAGCTCCTCCTCTACGTTGCCTTCAGCCTGGCAAGGTTGAGCCTCGACAACTACTCTTTGTAATCTGGCCGCATCCAGTCTTGCCTGGACATCATCGTGAGGCTGCTGTTGTGGCCCCAATCGTTCTGAGGCTGGAACTCTACTCACACTGCGGTGAACACTTGCGGCAAGGGTGCTTGAGGAAGATGCTTGGCTTGCCCCGTGGACCTTCCTGGTATGGCTCCTGTAGTTCTCCTAGATCGGTGGCTTACCGACCCTTGGAATCGAGTTGGGTGTGCCCCTGGGGCGTCTCTCTGGGCAGCTCCTGCGTGTGGAGGTGCTTATCGGTTGTTGTGCTAATCTTGCTGCCCAACAATGTTCGGGAGGGCCCCGGTTCCTATCTCAACGCCTCGCACTAGGGACAGGTTGTGCATTTGCCATTGCCAGCTGGTCCAACAATCGTTTAATCAGAAGCTCGAGCTGACGTGCGATGTCATCAAACTGCTCCCTCGTTACGTACTGAGGGGAGTCTGGTGGAGAGACTTCTGCCTCAGGGCCAAGGTTGTAAACCGTAGGGATGCGTGCTTCATTCGCTCCTGGGACGCCCTCTGGAGGAGACACACCCCTTGGAGGAATGTTCCTCCCGACATTGATGTTGACTGATGGCTGGTTGTTCATTCTTTTTCGGGATCTAGTTTCGATAGTTGACATTCACTAAGTCAAATACGCAAGCTTCTACTTCTTTCCACAGACGGTGCCGAACTATTGTCGTCTTAAACCAGATTGGTCTTTAGTTCTCTTGTAACTCCTGCAAAAGGGAAAGAGGACTCGTAGTGATGGTCGGGTGGAGACACCCTTTGGCCACTCCAATGCCTAAGTCAGTTCGAGGGACAAGCAATATGGGACAGGTAGGAAGGACTATTCCTTTCTATTAAAGGGATTCGTGTAGCTAACTTGCTCTGAGCTTGAATGCTAGAAAATGTCTATGCGTTTATCTGGGTATGCTTCCTCTACTTATATGTTGAGAATGACCTAGACGTGAGAGCTGGACATGTCCTCTGTCATGGTGGAATGTCCTCCCTAGAGCATGATTTACGCTCATTGATTTGGAGATCAGATGATCTTTTGCTGAGTCATTCAGACAATGGGATCTCTTTCTCAAGATTCCATTGACTTCCCCTTGGCAGATATCTAGGGGGAGTTTGATCTCAAACTTTATTTGATGTGGGTCCCACTCGTACGTTACAATACAACTGGTCTGTGACATGTGGATCTATATGACGAGGTCCACTTGGAGGGGCGCCGAGACTACTGTGTTGAGAGCTATCAAATCCTCCATATTTGTAGGGTGTCGAGGCTTCTGTACTGGCGAGGCTCCGAGATCCATGGGTCCGCAAGGCTCCGAGGCCTTCTAGGGCATGAGGCTTTAAGGTCTCATGATAGTGATCCCGTGAGGCCTTCATGATAGTGAAGCTCTGAGGTTATTCACTATTCTCATTAGTAATTCCGATTCATCAGGAGCCACTTTTGTCTCTGCCCTCTAACGATGCAAGTAGGGCCTTCTTTGTTCGGGCCTTAGTATACACGTATCAGGACCCGCTTGGGGGAGGCGTATCTTTCCATATCAATGTCTATTAGTGTATTTTCATTAATGATCGTTGCATCCACATAGGACTATTACTTCAGGTAACTACCTCACAGCTTCTTAATGTAATACAGTGACATGAAACCAACTGGGCGGTGCTGAGCTCTAACCTTACAGTTAATAGTCCTCCATAATTGATGTACATGATCATAGTAGTCCCATTTAGAGATGATACAAATTAGTCCCATTCTATGCCACAATTAGACTCGTGCTTCTGTTGAAAACACTTCTCTGGTTTGATAGTTTAATCATTTTTTTTTTTTCCATTTTTCTCTCTTTTCCTATTTTTTCAGTTGCAAAATGGCCTTTGAGCTGCCTACCTAGGAAGGCCTTCCCATGTGGACCACCCTCATTCTACCACAAGGGTAGATAATATGACTAATTAGAATAGAGCACTGTCTGAATTAGCCGTGTATCAAAAGTCAAATTTTAATTCAATCAAATACCATCATGTCCATCCAACCACATCTACTGTACTCTTACCACTATTGTACATTCTCCTACAGTTCCTTTTTTTTTTTTTTGGGGGGGGGGGGGGGGGGTCATGGGTTCGACTCTACTCTAGGGTGCCCCACGTTCTACAACTATTTGGGTGGCTGGGGCAGGGGTTGCATTTTTGTACACAATGAATAAAAGGGTGCATTTAATGCAGAGAATGAAGACAAAAGAGTTGAACCCATAACCTCTTCGGTTGCTGCAATCTACTGTCAGGCATCCAACCAAATAGTCCTCATTTTTCAATGCTATGTTTTGCCACTTGACAAACTCCATTTGGGCAGAAAATTGACATTAGAGCAAGGGGTTTTGGGGTTTATCTGCTACAAAATTTAGGCCCCACTGAGCAGCCTCATGGCAGATATTTGGGCCAACCAAGAAGGCCTTCTTATACAGCCATGCAGGAAACAAAGCCTCTTTTTAGTTAATGGAGTGATGAGGTTACTCAAAATTCACAACCTAAACTCATTTCAGTGGAGGAATATCTTGGAAGCATATGTTAACAAATAGAGAACCAAAATAGGAAAAGAAGTTGATTTACAAAATAATTAGAAAAATGGACAATATCAAAATGAACACAGATAACATACAAGACATCACTCTGTACTGCCAGAAAGTTCTCCTGAAAATGCACTTCCATAGGATGCTGATCCAGTTTGTGAACTGGTAACTCCTTGAGCTTTCTGAATCTGTCGGATCCTAAAAACATCCCTTGGAAGTGGTCTGCTTTGTACTGTAGCAGTCTCATCATCCTCTTGCCCTGCTTTAAATAAGAGAACCCATTAATCATTGGAATTATCTACAGCAATTAAGGCTACTAATCTAGAACAGGCTATGATCATCCCCGAATCTTAATAACGGAGCAGCAGATAAACTGATAACGCAAAGTAATATATGCAAGTCTTATCTTATTTTCTATCAGTTGAGGTTTTGGCATAGGCAACCTTCCTAAAACTTTCTGATATACAGTTGAATTCATGATTCAATTCCATAGTCCCTGGCACCTTGACCGCAACAGTAACACTGGATCTTCCTCTGAAAAAACCTAATGTTACCGACTATGATTCACTTGGATCTTACTTACTATAACCAAATACTTGTTAGAATTCATTTAACCCTATTTCAAGAGATTAAAGTGATTTTGGTTCCAGAGATGGGAAATCCTACTTAAATTCAAGCTTCCCATTTGTAAGACCCACACCCAAAATCCCGGAATAATTTGGATTTTGTCTAATGGTAGGTCTTACGACTGCAGACAACAAGGATTTTGAGCCAGTATAGTCCTATGAGGATTTCAAATTCCTACAGTGTACATACACTTCACCATAGAGTGTGAGACTTGATTATAGTATGTACATGACCCCACACACAAGGGCCTTGAAGCCCACGAAGGATAGGAGAACAAATGGGGAAATTTCAGGGAAGGATCCTGCAAATTGTACCCATTGGATGATACCCACCAGTTACGCCATCAACAGGGAGCATCCTCCGGTATATGGCTGCGAGCAGAAAACCTGCTCCCCTTGTAGGGTCTACCAGTCACCAGTGTCGTGTGCGGATTTCGAATGACTTAATATTTAGCCTAGTGGGTTAACACTAATAATTAATTATCTTGGGTCTACCATCATGGGTTGATTCATTAGCCTAGTGGTTAGACCAAGGTGTGGGTTTAGTGTAGGTCACATGATCAAACAAACACAGGAGAGACTTCGATTATATTTTTAATATTTTTAACTTGCCACTTCGCAGTAGCTTGACATGTAGAAAAACCTAAGGGACAAGATTGCAATCCCAAAGGTTTTAACTAAGGAGGAGGGAAGAGAAATAGGAAGGAAATTTAGGAGACATGGAAAGAAGAACATGAGGAGAGATAAGAGATCTCTCTCCAATTCACAGGAGCTTGACATGTGGAAAATAGATTGATAAAAGGGAGAGAAGGAGATTAGATGGGAGTGGGAGACCTTCCCCCAGTTCGCAGGAGGCTACGAAGTGGCAATGGAGTTAAAGCCCACTACCCAAGTTACCAAACTGAAAGAGGACTCCTACCTCTTTGGGAATCCTACCTCCCATTAGATCTCCATCACATTAGAAAACCCCATAATTCTAAGAGGAGAGAAAAGGAGAGGGGAGAGACCCAAATTCGGATTTGGAGAAAGGGATAGCAGAACTCCATCATAGAAAGACCATTTGGAAAAGCTACCACTAAAGGATCTCCAACACCATAGAGAAGCATTAGGAAGCTTGGATTTTACTTACCTAAAGAAAAAAGCTTGGATTTTGATCCCAAGGTAAGGTTCTGATCATCCTTCTCCTTTTACTGATGGTTTCTAATAATCTATGGAGAAATCCCCATTCCCATTGAGAGAGGTTCCTGATCTCACATAGCCAATAATGGCCAAGCAAGTACAGGAAGGAATGTTTGGAACTTCATGTCCAGATCTTGAAGAAGAGTGCTGGACAGAATCCAAGAGACTTATATCCCTAAGTTAGAATGGTAGAAAACCCTTGAACAAGAGCTCTGATGGTCCCCAACCAATGGGAAAAAATCATAGGAGCCAGAGGAGTGAAATCCCAGAAGAAATGGATGGAAGATGGAAAGTTCAGACTGAAAAAACCATGCACCGGATGATCCCACTGGTCACAAAACCCGCGACTGGCAGCATAAACCAGTGGATGACAGAATGGTCTATCAGGACCTACTGGATGATCCTATCGACTGATACATCAACCGGTGTTTGACAGAATTGACTATCAGGATTTTTCAGAATGGTTATGAAAACCCACCGGATGATCCCCACTGGCTGATCACATATTCATTCCAAAAATTTTCACATTGTAATTGTAAGAGTGTTTTTTTACTCCTTGCATATAGCTAAATACCACGTAGAGGAAATTTTCAGGTAAAATAAATATAAAAAACATATAATTTACTTAAAAATGAATCTAAAAAAAAAATCCCTTAGTGGATTTCTCTGGATACAAAAGAAGCCTCTAAAGCACTTGCATCAAACACTACTGTTTCCGTTCAAGTAATATTTGATATACAGCACACTTGCACGGAGTTAGGTACAGTGGAAGATGTCAACGCATGTGCATGCAGTAGTGGAAGATAAATAAGACCTGAGTTATTAAGGTAAGAGGTGCATGCGAAAGGTGCCAAATCCTGTTAGAGCTTACCACACAAAGTATAAGGTAAGGCATGCTAATTGAAGTGCAACAAAGCAATTAGTTCTTAGAAACAAAAGATATATATAACAAAGAAAATACTAAGCAACTTAAATCACAAAGATAGTGTGAGATGACCACTGTAACATATCATAAGTATACAAAGTTGCAACTAACAGCAACAAGTGCATAACCAGTGTGGAAGAAACAAAGTCTAAGTCCTATAGCACATAATCAATATGCATAACAAATAGTGTCCTTTTATGTACAACAAGAAAAAAGCTATAGAGTGTTTGGATGAATAGAGCTTATACTGCCTTTTCTTGGCTAAAGCACCTAAATGCAAAAAACATCAATAGAACACCAAGGCACACAGATCAACGTGTATTTGTAAAGTAGTGCAAGTTGCAAGGCGAAAAGACACAAGGTGCACTTTGTGTTTAAAGAGCATGGCACACGCCTTAATGACAGTGACAAAAACTATGCCTTTAAATGTACATTGGGGAAAAATCAAATAAGCACTCTACAATTTCCTGAGCATATAGATGTGGGTAAGAAAGAAAGAAAAGGCTGCAAAACATACTGTCAAGATCTTTTCTTTTTCTAGATTGAACATCTCTGGTTGGTTTGAATGATGAACCACTTGGATTGGGACGGGATTTATTTGAGCCAGAAAGGTCACTTGTGCTAGGGGCAGGAGCTGCTGGCAATTGTGCAGAAGTTGCTGATTTTGCAGTTTGTCCTGTTGGTATGACACTCTGCAACAAAATTGATAATACAATGTCCACATCTGGCGAGGGGCCTGATGTTACAAAAATAAAATCATCAGAGATCAAGATGAGAGTAAGCAGAGAATTAAATAGGTTATGCATGACATGAGGCATTGAAATCACACTCATTTGGAAGAAAAATAATATTTCTGTGATAAACAAGATATAAGAGAAAGACAAAAAGAAAATTGAGAATGCAAGGATTAAACGCAATGACTTCTTAGCTTTAAACCTTCAAATGGTAGTTTATGTCTACAGTGGTAACTCATGGCTAACCAAAAAATGTTACCTAGCTTTCATTCACTGAACATCCAATTTGATGAACAAAAAATGTTTGTGTACATAAATCTCCACAACCAGTCAAGTTGCATCTGGCTTTACTTGAACATGAAGTTTAGCTAGATGTGGGGTTGGGTTAATGCCCTGGTCTATGCAATCCAATCCAGGCTGGGCCATTCACAGGTCTTCGAGCATATGTTACATGTGCCAATTAAAGGACGATGTCATAGGCTTCTGGGTGTTCTGTCAAAACTTCTTTTGGTTGAACATCAATTGCTACTTTGTTCTCGTTTATAAGTTTCACTTTCACCTTAACTAAAATAGTTCTGCTGGCTACTAAAAGGTGCACGTATAAGATCTTCCATGCATGTGAGATCAGATGTGTGGAAGATGGGAGTCATTCATGGTAATGGGTAATTTTAAATCAATAACCATTGAGAATGAAGTGGATGCTAAAAATGATGCCTCTTTGATAGGATGGTGTATCTTGTATGGTTGATGCTGGGACTGGATGTCAAAAAATATACAGCTGTCCTTTGGTAGGTAATGCAGGCCCTGTCAAAAAAATATACAGTTGTCCTATGGTAGGTAATAGGCCCAGTCCAAAAATTGGCCTTATTTTGAAAATCTTGGTTATAGTCATTTGTTTTGAATTTCTTTTATTTGTAAAGGGCTCAATTAAAATGCCCAAAAGTGGGGGTGAAGTGCGTAGACGAAATTAGTATTTTGAATTTTTTTTTTAAATGCTTATATCATTTATTAAAAAAAAAAAAAAAGGGGTGGGGGGGGGGGGAGAACAAGCCAAGCACAGCCCAGCCAAGGGGAGGCACAGGGGGGCTAACAGGCTAGGCCAGCCCACCGACCACGAAGAAAGCACAGGCCAACAACATCAGACCAAAGCAAAGAGAACAAGGCCAACAGGGCCAGGACCAAGGACCTAGCTACCATGAAGACGGGGGATACACAGCCTTTGAATAAACTCAGCCTTAGTTGAAGATGGATTAGGATAAGTGATGGATAAGCACCTCTCTTTCACCTCCCTCTGAATGTCTTTACCAATCTGCTCCTGGGTCTTGGATCTGTTGCGGAAAATCTGGTTATTTCTCTCCTTCCAGACATGAACAATGGCGGTGCAAAAGGCCAATTTGGTTATCCTTCCCCAAGCACCTTCCTCCTCAAATTCAGCCACGATCCAGCCAGCTTCCTCTCTAACCTGGTTTACCTGGTGGGAGGATGTCGAGCAAAGGGATTGGGTCGTCTTCCAAATCCACTCAGGAAGTCACATTCAAAGAACAGGTGGTCTCGAAACTCGGTGCCATTCCAACAAAAACAGCAAGATGGGTTGACTGCAATAGATCTTTTAATAAGTTGATCAGCTGTAGGCATTGCATCCTTCAGGCATCTCTAAGTCACAACCGAATTCCTTGGGATGTAGTTTGCAAAACCAAATGGCTCTAGCCCAATTGACCTCAGGAAGCTAGTCCAAATAGCATTCCCAATAGATTTTGCCGAAAAAGGTCGGATGTTACCATTATCGTCCCTCCAATCAATAGCATCATCTGGTCCAGGGCCTCTTCTGACAAGGTCGAACTGGTTCCAAACCTCCCTCAAGGCATGGGATGAGGTCAGACCAGGATCCCACACACCATCACTGAGAAGGGAAGAGAAAAGGGCCATGCGAGTGGAGTTTACAGCTTCAATGATATCAGTAGTGATGGGGCCTACTAGCTATTAGTTAGCAAATAGATAAACTTTATCCAATTTCATGGTTTCGTTTTTTTTCAGATTTTTTACAGCTTGCGGTTATAGAGTTCCTGAATTTCAGGACTCCTCTACCAAAAGTCATGGGCCAATTATTTAAAGACATTGCTTCTTTTTTTTTTTTCCTTCCTAAATAGTCTAGCCTTGTTTTTAAGAAATTTGAGTCAATCAAGTATTCTTTCTCCAGCCCCTAAGGTTTGGAGATTCCTAGTTTATCCTTAAGCCATATAAGAGAACTTGTAGACCACACAAGGGAATTTGCTAGAGGCTGAAGCAAACTTTGAAAGAGATTCAGCAACAATGCAAGGAATTTAAGAAAAAATCTCTGACCACATCTGTTCAGTTGTAATCTTCATTTGACCAATGCAACTCTTTCATTGAGCAATGCAGAGATGATCCAAAACAGTTGACAGAGGAAGACATAGACAATGAAGACCATCAAAAGGAACTCATGATTGATATCGAAGATCAAGAGTCTCCTACAAAATATTATGGTGAAGAAGAACGATCGAACATGTGCAATTTGTTCTTCCACAACAGATCTTTGACATCAAAATTCCAACGGTCACTAATTATGTCTATGTTATTTGAGAGAAGCATTGGATTGTCAAATCAAGGTGGATGATCATAGACACGGACTGCGCGATATGAAACTCGGGGATGATTCTTAAAACGAAGTGGAATAACATAGGCCCAATCCAAAAATTGATCTTATTTTGACAATACTTGGTTATGGGCATTTGTTTAAATGTTACTATGAGCAGTGGGAGACACTAGCTATTAGTTAGGAAGCAGATAAAGTTTATGCAATTTCATGGTTGGATTTTTAAAAGTTTTATAGCTTGCAATTAGAGTTCCTCTTGATGGTCAACTAAGACCATCAAGAGGAACTCATGATTGAAATTGAAGATCAAGAGTCTCCCACAAAAGATTATGTTAAAGAGCAAATCATGATCGAACGTATGAAATTTGTTCTTCAGCAATGGATATTCGATGTCAAAATTCCAATGGTAACTAATTTTTTATTATTTTTTTTTTTATTTAAGAGAAGCGTTGGATTGTCGAATCAAAGCGGATGACCATTGATGTTGACCATGCGATAAAGATCCTCCCATTCTACAAAACTCAAGGATGAATTTTTAAATTGAAGGGGAATAATGCAGGCCCAGTCCAAAAATTGATCTTATGTTGATAATAATTCATTATGGGCATTTGTTTTGAATGTTTTTTTATTTGTAATAGGTTCATTTAATTACTAGTTACCAAGGATTAAAGTATCACATATCGGTAGCGTATTGGCGATTTTAAGAGACGTATCGTATCGTATCGTGGATAGAGTGGATATACTAGGATACAGGGCAAGATACACCCATAAATGATTAGGGAACATCCAAGACATAATTTTTAAGCATAAAAACACTATAATAAGCAATCTTGAAGTATTTCCAAGGATTAAAAACATATTTGACGACATTCAACGAGCTAAACCTTCGGTTCGTATTAACTGTAGATTTTCAGTAAAGAATAAGACCAGAAACCTTCGGTTCGTATGAACTGTAGATTTTCAGCAAAGAATAAAACCAGAAAAGTGGGGAAAAAAATCACTTGTATCAAGCTTTATATGTACACTATTGACCGTATCGGTTTGTATCAAGGTGTATCGAATAGTATCGGTTTGTATCAAGGTGTATCGAACAGTATTGGTTTGTATCAAGATATATCGAGCCGTATCTATTAGATACACTTCGATATAAGTTTGATTTCTTTTATTTTTATTTTTTTGCGAGAAAATGGGAACGTAAGTGTATCAATATGTATCAAGTGTATCGAACGTATCGAAGTGTATCGAGCCGTATTAGTTCGATACAGTCAATACATGTGGATACACTTTTTGTTTTAAAAAAGAGATGTATCGAAGAGTACCGTATCGATAGTTGTCGACACGGATATGTATCGGTGGGTATGGGGCATATCATATCGATACCTAAAAACATGCTAGTTACTACTAGTAGTAGTTATGAAGCAGATAAAGTATATCCAATTTCATGGTTATATTTTTAAAAGTTCTATAGCTTGCAGTTTTAGAGTTCCTATACTATCACTCATAATTGAAATCGAAGGTCAAGAGTCTCCTACAAAAGATTACGTTGAAGAGAAAATCAAGATCGAACACGTGGAATATGTTCTTTTGCAACAGATCTTCGACGTAAAAATTTCAACAGTCATTGATTATGTCTGTGTTAATTGAGAGAAGCATTGGATCATCAAAACAGGGTGGATGATCATAGATGTTGACTGGGTGTTGAAGATCCACCCATTTCAATGAAACTCGGTAACAAATTTTTAAACGGAAGGGGAATAACGTAGGCCAGTCCAAAAATTGATCTCATTTTCATAATACTTGGTTATGGGTATTTGTTTCAAATGTTTTCAATTCGTTATAGGCTCAATTATAAGGCCTAAAAGTGGGGATGTGAGTATACAAAATGAGTATTTTAATTACTAGTTACTATTAAAAGGGGGCCAATAGCTATTAGTTAGGAAGTAATTAAAGTCCATCAAATTTAATGGTTAGAGTTTTTGGAGTTTTATAGCTAGCGGGTATAGAGTTCCTAGACCATAAAGAGGAACTCATGATTGAAGATCAAGAGCCTCCTACAAAAAATTATGTTAAAGAGCAAATCATAATCAAATGAGTGGAATTTGTTCTTCCCGCAACAAGTCTTCGACGTCAAAACTCCAACAGTCACTAATTATGTCTATGTTATTTAAGAGAAGCGTTTGATTGTCAAATCAAGGTGGATGATCATAGATGCTGACCATACGATGACGATCCTCCCATTCTATGAAACTCAGAGACGAATTTTTTTAAGTCGAAGGGGAATAACACATGCCTAGTCCAAAAATTGATCATATTTTGATAAATGGTTATGGAAATTTGTTTTAAATGTTTTTTAATTTGTAATAGGTTCAATTATAAGGCCTAAAAGTGGGGGTGTGAGTACACAGAATTAATATTTTGATTACTTACTATTAGTAGTGGGGCCACTAGTTATTAGTTACGAAGCAGATAAAGTTTATCCAATTTCAAAATTAAAATTTTAAGAGCTCTATAGCTTGCAATTATAGAGTTCCATCCATGGTTTTAAGTATCTATACGATACGCCCAGTATCCATTGATGCGTATCTGTATCGGCAGTGGTCGATACGATACTCTTTGATACATAACTCTGTTTTTAAAACAAAAAGAGTATCCACATGTATCGACTGTATCGAACCGATATGGCTCGATACACTTTGATACGGTCGATAAACTCGATACGTATCGATACACTTAAGTTTCCATTCTCGCAAAAAATAAAATACTCACCGATACGGCTCAATACACCTCGATACGAACCGATACACCTCGATACGAACCGATACAGTTTGATACGGTTGATACGCATATATAAAACTTGATACAACTTATTCTTTTCTACTATTCTAGTTTTCTTCCTTGTGGAAAACCTACAGTTCATGTGAAACGAAGGATATAGCTCATTGAATGTCATCAACTATGTGTTTAATCCTTGGAAATACTTCAAGATTGCTTATTATAGTATTTTTATCTTTAAAAATTGTGTTTTGCATGTACCTTAATCATTCCAGTGTGTATCTTACCTCGTATCCTAACGTATCCACATTACTAGTTGTTATTAGTAGTGGGACCTACTAGCTATTAGTTAGGAAGCAGATAAAGTTTATCTAATTTCATGGATAAATTTTTAGGAGTTATATTGCTTGCAGTGATAGAGTTCCTAGACCATCAAGAGGAACACATGACTGAAACTGAAGATCAAGAGTCTCATACAAAAGATTACGTGGAAGAGCAAATCACGACCGAATGAGTGGAATTTGTTCATCTACAATAGATCTTCAACGTCAAAATTTCAACGGTCACTGATTATATCTATGTTATTTAAGAGAAACATTGGATCGTCAAATCAAGGTCGATCATCATAGATGCTGACCATTCGATGAAGATTCTCCCATTTTACAAAACTCGAGGATGAATTTTTTTAAATTAAGGGAATAACGCAGACCTAGTCTATCTTATTTTGACAATACTCGGTTATGGGCATTTGTTTTAAATGTTTTTTATTTGTAATAGGCTCAATTATAAGGCCTAAAAGTGGGGGGATAAGTACACAGAATTGGTATTTTAATTGCCAGTTACTAATAATAGTGGGGCCCACTAGCTATAAATTAGGAAGCTGATAAGGTTTATCCAATTTTATGGTCATATTTTAGGAGTTTTTAGCTTGCAGTTACAAAATTCCTGAATTTTAGGATTCCTCTATTAGTAATGGGGCCCACTAGCTATTATTTCTTTCTTTAATAGTTTAGCCTTGTCTTTAGGAATTACAAGTCAATCAAGAATTCTTCCAACAACCCCTACTCTTGGAGATTACTATAAAGGGGTCAATCAAGAATTCTTTCAACTCTACTAGCTGCCAGTGCACATCATATATTTCTTGCCTTTGCTACTGACACATCATTAGGAATATCGCAATATTCTTCTTATGGGGCTGGTTGTCTCTCCAGGATTGCCCACTAACTATCACTTTACCCTTTTTATTTTGTCTATAAATAGTGACTGCTAAGTGGAGAAAAATACATATTGATTCTCTCTATCTTCTCTTATTTTCTATTTTGTTACATGGTATCAGAGTTGGTTTGAGAGTTGTCTAAGGTTCTCCGTTAGGTGTGTAGCCACCACTATTGTTACTCATGTTGAATTGCTACTGATGGACTGCTGCCCCATTGATGCCGCAAACCCTTTTTGGTATCCTGCTAATGTGCTACTGCTTCTGAGATACTACTGATTGAGAAACTCTTTCCTACTGTTGACATACTGCAGCTCTTTATGTGTTGATGTGCCACTGGTGTCTTTCTACTCCTAATTTACTGTTGAAGCACTACACTACTGCTGCCGACAATATCCATCAATCCAAAATTAAAACCTACTGATCTGCTGCCTCTACGATTTGGTGCAACCTACTACTACTGCAAACTACTACTACTCGGTTCATAATGACCTATACTGTACTGCTATTACTACTTGGTTCACAGTGACATATATTGTGCTGCTACTATTACTTGATTCATAGTGACATACTATGCTTCTACTACTACTACTACTACTACTACTACTACTACTAATGCTACTGCTACTACTACTACTACTATTGCTGCTACTTCCGTTGTCACATTGTTCCAAATTGATGCTCTTACATTCCCCCATGCTCCAGCATGCGCCGGGGAGGGGGATTAACTAATATTATTGTAAAAGGATAGGCCTGTTTATTTTTTGGGTGAATGAATGAATATATTAACAACACCCTAGAAAGAGGGAGAAAACCAAACCTGGTGTTGTAATTGTAAGTTTATATCTAGGTTCATTGTATCTTGAAGGTTACCATGGTCTTTGGTAGGTGGTAGAAGTCATTGGTAGGTAAGGTATAAGTCAATATTGGTAGGTTATGTCACCATAGTCATCATATTATATTTATTACGAGTAATTAGTCATCATATCATATTTATGATGATTGGTTTTTAGGTATCCCCAATATTTATGTAAAAGTAAATCTCTTTTCTTATAAATAGAGAATGCCTCTGTCATATTTGATAAGCCAAGTATCCTTCTTTATTATTTTAACATGGTAACAGAGTTATGATCAATATTGGGATCCTAACTCTAATGCTATTAGCCATGAAATCATAAGCACCACCCACCACCTCTCTTTTTAGCGCCACCAGACACCGTCGTTCTCGTATCTCTCCTAGTTAGTTTAGTGTCGCCTCCCACTGCCTCTTTGGTCTCTTTCCTCTTTATTCTTGGTGGTGAGTTTTTTTTCTCCCAGCAAAGGCCTCTTACACCATGCAGATCTAAATCACAAACTGAATCGTAATTTCTTGATGATATCTCTGGAAGTTGGTATGTCAAGTTGAAACTTTCGGATATCTGTCTACATGCTATGCCTTTTTGTGACTAGTGTTGATCAGCAATCATGTCTGAGATTTCATCAGCCTCAACTGGACAGGAAGGAATCCCTTCTCATGACTTTCCTTTGTTCCCTACTTGTTCCATCAAGTTAGATGGGAGCAATTATCCAATGTAATCTCGTTCATGTTATCTTGTTATTGGTTCTCGTGGTCTTTCTGACTACATTATAGGGGACACTATTAAGCATACTACAACTGGTCCTTCTCAGGATAAATGGGTTACCTCCAATTATCTGGTTATGTCGTATCTTATCAACTCCATGGATCAATCTATTTCCAAGGGTTATCTTCTTTTCGACACTACCGCTCAGATTTGGAAGACTGCAACAAACACCTATTC
Source organism: Protea cynaroides (assembly GCA_028583415.1). Classification (NCBI taxonomy): domain Eukaryota; kingdom Viridiplantae; phylum Streptophyta; class Magnoliopsida; order Proteales; family Proteaceae; genus Protea; species Protea cynaroides. The sequence goes on from CM053271.1 coordinate 76,203,975, forward strand.
TCAAGTTGGTAATGCTGCCCACTGCTATGAACCCCGGAAGAAGATTCAAGAGACCAAACAAAAGGAGTAATCTATTTTCAAGTATTATTTCACTCTGCAAGGTATGTAGCAAGAGTTGGATTTTTACGGTTCTCTTATTGGTACCTGTGATACATATGCCACTGCCTTTAAACAGTGGGTAGACAACCTCCGGGTATTCAATTTTCTTGTTGGTCTTAATATCGAGTTTGATCAGACTCTGGCTCATGTCCTTAATCATGATCTGTTACCCTCCCTCGAGTAGGCCTATGCAATGGTATCTTCTGAGGATAGTCGCCGCATTGCTATGGTCTTCCCTGTGACCCAGGAATGCTCGGCTCTCTATTCTGGCTCGGGTTCTTCATCTCGTAGAGATCTGACTCGCGGTGTTAGTGATCTTTCTGCCTTTGATGAGGTTCCTGTGAAATGTAATTTCTATGAGAAAGAAGAACATACTCGAGACATGTGTTGGCAATTACATTGCTGTCCTTCTGATACTCATGGTCATGAACAAGGTTGTCCAGCCTCTGCCATGGCGCACCATAGCGCCACTGACAATATTCCTCAGGATTCATCCCTCTCAAGAGGGATTACTGACTCTACGTCGTCTGATGACCAGGCTGCATACATTACCTTCCTCAACACAATCTGCATCATCTGCCACCATCATGCCAGTACTTTCTGGTCCATCTCCTTCTACCCTTCAGGTATTTCTTTTGGTGGCCATTGTGCCTCAGTAGTTTCTGTTCCTTGGATAGTCGACTCGGGTGCCACCGACCATACGACTGGATCCTCCAATCAATTTTTTGGTACTTCCCTTTGTCCGGTAATAGTAAAGTAAGTGTTGCTGATGGTTCCCTTTCTACTATTTCAGGCAAGGGCTCTATCTAGGGGTGCAAGTCTTACCCTGACGACCCGAACCCGCCCAGGCCCACCCTGAACCCTGGCAAGGTTGAACCCGGCCCGAACCCTGACAGGTCTGGGTTAGGGTTTAATTTTGTACCAACCCTAGCAGGGTTGGGCTGGGTTAGGGTTGACCCCCTGGGTTGAACCCGACCCAACCCGACCCTGTATATATTTGAAAATATTTATATAAATATGTATTTATTTGAATATATATATATATATATATATATATATATATATATATATATATATGTATTTATTTAAATATATATTATTATATATACATATAATTTATAAAGTTATAAACCCTAAAACTAAACCTAAGTTACCCTACTAACTACCTAAGCAGCTAGCCCTAATCGACCAAAGGGCAAACCGGCAAAGGATACGAAACCTTGGATTCTAATTTCTAAACATCTTACGGTTTCAAACCTTCAGAGGCTCAGAGGCTCAGAGGCAGAGCCTTTCAAGTTTCAGCCTTATCAGTTATCATTTTCTCTCAATCTCTCTCTCTCAAGAAGACGAAACCCTAAGAAGATTAGAAGACGGCGGCACCTTCATCTCTTCTCTTCTTCATCTCTCTCTCTCAAACAAAGCCCTAAGAGTAGACGGCGGTAGACGGCGGTGCCTTCATCTCTTCTCTTCTTCTCTCAATCTCCCTCTCTCAAACGAAATCCTAAGAGGGAACAATGCCTCCTAGAATCTCAATCACTTAATCTCTCTGATTCTTTCGACTCTCGACTCTCTCTCTCGAGTCCCTCTCATGATTTCTCCGATTTTCTGATTTACTGTAGTTTTAATGTTCTCCTTCATTCCGAATCGGATAGTTGCAGTTGGTTGTTTGGTCATTCCGACTCTCTCTCTCTCTCAATCTCTCTGACGGATACCAGGTAAGTTACTTTGGAAAAGTTTAAGATTGCAGTTGGTTGTTCGGTTTTTTGTATGAGAGGGAAAGATACGCCTATTTAAAGAACCAACTCAACACAACCCCATTATAGTACTGTTTATGTTTTCACCAATATAGTTCAATTCGCAATCCTCTCTCTGCAACTCCAAACCCCTGTATGTCTTCAGTTTTTCTCGTTCTGATGTTTTGTTTATGTCGACTCCTCTTTTCTTGCTTTCCTTGTTTGCCGCCTCTGTTTTGCAGTTTTGGCTCTTTTCCTCACTCTTTGTTTCTTATTGCTTCTTCTATTTCTTTCTCAGAGTTGAATCTGTTTCGCTTTCTTCAAAACTATTGCGTTTCGGCTAGCGCAGTTCTTGTTGGAGGTATATCTATCTTTATTGCTACCTATTTTATCTCTTTCTCTTCTCTCTCTTTTGGGAACGGGGGGTTTATGGATGTCTGGTGATTTTTTTTTCTTGGTTACTCTTGTGGCTTAGAGTTTAAACGGATTTCTTGGTTGGGTTATCTGAGGATGGATCTTGGTTGTGGATTTTGAATGAGGTCTCATCTCGTACCAGTAGCTAAAGTATTCTTGTCTTAACTCTTAAGTATTGCAGGTCCGTAACTTTAGATTATCCAAGTAATGCAACCTAGCTCTGTGGGGGATAACGTTCCTCTTTAGATTCTGTCGCAGAGCCATCCAAGATTAAAGGCATGATTGAAGGTATTTTACCTTGGAGTGGAGGTCCATAGCAATCCATTCTATCTCATCATTCAGTATTTTTAAATATCGGTTCAAGATACCAATAATCATGATAGGTTATGGAGGGGAATCAATCGAGTTTGAAAGATGAGAAAATATTATCTTCTAGTAGTGTCTGGTTTCTTTGGGAAATTGTCTTTTAATCGGCCTTCTTAAGAATATGACAGAAAGAAATGATTGAAATAGAGTATATCATGAAAAAATCTAACACTAACACTAGATTTATATGTTGTAGCCCATGTTTGTTTGACTGAATTATGTTGAAATATAATACCATGTAAGATGCTTCTGTGCCATTCTTGCCATAACCAATTGAATTTTTGGGTGTCTTCTTGGGTGTATGATGGTGTCATTCTTGCCATAACCAATTAGGGCACCATTTATGGCCTATATTAGTCAGCCATGTTATCCAATTGACTACTGTTTTCACTCACACTCTTTCTGTGAAAGTAGATGAAAAGAAAATGTTTCATATGTAGCTAATACCTTATATGCTACTAAGTATTCCTCACATTACTTTACCTTCACCTGATAGAAATTGTCAAGCTATTGATTACTTATAATTTGGGATTCTAATTCATGAGCATTCATCTCTCCATGTGAGATTCTGATTTTTCATTCTCTTCATTTAAAAAGCTATTGCTTGACCTCATGGATTCCCTTTATATTTTTCATGTTTGATTTTTTTACAGATGTCAATGATGGATCAAAATCAGCCAAGCTCAAGTCAAAATCAGCCACCAAGCTCAAATCAAAATCAGCCAAGTTCAAATCAAAATCAGCCAAGCTCTTCACCAGGTCCTAATGCTAGTTCTGAGGTATCATCTAAACTACCACAACTACCACCATTAAGTGTTTGGAACCATTTTACTAAGGTTATACTTGTTGATGGTTCAAGACCTAGTAGATGTAATTGCAAATATTGCAATAAAGAATTTGGATCAAAGTTAGATCGTTATCTTTTGGAAGGTCTTGTCAGTAATTCTACTTATTTCAACTTATTGAATTGGTGGAAGATGAATAGCTCAAGATTTGTCATTCTCAGTAAGATGGCTCGAGATATTTTACCAATTCCCGTCTCAACTTTTGCTTCAGAATCTGCTTTTAGCACTGGTGGTCAGATTCTTGATCAGTTTCGTAGCTCATTGACACCAAAATTAGTAGAGTCTTTGGTGTGTTCACAGGATTGGTTACGAAATGAACCACCACTTAGTAATGAAGAAAATCTAGATGACATCTGCGAGGTGGAAGCAGGTAAAAAACTCAATGACAACTATTAATAATTACATGCATTGTGAAATGGATTGTCTTTACTGATTTTTTATTGCATTAATTATATTTTCAGATTTGCTTGAGGAGAGTGGTGACAATGATGTTTTAAGTTTGAGTCATTTGACGGTTTGACCTAAAGTTTGGTATTGTATGTTTGGACTTTGGAGAATTAGAGTTGATTTTGTAATGAGTTTGTATGTAATTGTCATCTTACCATTTAACTTATTTCTCTTTTACTTTTATGTCATTGATATGATAGTTCTTACTTCTAATGATATTTTTCCTTTCATTTTTTTTTATAGAAAATATGAACTATGAGTGAGAAGAGGACCGAGGATGGAAGTTTGGAAGGCCATGATCATCATTTTTTTTCTCATTTAGCAGATCTTATGTTAAACACTTAAACTGGTTATGATTTGTATTTGTTCCATTTATCAGATTTGATTGTTAAACACTAAAAACTGATTTGGTTTGTATTTGTTAGTTTTTAAGAGAATGTTAGGTTGATTGTGTTTGTCATATGTTTAAGGTTATAATTGATATTTAGGATCAAGCAGGGGCAATATCAGGGTCAATCTGACCCTGAATCAGGGTTAATCAGGGTTAACCCGACCCAACCCGGCCCTGTCAGGGTCAATCAGGGCAGGTTAGGGTTAGGCCCAACCCTGTCAGGGTCAGGGTTAGGGTTGTATTTTTTCTAACCCTGGCAGGGTTGGACAGGGTTAGGGTTCGGCTTAAATAGTCAGGGTTGGAGTTAGGGTTTTGAAAAACCCGGCCCAGTTGCAGCCCTAGCTCTATCTAGTGTACTCCTTATTTATCTCTTTCCTATGTCTTGCATGTTCCAAAGTTTTCTACTAATCTTCTCTCTATTAGTATTCTTACTTGTGATTTGAGATGTAAAGTAATATTTTTCCTAATCGTTGTGTCTTTTAAGACTTGAATTCGGGTCGTACGATTGCAAGTGCCAGAGACCACCACTACTACACCTAACCATTACTACACCTAGCCAATCGTCCTCCATTCCGAATTCAAGTCTTCCAAATCCCTCCTCTGGTAAGTCTCTTCCACCTAGTGATTCTCTTAGTGATCCTAGTCTTGACTTACCTATTGCTATTTGTAAGAGCATCAGAACGTCTACTCATCATCCCATCTCTAATGTTGTTGCATATGATTCTCTATCTCCCTCTTTCCGTACTTCTGTTTCTTTGTTATCGTCTATTTCCACATCTAACTCCTGTCAGGATGCACTGGAAAGTCCAAGGTGGAAAGAACAATGAATGAAAAGATGAGTGCACTTGGGAAGACTGACATGTGGGATTTGGTGTCTCTCCCTCCAGGAAAGAAACTTGGAGGATGCAAATGGGCCTTTGTTGTCAAACAAAAGGCTAATGGATCTGTGGACAGATATAAAGTAAGGCTAGATGCTAGAGGATTCACTTAGACATATGTAAAAGTAAATCTTTTTTCCTATAAATAGAGAAGGCCTCTGTCATATTTGATAAGCCAAGCATTCCCTCATTATTTCAACACCTGGGTATCTAAGGGATAGAATCAGACTCCTTACAAGACAAGGGCAAAGCCTAGAAAGAAATTCAAACGGAGACAAGAAGAGAAACAAAAAAAAAACCCTTAGCCCCTTAAACAGTGGGAAGATCCCAAGAGGAAAGGATGAATCTATTCCTCTTAGAATCTAGGGATAGGGGGGAAGGGGAAGAATCGACCCATGCACGACGAAGACAATGGTGTCCCAAATTTGAGCAAAGGATCTTGCCTTGGACGCCCATAATCTATATTCCCTTTGAACCATATGTGGTACATTATCACCACAAAAGCCATCTTAACCACTGTATCACTAGAAGATTTTCGTTTGAACTTTTTGGCAATCCATCTCCATTCTTGATCAGAGGAACGAATCCTTCAGTGGCATGGGCAACATTTCTCAAAAATCTTTTCCCCTCTTTTGGAGAAGGGACATTCAAAGAAGAGATGCTGGACATCTTCATCAGCGGCCCAACAAAGCCCACAGCTAGTGCTAGGGATGATTCCCCTATTGCACAGGAGAGATCTAGAAGGGAGGACACGGTTAGGGCACATCATAAAATAAAACTTGGCAAGGGGAGTGCCTCTTTAACCAAACCACATCGATCCATGGAACTTTTGGTTTGGGAGATTTGACGAGGTTCCAAGCTGAAGCAGTCGAGAACAATCCATTGGAAGAGGCAGTCCAGCAGGTGAGGTCACCACTCCCAATAGATCTTCGAGGGGATAGGCTTGTTTATTAAGGCCCATTACCGATTAATTTAAGTGTTTATTGATGGGCCTGATTATTCAGGCCCAATACCGATTTAATTAAGACTTAAGGGAGCATGTGGCCTGTCCTATCCCTTCTTACTTGTAACTAGGACTCTTATGAATCCTAGCCTTTAATATTCTCCTTAATTAGAATAAGACTACTTATCTTTATTAGAATATGACTATTTTTCTTTATCCTTTTAGTCATGAAAGTCCTTGTCATATTGACATGTGGAACTCCTATTTACTTTGTAACTAGGACTCCTTATCTTGTGGTGTAAGACCCACACTCCACTAACCCGGGTCTAACTGTGTCGTGTCAGGTCTTCCCATCATAGCCGGATCGAGTGGACCAACCGTATGAAGGAAACACAAGGCTAGGTAAGTGAAACGACCCAAAAATAGTTAAATTCAGTCGTGTGGTCGACTACCTGAACTGGTATGGTCGACCAGTTGATAAACAAAGTGATATCAGTCGAAATAGGTTGTGTAGTCGACACCTTTGAGTTGCGTGGTCAACGGATTTTGCGACCGCACAGTAGACCGCACGAACCCAAATTTGACTCCGTGATTTGGAAACTTTCCAAAATGAAGAAGACCTCTTTCCTAATTGTAGAGGGACTTTATATGGAGAGTTTCTCTCTATAAAGAGGACATCCCTCTATCCACTCTCGCTCTTTTGGATCAATCTCAAACCCTAAGCCTAAGAGAGAAAGAGAGAGGAGGAGAAGTAGAAGGAGAAGAAGACTTGGAGAGGAAAGCTTGGAGAAGGTTTTGCAGAGAAGAGTTTTATCTCTCTACAGCCAGCTCAAGGTATAGAACTTGTCTTTGTAGAGGTAGATCACATAGGATAGAGTTTTCCACTATAATTGGGATGTTAATATGAATCTCTAAGTAAATCTCAAAGGAGAATCATGGAGAATAGGTTAGGGTAAATAATTATGTAAAACTATGATTTAATGGCTATAAATTGACCATAGAAGGAACCCTACTAATGAGCCAAGAAATCGACTCAGAAAGAACTCGGATTGAAGGTAAAAATAACCAAACTTGGTGTGGTCGCACCTGTGGTTGACCAAAGAGCGACCAATGGGTCAACCACAGCTATTTGGGAAGGTTCCCAAAAGTTGTGTGGTCGCAACTGTGGTCGCATGATACACGACCACAGAGTCGACCGCACAGTCTGTGGTCAACATAAACAATAGATCACAGGGTCGATCAATCAACTATGGAAGGCCTGGTTTTGAGTTTCAACTACTGTAACTTGGTACAATCGAACCCTAACTTAAATTCATAAATTTCTTAGGTTCCCAATTAATTCAAAGTGACTTCCAAGGCTTGGAAGAAGGTCAAACATCGTTTACAGGTGAAGGGACAAGACCTAAATTAATTGGATAATAACAAACTATCATTTCTTTTTATTTTTCTGTTATCTAATATGATGCCATGTCTTGTATGATTGTTTGTGCATCTCACATGTCATCAAATACTTGTTATTTATCTGCTCATGCATATTTATTTATGTTCCTTACGATATGATGATGATGGTAGGAATAGGCATGTGCTTGTGTATGTGGTTAATGTGTTGAATTGAGTAGAGCATCAGGGGGAGGATGTGGTACTGTAGTCTTAGGCCTGACCACCAGACTCGAACCCTATCTCTATTCCATTCTTTGCATTGACATCGTCGTATCGTAGTTACTTTAGCGGAACTAGTGTGCTGTAGAGCATCAGGGAGAGGACACGGTATCATGGTCTTTGGCCTGACCGCCAAACTCTAGCTCTATTTCTATGGGCATATTGAGGGATGCTGGGGTAAGGCCTTGGATACAAATTGTGATGACATCTAGAATTGGTTAGTTACGAGCCCAGTTTGCAAGCCCTTGCCAGTAAGGGCTTACGTGTTGGTATGGGTAGGGCATCAGGGAAAATGTTGGCAGTGTGTGATCTGGACACTTTAGCCTATCCCTATTCCATGATGGATGTATGTGGGACTGCAATTGTGTTTGATTCATTAGGCGGATTCACATACTCGTGTATAGAGGTGTGATAGCCATCAATCCTTTCTATAGCACAGTTACAAACTAAACCAGACTAAAGATAATGAATTGAATGCATACATATGTTTGCGCATTGTTTTGTTTACTCACTGAGCCGTGATGTGTGCTCACCCCTCGACGTCGAATATTTTAGTTGATGATGCAGGTTCTACTGTGGAAGATTACATAAAGGCACCGTCGTATGGACAGGTGACGGCGATGGATACTCAAACTATGGGAGACGAGCACAACTCTGCGTGCGAGTGCTTTCAGTGTCTCTATTCTTAGTTATTTTCTATTTGAAGAGTTATGGGAACTTGTAATGGATTATTTAGTTATGTTTTGGTTTTTACTTGGAGATAATTGGTTTAATTAATTACTTTGATCATGTTAGACACTCAGTTCATTATTAATAAGACTTCCACTATTTATCGTATTATCTCTAATTATGTTGTGGAAAGTGTATTTGGTTTGGATTATTGACACGGTCTTTACGATATCCTAATTGAACCGTTGGTTCTTATAACGGTTCATCACACTACTGGTTAGTCTAGAATTGGGGTGCAACATGTGGAATCCTAAATCTATCACTTTACCCCCTTTTATTTTGTCTACAAATAGTGATTGCTAAGAGGAGAGCAATACATATCGATTCTCTCCATCTTCTCTTATTTTCTATTTTGTTACACAAGCTAATAAAGAATGTGTTCTTGTATCAATAGTGGAATAATAGGAACAACAATTAAAATTGAGTTTTGGTTCACATTAATTAAAATTTACCATCCTGAGTTGTACTCATATGCCCACTAAGTTAACATATGCTTACATCCTAAAGACGTCGTGGGTAAACAAGTGACTTTTTCTCTCTCAAGAAAACATGTTCGCAAAAGAATGCAAACACAGTAAAAAAAGAGAAAGAGGGGGGTAGGGAACAGACAAGATCAGCATTTTAGCATCATGTGGATTCCAAGAATTCAGATTTGGACACAAGCTTTCACCGTTCTGATGTTGCTATGGTCACAAAGGAAGAAAAGTTTTGCACTTTGGATGGGAATTGTAACTTAAAATCTTAAATATATGTACCTAGTCCTCATTGCAGACGATTATATAGATAATATCCCAAATTGCTTAAACTCTAGTGATATAACATACATTTTGAACATACGTGCAGAGAATGGAAAAATGTAAGTGTCTTTTCAGCACAACCTGAATGTTAATCTATTATGCAAGAACGATGGCAAACACAAGTTGACTTTCATTTTTCTTTGAGAATTTCAAAAGGGAGATTCAAGTCAATTTTAGGTGGATATATACAAATGCAAGGTGGCAAACATTAACCAAACAAATATAAGATCATACTTAACAAATGAAAATAACAAGGATGTTGGAGAGAATACCCTCAACAGCAGGCAATTGTGCTATAAACGTTACTAATGCTGGTGGGATTACTTTCAGAATTTCTTCAAGTGGCTTTGATGCTCCACCACCAACTAAGGAAACACCTGGAGTAGATGTTATTGAGCTAGAAATAGATGGAAGTGCAGGTGCTGTCACATCTGGAACAAATCCAGTGCCTACTGTCATAAAAGGTGAGAACTAGATCAGAAACTATACTACATTCTTATGAATAACAGTTAAAAAGGAGATAGAGAAATGAAACCAGTATGTGCCCGGTGGTAAAAAAGAAGTTTTCTATAGGTTAGTGGTTATTAATTAGTGGTTTGGTTTATTTTGGAACCTATTGTCTAAGTTTCCTAATCCTTGTTTAGCTAGGACTTAGTTTCCTAATTGTTTGTTGTTTAGGATTTAGTTTCCTACGTCCATTCTAATTGGGACTTTCTATATGCTGTAAGCATTTAACTCTATATACAGATGAATGGAATAGAAGATCAGTAGACTTTGATAAATCAGAAAGTCTGTTATGATTTCTGGTTGGGTCTCTCTTGGTTGTGAGACTCAACTGCATGCTTAGTTCTGATCCTTTTGTTCTTTTGTCTTTCAAATCTCTTTCAAGTAATTGCGACATTAGTACTACGCTTTGATCATTCAAATATTGTGAGAGTGTAAAATTACAAACAGATCAAGCAGAGTTGCAACTACCAGACCAGTTTTCAGATGATAGGAGTTTTCCAAACATTTATAACTTCTTCATCCCTGGCTGGATCATCTTCAAATTTGATTATATTATCAAGCACATCCGAAAGTTCAACTCTTCCAAGTTTGAAAGTCAACCAACGGTTGGATTTACATATAAGTTGAATTTTTTATTAGTTTCTAATTCTGGTTTTTTGGGTTGGCTTAAGAAAAGATCCTTCTGCAAGGGGGAATGTCGTGTCTTACCTAAATTCCTCTTTGCCATCAAGGGACCAGATGTCAAGGACATCACCTTGTCCTCTAGTTGACGTAGAGTTCTAGGAACTCACTACCCTTTCAGGGGCCAGATGTCTAGAACATCACCCATGCTTATAACGGCTCCAACTTGTGCGCACTGCAGCAAACACAAGACTGACTTGTCTAGGTCGTATAGAGGATTTTGCTAGGACTGTTGCATTCATGTCATTCTATGTTAAATGAAATCTGATCATGCTGTTCAATTATTTGATTCATACCATGCTTAAATTATATTCTTCACTGAGGGGTCGAGCTCACCTTCGTTATATTATGATTTTTACAGAGAATCAAGTACTTGAGGAAGAAGGAGGTCAGTAGGGTCAGCTGAGGTCCCTGTTTTACATTGGTTTATGTTTGACCTTTGTATTTATGTTAGACAAATCAGACGTATGTCCTGTTTTTGTGACTTGTCCTGTAAATCCAATAGGATTTATGTAATTATGAACATGGTTTAGTTTAAGACATAAGTTCATACCACTAGTGGTTAATGAAAGTTGTGTTCTGCTGCTATGAGGTTTAAGATCAATGTTAAATTTATGATTAAATCATTATTGTAAATTTTGGAATTGATGGGTATGTATTTGGACTACCTATCTCTCCTTTATTGGATCTTGGGGATTTTTTTAGCAATAATTGGGGGTGTTACAGGAAGCTCCATCATGTGAGTTATTCCCCTCGAATCAATAAACGGTCTGTGCCTGACCCTGAGAGGTATCGTAGTCTGGTTGGCAAGTTAAATTATCTTATTGTGACTCGTCCACATGTGGTCTTTCCAGTTAGTGGTATGAGTCAATTTTTATCCTTTCACCAAACGCCTCATTGGAATGTTGTTATTCACATTTTACAGTATCTCAAGATGGCTCCTTATGATGGAAGGGCAGCTAGGGTTCGTGCCTCGCCCTCCCCTTAAAAGAGCGGTAAGTCACTTTTATCAGATAGATTCAACTCAACTAGATTGAAAAAGATTAGCCTTTCTAGCTTTAGAGATAAGACTTCCTTCTTTCCCAACAGCCCTTCCCTTAAAGAGCAGATGGAACCCTTGTTGAAATCTGGGGCTTCAGTCATTTCTTCTGAAGAAGTACAGCTCTAAATTTGGCTAGAGGCATTATTGATATGATGAGTAGGAGGGTTGTCTAGGTTGTGGTCTTCTGTATTCTAATCATGAACATGGACGTGTTAAGGGTTTTTCGGATGCTGATTGGACCAGTTCTCCTATTGATAAATGGTCTATTATTGGATACTGTACTTTTGTTGGTGGGAATCTATTATCCTGGAAGAGCAAGAAACAGATTATCATTGTTCAGTCCAGTGCAGAGTCCGAGTATTGTGCTATGGCACATGTCACGTGTAAGCTAATGTAGGTCAAGCAGTTGTTAGTTGAGCTTGTTTTTCCACACGTCTTCCATGCAGTTGTGGTGTGACAACTAAGTTGCCATTTTTATATTGTTTCTAATCATGTGTTTCATTAAAGGATGAAACAAATTGGGGTTAATTGTCGCTTTACTCCTGAGAATCTTCTACAAGGGATTATTTCTCCCAGCCATGTTCATATAAGAGAACAATTTGCAGATGTGTTTACTAATACTGTTGGGAGTGGGAGAATTGCCTATATTTATAACAAGAAGGGCATGATAGACATATATCCTCCAGCTTGACAAGGAGTGTTATGGTTATCCAAAGGGGGAGAAGCCCTCGAAATTAGCACTCCCGAGGCGCTAATGCTTCTATTCCTTTCTTTTGTTTTATTTTGTGCTTTGTCTCTTATACCCTTTTAGGGTTGTATGCCTTATTCTTATATACTGCAGTGAAGAGGGAGTCTAATCACATTGATTGAGGCTCCCAAAGTTGCAACAGCCTCTTCTTCTTCTCTCCATCTCTTTTCTCAATTCTTTCTTTCTCCATAGAATTTACACAAAGTATATATTTACAATGGATAAATCATAAGCCACAACAAAATCTAAACCTGAAGTCCCCTCCTTATTCTTCACTCCAAAACCATATACTCCATGTACAATTTCATAACCTCTACGATCCTACATGCCCATTTAGATCACCTCTTATTATAAGTTTTATACCCTTTTCTCCTTGTCTAAAACTTTGCACTAACCGATCCATGTGTTCCCAAAATTGTAGCTTACTACATGTATCAAATCCTACTTGGGGTGCATAAGCGCTAATTATATTAACATCTTTCTCCAACATCAGCTTGATGACTATAATCCTATCGCTGAATCTTTTAACATTCACCACATCATTCGTTAAATCTTTATCCACTACTATGCCCACTCCATTACTATTACTTTTATCCCCCGTATACCAAAATTTAAAGTCATCCAATTCCTTAGCTTTTTTACCCTTCCATTTAATCCCTTTTTTTTTTGTATGAATGCCTTCCATCTAGTCTCTTGAATACAATCTATGTTATCCTTCTTCTCGTCATAACATCTATCAATTCTAGGCTCTTACCCGTTAAAGATCCTATGTTCCAAGATGTTAATCTAATCCTACTCTTATGACTAGCTTCTTTACCAGCATTTGTTCACGGTGCAAGAAACCTTGCCTACTTACACCACAACAGAGCGCCAACGCGGCGGCCCTTGCCACTAGGGTCCACACGTCGTTTACCCATTGACGGAAAATGCCCTAACATCACGCTGAATATCTTTTGTTTGTGAATTTTGGGCACCAGCTGTTGACCTAAAGCAACCCTCCTCCTCCGTCCAAGCTTAAAACCGGTAGTAGAATGTTGGCGGAGTTTGCTATATTACATAATTATATTATATATATTATATATATTATATATATAAAATATGATAAATAGAGCTGAGATTCCAATTGTTTGATGAAACTAGACTTCTGGTACCTCATCTTTGAAAAACTAGACTTGGAGTACTTCAATTTGTTTTAATTTTCCAACTTCACCCTCGTCATCTGTCCCCCCTTCCCCGCCATATGTTCCCTCAACCCAATTCTACGACAGACAATTCTGAATAGGTTGTGGAATGATCAATCGGAAAACCATAGTGTTTGGTTATGTCAATGTCTCTCTCGGTTCCAGATTAACAATATCTATAGAGCCTGTGGAGGAATCCTAAGATAAGTGCACTTTTTCTGATCTTCAGAAACTCAAAGATGATGGAAACGATACAATTCCAACTCAGTAATAGGAAAAAAAAAAACAAATTACCAATTGTCTGGTGCTCTTGAAAGTGTATGGAGCTTTGTCTTCTATACACACACACACACATGCAGAGAAGGAGCAGATGGTGGGGACGGAGGAAAAGAGGGGGGAGAGAGAGTGTGGGGACCATGAGAGGGGTTGCAAGAGGGAACAGAGTTGCAAGGGAGGGTGTGAGGGAGAGTATAGGAAGAAGCCAGCATTGGGAGTGAGGGTGGGGATAGGGGGCAATAGTGAAATTGGAAAATTAAAAAATGACGTACCCAAGTCTAGTTTTATCAAACAATGGGTACCTCAACTGTAATTTACCCTGTAAAATATAATTATATTATATTGCATTGATATGGCTTTATGCTGTAATATAATTATATTACATATAATGCATGCCTAGGGTGCCTAGGCATCCTTCCAACACCATGGGTCGCTTAATCGACTTGACAACTATGCATGAGTTCAACTTCCCTAAGGACGTAGTTATCAAAAATGAATAAATAAATAAATTGGACACTAAAGAAAAAAGATTTTGAATGGAATCAAATTGAAAAGTCTAAAAGTTTAAAAAACCTAGGGTAAATGTTTCGGTTCAGTAGCACAATTATAGACTTAGTTTCCCATAGAATTTTTCACACATAAAACAAAGGGAAAATTACACATAGCTCCCCTGAACTTACCCTAATTCTAGGCAGTTCCTTAACTTTGGAGGAAATTACAACCACACCCCTTACATTGATGGTGGTAAACGGAAAACATGACATGATAAAATTACCCTTCTCTACTAAATACACCCCATGCCCTTATTTTAACCACTCACCCGTCTTTCAACTCTCTTCAAAAACTTCCCAGCAGTGACTTCAGCAACCTCTTCGGCAACCTCTCTTATCTCCGGCGACCTATCTTCCCATGAGCTTCACCAAAGTTCGTGACCCAAGTTCCAGCGGTATTCCCCAACTGAAATCACTCTTTTCTCCCTCTCCTCCCCTTTCTCTCTAATTAGATATGCTGACTTAGGGTTTTTCTCATGGATTACCTACCGGAAATCACTCTCTTCTCTCCCTCTCCTCTCCTTTCTCCCTGATTAGGATATTCTGAGTTAGGGTTTTCCTCTTGGATTAGATGCCTTCGCTGCTGCGCCATCTCATCCTCGAGGTTCGAAATATTTCTATTTCTAGAGAAAGAAGAATGACTAGATTTAGTGTTCATATTTTCGTATATTTAGAAAAGGTATTTTGCTTTTGGTTGAGTGCTCCGGACATTCTCAGACAAAGGAGACACCATGCTATGGTTTTTCGAGGGATGTCCTCAGGCTTCTTTCTCTCTCTTGATCTTCAGAGATTTCCCTTCCAAAAGTCAAGGAATAACAGATAGAAAAGATCCCAATTTTCTTCTTTCTTCCCCCACCCCCTCTGGGTTTTCATTTTCCCATATAAAAACAAAACAAAAGGCTACTCAACTTCATCATCATATTCATGCTCTTTCTTCTTATTATTTCTCTTCTTTATAGGAGAGAGAGTATTTAATTTTTGAAATCTCAATTGCTCACGTGAATTTCTTCGTAGCCAACACTCACCCATACAATCGTGTGTGTTGTTTAATATATAAACAGAGTGAGAAAGTGATTGGGGGTTTTTGTGTTGGCAAAAGTATACTACATCTTCATTTGTAAGGAAGAAAGGAAGAAGATTATAAATTGGGAGGGACCGAAGAGGTACTAATTTGCACGAAGCAAGTTTTAGGGTTTAACTCTTGGGACCTTTCTTTTTTCTCGGGGATATGATGAAGACGAGCTAATGTCATTGGTATATTAAAAAAAGATAAAAAGGTAAGTTCATACCAATGTAAGGGAAACTTTGGCATTAAATCAATTTAGTCAAGGTGATGTCATCACTTAATAGACCCTATCCGTTAACGGATAAGGGGATAGGGTCTGTCTGTAACGGACTTTGCAAATAAGGGGAGGTTCAAGTAATTTCCTTCAAAGTTATGGAACTGCCTAGAATTAGGGTTAAGTTCAAGGGAGGTGCGTTTAATTTACAAAAGAATGACACAACCTGTATCAATAGTTGAATCGTTGGTAAAATCTCATTGGCCACATACTTGATTTCAATGTTCTTTGGTTTTTTTTTTTTTTTTTTTTTTTTTTTTTTTTTTTTTTTTTTTTGCTTCCTGAGAAGAAATTAAGTAATATATAGTCTAGAAAGAACATTAAAAATCAATTCTTTGCCAAACTACGAGTCCCTTCTATTAGACATTATTTATTGCATTTGAAGACCTTAATAAGCAACTCGTGAATCTGAAGATTGGACCATCGGTGTATGTCTATATATAAATATGTCTTACTTTGTGAGCTTGATTGTCCTTAACCTTAAAATATTTCTTCCCATTTGTTGATTCTTTTCATTCATGTGTGCAGCTGTGTGCATATATCTAAACTGGCACAATAGCTATAATAAGGAGGAGAACATACCAGGCTTTTGCCTTGGATCATAAATCACCATTAGAGAAGTATCAGGGTAAACAACCTTTGAAGATGGAGCAGATGACCTTGAATCAGTTGCCAGTCCAACAGAAAACTTCTCTCCACCTAAAAGAATGTTTCATCTCACCACCTCCAAGAAATCACAAGCAACCAAATCATCAAATGCAAGAAAGTTTATGCTTACCCATAGAACTGGTTCCATTAGTTAGGGTTGACTTGTCAGCTTTCTTATTGATGTTTTTGGCAAGCCACTGAAAAGGTCAGATAAGGAACATTTAGAACTTAAATACCCTTACAAATAAGGAATTTATTGTTTTATGAATACAGACAATTAAAAAAGATCATTACAGAACAGTCATTTAATAAACTTGCAGAAAAAATACTGAACCTCAAAAAAGAAAAACACACAAAAAAATAAATATTCCATGTACAAAAATCCACATGAAAAGATGATAACTTCAATGTCGATGCCTTTCACAGGCAGGAATATGGATAACAAACAAGCAACCGATTTCTTATTTCAGATACTAAAAGAAAATTTGCAGCTTTTTATTACATAAACTTAAATCGAAATAACAGGCAAACATAGTAAGCAGCATTAGACTGATGTTCCTTCAACTCCCAGAAGCTCATAATGCCACAAAGTATCTAATTTGCAAACTAGAGATGTAACGATAGTGTTGATGGTGTCAAAACTGATTTGAAGATTGTTAGCAGTGTTTTCGACAGCTGAAAGTTGATTAGCAGGATGGGTCAGCTCTGCCTTAGTCTCATCCTCAAAGAAATTGAGATGCTGGATCACCTCATTGTTAGTGTTGTCGAGAGTAATGTACACGATATAGCGCTAGCACCATAGCGCCAGTGCTATATCGTTGGGGATGTTTTAGTATTTATTTTATTTTAGTGTTTTAGTTATTTAGTGTTTTAGTTGCTTTATGCCTTTACCTCTTAGACGGTTATTTCTGTAATCTTGCTTCCTTTTATTTTATTATAAATAAAGTGGTGTGGGGAGAGGATCATTACCTCTTCTATTTCTTCTGATTCAACATGGTATCAGAGCATACATAGGGCTGCCGCCAATTCTTCTCCTTCTCTTTTTTCCTTTGCTTGGCTATTGCTTCTCAACAACCACAGCATCTCCTACCATTACTACAGCACATACTGCAATCATCAACTTCCCTCCACCAGCTTGATTACCACCTTCGACATCTATTTTTTTTAGTCTGAGATTACAGCTACCAACACCTTTTGTTTCATCCCTCTAGATCCCTACCGCCACCATAATCAAAAGAACTTGCATACTAGTGTCATTTTTGGGCTTCCTTTTAACTAGTATCAATTTTCTGTCCATCCAAACCCTTGTTACCCTTCTGGACAGGTTTTAACCCCATCCATTCTTTCCTTGTTTCTGGTTTTATCGCCAGAATTTTTCTGGTTCTAAATCACTTCTAGACCTACCGCCACCCTTATTACCTTATCCCATCTTACCGTATAACCTAAAAACTACTGCCATCTCCCCTAGCCCTATAAGGGTATCCCATAATCTTGCCTTATCCTCTCTAATTTCGTCCCTATGAACCAAACCTCTCCACGAGTTCCCTTGCCGTGTATCCCTTGTCATAAGGATGTTTTTTGAAGAGATCACAAGAATAGCCAACCTCGATTCTTTCCTGATTGTATGAAGAGATTGAAACTTGCTGCAGATGTGTCTCTAGTTCCCATAAATTGATACATGGCCTCTCTATCTAGGTATTTTACATTGTTCTACTTCAGTATATTAGTCATATTGTTCTTGAGTTGTGATCATTCCCATGGCTGAATCTTTAAAAGTTATTTCTCCTCACATGGAGTCATCTAAAATTGAATTCTCCTCTATTCCCCTTAACCCTGTTAAGTTGGATGGGACCAACAATTTGATGTGGTCTAAAACAACACAGATGCCATCTCTGTAAGAGGCCTATTGGGTTACATTAATGGTACAAAGAAGACAGCTGCACTTACTGATAACCTTAATGACAAATGAGCATCTGAGAATTCTATTGTAATGGCATATTTGATTGAATCTATGGAACCCAAGATTGGGAGAGGGTATGTTTTGCTACCTGATGCTATTGAGATTTGGATGGCCGCCAAGGAGACTTATTCCCAGGTTGAAAATTACTCCTTGATTTATGACTTCCATGTGAAGATTGGTGCTACTAAGCGACGGGATATTACTGTCTCCCAATATTACTTTGAGCTCCGCAGTTTGTGGCAGGAATTAGACTATTATGGTACCTTTACAGCTACATGTCTACTAATGCTGCTGCAATGAAAAGTGCCAAAGACAAACTTCGCGTGTATAATTTTCTGGCTGGACTTAATATTGAGTTCGATCAGATTTGTGCTCAAATCCTCAGTGGAGAGCCATTACCATCGCTTAAGCAGGCTTATGCCTTGGTCCAGTCTGAGGATATGCGCCGTACATCCATGATGCGTCCTCTTCCAGCAGAGAGATCAGCTCTCCAGACTACCCAACCAAGTGGCTCTCTCTTCTCCAAACCCAGCCTTGTTCGGTGTGAGCATTGTGGGAAAGAACGACATACTAAAGAAACTTGCTGGAAATTAAATGGCAAACCAGCTGATTTTGAGGTCAAGAGGCATGAGAAGAGCCTACAGAGATCCAAAATTTTTTTAGCACCATAGGTCAATCAGACAAAGACTTCCCCTCCTACTGGGACTCTACCCACATTATCGACTAAAGAACTTCAAGCACTCAAGAATCTATTAAGGCCATTTGCTATAGTTTAAGCCGCTCCTCCAACACCATCTGCCACTCCAGGTTCTTATTTTGTACAATTAGGTACTTCTCATGTAGGTCTGTGTGTCTATTCTGTCTCTAGCCCATGGGTTATGAACACTAAAGCAAATGACCACATGACTAGGTCAGCCAATTCGTTCTTCCTATACCCTCCCTCTTCTGGGAAAGATACAGTCCGAGTTGCCAATGGGTCCCTTTCTCCTATATCTGGAAAGGACTCCATCCGCTGCTCCTCTACTCTTACTTTACAATCAGTTCTTCATATACCTAGTTTTTCTATAAATTTACATTCTATTAGTAGTCTCACTAGATCTCTTAACTATAAAGTAACATTTTTCCCTTCCTCGTGTGTTATTCAGGATCTGGAGAGCGGAAAGACGATTGGACATGGTAGATTGTATGGTGGTCTCTACTTGCTTGCGGATGGTCCTTCAGAATCCACACCTTCACCTCCGCCTACTGCGCATCACCTTTATTCCGCTGTCAGCACATTACAATAGTGGCATCGCCGTCTTGATCACCCCTCCCCAGTTGTGTTATCCCAGTTATTTCCTTCCCTTTGCAAGCATTGTAATAAAAACGAGTTATTATGCAAAGCCTGTATTATGGCTAAGCAGGCTCGTACAACTTATTTACCTACTTTTAATAGAAGCAGTCGTATGTTTGATTTGATTCATTCTGATGTTTGGGGTCCTGCTCAGACCACTTCTATTTTTGGCCATAAATGATTTGTCACTTTTATTGATTGTCACACTAGGACTATTTGGGTGTACCTTATGCATTAAACGAGTGAAGTTTTTTAGTGTTTCTGCCAGTTTCATAAAATGATACAGACTCAGTTTCAGACCCCAATCAAAGTTCTTAGGAGTGACAATGGGCAAGAGTACCTTGATGGACACTATCAGCGATATCTGTTTGGTCATGGGATCCTACATCAAACAAGCTGTGTTGACACTCCAGCTTAGAATGGGATTACAGAACGAAAGAATCGTCATCTCCTTGAAACAGCTCAGGCCCTTATGTTTGACGGTAATGTGCCAGTGAAATTTTGGAGTGATGCTGTTCTGACAGCAACCTCTCTCATTAATTAGTTGCCATCAAGGGTACTAGACAACAAGGCTCCTTTGGATTTTTTTACTTGGTAATCATTCCTTTGGTCTTCCACCAAAGGTGTTTGGGTTGTTTGTTATGCTCGCAACCATCATTCTCATGGCAAACTTGATCCATTGGGGGTCGCTGCAACTTCCTTGGTTACCCTGCCACACAAAAAGGGTATAACTGTTATCATCCCCCATCCCATCCGACTTTTATCAGCAAGGATGTACTTTTCTATGAAGATATGATGTACTTTCAGTCACATCTTTAGTGGGAGACAAATACAATTGATCTTGAAGATGTACCTTTGATTATACCAATGAGATGGAGACAGAAAGATTTTGAGTAAGAAGCATTATGGAAGAACCGGCTCCTACGGGTCCTACTCTTGCTTGTGAGATACCGCCGGCTTCTTCACTTACTTCAGAGATACCACTGCTAGCTTCTTCACCTACCTCAGAGATACCGCCATCTTCTACACTATATGCCGCCTATTTCACCCATTCCCATGTCAACTGCCAAGCCTCTGCAAGTTTATAACCCTGCCAAAAGCAAGCAAGGAAAGACCACTACCATCAACACAACTTCACATGTCCCTTTGTTAGCCCAGGATCCAGAGACTGAGCAACCCCTTGGTAAGGAAATTCCTTTCTCGAATTCTGATTCTGATCTTCCTATTGCCACTCGCAAAGGTATTAGGACTTGCACTCTTCATCCAATCTCTAATTTTGTCTCATATGATTCTCTATCTCCTTCCTTTCATGCATTTGTGTCCTCTCTTTCCTATATGTCTATTCCTCATAAATGACAAGATGCAATTTTGGATGAGCGGTGGAAAGCTCCAATAATGGAAGAAATGAGAGCCTTGAAGAAAAACGATACTTGGGATCTTGTTTTACTCCCACCAGGTAAGAAACCAGTAGGGTGCAAATGGGTTTTTACTATCAAGCAAAACAGCGATGGCATAGTAGATTGGTATAAAGCTAGACTAGTAGCTTGTGGATTTACAAAGACATATGGCATGGATTACCAAGAAACCTTTGCATCAATGGCTAAAATGACAATAGTACGGCTTCTCTTGGCATGTGCTGTCCATCACAATTGGAATCAGCAACAGCTTGATGTAAAGAATGCCGTCATCCATGGTGAACTTAAAGAGGAAGTGTATATGGATTGTCCCCTAGGGTTTACAAATGCAAGCACTAATGGGAAGGTATGTAGATTGAAGCGCTCACTTATGGACTCAAGCAATCCCCTAGAACGTGGTTTGGCAGACTTCATAGAGCTATGATAGCCTTTGGTTATGCATAGAGCAATGCTAACCATACATTATTTATCAAGCACTCATCTGGAAATTTTACTGCTCTTCTGGTATATGTGGATGATATTATTGTCACTGGAAATAGTGACAAGGAAATAAAGAAACTCAAAACGTTTCTCTGGAAGGAGTTCGAAATTAAAGATTTAGGAAAGCTTAGGTACTTTCTTGGGATTGAAGTTGCTCGGTCTGCAAAAGGCATCTTTCTTTCTCAAAGGAAGTACATCCTTGATCTTCTATCAGAGACAGGTCTGCTAGGCTACAAACCGTGTGCCACCCCACTAGATCCAAATACCAAGCTAAAAGAGAAAGAAGGAACACCAACTGACAAAGGAGGATATCAAAGGTTGGTTCGAAGGCTCATTTATTTAACCCATACCAGGCCAAACATAGCATTTGCAGTTAGTCTGGTGAGTCAGTTTATGCACAACGCCTATTCTACGTATTTGGAAGCTATCTATAAGATTATTCATTACCTAAAGACAGCTCCAGGAAAAGGGATCTTACTCTCCCCACGTGATGATTTTAAAGTAGAAGCTTATACTGATGCGGACTGGGTAGGTAGTCCAGACCGAAAATCTATTTCTGGTTATTGTACTTTTGTGGGAGGAATGTTAGTCACTTGGCGAAAAAGCAGAACATCGTGACTCGCTCCAGTGCAAAAGCAGAATTCCGAGCAATGGCTCAAGGGATATGTGAACTTCTATGGTTGAAAGGTCTACTCAGTGACTTGAAAGTAGATTGTTCTCAGCCTCTGATTCTCTCTTGTGATAATAAAGCCGCCATCAGCATTGTTAACGATCCAATTCAGCATGATCGAACTAAACATGTTGAAATAGACCGTCATTTTATCAAAGAGAAGCTAGAGAGTGGTTAGATTCAGATTCTGCATGTCAGATCAGAGGATCCGCTGGCTGATATCTTCACCAAAGGCTTACCTGTAAAGCCATTTCAAATAATATTGTCCAAGTCGGGAATGCATGATATCTATGCACCAACTTGAGGGGGAGTGTTTTTGAGAATAATGCACACGATATAGCGCTAGTGCTATATCGTTGGGGATCATTTAGTATTTATTTTATTTTAGTGTTTTAGTTATTTAGTGTTTTAGTTGCTGCCCCACCTCCGACATTCACGGAGAGAAGACCACCAATCACCAACCTTCCTTTATGCCTTTGCCTCTTAGAGGGTTATTTTTGTAATCTTACTTCCTTTTATTTTATTATAATTAAAGTGGTGTGGGGAGAGGATCATTACCTCTTCTATTTCTTTTGATCCAACAGTAAGCTACCATTTTTTCTTTTTTCTTTTTTTTTTTTTTTTTTTTTGGTTGGAGAGAGAGAGAGAGAGAGAGAGAGAGAGAGAGAGAGAGAATCTGCTGGATACCAAGTTGATGCAGCCAGCCAACCTAGATTCCAGATAAGGAGTCAAAGATTAGATCAATAAATAAACTGATATCTTACTGATAAATTGATTGCTGATAAGGACGCTCATATAGCTACTGTTTCACAAGAACAGACGAACGAGATCATTTACTTGGAATCTGAAAATGAAGTTAGTGATGATGGAGGCTGTGATAGTGATGGTGAATGACAACTTGTTACATTCATTTTTCTCTTTCAGCAACACGAAAGATATCTAAAAAAGAATTGGTGAATTTTTCAGGCAAGGGTAAGGTGCAACGACTGATTATGCACAATGTTGATTGACAGCGGGAGACTGGGAGTTGTACGAACGTCGTTTCTGAAGATGCTTTTCAAGGTGACTGCATCAATTCTCCCCCTTTGCGTCGAGTTCGGATGAGATCCAAGCATGCTGTCCGATACAACATGTTGGAGGGGAAAAGATCTTACTGTCCTCTTGAGCATAAGCATTGGGAGGTCCCTGGCCAGAAGAAGGTTCATTAATAACCCTCCGTGGTTGAAAGAATAGTTATTTTTATTCCCACAGTGCTGCACCTAGTTGAAATGCCACAGTCGCCCAAAGAGAACGAACAAACATTTAACGGAAGCATTTATACTGAAATGTATCTCGAAATGCATGAACAGAGTACATGAGCAAACACCTCTTATAAATTTTGAGATAGCCTTTAGGGGTTAGGATATGGCTCCATCTTCAACCCGACCTAAAGAAATACAGTCCACCGAATTCTAGCCAACGGTATCTAGTAGTAGATTTTTATTTTTTTTAATTCTCGAGGTTATTTATGTGCTTTTCTATTTTAAATATATTAATGCCAATTGTTAGTGATGTGAGGCCCAGTCTGATCATGGGTTCAGTTTACTCAAGTATTCTATTTATTTAGAAGTCTTTTTTAAGTTATTAGCTATTATAACATGCGTAGAGCCCCAGAATTTTAGATTAATTTTTTTTTTTGGTGAAATATAGTGAAATTTGGTGACATTTAGAAATTAGGTCCTGTTTAGAGCACCTTGGTGTTGTCTAATAAACTTTATGGATGGAGACGTTTAGCGTAGGATAAATTGAAAAATCTGAGAACGGGAATCTTGCCTATGGTGGCATGGGACCTACAAGGAAAAGTTTGGTGTCGCTCCAACGGTGTTAGATAGCTAATCTCAAAAAACACCTTGCATATGAACTATGAACCATTAGACGCTACGAGAATATTCCTTATTATAGTAGAGAATCTTGTGGATATTGTTGTTTTTAATAACAAAAACAACTAATAAAACAATAAATTATGTAACAAGAAATGTCGTGGATGGCATGGAACTCATTTCAATAGATTATTTAGTATAAATAAATAAATGGATAGTAATATAAGAGAGCTATATCGTGAGCAGCAATGGGACCCACATTAACTGGATTTTATTATATTCATATCTTTGACGATTAAGGATTGGTGAATTGGAGAGGTATTAAGAGTCCACCTCACATTGTATTATTACATTTGTCACACAAGAAAGAAATTGGAGACCAAATAGGAAAGTAATAAGCAAATTTGCATTAAGTGAGAGACAAGAGGAATAATATATAAAGTTGCAAAAGGGAGGGGGGGTGCCCCACCCCTTTGCGTGGAGATATAAGAGGGAGGGAGAGATAAATTTTGCAAAATAAACAACAACAACAACAACAACAAAGCCTTATCCCAACTAAATGGGGTCGGCTACATGGAGTCTTGTCCTCCAATTAACTATGTTTAATGTTATACTTGAAACAAGGCCTAAGCTATGCATGTCTTTACTCACCACCTCCCCTAGAGTCATCTTAGGCTGCCCTTAGCTCTTTTAGATCCTTCAATCTGAATTAAATCACTCCTCCGTACTGAAGCATTTAATGGCCTCCGTTGAACATGGTCGTACCATCTCAAACGACTTTCTCATAGCTTATCATGCATCGGCACTACTCCAAATCAGCTCTAATATGATCATTCCTTACCTTATCCTTGCTAGTTTTGCCACACATCCATCTCAACGTTCTCATCTCAGCTACATTCAGTTTATCTATTTGATGTTTCTTAACTGCCCAACATTCCACACCATACATCATAGCTGGTTGAATGGCTGTCCTGTAAAATTTTCCTTTAAGTTTTAAAGGAATACGCCGATCACACAACACTCCAAACGCACATCTCCACTTCATCCATCTTATTTTAATCCTCTATGAAACATCTTCTATATCACCTTCTTTATTTATGATTGATCCTAGATACCTAAACTAATCACTTTGTTGTATCTCCCTCTCATCAATTTTCACCACCTCATTATCCGCCATTTTCTCTCCTTGCAAAACAGAAAAAGAGGTAAAATAAAGGAGGAAGAGAGAAAATAAGAGAGAGGAGTTTTAGTTGTAATAAAAAAAGAAAAGAAAAGGGTGGGAGGAATAAGAATCCCCTTTTTCGTGAGAGAAGGATAAAGAGAGCGATAGAGATAAAGAGGGAGAGAAAAATCGAGATTAAAAGAGGGAAGAGGCATATCTCGACAAAAAATAAAAAAGGAGAGGAGAAGAGAAGAGAGAAACCGAGAGAGAGGAAGAAGGGAGAAAAGAAAGGAAAGAGAGGGAGATCGACATCAGAAATTGGAGAAGGAAGAAGAAGAAGAAGAAGAAAGAAGGATAGGAAAAACAGCAGTAAGTTATACATTATATTTTTATGATTTGATTAATAGTCTTATTTGTAGATTATGGGAAGAGAGTGGAAGTGATTTAAAGGTGAAGAATTGAGATTATGGAATAGTTTAAGCAGTAATTGCTGCTTTAACAGCAAATGTCCTACATTTTTGTTCTAAGTAAATCTCACAAAAGATAAGGAGTATGACCATAAGATTTGGAGGGATGATAGTAGACTGTAAGTGGTTGGTGGGGATGAATTTTGGGCCCCATCCGGTGTAGGGGAGGGCCTGTACCAGAGGTAGTGTCAGGGTCTGAATTCTGTAGGGACAGAATCCATACTCAGTTTTAGCCTTTTAGGGGCCCAGTTTAAAGGGCCTAGAGGTGGAGTTCGGGAAAGATTTTCTACTATATTAGGCCCCTATGAATCTGGTTGAAGCCCCAAAATTAAGGGAGCAAAATGGACCCGTTTGGAGGTAGTTCTGCCCTGCTAAATGGGCTGTGTACTGTCAGGTCCGAATCTGGAGTCTTTCCGGATTGGACTATGAATAATATATATCAGCCCAGAATTTCATATCATACCAGATTTGTATATTCAGTTTCATGGGGAGCCGGCTCGTTTCTAGCACTGAAAACTGCTACTTGGGGTGTAGCATCCGTTGGATGAACGCCATGTGGACGTCCCTGCATCCAATGCTCAAAATTGAAAATTTGCATAAGTGAAAAAAATAGCAGAGCTCAGCCTTCTGATTTGCATTTTACTGTAGAAACCAAAAAGCCCCAAATCCCTTTCTTCGACTCAGTTCTCTTCCACCGCCATGTAGCATCCCTCTGATTTCATCATCACGGATGTTTTCTTCTTGTTGAATCAGAGAATGGAAATGGAATGAATGAGATCATTTTCTCCCTCACCCAGCTTTCTTATTTATAATCAAACATTAGTAACCAAATTACAACTATATCCCTCCTTAGCCGTCACTTAGAATAGGTCGGCTAAGGTGGACTCATAAAGATAAAACCCTAATGATAATAAAAGGAAAAATAAGAGATTACCCCTGAATCCAAAATTACTAAATTAATTATGGATGATGAGACTGTCGTCGATGCCTGTTGAACCCTCTGGGATCCAGACTGGCAATGGGATAAGGCCTTCGACGTCTACTTCCATTCCTTCCCCCTCTTCTGTTCCTGCTGATATAGCGATAGCATGTGCCATTTCGTCCAACTGCTCTCCTCCAGCTGGCAGTCCCTCAGCCCTCATTGTGTCCCTCCGCCCTTCTAAACCCTACAGTCATCAAGTTCGAGGTAAGGTGAAGAACTTCCATGACGTAGCCATGAACCCGGATTCTTCTCGGGGCCCAAGTTCCCCTCGTGGCCCTAGTCTGATATCTGATCTTCGCCAATCAGTGAGCTCCTCGGTGAGTCCGTTAGATGTAATTCCTCTCGCGACTCTCCCTGCTCCCAGCCGATCAGATGAAGATGAGACCTTTTGTGAAAAATCTTGGTATTTAGGATCAAGTAACAGGATCCAATATTAGTAATTAGATGAAGAAAAATAGGAATGGGATTGGCTGGCCCGTAAACAGTCGGGTGGGTAGGTTCTCCCACGCATAGTTGTCAAGGCGACAAGGCGATCCAAGGCGTTTGAGGCCATCCTGGGCGCCTAGGCGCCTAGGCGCCGCCTAGGCGTCGCCTAGGCGACCAAGGCGTTCCCAGTGTATTTTTTTATATTTTTAATATATTAATGCTATATTAATGTTTATATATATATGCAGCATTCTACATAAATAAACATTTAAGACATAGCTTAATTAATATAAGAAAAACAACAAAGAAACAAATAATTGAGTTAAGTAAGCAACACGTATTTATGACTAACATTTACTTATTTCTAACAAATTTTACCGGAGTGTAACTCCTTTAATATATTTCGGATTCAAGCAATCTCAAATTCATTGCAAAGCTAGTATAATCAGCTTTCCAACAAATCCTAGATTGCTTGAATCCGAGTTATAATGAAGGAGTTACACTCCGGTCAAACCTTGTTCGAAGTACGCGAATGCTGTTAAAAGTCGTCTGAATGTAAATTATTTTTTGGGCATCAAAGCAAGATATTATTTTGGCGCACTCTTGGTTTTTAGTGATACTTTACTATAATAAGATTTATGGAATTTTTATATTTGGAAAAAAGCCTAGCATTTTGAAGTTGAAAATCGCCCCCGCACCCGAAAATACGATTTTTGTTCTTGAACTGAAGGGTTGACTTTTTATCCTTCTGGAATTTGAATTTTAAATTATTTTTATTGGATTCAAATAGGGGGTATTTGTTTATTTATGAATAATATCTTAAGTAAATGAGAAACATTTACTTAAATGATATTAGTCATAAATAAGTACTGTCTGGTAAATGTTGTTCCTGTCTAGCCTAATAAATCCTGTGAAGCAAATTCAGAGATCAAAAGGGAAAAAAAAAACACACATAAGGCCCAAGGCGATCGCCCAGGCATTCTGGGCGCCCAAGGCGTCCAAGGCGGCGCCTAGGCGACGCCCAGAGAGCCTGGGCGACCGCCCAGGCAACATTCATAAGGCGCCCAGGCGCCCAGGCCCTGGAATCACGCCTGGACGCCTAGGCGTCGCCTAGGCGACGCCTTGACAACTATGCTCCCACGTCAGTTGAGGTTCAGGCGATTGGCTTGTTGCCTGGGTGGGGGCTTTTCTGTATTCTGGTTCTTGGCTTGGGTTGGATGTTGCCCCCTACTTCGTTTTCCTTGGCTTTGGTTTTGTTCCTGCTCATTTTGAGTGGTTCTGTTAGGGGCTTGTTTGTAGGTAAGGGTGGTCCCTGCTTAGCATAGTTGTCAAGGCGACAAGGCGATCCAACGCGTTTGGGGCCATCCTGGGCGCCTAGGCGCCTAGGCGCTCGCCTAGGCGTTGCCTAGGCGACCAAGGCGTTCCCAGTGCATTTTTTTTATTTCTAAAATATTAATGTTTATATATATGCAACATTCTACATAAATAATCAACATTTTAGACATAACTTAATTAATATGTGGTGTGGACCCAAGTTTACTAATGTACACTAAGACCTGGGATTGTGTCTAGAGTTAAGTACACAATTATTTATGACTAACATTTGCGTACTTTTAACGAATTTAATCGGAGCGTAACTCCTTTAATATAGTTCGGATTCAAGCAATCTCGAATTCGTTGCAAAGCTAGCATAATCAGCTTTCCAACAAATCCGAGATTGCTTGAATCCAAGTTATAATGAAGGAGTTACACTCCGGTCAAACCTTGTTCGGAATACGAGAATGCTGTTTAAAGTCGTCTGAATGTAAATTATTTTTTGGGCATCAAAGTAAAAGATTATTTTGACGCACTCTTGGTTTTTAGTGATGATTTATTATAATAAAATTTATAGAATTTTTATATTTAGAAAAAAGCCTAGCATTTAAAAGTTGAAAATCGCCCTCACACCCAAAAAAATATGGTTTTTGTTCTTGAACTGGGGGGTTGATTTTTTATCCTTCTGGAATTTGAATTTTAAACTATTTTTATTGGATTCAAATAGGGGGGTATTTGCTTATTTATGAATAATATCTTAAGTAAATGAAATATAATGATATTAGTCATAAATAAGTACTGCTTGATAAATGTTGTTCTTGTCTGGCCTAATAAATCTCCTAAATAAAATTCAAAGATCAAAGAAAAATATGAGAAAAAGACGGCCGCCCAGGCATTCTGGGCATCCAAGGCGACTTAGGCGGCGACGCCCAGGCACCCTGGGCGACCGCCTTTCTCATGTACACAAGGTGCCCTGGCGCCCAGGCCTGTACAAACCGCCCGGACGCCTAGGCGTCGCCTAGGCGCCTTGACAACTATGACCAGTGCTTAGAGAGGTCTTTTGGTTCTATAGTGTTCCTTTTGTCCTCCATGTTACTAGTTGGTCAGGTCTTTTGTGACCTCTCCATGCAGGCAGCTTGTTGTGTTCTCTTTTCCTAGGTTAATAAAAATATCTATTAACCCAAAAAAATAAAATAAAATAAAAAATAAAAAAAAAACCCTATGGATTACGACACTCCCCCTCAAGTTGGTGCATATATCATGCATATACAACTTGGACAATATCATATGAAGGGATTTCCCAGGTAATTCTTTGGTGAAAATGTCGGCTAGCTGATCCTTTGATCTGACAGATGGAATCTGAATCTGGCCACTTTCTAATTTTTTCTTGATAAAGTGACGGTGTATCTCAACATGTTTTGTCCAATCATGCTGGACAAGATCATGAGCAATGATGATAGCTACCTTATTATTACAAAACAGAGTCATGGATTGAGTACATTAAACTTTCAAGTCTCTCAGTAAACCTTGCAACCATAAGAATTCACATATTCCTTGAGCCATTGACCTGAACTCTGCCTCTGCACTGGATCGGGCCACTACATTCTGCTTCTTGCTACGCCAAGTAACTAGATTTCCACCAACAAAAGTACAATAACCAGAGACAAATTTATGGTCTAAACTGCCTGCCCAATCTGTATCAGTATAAGCCTTCACTTCTAGGTGATCATGGGCTGATAGTAGAATCCCTTTTCCTGGAGTTGCCTTTAGGTAATACAGTACCCTATAGACTGCCAACATATGGGTAGAGTAGGGATCATGCATAAATTGGCTTACCAAGCATACTGCAAAAGCAATGTTAGGCCAAGTGTGTGATTGGTAAATGAGTCTTCTAACTAACCGCTGGTACCTGCCTCTATCTACCGGTGTTCCTTCTTTCTGCATGAGCTTAGTACTGGAATCTAATGGAGTATCACATGGTCGGCACCCTAGCAGTCCTGTTTCTGAAAGGAAATCAAGAACATACTTTCTCTGAGAGAGAAAAATACCCTTTTTAAATCGGGCAACTTCAATCCCAAGAAAATACTTGAGTTTTCCAAGGTCTTTGATTTCAAACTTCTTGCCCAAAATCATCTTTAATTTCCTAATTTCATCATCATTATTCCAAGTGACAACAATATCATCAACGTATACAAGTGAAAGTTCCAGATGAGTGCTTGATAAATAAAGTATGGTCAGGATTACTCTGAACGTAACCATAAGCTACCGTAGCTTTGTGAAACTTCACAAACCATGCTCTAGGGGACTGTTTTGGTCCATATAGAGAACGTTTTAACTTGCATACCTTTCCTTTGGTGATTCATCTGTGGAACCAGATGGACAATCCATGTAAACTTCCTCAGTAAGTTCTCCATGGAGGAGGGCATTCTTCACGTCTAGTTGCTGTAAATTCCAGTTATAATGTACGGCACATAACAAAAGAAGCTTGACTATGGTCATCTTGGCCACCGGAGCAAAAGTTTCTTGGTAATCAATCCCATATGTGTGGGTAAATCCACGAGCAACCAGTATTGTCTTGTAACAATCAACAGTCCCATCAATTTTATGCTTGACTGTAAATACCCAATTGCACCCTAGTGACCTCTTGTCTGGTGGAAGTGGAACAAGTTCCCACGTACCATTCTTTTTCAACCCTTTTATTTCTTCCATCATTGCAACTTTCCACCATTCATTCATAATTGCATCCTACCATTTTTGAGGAATAGACATAGAGGAAAGCGAGGACAGAAATGCATAGAAGGAAGAAAAAAGAAAGTAATAAGAAACTGAATTA
The DNA here is from genome assembly GCA_028583415.1 of Protea cynaroides. Taxonomy (NCBI): domain Eukaryota; kingdom Viridiplantae; phylum Streptophyta; class Magnoliopsida; order Proteales; family Proteaceae; genus Protea; species Protea cynaroides. Next base: position 76,235,151 of record CM053271.1, read on the forward strand.
GAAATATGGTGAAGTGTAAAGGCTCTAGTACCTTTCCGAAGAGCAATAGGAAGTTCAGAAGCAGAGGGAGGAAGAAGTTCCTTACCCGGAGGAGACTCAGTCTCTCGTTCCAGGACTGACGAAGGGAATTGGTAGTGGTCCTTCCTTGCATGCTTCTGGCACAGCTATAGACTTGTATAGGCTTAGGACTGGTTGTGGGAATTGGTGTAGGTGTAGATGGTATTACATCAGTGTCTGGAACATCTACGTCTGGAATATTCGGATTTGGATCTAGACCCGTGATGGATCGTTCTTGGACTATTTCTACTGCTTCTAGTAAAAGGAAAAGCGCATCTTTGACTGCATTCTACTCCCCCTGAAGATGTGACAGGTAATACATAATATGCTCATGAAAGAGATCATCTCTGGTAACAAAAGTCCTCCGAGAGAGAGGATGATAACACTTGTACCCTTTCTGCGTCGCAGGATAGCCGAGGAGGATGCATTGTAACCCTATAGGATTAAGTTGCCAAGAGATCGATGGCTGCGAACATAGCAAACACAACCAAAGACCTTTGGAGGGAGCACACATGAGGTGTCACCAAGCAAGAGATCCAGAGAAGCTTTATTATTGAGAATCCTTGAAGGTAGCCGATTGATAAGAGAAGCAGCAGTGAGGACAGCATCACTCCACAAGTGAGCTGGAACATGGCCGTCAAACATTAAGGCTCTTGTAGTTTCAAGGAGGTGACGGTTTTTCCTTTCTGCGACCCCATTTTGAGCTGGTGTGTCTACGCAACTGGTTTGGTGGAGGATGCCATTATCTGATAAATATTATTAAAATGTACCTTCAAGATATACCTTGTCGTTGTCACTGCGAAGGACCTTCAGTGGGGTTTGGAACTGCGTTTTTTTCATGTTATGGAATTGGCGGAAGCATTGAAAAAACCTCACTTTATGATGCATCAGATAAACCCAAGTAACACGAGTGTGGCAATCAATAAACGTTACAAACCATCTATGCCCAGAGATAGAAGTAGTCCTAGCTGGTCCCTAGAAATCAGAATGTACCAAATCAAACATACCACTACTTCTATTAGATGAAGGTAAATAAGAGGTACGAGCCTACTTAGCCAAAATACAAGCTTCGCATAATAACTCGTCCTTATTACAATGTTTTACTAGAAAAGGAAAAAATTGAGATAAAACAACAGTGGAGGGGTGGCCAAGGCAGCGATGCCACTATTGGAGAGTGCTCACAGCTGAGTAAATGTGGTGGGAGTTGGTCTGGTGTAAAGGTGGTTTATCAATTGATGTAAGTTCTAAAGGACCATCATCAAGCAAGTAGAGACCACCATGCAATCTACCATGTCCAATCGTCTTCCCGCTCAATAGATCCCGAATCACATATGATGAAGGAAAAAATGTTACCTTACAGTTAAGAGCTTTAATAAGACTACTAATTGAAAGTAAATTCATAGAAAAACTAGGAACATGAAGTACAGACTGTAAAGTAAGGGTGGAAGAGCAACGGATGGAGCCCTTTCCAGAAATAGGAGAGAGGCACCCATCCGCTACCCAGACTATATCTTTCCCAAAAGAGAGGTGTACAGATGAAAGGAGCTAGACAAACCAGTCATGTGGTCTGTGGCTCTAGTGCCCATAACTCAAGGGCTAGGAACAGAGGAAGCACCATGACCAACATGAAGAATACCTGACTAGACAAAATATGAACCTGGTGTGACAAATGCCGATGGAAGAGTAGTGTTTGTTATAGGTGATGGCCTTAGTAGACTGCGAAGAGTATAGAGTTCATCTGCAGAGAGCATTGGTAAAGTGCCAGTAGAAGTTCCAGTAGAAGGGCAAGCTTCTGTCCGATGGACCTGTAGTGCTCGAAATTTCTAGGATTTCTGTATCCCTTTGTCACGTCACTTGGCCTCAAAATCAGCTGATTTCCCATGTAGCTTCCAACAAGTTTCCTTAGTGTGCCTTTCTTTTCCAAAGTGTTTACATCAAATAGGCTCTTTAGAGGAGGAATGCATGGAGAATTGTTGAGTGGTCTGAAGTGCTAACCGTTCTACTAGCAATGCAGGCTTCATAGATGTATGTCTCAAATCTTTAGATTGAACCATGGCATATGCCTATCCTAACGAAGGCAGGGGCTCACAACTAAGGATTGGAGCCCTGAATTGGTCAAATTCAACATTAAGGCCAGCCAAAAAATTGTACACCATAAGTTTGTCCTTAGCTTTTTTCCTAGCAGCAGCATCAGTAGAACAGGCAGCAGTAAACATGTCATAATAGTCCAACTCTTGCCACAAACTTCTGAGTTCGGAGTAGTATTGGGACACAGTAATTTCTTTCCGTTTAGTTGCATTCAACTTCACATGAAGATCATAAATTAAGGAGTAATTGCCAACCTAAGAGTAGATTTCCTTGGCAACATTCCAGTGTGTAGCATCAGGCAAATAATACATATCCCGGGCCAATTTTGGGTTCCATGGATTCAATCAGATAAGCCATCACAATGGAGTTTTCAAATGCCCATTTTTCATATAATCGATCCTCTGAATTAGGTGTTTTTTTCTTTCCAGTGATATACCCCAATAGGCCTTTGGCAGAGATGGCCATGTGAGCAGTTTTGGACCACATTAAGTAGTTGATCCCATCCAACTTGAGTGGGTTGGGTGCAATAACAGTGAATTCAATTTTAGAGTTCTTTGTGGTAGGAGAAACAGCTTCTGAGGAATCAGGCATGAAGATGAACACAAGCTAACAAATCAATTTTTTTTTTCCAAAAAATAAAATACCGGAAACCAGAGATGCCGCAAGGAGATGTACAAAAAAAGGGGAGATGTACCAAATATGGTTGTCGCAGGTAGACAAGAACTGCTGAAAACCTTATTGATTTCAACTTATGGCAATCTTTAAGTGCAGTGATTCAGTCTTCTGTGATTGAGATACACATCTTCAGCAAGCTTCTATCTTCATAACATCAGAGAAGGATCGACAATGGCTATTTGTGTGTTCTCTTTGAAGAAATCAATCAAATAGAAGTCACAGACATGCGAGAATAAAGCAAAGAAGACTTGCAGCAATCTGTACAGCCATCGAAATAACGAAGGAGTTCATCGCAATGGCTAGAACAGAAAAAATTACAAAGAAGCACCAACCAAGTTCTCACGACATGGAGAACTTCACGAAATTACCATTCATGGGTACCACTCTGTTTATAGCATCAACACAACACCTATCTCTCTCTTCCCCTTATTTCGATACTAATCTTCTACTTTCTTCTTATTCTACTTCAACCTTTTCAAAGAGTTACCATTCATGGGTAGTCCTTAATAGTAATTGATATTTTACTCCTTCCCGGATTTCTTTGCTTTCTTTAAGGCCTCGTCAATCCTAACAATCTTCAAAATCAAATTTTCCCTGTACTTCAGTCCCAGAAAGCTGTACCTGTAGACCATCCTACATCACCGGATCCCCCTCCACTGGGAAATTGTGAATGCAAGTAAACAAGGCAGCAAGGTTTCAAGTATTGATACGATACGGGGTGTATCGGCTGATACGTATTGGTATTGACAGTGGACGATACATGGCAATACATATCTCATTTTTTAAATAAAAAGTGTATCCACATGTATCAGCCGTATCGAGCCGATATGGGTCGATACAGTCCGACACGTTTGATACAGACCGATACACCTATGTTTAAAAATACAAAAAAATAAGAACCTGCGAAAACAGAGTCAGCCAAGAAGAAGAAGAAGAAAGAGAGAGGAGGAGAAGGAGCTACCGCCACCGCCACCGCCACCGCCTCTGCCGATGATCGAGAAGAAGAAGAAATATAAAGACAGCAGCAGCAGCCCCTGCCACCGCCGCCAGAGGAGAAATAGACAGCAGTAGCAGCCACTGCCGCTGCTGCCAGAGGAGAAGCAGACAGAAGTAGCAGCCACTGCCACAGCCACAAGAGGAGGAGAAGAAGAGTAGCAGCAGCGATGGCCTGTCGTTACCACCGGAGGAGAAGCGGACAGCAACAGTGGCCACCACGGCCACTGCCAAAGGAGGGGAAGAAGAAGAATAAGAAGATGCTTTGATACCATGTTAAAAAAGAAAATGAAAAACCAGTAATGAATCATTAAGAAGACGAAAGGAATTGCAGAAGAAGCTTGCAGAAGATTTTGATATTTCTCAAACTTACAGACTGTTTACAAAGAAGTTAATATCTTATCATAACTCAAAGAAATCCTAAACTAAATTGAAACTTAGCTGTTTGTAACAAACAAAAACAGATGGGGTTGGCTTATTAATGAATGCCCATATCTAAAAATCGAAAGCTCAACTTATATTATAAATTCCAACAACATTAATTTTATAAAGAAAAAATAATAAAAAAATAAAAACATTACAAACAACAAAGCATATTTTTTATCATCCTATGATTGGACGTAGTGTATTGAGTCCAACCACTATCTTGTAATTGGACCATAAATCGGTTATTTATAGTGTTTTTATGCTTTAAATTAGTGTTTTGCATGTTCCTTAAGCATTCCCATGCATATCTTGCCCGTAGCCCAGCGTACCCATGTGTATCCAGCGTATCGACGATACAATACAATACGTCTCTTAAAATCACCCGACCGATATGATACCGATACACGATAATTTAATCCTTGCAAGGCAGTATCCATGCCAACATGTAAACCAAAAACTTAGCCCTGACCGAACTGCTTTGATCACTTGCGCCAAAATAACCTTTGATAATTGTCCCAAGGTCATCCTTTCACCCCAACTATAGAAAGCCCAGCGTTGTTTGAAGAACATCCATCAAAATTAAGCTCAAGGACAAAACAAACGCAATGAGATATTTTTTTTCCTCTTCTTTTGGGAGGACAGGGGTTGAATCAACAACCTGGAACTGATCTTCAAAAAGGCAGCTAAAATAATAATATCTGTGAACAATGGACATATCCAAAAAACATGCTATTTTATACCACAGCAAAGGTACATGCGGAGAGCATATATTTTGTTAAACCAGCAGGTATGGCCAATTCTCCCAAAGTTGAGTATTGCAATGATCCTGTTTGGAAGTTTACAGATAAGTACAACAGTGCCACTTAATCAAATTAGGAACTTGTACTTCCTGAAATTTTCTCTGAAGTGATTAGGTATTTCCATCTCTCAATGTTTCCATAATCCTTTTCTCTACATATACTGTATTTAGAATTGGAATTACACCTTTGGTCATGACATAACCTCCCATCACACAACAGAGACTTAACTAGAAAACTAGGAACTTCACCTGTTGTAGTAGTTTCATATTGCCAAGTATGTAGAAGAAATATAAGTGCAGCCCTTTAACGTTCGTGGTAGAAATGAGGCAATTTTTGTGGGATAAACAAATTTGTCATGGGTGTTGACTGAAGAATTAGTACATCACAAGGAAGACAACCCAGGATTACAATAACATGTAAAATTGAACTAACAAGGGAAAATGTGTCTAGACAGATAAATAACAGGTACTTTCAATCAGTATTCTGGATATCCAAAAAGATCATGAAAGAGGCATTGTCAAAAGCATCAAAGCTTGATGTAGATACCACCAAGGAATCAAGTATCGACGCGATACGCTGCGTATCGGCTGAAACGTATTGGTATCGACACTAGTCGATACGATACAAGGCGATCCGTATCCCATTTTTTTTAAAAGCAGAGTATTGTAACGTATCGACCGTGTCGAGCCGATATACGGGGCGATACGGTCGATACATAGCATGTGTATCCATACAGTTTTGAAATTAGTTTTAAAAAAAAAAAAAAAAAAAACTATAATGTATCGACCAGTATCGAACCGATACGGCTCAATACTGGTTGATACAGCTCATATGTATCAAGCAGTATCGAAGGAACCAAAAATCCTCTTTTGTTCGTCATTTTCCAGCAGCCGATACTCATTCTTCTCTCCAAAAATCGATTTTCCTTTGAGATTTCTCCAAAATAGCATAGGGCTTTGATTCTTAGCCCTAAAACGATTGAAAAGGAGGCATTAAACACTTTGTTTGTGAAGATTAGAAGCTAAAATCATCTCTTCAAGCTCCACAGGAGGAAAATCCTTAAGGTATGACTTTGAACTTCAATTTTTTTCATATTAATTCGATTTTTGTGTTGTTTGAATCAGTAAAGTACGGTCTTATTTGATGAATGCATACTACAATCATGGATTTAAACACTGATTTGAGGTTCGATTTGAGAATTTTTTGAAGAACAGTTAAAATTTCGATTTTTTTTTTTTTCCAAAAATAATTCCTTTGGTTTTCTACTACTTATATAAGATGTGTAGACCACTGATCTACCATCTTTGGTGTTCAATGGTAATTTTTGAGTTTTTTTTTTAATTTTTTGTTTAAAAAATTAGATATATAAATATAAATTATATAATACCTCTCAGCTCTCTCTCTCTCTGCTCTCTGCTCTCTGCTCTCTCTCTCTCTCTCTGCCCTCTGCTCTGTGTTCTCACTTCTCAGCATTTTTTTTATTTTTTGGTTAAAAAAATAGATATATAAATTATATAATATAATACCTCTCTGCTCTTTCTCTCTCTCTCTGCTCTCTGCTCTCTTTCTCTCTGCCCTCTCTTTGTTCTCTGCTTTCTCTCTCTCTGCCCTCTCTCTTTGCTTTCTCTCTCTCTACCCTCTCTCTCTGCTCTCTGCTCTTTCTCTCTCTCTGCTCTCTGCTCTCTGTACTCTCAATTTCTCTTATTTTATTTTTTTATTAAATCATTTGATTTCATATTAAGAAAAATGGAAAACTGTGTCTTAACTGGACCGGGCTTAATTGGGTCTGGATTTGGACTGGAACGACCATATATGGTTACTTGTATATGCAGTAATATGGACCATAGGAGAACCTGGACTAGCATTTTTTTTTTTTGTGAACAACCTGGTCTAGCATACATGGTCTAGGAACAGAACCTTAGGAGATACTCCTCCATTAATTTAATGTGCATGATCTATAAATTGATGATTAAGTTTTCTAATCATTAACCCTTTAAAATTGATTCAATTCAAAATACAGTTGCATAAAATATAGTCCATATTCTTGATAAAGTTTTTTCATCATATCATTGAAAACAATCCAATTATTTTTTAAATGAAAATAGTTTGCTAGGTTTGATATTTTATATTAACCTCGTATGTCGTATCACACGTATGATGTGTAGGAATATGGCGAACAAAGACGTGGGTTGGTTGTATTGCACTAAAATTAACGACAATAGATTGACGACAAAATGCAATTTCTGTGGCACTGAACATCATGGTGGTGGGGTGACACGGCATAAGCAACACATGACAAGGGGTTTTGCCAATGTCAAGAAGTGATCAAAATGTCCAGTGGAGGTGAGCAGGGCAATGGCAAAGCACTTAGCTGAAGGAAAAGCAAAAGGAAAACAGAGGAAGGATGATGCAGAGAGAATAACAAAAAATCTTATGGAGGATGAGGGTCACTTAAATTTAGAGGATTATGAGGGATCAGATAGATGCTGAAGATGAGATTCAACAAGTGGTTAGGAGCTCAAGGCATGAGGCAGCAGAGAAACGTTGGAATGAAGACCAACTAATAAGGTCTATGTCTCAGGGTGTTGATGGTAGTGGTGCTGGTAGTAGTGGGACACAGAGAAGCAGGGGAAAGCAACCAGCTTCATTGAGTAAATCCAGCAGTGTAAGAGGTATGTTTGATCGAATAAGAGGCAAGAGGAAAAAAAAGCCCAGAAATTCATGACATGGGCTCCTTCAATGCCCTTCAAACCAAGAGATGTAGGGCAACAGAGGATAGAGGAGTCAGTGCATTCTAAGTCCATGGGTGAGAGAATGGGAAAATCTATCGCTAGATGGTTCCACAGTGCATTTATCCCATCACACAAGGCCAAAGATCCCTATTTCAAGGCAATGGTGAGGGAGATACAGCACTGTGGACCTGGTGTGACGGCCCCCACAGCTTATCAGATTAGTGGCCCTTACTTGGATGCCATCGTGGGTGAAGTGAATGATTATATAGAAACCTTCAAACAGAAATAGTCCCAATATGGAGTAACCATCATGTGTGATGGTTGGAGTGGGCCCACAAGGCTGTCCATCATCAACTTTCTTGTCTACTGTGATGGGCGTTTTATCTTCCTTAAGTCAGTGGATGCATCTGCTCACGTGAAAGATGCACAGTATATCTTCAAACTGATGGATGAAGTTGTTGAGGAAGTTGGGGAGGAAAATGTAGTTCAAATTGTTATTGATAATGCTACTAATTACAAAAAAGTCGGACTAACCCTTATGCTGAAGAGGCAACACTTATTTTGGACACCTTGTGCTGCACACTGTATTGACTTAATGTTTAAAGATATTGGAGAGTTGCCCAAGGTGGCTAAGGTGATTGGTCAAGCAAGGACGGTAACAAATTTTATTTACAATCACAGTTAGGTGTTGGCTTTAATGAGGAAGCACACAAGGGGATTTGATAAGGCCTAAAGCAACAAGGTTTGCAACCAACTATGTTGCCTTAGACAGCCTTGAGCAGCGAAAGGTAGGTTTATTCCAAATGGTAACTAGTGGAGAATGGTTGTCTAGTACATATCATGCAACCAAGATAGGGACTGAGGTGACAAAAATCCTTATGTCAACAAAAGTTTGGAAGAAGGTTGATGAAATAACTCAGATTATGAAGCCCCTATTTGTTTTACTTAAGTTGGTTGATGGTGATAAGGAGCGAACAATGGGATATTGGTCTATGCAATAGCGATGATAAGGTATAAGTTAAATGAATGGAACCCATCATCCAAGAAAAAATATTTGAAGATCATAAAGAACCGATGGAAAGGAATGTTGTCACAAGACATTCATATGGCAGGTTCTTTGGTTTCGATTAGTCTTAGACTATTGCTTTTTATATTTATCAGTTAGGACTTGAATTATAAATTTATAATGTTTCTTACATCTGGATGGGTAGCATATTAGTGAAACCCGGATCAACAATATTTAAACTCCGGATTGGGGTATGAGTTGAAATATATAGAAGCTGTTAGAAAAATTATCAATAGAATGGAGCCAAATACAAATAATGCCTTGTTGGCCACAGAACAGGTAACAAAAACCACTTTTATTTTCCATAAATGTTAGTTGCACAAACCCTTTATGATTGGCTAAAGTTATTTAACTACTGTAGATTAAAAATTTTCGTGAATACCGGGGAGAATTTGGTGATCGGGTTGCTAAGGCTGCTGAATTCAAGATGGCTCCTGGTAAGTTAGACATTGGACATATTATTTTTGTCTTAACTGATTGGTGTCTTACTTAACTAATTAGTAGCTGGTTGGAAATATTGTTCTTTGTGCAGCTGATTGGTGGCTTAACTATGGCACAAGTGTTCCACATTTGAGGAGGATTGCAATCCAGATTTTGTCCCAAACGGCCTCCTCAAGTGGTTGTGAAAGGAACTAAAGTACTTTTGGGCTTATACATACTAAACCATACAACCACCTCAGCCATCAAAAACTTCAGAAGCTGGTCTACGTGTACTACAACATGAGGTTGATGAAAAAATTTATGGAATTGGAGCGGCCAAATGAGACAGAAGCCTACATCGACCCACTTGACATGACCCATGCGCTTGATGAGGATAACCCAATTAGAGCATGGGTAGAGGACACTGATAGAGCATTTGTGATGGATGAGATTGCTGAGGATAGACAATTTACTAGACCTGATCCTTTAATAGATGACATCATTCGTCAACTAAATAAAGAAGACGAAACACAACCACTATCAAAAACACAAGATCAAGTTCAAAGTGAGAGTACTTCGTCCCCCTCTAATGGTGATGCCAGAAGGACGAGGTCAGGTACTAAATATGGATGCACTATTTCTGAGGAAAGTGGTGATGATGATGATGATGATGATGATGACGGTGGTGGTGGTGGTGGTGGTGGTGGTGGTGGTGGTGGTGGGGTCAGTGGTAGAAGTGATGCTGGTGGTAGTGGTGGTGGTATGCAATCATATGATCCAGTGCACTTTATAGAGGAGGCAGGATATACTCATACAACTCAAGACAATGATCATGGTGGTCACTTACAACAAAAGAGTTACTGCCGAAAGGGGAAGGGGAAGGGGAAGGGAAAGGGTAGGCAGCAACTCCATGATGATGATACTAATATGATTACATATGAAATAGAGTCAATGAGCATGAGTTCTGCTGCAGACAATGGAGCAAGAATGGTGAACATCGACCCTGGTAGCACATCACATGGAAGTCAAACTGAGACATCGTGGGTCCCAGAAACGAGAATGTTGACTTCAGAAGAGTATGCACGTTTCTACTACCAGTTTACTACCTTCTATAATCGACATATGGATTGGTTTATCTACTGTACATGGATAAGAGATACATTCCAAATAATATTGGTTGCACCTCTTCCTCCCCAATATGAGTCAGAGTTCGATCTGGGCCGTCACTCGACATGGAATTACCTGAGTAATTTACATGTAAGAAACGCTTTCCTTCTTAATGTTGTTAATTATAGATTTATTGTGTTTTTATGCTTTAAAAATGTGTTATGTATGATTCTTAATCAATTCTGTGCGTATCCTGCCCCATAGTCATGTGTGTCTATGATGTAAGAAACATTTTCTTTCTCAATGTTGCTAATTATAGTGTTTTGTTGATTTCAAATTGTGTTTTGTACGTTCCTTAATCATTTTTGTGTGTATCTTGCCCTGTATCCATGCGTATCCGTGCGTATCCACTGTATCTACGATACGATACGTCTCTTAATTTCAGCTGACCGATACGGTACCGATACACGATACTTGATTCCTTAGATACCACCAATATGGCTACTCTCTACTTATCCAAAAAAAAAGAGGCTAGTTTGAGGCTGATTAGGTAATTTTTTAAAGAAAAACATGGTAAATAAGAACAGACATACCTCTTGTCGTGCCAAATGATCCAAATCCTTAGATGAGCACGGCCAGAGATCCATGAAACTATACCGTGAAACAACATCATGCAAGGAACCCTCTAATGCTGATAATCCATCTTCACCGGTTCTAGAAAGAGCTTCCTTCCTCCTTTGCTCAACCTATACAAAGTAATAAGGAAGACAGGTTTAAAATCTGGCATCAATATCCACATAGATGAATACTACTAAGGAAAACAAAGATAACTTCATTGACAAAAGAGCAAAGAAAGGTAAAAATTACAAAAATATATCTGATAGTGTTTCTAAAGCCAATAGAGTTTGGGATACAGAAAAAAGCCAAAACCAGGATCAAGTTAAAGGGGAAACAGACCAGAATAGGAAAATGTCAAATAAATGAAGATCAGAACAACATATCCAAACTAAAACCAATACAGCGATTCTGGATTGATTCTCAAAACATGAAAGTTGTATATCTTTCAGTAAGTTTTTATTTGCCTCAAGGTAGTGATGATTGCCTCAAGGTAGTGATGATCTTGAATGTAGATACAATGCATGGTGTCCAGAACACCAGTTTTGAACATACAGTGACTTCCAGATCATTTTCTGAAGTCTTGCACTCAACCTGTGTCGAAGATCAAAACATGAAAATTGCACACCTTCCAACGCCACAAGAATTGGATCAATCCAACATCGACGAGAAAGATATGGCATTTTTTTCTCACAGGGCGCAGAAGGTGGTCGAACCACATGGTCTGACTGGGAGCGTAAATGACGCTCATTTTTGGCTTCTTAAACATGGGATTTCTCAGAAAGAAAGATGTAGAGAACCCCTTGGAGAAACAGAATGGGGACAGAAGTTGAAAGAGAAAAAGAGAGGGCTCTCAAGTGAGAAGCCCATGTCACCAACCTCCACTGTGCATTAAAGCTTTAAATGAAGGCTCCAAAGAGATGGTTGGAGAATGCATTGAAGACCAAGCCAGGGATTGAAAATATTGAGAAGTAAAGAGAATGCAAATAAGAGAGGAAGAGTGAGAGAGCGCTCCCATCTCCAACCCTAGATAACCTACCACCCATGTTTTCTCTATTGAACGTCCATGAGAGGTTAAAGCATCAAGTGCAAGGCTTGAAAGGGCTATGAAAGGAAAGAACAAGGGTTTGAGAGAAGGAAAGGGAAGAGGAAGAGGAATGTAGAGATCAAAGGAGAGCTTTTTTGTTTCAAGACATTCTACAGTTACCCGGCGGTGTAGGTAACTCATTCACTAAATCCCCTTGTATTTCATTGTAGGCTATGCGCTTGATAAATTGCCAAAGTAAATACTTGAAGCATATTGCGTGGAACTTATAAGCCTGTAAGTGGGGCATTTCTATATAAGCCCAATATTTGTAATCATTGTAAGCTCTTTGTGGGTGCGGTCCATGCGGATTGAGCTAGCTGCTGGTGCTCCTTGGTAGTGGGTTACCTAAATTGGGGGTCGGTGCTTCCGACAGCCTGTGCTGTCAAATTGTGTATCGTGTATTATACAAGAGGCCATATTTGGGTTGTAGCCCAATGACTATTTGTACCGTGGAGTAGGCACACTGCCGAACCACGTATGTATATCTATGTGTGCTTTTCATTCCTTTACTGCTTTCTGTTGAATTATGGATGTGGAGGATGTATGCATACCATTGGTAGACCTGCCCACGTGATGGTAAGTACAAGGTTGTGAAGAATAGGTGTTTGTGTGGTTGAGGTTACTTGAGCCGTAGTTATCAGTTAGAGTACCTGAGAAGCCAACACAGTAGTTGACAAACCAGTCAGCTCTGAGCAGCAATAGACCTTACCAAAGATTGAGTGGGAACGATTTGTTGTGAGTCACTGATTTACCCCCCCCCCCTCTCTTCCCTCCCTCCTCTCAGTGAGCCATTCAGTTCAACACATTCCACCTTAGGGGTAAGCACCCTAGCAAACAAGTGTGGACCAAGCATAAGGAAAAATGTTAGCTCAAGTAATGCAAACATTGGTGAGAATCCAATGCTGTGAAAACGTAAGGATTCCTAGGCAAGGTTTGCCCACAGAGGGTCAGTTAAGGCCTAAGATCATGCTGAAAGACATAATCAATGAACAAGAAGTGAATATTCCTGTACTGCCCCTATGAAGCTTCACTACTCCCTGGGATTAGTTTTGAGCCTTTCCTTCTAGGGGGCCCAAGCCATCAGTTAATACCACATTGGAAGAGTTAGACTAACCAGTACCTACAGGCCAAAGCACAGTGGTCTCAGGTAGATAGTTTCCATGGGGAATAGAACACCCAAAAGGTAACTGAAGGTCAGAGCCGAGCAAAGTTTTCCCCGGGCCTAATAGAGATTGGTCCTCAAGTACAAAGGCAAAAGAGAGCATGACTGCAAGACCCACCATCAAGCAAGGACGAAATTCGACCTTAGTGATCCGATAGTGACGCGTGGAGGGGTCTTACCTCAACCAATAAAAGTTACTCTAGGGATAGCAGGCTGATCTTCACCAACACCAAAAATCACATCAACGGGAAGGGTCGACACCTCGATGTCGGCTCTTCGCTACATGAGTCTGTAGTATATGTTCCAAGGGCTATGATGTCGCCCACTGAAGTTGTAAATGAGCTGGGTTCAGAATGTCATAAGATAGCTCAGCCCATAATGGCCGTTAGAGCATTGGGGGGACCTTTCCCTAGTACTAAAGGACAAGGAAGGACACAGCTCTGGTGTACCAATTATTGTGCCCATGGGAAACCCTGGGTAGCCAAGTGTGGAATGAATAACTACTAAAAGCATCAACACTAAAAATTACTAAATAGAGAAACAAAAAGAATAAACGGCAAGAGAAATTTTTTTTGAAAAGTCCACTTTATTGAAGGGGAAAAATTAAATAAGAATTTAATTGTGAGGAATGATGTACAATTGCTAAGAAAATACATAGAAGAAACTGAATGACAAGTACCACATGCAGGTGCGCCAATGATAATGCAAACTTTTCACTATAGGGATCGCACACCATCAATGGGTTCAACAAGCAAGAAACACCACAAAGAACAGAACTAATAAATACCTTTAACATGCTAGCCAGATCTCCGTATGTTTGCTCAAATTGAGCAAACCTCTTCCAGACCTAAACAAAATATAATACCAAAAGAAAGGGCAAAGAAAAGTCAACAATAAATAAATAAACCTCAAATGTTGAATTCTTCAAGCTGACCGAAGTTACTGGTGGAAAGAAGCAGAAAAGGGAAACATCAAGACATTTTTTTTTCTGTTTTCATTTTGTTTTGTCAAATTTATTTCGGGGGAAGAGGGCTAGAAAATCACTAGACAACTGAAAAGAAACAAAAGATATATTCAACAGTTATACCATAACCATCTGTTTATCAAGGGGTTAACCAAGAAATAAGAGGGAAACAGAGAAGAAATATGAAGAGTCCATCAACTCTTTGGCTATACTTCTTAAACCAATTCGATACCACACCAGGGAAGCTGCCCAAGGACAATTTCAAACTCCATTTGGGACATCCATTACAATTCACATTGAGTATAATTTTTCAATAAATATAATTGCAAGGAGAAAAATATATAGCAGAACCAGTCAAGAACAACCAAATTAAAACCTAGCCCTTCAACCCCAAAAAAGCCAAGAATATGGAAACTTGCCACAGCAAGGTATGGCCTGGACAAATGCGGCATATTTATGTCAAAGAATATGTATCCCCATGAGGCCAAGATACATTATGGGGATATTAATACCAGTTCAGCAGCTGAAAAGACTTTTTTTTTTTTTTTTTTTTTTTTTGAAAATTTAGCTGACACAAATAAAATATACAACTTAGGCTAGAGCCGCTAGACCGTAAATCCTACAAGCCCTAGGGCCAACCTAACAACAAAGAAACATCATCTTCCATCAATCTCCTAAGAAATATTATGAGACAAGATGCCAACCGAATGATCTGCTTCCGTGTTATATGAATGTTTAATAACCCCCCAGAAAAAAAAAATACAAAAAAAGTAGTGACTAGCATGGAGAGAATTCATTCTAATGCTCTGCAAAGCCCAATCAACTATAATTCATATGCCTGCCCCGAATGTCAATGAAATCAATTGATTATTGAGCAGCATCAAGGAACAAGGATGATAAAAAAAATATGCTAGAACTCAATGACAGCCCATACATATATACTAAGTAGAGAAAGAACTATGAGTATAGTTGTAAAGGCGTCGCCTAGACGTCCAGGCATGATTCCAGGGCCTGGGCGCCAGTGTTGCTTGGGCAACCACCCAGGCTCTCTGGGAGGCACCTAGGCGCAGCCTTGGATGCCTTGGGTGCCCAGAATGCCTGGGCTATCGCCTTGGGTCTTATATGTGTTTTTTTTTTTTTTCCCTTTGATCTCTGAATTTGCTTTACAAGATTTATTAGGCTAGACAATAACAAAATTTACCAGACAATACTTATTTATGACTAATATCATTTAAGTAAATTCATTTACTTAAGATATTATTCATAAATAAGCAAATACCTCCTATTTGAATCCAATAAAAATAGTCTAAAATTCAAATTCCAAAAGAATAAAAAGTCAACCCTCCAGTTCAAAAACAAAAACCGTATTTTTGGGTACGGGGGCAATTTTCAACTTCCAAATGCTAGGCTTTTTTCCAAGTATAAAAATTTCATAAATCTTTTTATAGTAAAGCATCACTAAAAACCAAGAGCGCGCCAAAATAATCTATTGCTTTGATGCCCAAAAAATAATTTACATTCAGACGACTTTAAACAGCATTCGCGTACTCCGAACAAGGTTTTACCGGAGTGTAACTCCTTCATTATAACTCGGATTCAAGCAATCTTGGATTTGTTGGAAAGCTGATTATACTAGCTTTGCAATGAATTTAAAATTGCTTGATCCGAAGTATATTAAAGGAGTTTTGCAATGAATTCAAGATTGCTTGAATCCGAAGTATATTAAAGGAGTTACGCTCCAGTCAAATTTGTTAGAAATAAGCAAATATTAGTCATAAATACGAGTTGCTTACTTAACTCAATTATTTGTTTCTTTGTTGGTTTTCTCATATTAATTAAGCTATGTCTTAAATGTTGATTATTTATGTAGAATGCTGCATATATATATATATATATATATATATATATATATATATATATATATATATATATATATAGCATTAATATTTTAAAAATAAAAAAAATACACTAGGAACGCCTTGGTCGCCTAGGCAACGCCTTGGTCGCTAGGCGCCCAAGATGGCTCCAAACGCCTTGGATCGCCTTGACAACTATTCAACTATCATACAACATACAACCCAACCATAAAGTTAAAAACCTTACCTCAACAGATTCTTCTGCAGGAAGTGCACTCAAAGCTCGCTCAAATAAGGCACGGATATTTCTATCATCATTTAAGCGGCACAAGAAATCTGCATAGCTGTAACTTCATGTCAGGAGATAAAAATGTATAATTGGATAAGGCACAACAATCATCACCTAGATGTAACTAGACTCACGACAAGGTTATCTAAGGCATTGATATGATTTCCAGCTATCTTCACAATAATGGATAAAGAATAAATTAACTTACTCAAGAATGTAGCCAGGTTCATGCATAAATCTTTTCAGCCCTGCTTCGAAAACATTGTGTGCAACCTGCACATAAAATGATATCAAAGTTGATCGCCAAAAAGCTTTTAGTCATCGTAACAGAACAAACAGTCCTTATGTCATAAAACCTGCTGTATTTATTAGTTCGAAAATCAGAAAATATCATGAAATGGAAATAGATATTTATTCAATGAACTAACACCAAGAGTCAGTATTGAGTGCATATGATGCAGACCAAGGCAATTTCTTAACCACGTGGTACTGTTCACGTGAACAGTACCACCCATGCTTGCAAGGATCAAGCCAGGCCCAATCCTCCTATGGCTAGCCTAGCCAACTACCCCAGCCATAGCTGGACAGCTGTAGAACAGCTGGAGAACAGCTGGAAGGAATCTTGACCAGTTTTGTTCTTCCAAAAGATCCTTTGAGAGCTGTCTAAGATATCTACTTTCTAAAGATATCTCCTCTGTGAATCTCAGTTTTGCCTTACGCAATGAGCCCGATCAGTATGACCAACCACTGCAGCTAGATCCATTGCCGCCTCCCTTGAGATTCACAGAGGAAACTCAGTATGATCATGCTACACATGATACTGACCACGGAGTCAGGCCTAGTGGTAGTAGTAGAGGGTACACTAGAGGATCACGCCAGCAGTTCATGCCACAAGAGGAGATGGATAAAACAGATCGCATAGATATATCGACCATGTCTGGCAGCATGGAGGGGATGCATTTAGGGGAGAGTTCTCAGACTGGAGGGACTGGGCATTGGTGTGCACCAGAATTCATGATCACACGGACCTCGAGCCCAGCAATTCCTGAAGAGAGTGGCGGCGAGAGTATGGGTTCGACGGCACATGGTGGATTTGGATGGTCTACTACTGGGGCTGGTGGGGTCGGAGGTGGTGGGTACGGGGGTTATTCTAATTCCTACCCCAGCAATCAATTTAGAGATGACTCAGTCCCAGGTGTTGGCAATGGCACTGTTGGATCATCGTTCGTCGACTCCATATTTCAGTATATTCCTCCTCCGACATTCATGCCTACTCCTGCTCCACCCACACACACACTCGATCAGCCTTACCTTCGACAAGGGTACTTATATTATGTTGATGACTCTATCTACTGGTGGACTGTTGGAGACTATCAGAACAATTAGAGTGATAACATGTCCTAGGATACATACGTGCTGCAATCTGAAAAGCATTATCGCCACCATCAGTGGTATGTTGCACGTGGTTTAAATGTACCACGAAGCTCCATATGGAACTAACTGGTGAGATTTCTAATTTCTAAGTTCAATCATCAATGTATTAATTTTTAATGAATATTTTTAATTAGTGGCTTAGTAGTTAGTAGCTTAGTACATTACTACATTGTGACATTTGTGTATTATTTCATCGTACACTACCAAACATTGGTCCACACCACATGTAGTTATTTTCTATGTCTTTTTTGCAAACTAACATTAGAAATAGGTGTAAAATGATTTAAATAGGGTACACAAAAAAAAATCAGACCAATAAACATTTTTAAGCCTCGAAACCATATAGTCAATAAAGCTGGTAGAAAATACCAGGTTTCGGCCTAGTTTCGGTGGTTTTGCCGAGTTGTGCCGGTTTCAAGCCTGACCGACACAAATCTTGAAACCGGCACCTTGATCCTTGGTGTGAGGGCAAGTGCTTTTTATTTCATGTTTATGACACACTAGACTGCCACCAGTAAGTTTTGATTGACTTTTATTCTACTTATTGTTTTGAGTTGGATTATTTTTATGAAATGAAGTTTTAAGTTTTAATTTTATTGGGTCGATCGTTAGACCAGCGCCCGTGAGGGTTGTACTCCTACCTCTTACAGGTTTGGGTCATGACACCCTCCATCAATATTCATTTTCCTTTATTTCTTTGACTCTATCAATTAATTCATCTAATAATGACACTTGTATACAACATTGTGGTCTTACAGACTCCCGACGATTATGATACAAGTAAGGTCTATATTGTCAATAAAAATAATAACAGCAATATTCAGTAAAAAGTTATTCTGCAATACGATAGCTATCATACACAAATAGTGCCTTTATAGTCACATAATCTGAAACTAAGCCTTCAAAGGACAAATACATCCAGTTGAATATGCCAACCTTTGGATCCTTGTCAAGACAAAATGCCATCATTGCATAAGCAACATAGACATGATATGTGCAGTTTGGAGATTTGCGGGCATCTAAGAAATACTTGCGAGCTGCTTCAACTCCTTCAGTTCTTCTTAGAAAGCGTATAAACTGCAGAACAAACACCATTTACGGAGGAAATATGCAATTAGAAACTCAAATTTTCTGAGGAATGCAAGTATGCAACCACAAGCAAACTACAATTATCAAACAATCTCAATCTGAAAGTGCAGACCTAAATCCTGATGAAAGAAACCAATTCAATATGTAATAAACAGTGGACAGCACACAGTGGACTTGCAGTCCACTGGCTGGATCAGATTTTTGCAGTGCATCAAGCACCTGAATCAGATCAAGATTGGCCGCAAAGATCGATAATCTGATCCTGATCTCAAGAATATAACTCCCAAGATGCCTTCTATCCACATTCAGTACTTATCAGGCTTTCTCCATGACGTTCCAGTTTAGGCTTGTCAACAGCAATTACATACAGAATAACCACTGCAAAATACTAAATGTTGCTTACTTGTATATGTGCCAATGCCGTTGTATTGACAGCATTACTCAAGAGGCTCTCATATATTTTCTTTGCTGGCTGCATAACAAACCAACCAGCAATGAAAGAACAACATTAAAAAAAAAACCAGGAGCAGAAATGGAATTCCACAAAAAAAAAAAAAAAAAAAAAAAAAAAGCAATCTTTAGACCTGAACTGCTCCACGAGACTCTTCCATCTCCGCAAAAGCATACCTTAGCACCTCAGAATCTAGTCCAAAGAATGAGGAAGATATAAGTTATCTTTCCTCTAGACTCCCTTAAATAGAAGTACTGTTCTTAAAATGGTCCAATAAATAAAAACATGTCAAATAGAAGCATAAAATAATTAAAAGTTCTTAAATGGGAGGAAAAGAGAAGAAACCAGAATACCAGGAAGAGCCTTCAAAGCCCGCTGAAACACTTTGATTGCAGAATCTATAGAACCACTTTTTGCATGCCACGTAGTATAGTCATACCATATATCAGGATAATGATATAAATACATAAGACACTGGACAACAACAGACAAACTTGTGAGTAAACCATGTAATGTTCTGCAGAACAAAAGACTGAGGCAACAACCAAAATGAAAAAGCTCAAGATCTATTTGCAAGGAACAAAAGAAGAACTACTAGGCGTACCCACTGTACGAGGCTCCCGCCACTGCAGGGTCTGGGGAGGCGCTTATGTATGCAGCCTTACCCCCGTTGCGGAAAGGCTGTTTCTAGATTCGAACCCATAACCACCATGTCACAATGGAGCAACTTAATGTTGCACCAAGGCCTGCCCTTGTTTAAACAAGAACTACATAGACTTGGTTTAGTTCCAGAATAAAATTAACGTATATATTTGTGGAAGTATTTATAGACATAATAATCAAGACATCGCCTTGGCGTTCAGGCGGTTTTCAACACTTTGATGCTTGGTCGTCTTAGTGTATCAATAACAAACAACAACAACAACGAAGCCTTATTCCAACTAAATGGGTCAGATACACGGATTTTTACCCTCTAATCAGCTCTATTTGAGGTCATACTTGAAACAAGAGCTAACTATGTCTTTCCTCACCACTTCACCTAGTGTCATCTTCAGTCTGCCCCTGGCTCTTTTAGATTTATTGATCCAAATGAAAATCACTCCTCCATACTAAAGAATCTAAAGGCCTCCGCTAAACATGGTTATGCCATCTCAAACAAATTTCTCATAGTTTATCACGTATTGAAGTTACTCCCAAATTAGCTCAAATACGCTCATTCCTTACATTATCCTTCCTAGTTTTGCCACACATTTATCTCAACATCCTCATCTCAACTACACTGAGTTTATCTATATTGTTGTACCATGGGTACAAGGGTTGATTTGCCTCCTAGGGTCTTTGTATTCATTTTAGATTGTTCTCCTCCATATTGTAAATAAAGTTGGCAGGTTTCCCATTAGATATGAATCATAACATCATTCAACGTGGTATCAGAGCGGAGGAAGAATTGTCTCATAAGGCTTTTTTGTCTTTGTACTCATTTTAGATTGTTCTCCATATTATAAATAAAGATGGCATGTGTCCCATTAGAGACAAGTCATTACATCAATTCAACATATATGATCCTTCTTAACCCAACATTTTGCGCCATACATCATAGTCGATAGAATGACTACCCTATAAAAATTTTAGTTCATGTTTTACAAAAATACACCGATCACACAGCACTCCAAGTGAACTTCTCCAGTTCATCCATGCTATTTAATCCTTCTATGAAGCACAATCATCTACATCACTTTTTTTATTTATGATAGAGCCTAAATACCTAATATATTCAGTTTACAATATCTCCCTCTCATCAATTTAACCACCTCATTTTCCGTCCTTGAGTAGCCAAAGTTACACACCATATACTCAGTCTTTGTGATTTCAAGGTTGATCTCCATAACTCCAACTTAGCATTGATCTCTGCTTTTGTCCCATCCACCAAAACAATATCATCAGCAAAAAGCATACACCAAGGAACCTCATCTTGAATGTCACTAGTTAAATCATCCATGATAAGGTCAAACAAATAAGGATTTAAAGCTAATCCTTGATGTAAATTGGGAATTCACTACCTTGTCCACTCACAGTTCTCACACTATCCACACTATAGTACAAATCCTTGACCACATCCACATATTTGCTTCAAACACATCTCGTCGTTAGTAGTTAGTACTTACCAGGTTAACTCTCTAGGGACTCTGTCAAAAACTTTTTTTAGGTCAATAAAGACCATATGTAGATCATTCTTACTTTCTCTAAATCATTCCAAGAGTTTCCTAAGTAAGTAAATAGCTTATGTCGTGGATCTCCCTACCATAAAACTAAATTGGTTCTATAGTAGTTTCTTGTCTCAAGTAAGGTTGCAACAAGGTTGGGTTGGGCCGAGTATTTACCAACCCTACCCTGAGTGCCTTAAAGTTGGCCCAAGCCCGGTCCGACCCTGCCAGGGCCAGACAATTATTCAACCCTAACCCTACCCTATCATGGTTCAGCATAACCTGGCCTAACCCTGATTGACCCTGACTGAGCCGGGCTAGGTTGACCCTGATTCAGGGTCGGGTTGGCCCTGATTGGCCACGAATGTGTAAAGTAAAATTGAAGAACCTGGTGAGTATTCCCTGTCAAGAGGTTGATTTTACATTCATAAGAAACATCCTTTGAAGGCCATCCACAATCATCAACAGAATGCTTCTCTTCCTTCTATTGCTCCTCTCCCTCACAATTATATATGGATCTTCATATTTCTTTCCCTTTCCCTTGTCTTCACCTGTTTGGTTATTCTCTCTCTCTCTCTCTAGAGTCTCTTCTCTATTAATTGGTAGCTCCAATTTCAGGATCACCTATAACTGTAGTATCAATATCCCCCTTCATGGTATACTTCTCTCTCTGATTAACAGATGGGACCTCCAACTCTCTCCACTTCATGACTGTTTTTGTTGTTGCCAGTTACACACATACATACATCTATTCAAGGGAAGAAAAAAGAGAGAGAGAGAAAGAGAGGAAAGAAAGGAGGGACTTCTTTTCTGATGGTTCTTTGCTTTATTCCTTCTTCTTACTAAGCTGCCTTGGTCCTTGTAAAAGCAAAACTTCAAAACCCAGATTCCTTGCCTTGGTCCTTGTAAAAGCAAAACTTTCAAAACCCAGATTCCTTTCTTTCCTACTCCAAGAAGTGATTGAAAAGATAAAGATTGATACACAACCAAGGCAACAGTTGCAGAAGCAACCAAAACATTTAAAAGGTCTAAGGAATTTTTTCTAGGTGGAGTTCATCATCAGTACCCCCAGTTTGACTACAGAAATATGTGCTTCAGTAACCTACTAATGGCTTGGTTCAAAAAGACACATAAGTCCCACTAAAGCACTTGAAATCGAAGTCTGGTTTGAAATTCAGTGAAGAAATCTATGGCTTTAGTAACGTACTGATGGCTTGGCTCAAAGTGACACATAAGTCCCACTAAAACACATGAAATCAAAGTCCAGAGAGAGACAATGGGTAGCATTATTGTCAAGGCGCCAAGGCAAACCAAGGCGATGGAGGCCCGACGAATCCCCAAGGAAACCAAGGCGGCACCAGTGAGCCTAGACGCCTAGGTGGCGCCTTGACAACTATGACGGTAGAATAAAAGATGTAGAAACTAAACGAATATAACCAACAGGGAGATACGAGCTTTTAATTGGAAAGACTACTTCACCCTGTCTGAATGCATAGCATATCTCATTCTCTTTATAGCATCTTCCATTATGCTGCCCAATAGAGATTGCGTCAGAATACTGGAAACAGAGATGGAAAAAATAATAACTGATTGCTGTTCCGATTGAAATACATGCTCAAAGAATGGTAACAGAGATGGAGAAAATAATAACTGTTCCGATTGAATTTATGTGAGTGAAATAAAGTGAAATAAATGAGTGCAACCAAAACTAAATTAAGCCAAGACAAAAATATCACAGTAGGTTGTTACAGCAGCTAGGGCAGAAGGAGTCGAGTCTCATGTCTCAGATCAGAGTATTCAGCCTCTTAGAGATTTGTGAAAAGTGAAAACATTTGCTTCTTTTTGCAGAAGACCTTACCTCATCAAATGTCAATGGTGAGCGTGGCGGCCGGCAGGACTGAGGGAGGCAGAGAGCGGCGGGACTGAGGGAGGGAGAGAGAAGCGACAGCTAGAGTGAGAATCCAGTCTCCTGACTACCGAACCGTGAGTGAAAGAGAGGAAAAGAGGGAATTAGGATTTACACTACCGTTTACGACTTAGGGCTGAGTCTAAGACTTTTAGTTTAATATATATATATATATATATATATATATATATATATATATAGTTAGGGTCAGGCTGTGCCGGGCTCAACCCGAGGCTTCAACCCGGCACATACATTTTTACATTCACCCTTACTTTTCCCATAGCCTTCTTTGCTTTATTTCTGGAAAGTCTATACATTTTTACATTCTCTACATCCTTAGTTTTTTACCATGTCTTAAAACTATCTTCCTTAGCTTTAATGGCAACTTGAACCTCATCATCTCACCACGAAGACTCCTTAGAGGAATGACGTTTTCCTTTTGATAAGCCTGGGACATCCTTAGCAGCCTTCTTAATACAAACAAACATCTCGTTCCACATTGTATTAGTGTCTTCATCAAAATCCACCTCTCCTTGTTTGACCAATTTATCAGTAAATGCTTTCAAGGCATCATCTTAATTAATGTTAATCAAGCCCACCAAAGCACCAAGCCACAATATAGCATTAAGGCCTCCAATAAAAACTGAAACATTACCAATGAACAAGCTAACTAATAAACAAAGCCATACAACATCAATGCCTTGCCTAAAACAAAAAACCAAGCTATCCACAAAGTAAACTGAAATGCTTATATTGACCCTAGAATTTTCATAAAGTCAATAAGAACAACTGTCTAGATATCATCATATACATCCAGAAAGCCGTAAAAAACAAACTGAAATTCTTATTCCTCAATCATTGCTCAACAAACTAAACTTTGCTTGATAATGTCCAAACAGTATAATAACATTTTCTTCATTGTTTATAGCTGGTAGTAACTGACACCGGAAAAAACAAGTACTTTTTAACGGTACCTGCTCATAAGTAAAGGCAATTCGTCTATTGGAGGATACACTCTCTATCCTTTGGGGGTTCCCCCTGAAAAGCATGAACACATAATTAGTTTGAACTTCAAATTTAGATCGTAACAACTTACAAATAAACTTCACAATTATAAATGTGATATATGAAACAAATCCATTGACTCTAGAAGAACATAACTAGTAGAAAAACCCCCAAGGGGTAGCTCAGTTGGTAAAGACCAACACCTCAAAGAGGTCATGAGTTCAACTCTCCTTGGGACTTACCTATCAGAAAGAGAGAAAAAAAATCATAAGTTGCAGGACATGAAAAAAGAAAAGATTCGGGGTTTTCATGTCTTTAACTACCAGGACTCTTCCTTTTCTTTTCCTTTCTTTTTCTTGGGTAAAAAAATTATTAACTGGAGTGATCATGGATATAAACTTCAATATAAGGGTAGTGATGTAGGAGAACCAACCAACTGACATGCTATTAAACCAAAATGATGCAGATAATCACAAAAATCAGCTTATTAGTAGATATAAGCCTTGTGTTGGGTTACATATATGTTGAGCCTTTGGTCCAATGGATTTTCTTTGTAATAGGTCATTTTAATGGAGGGCCAAAATATGGACAAGAGGTAGAAATAATAGTTTTTTCAGGGCAATTAGGCAACCCAAGACATTGGAAGGGTGCCTAGATGTGCTAGGCATGCATTGCATGTAATATAACAACAATAATTTTATATAATTAATAATTATATGCAACATCGAATCCATTTCTAGGCAATACGATATATTATGCTAGTAATGACTTAAAATGAGAAAACCAACATATAATAAGCAAACATAAGACATAATATAAGCATATTCATCAGGGAAAAAAACAAAGCAATAAACATAAATCATCGTAAATCCGTAAAGTGTCAAAAAATTGGTATAACATAAGGTTTGTCACAAGGCAACAAGGTGACACCAAGGCGTCCAA
Organism: Protea cynaroides; assembly: GCA_028583415.1. NCBI lineage: Eukaryota > Viridiplantae > Streptophyta > Magnoliopsida > Proteales > Proteaceae > Protea > Protea cynaroides. The sequence goes on from CM053271.1 coordinate 76,260,519, forward strand.
CGCGATTGCCTTTCTTACATCAAACAAGGCATGCAATCACCTTGGACCCGAGAGAGCGCCAGGATGCCTTGACAACTATAATAGGAATATGGGATTTACTTTATCAATTAATCTAGTTCGAGTCTATTTCTTTATTTTAATTGTTATTGAAGTTTTTTACTTAGGCTGGATTAGGTCTCTATGAGTCTAGCCTTGTTTTAAGTGGTTTTGTTCATTATTGTATTGTAGCCTAATCCGTTAAAACTACCTCCAAGGTAAGCTATTGGCTGGAGGAGTTTTAAGCTTAGTTCGAGTGTGTTTTTAAGTCTTTTATATAAGGTTGAAACTTGTAAGGGTGATGCAAACCTAAAGGTAAGCAAGCCAAAATCAGAGACTGGAAGAGAATACTTGCGATGGTGTTGAAATAGTTGAAGATATGAAGATAAAGATAGATAGATGGCAGTCTAGAGTCCCACTAGTTGCCCAGCCATAAGAGTCCCACCTAGGCACACTTGTTTCTCACAAACACACTTGATTCTCACAAGTAAATCTCAAAGAAAACATTTTCACAAAGTTCTGGATGTTGTAATAGCAACCCATAATTCCATTATATAGGGAAATAGAAGGCTTAACAGCCCTTTAGTTACATCAATTTGAATTAAATGGACTGTTGGAATTCCAAGACTAAATGGAATTCCCAATACCTAGAAACTAAAATCCGTACATTGATAACAAACCCTAGACCTCGGAAACAAAAACAAGACATAGAAAGCAATTCCTAGACATAGAAAATTGTCCCCAAGACATTGAAAACTATTCCCAAGACATGGGGAACTACAAACAAGACATTGAAAATAAAAACATTAATGCAGCCTAAGAAAGTAAAACCCACTACATTAATTCACCTAGAAACATGAAAAGACTAAAAAAACAAAGACTTAGTCAATAAGAGTTGCCTAGAAATCACTCCACTAATGACTCCTAGACTTTAAAAATGACTCTTAGACTTCTAAATTCGTATGGACCACTTATCACCCATATTTGGGCTTTCAAAGTAAACTCAATACAAAAGAAAACATAACAAATCCTAGCCCATAACCCATATAACCCAATAGGCTACTTGTTAACCCATTAGACTAGGCTTTGGGCTTGGTTTGGGCTTGTTCCAACATGAACACTTGTGTTGGAATCTATCTACATCAACTCTCTTCTCAAAAAAAACTCGACCTCGAGTTTTGTATAGGTGAAAAATCAATTGCATGTGATGTACATCTAGCTTCAGCCCGTAACAGTATTTTGGTAGCACACAAAAGTCAGGAATATAGCCTTGTAGGCGTGGAGCTCGCTCTTCAAAGTACTTCGGCAGGATCATGAATTCAATGTGCTCAACTTCACAATCAACACCAAGAATATCATTGGAAGCAGTCACAACCTTATGTGGAACGCTTGTGAAGTCTTCTTTAATTGTGATCTCTTTAGTCGCCACCACTTGAATCTTTTCCTCTTTTAACTTTTTAACAAAGTTTTTGATGGTAGGCTCTAAAGAAGGAACATTGTCCACCTTGTTATTGATCTTGCTTTCAACTTCAACCTCTTCAATGTAAACCTCTATAGTAGGAACATCAGGTATTTTGGTGGGGGAGAGGTGCTTCATGGTGGAGGGAAGGTCTCAAAGGTGGAAGAAGTGCTCCGGTGGTGGAGAGTGTTTGTTAAGCCCCAACTTTGCTCAATTCGAGTCAACTGAGTATGTAGCAAGTTCATTGATTCATGTATCTGATTTATTTTTTCTTGTTTGTGCCGTTGTTCTATTGTTGTCATTCGATCGGTCAAGGCTTGTATGGAGTCAAGAATTTGTTTCATGGTAACAGAATCTTCTCCAATTGATTGAGGATTATTCTCTTGACCAGACATGGCTCTAATACCAATTTGATGCAAACCTAAAGGTAAACAAGCCAAGATAGGAGACTGGTAAAGAATACTTGCGATGGTGTTGAGATAGCTGAAGATATGAAGATAAAGATAGATGATGGCAGTCTAGAGTCCCACTAGTTGCTAGCCATAAGAGTCCCACCTAGGCACACTTGTTTCTCACAAACACACTTAATTCTCACAAGTAAATCTCTAAGAGAAGAATTTCACAAAGTTCTGGATGTTGTAATAGCAACCCATCATTCCATTATATAGGGAAATAGAAGGCCTAACAGCCCCTTGGTTACATCAACTTGAATTAAATGGATTGTTGGAATTCCAAGACTAAATGGAATTCCCAACACCTAGAAACTAAAACCCCTACAATGATAACAAACTGTTGATTAAGAAAAAGAATAAGTGAGAGTTAAAGTTCTCCCACCATCTCTCCTTTATTTATAAAAAAAGAGAAAAGAGATTACAATCTAATAGGAGTCCTAGTCCTAGAGAGACTAGGAGTCCTAGTGAACTTAGGAAAGAAAGAGTCCTAGTTAACAAAGGAAAATAAAAGGAAATAAAACAAATATAAGAGTCCTATATACTAAGGATGACATTCAACACTCCCCCTCAAGTTGGTGCATATATGTCAGCCATGCACAACTTGGATAATAATGGATGAAATTGCTTATTTGGGAGTCCTTTTGTAAAGATGTCAGCCACTTGATCACCGGGTCGAACGTATGGAACACATATCTGTCCACTATCTAATTTTTCCTTGATAAAGTGACGATCAATTTCCACATGCTTGGTTCTATCATGTTGCCTTTGGATTGTGAGCAATACTGATTGCAGCCTTATTGTCACAAAATAACCTCATAGGCTGGGTAGTATGGATTCCCAGATCCTTGAGTAATCCTTGCAACCATAACAACTCACATATTCCCTGAGCCATATCTCAAAACTCAGCCTCTGCACTTGAACGGGCAACCACATTCTGCTTCTTGCTGCGCCAAGTCACTAGGTTCCCTCCAATAAAGGTACAATATCCTGAAGTAGATTTTCTATCTGGATTTCCTGCCCAGTCTGCATCAGTGTAGGCATCAACTCTGAGATGACCCTGAGAGGTCAGTAGGATTCCTCTTCCAGGAGCAGATTTGAGATAGTGTAAAATACGTAGAACAGCATCCATATGAGAAGTATAAGGATCATGCATAAATTGGCTCACTAAGCTCACTGCAAAAGCAATATCCGGTCGAGTATGAGCCAGATATATCAACTTTCCAACTAGTCGTTGGTATTGTTCCTTGTCAACTGGTGTACCGGTCTTTTCTTGCAATTTGACATTAGAATCAATTGGTGTTTCACAAGGCCGACACCCTAAAAGACCCGTTTTCGGGAGAAGATCAAGTATATACTTCCTTTGAGACAAATAGATACCTTTGGTGGAACGAGCAACCTCAATCCCAAGGAAATATCTCAGTTTTCCCAGGTCTTTGACTTCAAACTCCTTTCCCAAGAAGATCTTCAACTGTCTAATATCTTCATCATCACTACCAGTAATCACAATATCATCAACATATACTATAAGAATAGTAATTTTGCCCTCCCTTTGCTTAATGAACAATGTATGATCAGCATTGCTTTGTTTGTAGCCTACAGAAGTCATAGCTCTGTGAAATCTCCCAAACCATGCCCTAGGAGATTGCTTAAGTCCATAGAGAGATCGTTTCCGTTTTCCAGACTTTTTTCTCAGTGGCTGATGAGGTAAAGCCTGGAGGAATATCCATGTACACTTCCTCTGCTAACTCCCCATGAAGAAATGCATTTTTTACATCCAGCTGTTGTAGATCCCAATCAAAGTGTACTGCACAAGCTAAAATGACACGGATAGTAGTCATTTTTGCTACTGGGGCAAAGGTCTCCTGATAGTCGATTCCATAAGTCTGTGTGAATCCACGGGCAACTAATCTGGCCTTGTATCTGTCTACAGACCCATCTTCTTTCTGCTTTACAGTAAAGATCCACTTACACCCAACAGTCTTCTTCCCTGGTGGAAGTTCAACTAGGTCCCATGTCTCATTTTTTCTTAGGGCAGTCATTTCCTCTATCATAGCTGCCTTCCATCTCGCATCTGCAATTGCATCCTGCCAATGTTTGGGAATAGACACAGAAGACAAAGTAGAAATAAAAGCAAGATATGAAGGAGACAATGATTTATACGAAACATACTGAGATATAGGATGCTGAGTACAGGACCTAGTGCCTTTATGAAGGGCAATAGGTAAATTTGACTCAGAGGGAAGAATATTACCAGACTGAAGGATCTCATGTTCTGAAACAGTTTCCGGATCCAGAGCTGACGAAGGGATGTATGTAGGTGCGTTGATGGTGGTGGTCCTTCCCTGCTTGAGTCTAGTACGGCTGTAGACTTGAAGGCGAGGTGTCTCCACGAGAATTTGTTCAGTAGAAGGTGATGTAAACTCAAGTGAAGGCTCAGTAAAAGGTAATGGAGGCTCAGGTGAAGGCTCAGGAGGAGGGGGAGGAGGTGATGTCTCCCCCTGAAATGGAAGGGGAGAGGGCATAGGCATGATGATAGGCCTATCTTCCTGAAGACTAGGCTCCCCCTGAAGATGGGACGGTTGGGTAGTAAGGGAGGTGCTCATAAAAGATAACATCCAAGGAGACGAAAGTGCGACGGGTGGGGGGGTGGTAACATTTATAGCCTTTTTGGGTTGGAGAATATCCCAAGAAAAGACAACGAAAACCACGGGGTTCTAGCTTTCCTGGAGAGCGATGATTGCGCACATAGCATACGCAGCCAAAGATCTTAGGAGGAACAATATGGGAGTCATCACACAAAAGAAGATGTAAAGGAGAGTGATGATCCAAGACTGGGGTTGGAACACGGTTGATAAGGTAGGTCGAGGTAAGGATAGCATCACTCCAATATTGTGGTGGCACATTGCGGGCAAACATCAAAGCACGAGCCACTTAAGGAGATGGCGATTCTTTCTTTTCGCCACCCCATTTTGAGCGGGAGTATCAACACAACTTGTGCGGTGCAAAATACCATGATCCGCTAGATAATGTTGAAACTCTCCATCCATGTATTCTCCGCCATTGTCACTCGAAGAATCTTTAAAGAAGCTTGAAACCGAGTCTTAATCATTTGGTGAAACAGACGAAAGGACTGAAACACTTCACTTTTAGTATGTAAGAGGTAAACCCAAGTGGTTCTAGAATAACAATCTATAAATGTAACAAACCAACGGTGACCAGTAATGGAAGTAGTTCTGGCTGGTCCCCAAACATCAGAATGAACTAAATGAAAGGCGGTACTCTTTGCGTTTAGAGGTATGACTATACGAAGAACGAGTTTGCTTAGCTAGAATACAAGCTTCGCAAAAAAACTCGTCTCGTTTACATTTATATGCTAAAAAGGGAAAAAGACTTGCTAAAACATTAAATGATGGATGCCCAGAGCATTGGTGCCATCGTTGGAGATCGAGAGGATGCTGAATAAAGTTGATGTACTGGGCTTGAGGAGGCTGAAACCGACTTTGGGATACCTTCCTTAAGCAAATACAAACCACCCTGCATCTTACCACATCCAATCGTCTTCTCTGTTTCCAGATCCTGAAACAGACAATAAAAAGGAAAAAACGTCACTTTGCATTTTAGAGTAGAGGTAATACTACTAATAGACATTAGATTGATATTAAATTTTGGAACATGAAGAACGGATCGCAAAGCTAAAGAAGGAGTGCATTGGATGGAACCGGTCCCTCGAGACAGGAGGAGAGAGTCCCATCGGCCACACGAGCGAGTATTAATTTCAGGATTAGGGAAGTACTCATGAAATAGGCTATGGTTACCAGTCATATGATCCGTGGCACCAGAGTCAATAATCCAAGGATTAGAGACCATTGACGCACAGTGGCCACTGAAACACATACCCTGAATGGGCAAGGTGAGAACCTGGAGTGGTAGAAGTAGGAGCAATAACAGATGGTGGTACGGAAGGAGCAGCAGAGGGTGGTTGGAGCAAACGACCAAGTGCCTGAAGTATCTGATTATCTTGCAGTGGAACCGTGGGATCAGCAACCTGATGAGCTACAGTCTGATGTGCCTGTGAACCCTTGAAAGTCTTGTTTCTTTGCATAAGTTTGTCACGTCTCTTGGCTTCAAAGTCTGCTGGTTTCCCATGGAGTTTCCAGCATGTGTCTTTAGTATGCCAGGGTTTACCACAATGCTCACATTTAACGGTATCTCTGGGTGGAGTAGGGCCCTTAGGAGCTGGAGTAGATGTTTGGAGGGCAGACCTATCAGGAATAGAGGGCAGTAACATAGTAGCTCTCCTTTGGTCTTCAAGCTGAACCATAGCATATGCCTGCTCTAGAGTAGGGAAAGGATCCTTACTTAGGATTTGTGAGCGAATAGGATCAAGCTCAACATTCAATCCTGCTAGAAAGGTATAAACTCTGTATTTTTCTTCCCGTTTTTTAAACAGTGTAACATCTTCTTCACACTTGGCATGTATGGAGTCATAAAAATCAATGGCCTGCCAATGGCTCCTCAACTGAGTATAATATTGAGATACAGTCATCTCTTTTTGAGTAGTTTCATGAACCTTTTTTTGCATAGCATAAATTAAGGCATCATTCCCAACCTGGGAATATGTGTCCTTTGTAGACTTCCAGATCTGTGCAGCAGTATCCAATAAGAGGTATCCCTCGGCTATGGCAGGTTGCATGGAATTAAGAAGATATTGCATTACTAAGGAATTCTCAGCATTCCATTTGTCCAGAGTAGTATCGTCAGTAATGGGTTTAGTTTTGGCTCCTGTGAGATACCCAGATAACCCTCGAGCAGTGACAGAAAGTTGTGTAGCCCTAGACCACATTAGGTAGTTACCACCATCGAGTTTTGTGGTATTGGTGGGAATGGTCAAATGTTCCTTTGTGTAAAAGTCCATACCAGCGGATGTAATTTCAGAAGACATCACAAGCACCAAAGGATAGATCGGAGTAATATATAAAAAAAAACAGAATAATAAAACTGCAGCAAGACCCCAATAAAATTACCTTGAACCAATGTGGTAATATGGATCTCTTTGGGGAATAAAGATCTGAAACCGGCGACCTGTTGCTGTGATGTTGATCTATCCAAAAAATATTTGTCGATCTCTATTGTAAAGAGAAATCAGAACCATAAATCTGGGTCACAATATGATCCCATAAAAAGTTGGAGCTGCTGTCCAGCCAATAAGGCAGCACATAAGTTGTTGGTGCTAAAGAAATTAGGATCTCAAACTGATCCACGATAGACAGCAGCCCTCAAATCAATAAATAATCCTGAAAAAAAAAATTTAGGGCATGGAAACAATCTTAAATAGGATAAATCTGCCTGTAGGTAGGTTACGCTAGTGGTAGGGTTTGGAACTAAGTGTTTGGAGCTATTTGTGGTGGAGGTATCAAACACAGCTAGGGTTTAGGACAGGTTAGGAATAGATTCCAGGTACAGGTGGTGGCAGCAAGGGTTCTAGGAGGTTTTCAGGCTGGCGGTAACCAGAGGTGGTGTCGGCAGGCCCTGTAGAAGGCACTCATGAACTGGCGGCAAGGTTTAGAGGAGGAGAAGAAGAAGAAGAAGAAGAAGAAGAAGAGAGAGAGGCAATGATCTATGGCTCTGATACCATGTTGATTAAGAAAAAGAATAAGTAAGAGTTAAAGTTCTCCCACCATCTCTCCTTTATTTATAAGAAAAGAGATTACAATCTAATAGGAGTCCTAGTCCTAGAGAGACTAGGAGTCCTAGTGAACTTAGGAAAGAAAGAGTCCTAGTTAACAAAGGAAAATAAAAGGAAATAAAACAAATATAAGAGTCCTATATACTAAGGATGACATTCAACACAAACCTTAGACCTAGGAAACAAAAACAAGACATAGAAAACAATTCCTAGACATAGAAAACTGCCCCCAAGACATTGAAAATTGTTCCCAAGATATGGGGAACTACAAACAAGTCATTGAAAATAATAACACTAATGCTACCTACGAAAGTAAAACCCACTACATTAATTAGGAACATGAAAAGACTTAAAAAAAAAATACTTAGTCGATAAGAGTTGCTTAGAAGTCACTCCATTAATGACTCCTAGACTTTAAAAATGACTCTGAGACTTCACTAATGACTCTTAGACTTCTAAATTCGAATGGACCACTTATCACTCATATTTGGGCTTTCAAAATAAGCCCAATACAAAAAAAAAAAAAAAAAAAAAAAAAAACATAACAAATCCTAACCCATAACCCATATAACCCAATAGGTTACTTATTAACCCATTAGACTAGGCTTTGGGCTTGGTTTGGGTTTGTTCCAACATGAATACTTGTGCTGGAATCTATCTACATCAAAGGGGCTACCCTGCACACAAATTTGATGAATGGGAATTGACTTTTACCTTTTCGTTGGTTCTGTGAGCTTCATCTCTCTGTTTTACTGTGAGATGCAGTGAAGCCTTGATGGGATTCTAAAGAAGGCTTGTCATGATTCCAAGCTAGGGTTTGGTGGGATGCCATCACTGAGGATTAGGTGGGATTCCTGATTCATATCTTATCTTCTGCTCAAAATCTTCTTCTAGTCGATTTTAGGTTTCCTAGTTGAAGTCTACTTCAAGAAAACTCCTTTTTTTTTAAATTTAGTTTCAGATACTGTTTTTTGGGTAAGTTAGTTTCAGATTACTGTTCTGTGGCTGAATCTGGTTATAATTTCTGCTCTGTTTTAGTCCTGAACCTACCATCAATTTCAGAAATCCTACTCTTACAATATTTCTAATTATGATTCTGAAACCAAGTTTCTACCTCTGATTTCTGTCCTGCTTACTCATTATCTGCTTATTACACACTTCAAATTCTGATCCTGAGTTCCTAAGTCTGACAATCAAATTATGCAACTTTCCAGCTCTCCTACTTCTAGTAGGACTGCTCCATTAGCGTGCATCTGCCCGTTAGATTTTGATCACACTTCGCAAAAATTTCTACACTAAAATCAAACCCTTCGACTTGACTATTGGCCAAAACAGACCTACTGTTCTTCTGTTATTAGTTTTCTTTTCAACTATAGCTTTATACCTTCCCTGCAATCCTATCGCAAGTTGATCTCCCACTGGATCTCATTGGTTTAGGATTTACACTGCATTAAAAATCCATATGATTGATGTAGGATCCTAAAAGCTAGGGAATTAAGAAGCATTTGGAATAACTTTTTAATTTTCTGGTGTGATTCTTTTGGAAGAACTTATTTGATTCTTTTCTTTGGGTGAATAGTATAATTACATTCAACAAAGCACAAGGATACAAAGGAGATCCCAAAAAGGATGAAGAAAAGGGAGAAAATTACAAGATGTTAACACGGGATTGGGAGATCCTATCCTATCCACAGTTAGCTGGATAGGTAGATACGAAACAGTACAAAAGATCTGTCCCTAGGATTATCACGTATGTGATTGGCTACGGGGAGAAGGGCTCCTTGGATCTCAAAAGTGACCGCATCCCAAATCTACTTGTGGTATAAGGTTGCTCTGGAAGCCATCTTACCAATCTCACCACAAGCGGTATTTCCCTTGAATGCTTTGATGATCCATCTCCATTCTCTATCGAAGTTACTGATACATCTTTTGTATGGCCAGTACCGATGAAGAATGTCTTCGCAGAAGGACTTGAGAATGGGCAATCAACAAAGAAGTGAGGAATGTCTTTAGCCCACCCAATAGATATAGCAAGAAGTTTGAGGCACAGATGTCTCCTATGAGGCAATCTTTGTCGGGAGAGTTCCGTGAAGGCTCTCCAAAAAAAAAATAAACTATGCCAAGGAATGTATCCTTGGAAACAAACAATGTCTAACCATAGAACCCTGGGAGCATGGGTTCTGACAAGATCCCAAGCCGACAATGTAATAAAGGAGCCCGAGGTTGAGGCTGACCACACCACAAGATATTCACTTCCAGAGGGCCTTCTAGGGATGCTAGGAAGTGTTTAACAAGCTTGGGAGAGGATATCTGATGCTAAATTGCCTGGCCTCCACCAATCCTCACCCAGAATGGAGGACACTTGCCAAATGATCATTACCCGCTACAAGTCTGATTCTCTCCCCATATTTGATGAGCAGGACTCCATGGCAAGGTTGTCATGGACTCATGACAACAAGACGACCCAAGGTGTTGTAGGATCAATGGATGCCCAAGGCAACAAAGGCTCTTGACTAGGCAACCAAGGTGCCCGTCTAGGTGCCCATCTAGGCGCCCTCATTTCTAAGGCGACTATCACTTGGATGCCAAAAGTTCATTGACAACCTTGCCCCATGGGGATGCCAGTTATCAAGCAATAAAAAGGTACAAGATCCATCGTTGATCCCTATTTTGATGGAATCAATCCCGGAATCTGCGATCAATCGTCTTCTTCCATGTCAAAGAGACATCCTTGTCACAAGAAATAATCTAGATGGAATTGTTTCTAAGAACCTTCGCATGTAGCATAGTTGTCAAGGCAACAAGGCGACCCAAGGTGGTTGAGGCCATCCTAGGCTTTCCTAGTGTATTTTTTTTTTTTTTTTTCTAAAATATCAACGCTATATTAATGTTAATATATATGCAGTATGCTACATAAAGGATCAACATTTAAAGCATAACCTAATTAATAAGAGAAAACTAACAAAAAATGAATAAACTATAGGACATAAAGAAGCATATTTATAAAATAAAAAAAATAAAAAAAAGCACAAATCAATAAAATAAGAAGTTAGAACATAATAGCATACAAGTAAGAAACAAGAGTACAAGATTAAGACTATAATGTAATTTTGGACTGGTTTTTAGTACAAGGGTAAAAAACTCTTTTCATCTTTTCCGTTAGGGAACGTAACAGCGTGTGGCCTATAATGGGGGAGGATTGAATTGCAGGTAAACAAAAATCTTTAGGGAGGTACGTGAAATTTCTCATTTAATTAATGATTTACCTACACATCTACAACAAGGGGACTGCCCATGCCTTCAGGGTGCCCAAGGCGATGCCTAGGCGACCTAGGCGGTTGCCTTTTGAACATACACAAAGAGATGAGTCGCCTAGCCCATATATTACCACCTAGCCAACGCCTTGACAACTATGGCATATAGCCAATCAACCCATAAACTTTCCTTCTTGGAGCCTCTTTCCAAATCACTTCATAAGACAAGCAACACGACTTCCTTGACTCTTCTTAGACCTAGGCCTCACTCTTCCTTTGGGAGGCAAAACAAAGCGCAGCTTATGGTATCCAGGAACTTATTGTTGCTATAACCCCTCCACGAAAAGGCGCTCATCAAAGACTCAATCTCCAAGGAGAAAGATTGGGAAACCCAAAGACCCCAGCCCAATAGATGAATAAGCTCTGCATCACTAACTTAACCAGTTCCAAGCAACTGGCATAGGATAAAAACTTGGTTTCCAAAGCTAGAGCTTCTCTTTTGCTCCATTTCCTTCTGAAGGGCTTCATTGTGTAGAAGAATATATACTTGTAATTTTTTAATACTATAAATGAATTTTCGGTCTCTAGTCAAAGACCCACTATTGGATTGTAAGGTAACCCAAGACAGGTGAATTGGGTAGTGTGGAATAGTTACCCAAACTTAAATTTATTTTATCCTTTTACCCCAAAGACCTAAAGGTATGATGATACAAGCTAGCTTGGAAGACATGAGGAGAAGAGAGAGTGCACGCAGACAATTTATAGTGGTTCACCACAGTTCAATACCGTCCTATGACCACTCCCCAAGTAGCCTCTACTTGGAATCCACTAACACACGCTCCCTTCAAGATTGGAGAACATAGTTGTCAAGGAGCCAAGGCAACCCAAGGCGTTAGAGAGGTGCCTGGACGCCTAAGTGTACCTAAGACATAGCCAAGGCGTTCCCAAGGCGTTGTAAGAGTACAATTTAATAAGAGGATTTATACAAAAAGAGGTGATTAACGCATCAATTTTTATTGTTTTTTAATATATATGCATGATTCCTTGCATTATAGTGTATATATGTACTTTATACATCCAATAAAAATGCTACAAATGACATTAATTAAAAAAATAAATAAACAAATAAAACAAGGCGCAACATAATAAGGCGACCAACCGCCTAGCCCTATATGATTCGCCCGGACGCCTCGGTGTTTGATCAGTCGGCCGCCTCAACGACCGCTTAAATCAGGTGACTCGAGATAATCAGCAGCTCATGCAACAATTTAAGTATCCATTGATGACCAATGGTTTTATAACCAGTCGACCACCTAACGTCCCTTCTGGTGGATCGGTTAAGCCAATCAGGTGATCATACAAGAATGAGCAATTGGGATCAATACAACCTATGATAATATAGATAAATGCAAAATGAAACTTATCCTAGGCATGCATTCAAGCAATTACAAATATCTTCAAGTTCTTGGCTTCAATTGCTTGAATCTCCATGGATGGCTTGGCTTGACCTTCAAGTTAGGTTCCACCCATCCATGATGAACATCTCTTGAGCTAGATGAGTTATTCCCTTTGAACCTTGGGCTCAAGAACTTACTCACCAATCCTTGAAAGTTGATTATGCAAAACATTACTGGGAAGGGCACACAGATTTTTCACACACAAAAAGATTGTAAGCACCAAAACATATAAACCACTAAATTCATGGAGTGTTTACCTCAACACCCCCCCCCAAAAAAAATATATATAATAAAATAAATAAATAAATAAACACCTTAGTTGCAACTGGTGGAGTATTCTGGAATGACATTTACAATTTAGGTCCTCAGATACACTCTATTTTATTTTAATTTTTTCTTTTTGAGCTTCCTCAACAAAAGCTTTGGTATTCTTGTAAACGTTTTCTTTTGGACCTAATTTAATAATATACTTTTAGTTACTGATAAAGATTAAGAACAAAAAAATTTCATAGGTAGGGAGATATCCAAGATAGCCTTGGAGGAGAAGGAAATACTGATATGTCTGATTGGCTAAAAATGGGACTAAGTTCGAAACTTGTCTGGTGGGGAAACAAGACCACATTTCAATACAAGAAGAGCTAATGCAGGTTCCTATTTCTGCGCTCTTTGTCTCACTCGTTTGTTCCCAATTGCTGCTAGTTGTTGGTTCATGTTGGTTTCCTTTCTTTTCTTTTCTTATTTTTTTCTTTCTTTTTTCTTTTTTTTTTTTTTTTTTTTCTTTTTTGTGTGTTGGAGGGGAAGGGGAAGGGGAAGGGGACGTTCAATGGGGCTCGGGGGGTGGTCTCCTGTCATGTTGGATGTAGCACAAAGGAAGCTAAGGCTGTCCTAGTGACCTTGTTTCTAGGATCAAGGAATAGAATATGATGGTTCAATATTTCTAATCATAGATGCATACTGCAAGTGAAGGGCCTTGGCATTACTTTTATCTATTAAAATCTATTTGTTCTTTTTCATTGCAAATACATCTTCAATTGCAATGGAATCCACAAAGTGCTAATTTGACGGCAGATGATTTAGTGGGCAAAGAGTTGCACTGTGTCCAATGAGAAGGATTCGTGCAAAGAAACTATCATACCATATGTTCACTCTACCAATCAGATTACAGATATTTTCAATAAGGCTTTCCAGAATGATCAGTTTAGCTCATCCTCTCCAAGTTGACCATAATTGATAACCATGCTCCAGATTGAAAAGGGTTCGCCAGAATGATTTATTACAATTATTTCAGGGAAAATCTTGTTATAACCAAAGTTGGTGAAAAATAAGTAATAACCTTACTTTTTTGCCCTTCTAGAATAACACACTTCCTTTTTGAACGAGGGTATAATCTGGTCATTTCACATCTATATTTGAAAAACATGCATTACAATGAAACACTAAAAATGACATAATAATTTTCTCTTTTAAATTATTTTAAAAAAAAACCTCTTTTACCCTCGACTTAAAGTAACCTTTGGGAATAAAACAAGGAGCAATAAGAAGGTTACAACTTCCTACGTTCACCTCTTTGGTTACAATAAGTAGCACTCTTTATTTTATATTCATTCTGTCTCACACCAAACCAGTTCCAGCAACTCCACACCAGCATAGCATAGGAGTTGAGTGCAGCAATTAGATTAAGGTCGCAATTCATTGCATTGATATTTAGAGATAGTAGCATCAAAAGTAGCTTAGCCTTTCATCATAGAGGAGTAAGGTTAGTCCAACTAGATTATTTTGATATTTAAGTTCCCTCACTATGACATCTAGCCCTCTCCCTCGCTAAGACCAACCTTTTCTGCCATGGCCACCAAGCCTCTAGCCATGGCCCCCCTCCCTTGGCTTCAACTGTGGCCCCACTGTCTGCAGTGGCATGGTCGCTAGTTCACATGCCATTGACACTCTTCTGTCCCTTTGCCCAGAGGGAGGCGATACCCTATCCAGCCTACTCTTGCCCCCTTTCCCTCGCTGTCTATCCTGAAATCTTCCTCTAGAGATAACCGAAACCCCCATCCCTTCGTGAATCGACAAGGCCTTGAAAAACCCTATTCGAGTCCAATCCCTTGAGCCAAGGAAAGGGGTTCTCCCTCTGCGAAACCTGTCCTACTTTAGTTAGCCAATTTATTAGATGCCAGACTCCATTTGATCTGGTGAAAAGTTCTCTCTTCAAACAATGGAAGCCCAAGGGTGATTGAATACATACCTACTAGCATGGTTTTAAGTATCATATCAATAAGGGGAGTATCGGTCGATATGCATCAATATCGATAGTAGTCAATATGATACATGTGGATACATCTCTTAATTTTAAAACCCAAAAGTGTATCGAAGTGTATAGAGCGTTTGAACCGATACGGCTCGATACACCTCGATATATATATCGATTTTTTTTCCTCAAAAATGAATCTTATCATTTTGTATCTTTTATATGATGATTGTAGTGTGTCGATCTACCAACTAGGTACATTCTCTTTGATTTTTGGTTTTTATTTTTATTTTCTGGAAAAAAATTATTTTTATGTAAATGTGCTCCAAAATGTATGCTAATTTTCTGATTTCCATTCAAGTATGCAAGCTATGTGTGTTGCATATATCAAACTATGATTTTAATTTTCTGTTATTTATATTTATATTTTACAGTTTTAAAAAAATCCAAAAATTATTTTTTTATTATTTATTATATGTTCAAATTTCTGATTTCCCTGCATAATGCAAACTAAGACTGTTGCATACTTGAAACCATGATTTTAATTTTCTGATATTTATTTATATATTTTACATTTTTTTTTAAAATTCAAAAATTGTTGTTATGGACATCTTCCTGATTCTTTTTCCAGCATTGGGAGTATACACCATTTGGAAGTTTTTTTTTTTTTTTTTGGTTGTGTGTGGGGGGGGGGGACCGATGCCCCAGCAATGAGAATATCGATGCCAAATGAATATACATGGTTCTATCAATATGGAATGGGGTGGTTATTGCACATATGTAAAAAAATATTTACCAAATCTTATTGGTTGCACCCCTTCCGAAGGCCTATAACTCTGAGTTTGAACCAGCCCGTAACTCAACATGGTATGAGACAAAATAATATGAATGTATGGAACAATTTTCTTCTATATGTTGCTAATTATAGTATTTTTATGCTTTAAAATTGTGTTATGCATGTTCCTTAATCATCTTCGTGCGTATCTTGCTCCATATCCATACGTAATCCACCACATCAACCATAGTTGTCAAGGCGTCGCCTAGGCGCCCAGGCTGCCTTGGGTCGCCTTGGAAAATTGGGCGCCTCGGTCGCCTAGGCGGTCGCCTTGGTCGCCTAGCGGACACCTTGGTCGCCTAGGCACCCAGTCAGGCCTCCATCGCCTTGGTTCGCCTTGACAACTATGACATCAACGATACGATACGATACATCTCTTAAAAATGTCTGATTGATATGCTACCAATACACGATACTTTAATCCTTGCCTACTAGATAATGGTGTATTCATCTTCTGGTTTGCTAAGGAATATAACAATTTGAGAGCTCTAGAGCGGGACTTTGGCACATTGCAAGAAAACCTATTATACTCTGTCAGTGGGACAAAGTCATCTCCCTTGATAAGCCGGATCTATGATCCCTCCCACTCTGGTCTTCTAATATACCAAAGCCTATGTTGAGATTTTGGCTTCTAATCCTCTCCGTGACTCTTTTACCATTGTCGACAATGAAGGCAAGTCTTGGAACCAATTCATCCACTATGAGTGGAAACCCCCCTGTTCTGCTTGTGGTGTCATTGACTATATGGTGGCTCTTGTGAATCTCGAAACCTGCTCTGGGAAACAGATGAGAGCTACTACTTCCTATTCTGGTCGCCATGGTGTCACGGCCACAGGTGTCAACCGCCGACGACGGAGAGAAGATGGTACCACCACCGCAGTGGGTCTCATTGATTAGAGATGAGTCAGATGCTAAGTCAAACCTACCTGCCCCTTTGGATGCCATTGGAGTCATTGGCACTACTACATACAATCGATTCAATCTGCTGGACAATATGTTGGATGATGATTCATTGCCCCTCCTAACTGATGAAAGGGACGCTCAAGCCCCAATGCGTTGGATTGCCCTATTGGTGCAAAGCCTGAACGTCTAATGCCCTGCCTGATCCATGCTTCATGCGGACCAACAACATTGTCCCATCCATTGCCCCCCACTCTGCCATCCGTCCTTTGAGCCTGCCAGCAACCTCGCCTCTTACAGGTCAGATTTCCCCTTCTATGCTTTCGCACCCTGCAGCCATTCTTTCCCCTGCTTTGCTTTCCACTTATGCTTCAATTCCTGCAATGTCCTCGGGAACCTTTCTGCCCCACAAGTCCACAAACTCAAACGAGAACCAGCCCCTTTTTAGCCAAACCAGCTCTCCTCCCAAACCGGTTGAACCAGAAGTGGTCCCTAGATTGTATCTTCACCTAGCTTCCCACTAGACTTGGAGCATCCACCCTCCGATCCTCCTCTCTTTGGGCCTTTCCCATCCACGCTCAAGAAGGTGGTGTACAAATCAGTCCGCCTTCATCAAAAGGAGGAACATTCTTGACAACTTTCGTCTTTGCTTTGAGTTGGTTAAGGGATTTGACAGGAAAGGAAATCCCATCCTCCAGCAGCACTCTTAAAGATTGATATCCATAAAACTTACGATTTTGTTAGATGGGAATTCCTTACGGAAGTTTTGGCCAAGATGCATTTCCCATCCGGCTTCATCAATTGGGTCCTTTGATGCATCTCCACAATTTGCATTTCTAACTTGGTTAATGGCAGTCTTGTGAGTGTTTTCAGTAGTAGAAGAGGGATCAGACAAAGCCATCCTATGTCCCCCTACCTTTTCACTCTTCTCTTGGAGGTTTTATCTAAAGAGCTTCAAGAGAAGGCTGCCTCCAAAGAGACTGACTACTTTCCCAAATGCAAGAGTATCGAGCTAACCCATCTCGCCTTTGCTGACAACATCATGATCTTTTGTAAGGTCAATGCCAAATCTATAGGTTCAATATCTCACTCCCTTGAGTTTTTGGTGACATGTCCAGCCTTCTTGCCAATAGCAACAAGTCTGCCATCTACATCTCCGAGGTTGATATAGTTCCACTCAATTTGACAGCTGAAATTGAGTGGAACCAGTTGAAATTGACAAATATTTCTGTTTCCATAGGGTTGGAAATTACCACACCCTTCAAAATTTTAAAACATTGGTCTTCTGTCACTTATGTAACACAGATTACCTAAAAGGAAATTGCTCTGCACCTAAAAACTCAATGTAGTGTGAATAGCCATTATGGATACAGGAAAGGGACAGCCATCTCTTACTTTTCAAAGGCCAACAACCTTTTCCACGCCATCCACTGTTGCTCTTCCTGCAAGAGCACACAAAAGATTACATTTTTCACGGACAAAAACAAATATATATATATATATATATATATATATATATATATATATATATATATATATATATATATATATATATATATAACATAAAAAGTAGCTTCAAGGTTCAGCACCCATCAATTAAAACCACATGGATGACCAAGTAAAGCCAATGAATGAAATATTGAACTAAGTATGGAAATCTCAGAAAGGATACAATGGAGTCCACCAATGATAGAACTGTTAGAATAACTAACTACAAATGTTTTATCCTATAACAGGGAACGGATGCAAAACAAACCTGTAAATCATTAAAAAGTGTGTAGCCGCCTTAGAAAGATTTTATCATGTTATGATGAGAAAATAAACAACACAATATCTCAGAAAGATGCAGCATTAAGATAAAATGGAGAATGGAGCTAGATCCAAGATGCGGTGCAGTCCTAACATCTTCTTCTGGTGTTAAGACTGCTGCTGGACAATGAACCTCGAGCTAGATTAGCATTATTAGGAAAGCTCCGTGGGTACTAAACAGGAAAGGGACATCTCAAGGTTTTTGGAAGGGTGAGGGATCATGGATAAGATCTAGTAACTGGTTTTCCACAAATAGAGGTTTGTTTGCTCCATCACCCACAGGATGAGATGGATGAGATCCAGTAAAAAGGTTTTCAATAAATGGAAAAGCTTAGCTCCATCGCCCACAGCTGGCTTACCAGTGAATCATCCTGGCAGTTCCTCAGCATCAACCAGAGATCAATGCATGCTGAGGTTTCAATTTTGGTGGCAAAGGATCTTTGTGCTCCTCGGGGCAAGGTTTAAAGTATCGGTATCAGGTATCGTATCTGAGAGACACAAGATACGCTAAAGATGCAAGGAGTCGGTAAATGAATGAAATGCTTAGGATATATGCAAAATATAGTTTTGAAGCATAAAATACCATATTATGCAATATTTTGAGTTGTTTTTACTTTTTACCATATCTCATGATGCATAACAGGGAGAAAAAAAGAGAGAAAAAAAAGAGATCTACGAGTTTGCCTCTTTTCGACCAAAAATGTTTTAATCAATGAATTGAGCAATGTAAATCCCCAAACCTTGTTGAAATGATAAAGATTAAACTCATTTTTTATGTTAGATGATTTACCCTAAATCAAATCAAAGAGAAAAACAAGTTTCGAAGGCCTTTGGTCATAGTTGTCAGGGCACCAAGGCAAACCAAGGCATTGGAGGCCTGACGGACGGCCAAGGCAACCAAGGCGCCTACCTCAGCAACAAAGGTGGCCTATTTCCAAGGCGCCACCAAGCCGCCTGGACGCTTAGGCGACGCCTTGACAACTGTGCCTTTGGTTGCTATTGGCTTCTTATCCCACAAATGGTTTCTGTTTTGCAGGTTTAAAGGAGGTGTATCGAGTGTATCTTACCTATATTGGTCTTGTATCAGATCATATCGAGCTGTATTGGTCCCGTATCAGGCAGTATCGACCGGTATCAATCGACACAAGGAAGATACAATTTTTTAAAATATTGTATCGATACCTTCCAATACCACTATGTGTTGGTTAGTATCAACCATGTCAACAGAAACTTAAAACCTTGTCATTCCTCAGACAACAATCAAATCATGCCACTGTGACAGGAGACTTCCCCTTCTTAGGGGTGATCAATGAAGAGGGTGGGGATCGTAATCATCCATGAGATGCAACAGCTTATCATCACCTGTATATGCTTCTGCCCCTTGCAAGTTTGCAACCATCCTGTTTCAAATGTAGTTTCTAAGAAAAAGAAGAAAGTTATGCACATCTTCTATCAAAGTCTCAGGCTAGCTTCTGGTCCCTGTAAGGATGAAATCCCCCAGGATGGTGGAGGTGTCCACTTCAGCAGACATTATACAAGATGCAAATATCAATGGGGAATTAGTGATTGAAGGGGTACATACCCAAAAAAATCCAATTTTGAGGACAAGATTTGGAGGACTTTCAAGAGAAAAAGTACCTTTTCAAATAATCAGTGGTGGGGGCTCTTGAAGTGAGCAAGCAGCTTGCACTTGCTGCTCCAGGAGTGTTGGCACAATGTGCTAACTTTTTTCAGGAAAATGGAGATCCTAGACTGGTACAGTGTTGAAGGCAATGTTGATTTAAATGATAGGAGAAGGGTGACCAAAAATTATGAAGTTGTTTTTTAAGGCAAGGAGAGAAAATCGCACTCATAATAAATTATATCTGATATTGATTGTGGAAGGGAAAAAAATGAGAAGATATTGCACTCAGGTGATGGAAATCCTTCCTTTGTTTCTTTCTTCTTCCTGTACTCGCATTAACTTTTTGCTTTTGCTTTTGGCATTATATCTTGGTTTTCGGGGTTGCTGTAGCTAGGGGTTTTTTTTCTTTTTTCTTTTTCTTTTTTTTTTGGGGGGGGGGGGGGAGGTCGGGGGGTCGTTGTGTCCTAGGATACCCATTGCAACCATAGTTGTCAAGACGTTGCCTAGGCAGCCTTGGAAAATCAAGCGCCCTGTCAGGCCTCCAACGCCTTGGTTCGCCTTGGCGCCTTGACAACTATGATTGCAACAATAGGTCGGTTCAATAATACACTAATACTTGGTTATGGCTGATGAGGACAACACAGTGGCTGATCCAACCTTTCAAGTGTATCAGCGGAGGCAGCATAGGTCTCAGCCTACCTCCCCTATGCTATGGTTCGATGATTGAGCTTCGAGGAACTAGGAGCAGCAGCAGCAGATCAGCAGCTTTCATTTTATTTATTTTTCTGTTTTCTGTTATTTCAGTTATTATAGTTATTACAGTTATTTCTGTTATTTCAGTTATGTAGTTTTTTCCCCATGTGTTGTTTAAAAAGCAACCCTATGTAACACCCCACATTCCTCCTTTACGTGGTTCAGTCCCCCCCCCCTCTCCTCTTTCAGTTTCTTTTTTTTTTTTTTTTTTAATTTTTAGTAATTGCCTAGGCATTTCCAAAACCCACCCCAACCCTCCCCATGACTTCAGCTGTGTAAACCTTTAAAAGGCTTTTTAATTTTGGTTGTAAAATTGAAGCAATATGAATGAAGATGAATGAATGGAATTTTCTCTCTACTGTAAGTGACTCTTCTCCCCCCTCTCCCTCTCAAGATCTCCTCTTTCCGCTCCTCTGTGCTATTTCTGATTTCCCTACCCCCACCCCCCTCTTTTCTTCTATTTCTTATTTCTGAAATTCTGAAACATCCCTACAGTACACGAAAATAGTAGTTTCATTTCCTGCTTATTCTGAGTATGTATTATGCTGCTCACTGTTAATCCTTCCTTCAATGCAATACTTAAATTTTCTATTTCTGTATTTCGGTATTAATTAGCCAGCAATCAGTCCTTCTTTTTCTGTTAGTAATTTTTCCTGCAATTTCTGTCATTTTGCAATTTCAAGACCTGTTATTCTTTGTATTATTTTCCTATAACAGTATGTGTTTTTGTACATGTGTTGTGCTATTCTTCTGTTCTTGTTTACAGCCCTTACCTACTGTTTAGAACCATGTGTTGGTGTCTATGTTTCAGCATCGATTCTGCTAAGTAACTTAGTTATTAATATTGGAGTGTCGTTGTATTTACATGCAAATGGTTATCCTAAGCACTGAACATGGCTGTCATTATTTTAAGGGTATTGAAATGTTCCACACAACAACTTGATCACAGCTGCCTTATTATTTCTGAATACTATGTCATCCTATTTGAACATTGTTGAATTGGTAAACTATTGCTAGGTATATACCGTTCATTGATTAATAAAATTCAGCTCTAAACACTCTAATTGCAGGACATGAATGCTGCTGCCATATATCCTAACTAGCTAAACATTAGGTAACATAGCTAGCTGTAAGTGGAGGAGACCTAGACCCTAGGTTGTCCTACATCAATGGCCTTCTGTTTTAAGTGCTTTAATACAGGGCCAAAATTTTAGATCGATAGGGGATACACGAATTTTGTCTTTTATTTAAGATTCTAGTGGATGGGGGGCTCTCTTCTAGATATATCTTGGGGATTAAATAGTATTAGTCTAGTAGTTTATTATTGTTAGGTTGCTTATATAGTTTATCAGTGTCATTATTAGGTTTAGGAATTAGAAGTTTTAAGTAAGACTGATGAGGACATCGACAGTAATCTATTAGTTTAAGTTTTATTTTATTTTATTTTATTCTGTTAGAGTTGTGGGCCCCCCTTTAGACGTGGGTGATCAGATTTTTTATTCATTTTATTTGTTTCTGTTATTGAGTGCCCCCCACCCCCCACCCCAAACCCCCCCCCCCTCCAAAAATCCCCCCTTTAGATGTGGGATTGTTTAGTTAGTCTTTGAGTTGCTTTAGTACTCTATTTTCTAATTAGTTTTTAGAGTCTATGTTAGGATTAGGATTGTAAGCCATATAAGGCTAATTTTCAACCAATGAAATTAGATGATGATTATTGATTAGAAAAACAGCAGATTGCCCTCGTGTTCTCTCTCTCGTCTCTCTCTCTCTTATCTCCTGCAGGTACACAACCCCTCCTTCTCACACTCTCGGCTTCTCTCTCTCTCCTTGGACAGGAACGAATCCCTCCCCCCTTTTCTGAATCTGTGTCGACAGATTCATCCCCCTTCCTTTTCACTCTTATCTCCCCCTCCCCTCTCTTTCTTGTTACAGAAATCCCCCCCCCCACCCCTTTTGTACTGCTCTCGGCAGTAGGCTTTTTTCCCCTTTTCTTTTTCTGTTTTCACTACTGGTTATGCGAAATAGAACCAACACCACCCCCCCTGCTGTAACACTGGCAGCACCCAACCCCCTAGTTCTTTTATTGTTTTCATTATATTCACCCCTTCTGTTAACCATTATCATAGTACAACCTATGAGTTCTTTTGCTTTCTCTAGTACAGTAAGTTTAATTGCAATTCTATTCTACATAAATTCTGCCATCGTGACTGCCATTGTTAGTACTTTAACACGGTCAGCCACTTTGAAAGCGTCATTGCAATTAATCCTTCACTATTAGCTTTGTTTATGGTTAAAATGCAACTCTTTAACATTGATAATTTACTGTTTTGCATGTCTAAAGGTTTATTTAGTTGTTAGGCATTTAATCTTGTTAGTTTAGGAGTTTTGACATCTCTTGCACAATATTACTTCTTAACCTACTGTTTAAAATGATCATAACATGAAGCCTAATTATCTTTTGTTTAGTCGAACATGTTACTTGGCTTCATATCATTCCTTACATAGGGTTATTTTGGTACTCATCTCTTAATGCATATCATATGTGTTGCAGCC
The DNA here is from genome assembly GCA_028583415.1 of Protea cynaroides. Lineage (NCBI taxonomy): Eukaryota > Viridiplantae > Streptophyta > Magnoliopsida > Proteales > Proteaceae > Protea > Protea cynaroides. The sequence continues at coordinate 76,283,582 of CM053271.1, forward strand.
CAAATCAGTCCCTATCCATAGATACCTTATTTTGTAATTATTTGTGTTATTTCCTCTTAGATTAGGTTAAGTTAGAGACCCTAGGTTAGCCTACATCAAAGACTCTTATTTTTCTGGTTCTAGAGAAGAAATGTAATCCTCATCGATAGTTCAGTTTCTTTACTCTTCTCTCTCTCTCTCTGATGCAGTTGCATGAGATTATCCCGTATGAAGGCCTACATGTAATCTTAAAGGCCCACGTGAACAACTGTTTAGCGAAGTTGGCTGGTGTCCTGCCAATTGAGTGTAGGCACAAAGGAGGTCATGGGTTCGACTCTCCTACCTCACATTCTGCCTAAAGGCATCCTCCATCCTTTGCAACTCTAAATAGCTGTAGTCAAAGTCCCATTGGACAGATAAGAGAGGTGGGACCAAAAAAAATATATTAAAGGCCCACAAGGGCAGGTGGCAGTTCAATGGGATGAAAACAAGCTTTAGGTAGTTATATTATAGTTCAATGGGCTGAAAACAAGCTTTAGGTGGTTATATTATAGGTTGAGCCTTTTATTTTTGTGATTTTCATTGTAACAGGCCAAATTTAAGCCCATAAAATGGGGCTAAAGTTAGTACACGAGATTAAGTGTTTGAGTTAGATTAGAAAGCTTATTATTAAGTATAAAGTTCTGTTTTGGGTCTATTAAGTCAAGTCAACGGCAGCTATTAAGTCAAGTCAACGGCAGCTATTAAGTCAAGTCAACGGCAAAGAGTGATTAGAAATCCTTTGATGAGTCTTATTACAAATTTCAAAAGGCTAAATATATATATATACACACAGTATACCTCTCCCCATCAGTTAGAGGTAATTTGAATTTTGAGAGGGTGAACTGTGAAGGCTCTTCTTCAAGCATACTGCCTCTTCTTCTTTCTCTTTCTTCTAGTTTTCCTCATCTTTCTTCTCCAGTGTGATCTTTCCCTTTACTCTTTCTTCTACTTTTCTTCTTATTCCTTCTTATTTTTATTTTTTACATCTTCTAATCTGCGGTTCCCCTATTTTCTTCCAAGTTCCAGTAGTTTTCTTCTGCAACATCTCTTCAGATATTGCTCTGTTTTACTTCAAATTTCACATACTAGTTTCTCATTTCATTTGATTCTGTTCCGTAAAGTTATTGTTCAGGCTGGTAAGTCTTTAACAAGTTACAGTAGAATTTTTCCAGACACTATTTAACGTCTAGCTTTCCTCTCATATTTCTGAAATTTCATAAGTATTTACTCATAAATACAGCCTCTGGGTAGTGTTTGATAAATATTCCCCCCAAAAAAACAAAAAAAAAAAAAAGGTTTTTCCTTCTAAATGGATTAATTTCTGAATTTCGTCCAGTTTCTTGATATTCCTTCAAAATTTCAATTTGGATCCTGGTTTAGAATGTGGTCCAGCCTTTGCCCACACCATTGTTTTTCCTCACAAGTTTCAAGCCACAGATGCAACATCAAAGCTTCATATTCTCAATTTTGTTCGAATTGAAGGCAAGCAGCTGCAAGCACCTGTCAAAGTATTCTTATTCCTACTCTACTTCAAAACTCGATTTTATTTTTTCTTTTAACCAGTGGGAATAATGCAGTCACAGTGCAACAATAGGACCTGTTTTAGTCGTACTTGGTTGTGGGCTTTTGTAGTGTTTAAATTTATAATAAGTCCTAAGTCCACAGGGAGATACACGAATTAGTTTTAATTTTGTATTCTAGTGTGTAGGTGCCTCTTCTAGATAATATATCTTTTGGTAGTCTTATGGGTTTAGTAGTTTGTCTAGTAGTTTATTCTTGTTAGGTTGCTTATGTAGTTAATCGATGTCGTTATAGGTTTAGGAATTAGAAGTCAAAGCAAAATTATTATTTTCTAGTTCTATAAAAGATTTATAACACCCCTACTTTCTCCACATCACAGGCCGCTGAAATCACATAACCAGCTTGCCTCAAGCCTAGTTTATCAAAACAGTATTCCAGATCTGGGCCTGTGGAGCAGCCAATCAGATCTCAGATTCCTAAACTGAGATAGTGAGAATGTGAGATCTAGGATTGGCTGACTGCATCATACTCTAAAGGCTTTCTTTACTGAGCTTTATTGTCACCTGATTGTATGCTTCCTTCTAATCTCTCTTTCTAATAGATTTGATTTGGTACTGTTGAAAAAAAAAAAAAGTGCAGTGCTGTACTGTACTGCTGTTGAGGGGGCAAGGTCCACAAAAGGTGCAGCCCTCTCGATGCGCCTGAGGAGGTTAACGTCAACTCAAATCAATCCAAAATTTTATGTTTTCTCGTCTTCTCTATTTTCTCTATTTTCTCTTTTCTCCAAGATTAAGTAAACAAATAAATTATGTTACTGAATGCATCTCTACTTTCTATTTCTTCTTTTTTTCCCTTTTCACATTAAATAAAAAAAACTACTTTTCTCTTCCCAAAATTGTTTTCCCAATTCACAAAATACATTATGTTGAATATTAAAAAAGGAACACATTTAGTTCTTATCTTCTTATAAATCAGCCATTTAAAAAAGGTATGCTGGAAGAGAACCCGATGAAGTTAGATAAGGCTTTGTAGATTTGAGCAATGGTGAGTTAAAAATAAAGATAGACAAGCCAACGAAGCTTGTGTCTCGGGAAACTGGGGTGCCTTCTTCAATATTTTTGCATTTTGAGACACATAAATAATCACAGAGCATAATTCCAGTTCAAAGTTCCAAATTCGACAAATAGTAACTTGAAAGCACACTTAAGAACCTGCCTTGTAGGAGCCAGTCGGGGGGACAGCCAGCATATTCCAATCTATCTCATCAATGTATTTTTTTCTCTCTCTATAGACAGCCTTAGCACTGTTATACTTTGGTTGATATTCAGACAACAGCCCTTTAGCCTGCAAGAATGTCATCATCAGATGATGCCCACACACATGGAATTCCATTCACTTTCTAGGTAATAAACAGAGCAAGTTTGGTCCATACATGGTACTCATGCTTTAACATATAAATAAATAAAGCCAAAAGAACATTCAAATATAAGAAATTTATATTTCCTTTATTTCTTTTAAGAAGCAAGCATTTACTCTAGAAAAATTTACTTTCCATTTTCCACAATAACCATAGTTGCATAAAGATTAAAATTTACGAATTATGAAACAGATTTAAGTTTCTTTGAAACTTGAATCACTTTAGAGCTATCACAGCATTTCAAAATTCAGAACAAAACTCTTACCAGAGCACGACTAACAGAATTTTCAAAATTTTCATAATCCTTCCAGAGCTGTTCCACATGGTGGGTAGGAGTAACAATAGCTTTTTGGTATGCCTTCCGTACTGCAGTCATTCGTTGTGACTCTTCCTGGCCTGTCATAGCCTGCACAAGGAACCCATAAGAGACCTAAAAAAAGGAATGGTAAAAAGATCCCCACAATGCCACTGGAGATCTTTCTCACAACCTCTCTCTTCCTGGCAGTTTCTCTCTCCTCCCCTAGACCTTTTGGGCCCCCATTGAAGATACCGCTTTGGCGATTCCAACATACCTATTTGTGCATTGTGGCAGATTTCCCCCCACCCCCACAGTGTCATTGTGGGGAAGACATGAGAAGAAAACTAAATGAAATAAGAGGTGGAAAGATCACCACCAATAAGATATTGATGGTTTACATCCCTATGATCCTAAAATCGATAAGTAAATCAGATAAAGATAAAGTTCAACAAACCGGCAATGAATTCAAAAAGGTGATGTACTCCATCCATACAGGCCCAGATGCAATGTCAGTACCTGGCACAGGTCAGGAGACTAAGCATGGTTCTATAATATAATTTTAAACAGAAACTCCTTAGATAAACATACTCTATTGAAAAAAAGGAACGGATCCCACTAAAGGGAAAAGCTACATCAGATTAACCCTGATCATTCAGACCACTGCCCCACAATAAATAGGAAGGCATATGTATCGAAGTGTATTGACCATATGCCGTAATGGTCGATACAACTAGATACGGCATTTGTATCGAAGTATATTAACCCCTAATGGTTGATACTACCAGATACGGTTTGATACAGGTCGATACACAACCACTATATCTAGACAGACTGCAAACATTGCCATGCTCTGTTTCAGGCACACATTTTCGGCAGAGACGAATTTCTTAGATCTCAGCCGATTCTCCTTGGATCAGCCTAAGACTTTGTGAATTGGATCTTTACCCTAGGATGAGTGGGATGAGTGATGACCTAGGGTGTCAAATTTTAAGTAGAAAGACTACATAAGCTAGGAAATTTAAATTGAGTTTCAGACCTGAGTTTGCTACTACCGCCAGGTTGTGATTCTACGAATTATTATTAAGCTGTTGGTTGCTTTGGTTCTACCTATTGATGCCAAGAGGACCAAGAGTAGAGAAGCTATTCCTAAATTTTGAAGTTTATCAGTTAGGCATCAAGTGTACTGGACTGAATCGAAGGAGGTTAGGTTGGGTTTCTGGTTAGAGTTCTACGAAATGGTTATTTTGTGGTCAATCTAAGACGGATCTATTACTTGTGTGAATTCGAGAAATATTTGAAAATTCTTGAACTTTTCATCCATAATAAAAGTAAGAAATAGTATAATTAGGGTAAATTTTTGGGTATTTTGTTTCTCAAGTGATATATAATTTTTAATAAACATGTCAACGGATAAGATATTCTTGATGGATTTGTGAGAGTTTAACTGTTCCTAATCCTTTGAGTTTTGCGTATTGTTTGAAAACTGAAAAAACGCATGCTGCTAATGATTATAGCAAGTAAAATAATCTATTAAGATGTATATCAACTAATGGAGCACCAAAAACTAACATCTAGGTAAGCAAATTTGGAACCTACCAACATAATTTAGCATAAAATCAAAAGCTTTCCTAGTCTCTTCCTGACCCTCGGCACCCTTCTTTTCATTCACTTTTCTGATGAAACGAATGTAGCACCGCCTGTAAATCCAATATGAACACAACAGTTAGATTGCATAAAGCATTAAGACTTTTAAGACAAATGGATGTAATGCTGATAGTTCTTTGCATTATCAAACAAGCAAAGATTTTTCTAATTAGTCATCGTTAAAGACAAAGGCAGGTAAAAAAAGGATTAAGAGGAATTATTTAAATCCTTGAATCCTTGAATTTGCTAATCTTTCACTGGCTAAAACTCTAACAAAATCAATGGTTTGCTCACAATTGGGAGATTTTTTTTTTTTTTTTTTTTTTTTTGGGGGGGGGAACAAGTTTAAAAGATTGGTATACAATTGGGAGGTTTGAGGCAAACAAAAGATTTTCTCCGACAGCAGGTCGGTCCTAACCTTTGGAATTGTTTGCGCAAAGTGGCCACTCTCAAGATTCGAATCGAGTATTTGCCCTAGCAGCGCGTGTAAGACCCGCATCCAAAAATCCCGGACTAATTTGGATTTTCTCCGACAGCAGGTCTTATCACTGTAAACACCATGGACTCTGACCCAGCTTAGCTCAGTGTGGTCTCCTCGAACTACTAACATTGTAAGTACACCCTACCATAGAGTGTGAGTATTGGTTATAGTGTGTACATGTCCCACACATGAGGGTCTTGAAGTCCATGAAGGGTGGAAGAACAAAGGGGGAAAGTGCAGGAAAAATCCTCCAATTTACACCGACCGGATGCTGCATCAGCTAGTGGCATGCAAGAATCCTCCTTATGTTGCTGTGAGGTCCACCTCTGTCTTGTACGGAATTCATGTACACTATTTTTTAGCCTAGTGGACTAGCACTTAAATTAATTTACTTGGGCCCAATAACAAGGGTTGGCCCATTAGCCTAGTGGTTCAATTCAGTTAGATAATTGTGGGCCTAGTGGAGGTCTCATGGTCAAATCTCCATAAACACAAAAGAGAAGACTTAAATTATATATTTGGTGTTTTTTAATTTAGCCACTTCGCAGTAGCTTGACATGTGGCAGAACTTAAGCGGCAAAATTGCAATCTTAGAGATTTGGTTGAACCAAGAAAGAGGGGAAGCAAATAGGAAGGAAATCTAGGAGAGTTGGAAAAAGGGAATATGAAGAGACATAGGAATCCCTCTCCAATTCGGAGAAGCTTGCCATGTGGCAATTGGATTGATAGAAGGATGGGAAAGTCATTTAGATGGAAGTTGGAGATCTCCCTCTAGCCCGTAGAAGATTGTCAAGTGGCAATTGGGTGGGAACCCCAGGCCCAAGTTACCAAACTAGAGAGGACTCCTTCCTCTTTGGGTTCCTTACTTCCCATTAGATCTCTATCATATAAAAAAACTCCATAATTCTAAGAGAAGAGAGAAAAGGAGGACACAGAGACCCAAATTCATCTGGAGAGAGGTCAGAATACCATCATAGAATGAGCTTTTGGAAGAGAACCACCATTAGAAGACCTCCCATACCATAAAGAATCTTTGGAAAGCTTGAGTTTTGATCCTAAGATAAGGTTTTAATCACTCTTTTATTTTTAGTTATGGAATCTAATAATCTAAGGAGAACATCTCCATCAGTTCAGGTCTCAGACCTCAAGAATCCATTACTGGCCAGACAAGGTGAGAGAAAAAAATTTGATGATTTATGTGTCTAGATCTAGAAGGGGAGGGAGAGAATGGAGGACACCTTAAAAACATTGACTTGTGATCTTAGTAATACCCAGAGGCCCTTAAACGAATGTTGTGAAGTTTCCCACAAAGTAGGGAAGATCATTGGAGCAAGGGGGAAGAGATCCCATCGAGAGTTCGGCAGGAAAATCCTCTCCCAGGACTGAGAAAAACTCATCGGATGCTCCCACAGTCCCACTGGTCGCAAAACCCGTGTCCAGTGGCATCATCTAATAGTCAACAGAATGGCCTGACAGGGCCTACTCAATTATCCTACCAAATGATCTATCAACCAGCAGCATCAACCGGTGGCTTCCAGAATGTCGTGTCATGGTTTTTCAAAAGCCACCGGATACACCCATTGGCTGCTCCTTCAGCCGGCAATCTGCATCCGATAGAGAGTATTTATTCAGTATGACTTCGACTCTTTAAGAGACATTGAGATATTATACAATTTCTTTTAATTACCCAAAATACGTGTTTAGGTAAACTTATTGGGAAATTTCACAAGGAAACTGGTGGCAAAGGGGTTAAGACATCTCAAATTAAGAAGCCCTCTTTGCTATAGGATCTTAATTCAATCCAACACAAAAATCTGCAGAGAAAAGTAATAGAAAAAAATTCTTATCTGGAAATCCGACCGTCAGAAATTGATGAACTTGGGTTGAATGGCCTTTATGATAGTTATGAACACCTCTCCAAAGTTAAAGACGATCGGAACAAAACTGAAGAAGATATGAGGCCCCAAAGCTAGCTGGACCTGGTAGCGCCTGGTTCTGGACAGTGTTCTGGAACTTTTGTGATCTGGTTTCAATTCAGCCACAGAACTTGAAGGAGCTTGTAGGAACAATGTTGCCAGCCAAGGTATAGTAGACCTAGATCCAAGGAAGAACAGAAATTGCAAGGAAAGAGAAAAGAACAAGAGGTTGAGTCTCACAACTAGGTGAGGCTCAACCAGAAATTAATTGATTCTCAATTTTTCTAGAAAAGATCTATTGCCGCCAGTTACTTCTATTCATATTTATAGATTAAAACTTTACAGTTAAGATAGGAAAGAACTAAATCTAGTAAAACCAGCCTTCCTTTATAATTTAGGAAGGCTCTAAAACAATAAAATAGGAAAGTCCTAAATCTGAAAATAGGAAAGTAAATACTTGGTCTCCAGGTAATTGAAACCTACTAACAATCTATCCTAAATATTAGGAAACTAACTAAACAATGAAATTAGGAAACTAACTTTAGGAAAGAAATAACAAAAGAGTGAACAAATATTTCAAAAAAAATCTGTTGGTACTGTTCACGTGAATATTGTTGACCATGTGGGCTGGTTGCTTTCTTGGACTGCATCAACTCCCCCCCACTTAAAATAAACTCGTCCACGAGTTCGATAATGATGAAGAATGATTTCAGTGGGTTCGGTAGACAACGTCTTCTGATTTTGAAATTTTTTCTGTGCTTGCAATGTTGGAAGAAAATCTATCACTTTGGGTCCACTTTCTTCAAGATATTTAGATGGTATCACAAAGTCAATATACTCAACATCTTGAGGAAAGTCAAGTAGAATCGTGGTATTCATGGGGACTATCTTGTTCAATTCTTCATCTTCCGCAATTGTCTCCATAACACCGTGGTCTTCATCAGAACTGTGGTCATCTTTGTCAATCCCTGGAGCTTTAGCAAAGGCATCAAAATTATCCACATCTACTTTTGAGGCAATCAAAACCATATCCACATCTACTTTTGGGGCAATCAAAACCATGCTGCTGATTATATGGATTCCATATGAATCATCACCATCATCCGTGACAACCGTATTAGGAACAGGAGTGCCATCACTTTGCGATTCACATACCTGTGTATCTGGATTGGCTTCGATTGCAGCCATGGAATAAAATCTCGGCGAGATCTCGAATCTTGCCGATCTCGCCCTTCTCGACAGTAGCCGAGACGAAAACAGGGTCGATAACCCTTTTCGTCTCGGCAGATGCATAATCTCGCCGAGATCTCGGTAAATCTCGCAATTTCTCGGCGAGATCTCGGTAAATCTAGCCGAGAAATTGCTTTTTGTTTTTTTTTTCCTCTTTATAAAAGAGAAAACTCACTGTTCTCGATCGAGAACTCGACCGAGAACTGCTGTTTCCTCTTTTTTATTAGTTTTTGAAAATTTTCTTATTTCTTCCTCATTTTTTCTTTGTTTGTACTTTCAACTTGCAACGGGTGGTGCTTCGGACTGCGGGATTGCTGTGGGAGTTTCATATCAACTGTTGAAGGTTAGAATCTTGCCCAAAAATGAGATTTTTAAATGAGACTATGAGAGAGGAAAAATATTGGTAGAATCTGATGAAATATTTATATACGTGAGCCCGATCTACGGGACTATGGGATCATTCAGTATTGAACATTTGAACCATGATGTAATGATTTATAATGAAGTGTTATTTTGTTTCTCTTTCTCCCAATGCATTATGTTATTGTCTCATTTGCCATATTTGATTGAATATAATAGTCAATATTAGCCTAAGTTTACAACAGACTTCAACATTGACTGCCAAAACATGGCTGTAAACCCAAACAACCACAAAGAGTCATTATTTTTACAATTTTATGCTCTAAATGTGTTTATGTATGTAAAAATGATGTTCCCCTAAAGTTGGAGACCTAAAAAATATATTTTGGCCACCGAAACAGCCTTTTTAAGCTGTCTCGGACAAAATACAATGTCTCGGCAAGATCTCGCCGAGATCTCGGTTTCGGAGGAGGCCGAGACTCCTCCGAAACCCGAGATTTTAAACCTTAATTGCAGCAACTAAAGAGTTTACCTTTAATTTTTGTGGACAATCTCTAGCAAAGTGACCATATGCATTGCAGTGATAGCATTGCACATCTATAGCTGCTACCATGGGAGTTTTACCTTTATCTGTCGTTGGAGTAGCATGAGATGTAGTCCCTATGGCTTTGTTAATTGATGTGGGGTGTTTCACTTCATAAGAACTGGAGGTGGGCTTCAGTGTTGACTTCAAAAGGTCCTCGGCTTGGAAAGTTTTATCAACACAGTCATTAAGACTAACAATATCAACCACACCCATTTTTTCTCTAATTTCAGGTCGCAACCCCAAACGAAACTGGGATATCATTTGATCATCATTGTCTCGTGAACCTGACCGTGCACATAATTGATCAAATTAATATATATAGTCTTCCATACTCATACTACCTTAACGAAGATTGTTCAGCTGGTCATGCAACCTTCTTTGGAAAGACCCGAGGCAAATACTTTTCTTTCAATTCTTCCTTCATCTCCTCCCAAGTAGTGGGTTCTCTACGACTCCTCATGAGACTATATTCATAGTTACGCCACCAATTACGAGCACCCCTCACTAGTTTGGAGAGGGCCAATTGCAGCTTTCTAGGTTCGGGAAGGCTAAACCAATCAAAGTAGTCATCTAAGGCATTCAGCCAATCTTGAAAGGCTTCAGGGTCTTGCCTCCCATGAAACTCCTTGAGGTCCATCCGTACTTTATGGGTTTGGTAACGGATAGGTTCATCATAGTCGTCATAAGGTGGGTTGTGGTATTCCTCTCTAGGGACTCTTTGAGGAGCCCTAAGAATACGTCTTGGCATTAGGTTAGCATTAGAGGCTTCCATTCTAGGAGCTTCCCTTCTAGGGGCTTCCACTCTAGCCGGCCTAGGATGATTTAGCTCCTCCAAATTACTCATTCTCTTATCCATGCAATCTAACTTGGCATCCATTTTGGCCAATCGTTGGAGAACCAAATTAACAAGGTCATTGGGATTGTTGGACTGATTAGGAGAGTTAGAACTCTCCTCAGCCATGCTCTGATACCAAATTGGTGGCAAAGGGGTTAAGACATCTCAAATTAACAAGCCCTCTTTGCTATAGGATCTTAATTTAGTCCAACACAAAAATCTGCAGAGAAAAGTAATAGAAAAAAATTCTTATCTGGAAATTCAATCGTCAGAAATTGATGAAACTTGGGTTGAATGGCCTTTATAATAGTTATGAACACCCCTCCAAAGTTGAAAACGATCGGAACAAAACTGAAGAAGATATGAGGCCCCAAAGTTGGCTGGACCTGGTAGCGCCTGGTTCTGGACAGTGTTCTGGTGCTTTTGTGATCTGGCTTCAATTCAGCCACAGAACTTGAAGGAGCTTGCAGGAACAGTGTTGCCAGCCAAGGTATAGTAGACCTAGATTCAAGGAAGAACAGAAATTGCAAGGAAAGAGAAAAGAACAAGAGGTTGAGTCTCACAACCAGGTGAGGCTCAACCAGAAATTAATTGATTCTCAATTTTTCTAGAGAAGCTCTACTGCCGCCAGTTACTTCTATTCATATTTATAGATTGAAACTTTACAGTTAAGATACGAAAGAACTAAATCTAGTAAAACCAACCTTCCTTTATAATTTAGGAAGGCTCTAAAACAATAAAATAGAAAAGTCCTAAATCTGAAAATAGGAAAGCAAATACTTGGTCTCCAGGTAATTGAAACCTACTAACAATCTATCATAAATATTAGGAAACTAACTAAACAATGAAATTAGGAAACTAACTTTAGGAAAGAAATAACAAAAGAGTGAACAAATATTTCAAAAAAAAAAATCTGCTGGTACTGTTCACGTGAACAGTGTTGACCATGTGGGCTGGTTGCTTTCTTGGACTGCATCAGAAACTCTCGTACTATCGGAGTTCTATTTGCAAGCACCATCAAGGTGAGTGAGTTGGATTGATTTCTTTTATGAAATGTTTATATAATCAGTCATGTGCAAATATGCATGCTATGTCTACATGATTGCTTACATGTCATCCAATAACTGTAATATTACTATCACGCATTGCATTATTATCTCTTGATACTATTGAGTGGTGTTATGTGTGGCTGTTTACTTAGCTTGTGTAGAGTCCCAGTGTAGCCGAGGTTTGTTTTGGTATCATGACTACCATGTGAGCACTTTTGTATAGTACACTTGTGGGAATACGATATGGCCGATGGTGAAATCCGATACTGTGATCCCCACAGGTGTAAAACTAGTGAATCTACATTGGCATGTAAAATGCTATGCAACTAGGTGTATATTCCCATGTAACTGCAACCCTCCCAACAGAAAGTTAAATGTTGGCGTGGGCCCATTATAAAGGGGCATGGTCATCTCAGGGTGATCCTTTTGTCGACGGATGCTCCTATTACACTTGTAGTCTCTGAAGGATGAGAACCAACTATGTAGCATTTAAATTGAGAATTCAAGTATTGTATATGTCACTAGTCCAATCCTTTGTAGGAACTACCCATAATAACGAACTTGTAAAATGGATTTGTTTATCACAAAGAGATCTGTTGTTCCTGACCCTACTTCACCTTAATTGTTATTTGAGCAAAAAGATTAAAATAAACTTTTGGTGAAAGTTATGTCTTGGTCCGAGTGGGACGCGGCACCTTCCTTCATGCCAAGGTCTCTATTCTGGAGTTGGAAGTGTGTCGGACATGGTATAGACATGGGCATGATACCTCCTTTCATGCCAAGGTCTTTGTTCTGGAGTTGGAAGAATATCGGACATGGTCCTGTGAATCTGTGATACCTTCCTCTTCATGCCAAGGTTTATGTTCTAGAGTTGGGATGATGTCTCAGATAATGCTAATTGTTGAGGTGTCTATAACTAGAACGCCAAGAAGGGGACTACGTTTGGGTCGGGGCAATGTCACTCGACGGAGTATGGCGGTACTAAATTCATCCCTGTAGTGAGGGATTCTGTCCAACGTGAGTGAGCAGTGCCTAAGATATTATTTGTAGTTTACCATAACCAGACCTAATTTAATATGTTCATAAATCATCATTGCTTGCTTGTATGTTCACAATCCCTTCACTAATCGCCTCAAGCTTCCTACCAAGGCCGTTAACCATCTAAACAACTAGCTACTTATGATGTAGACTCTACCACATGGTATCCAGATTCCAGGCCAACGCTCCACATCACCAACGACATCTCCAATGCCAGTCTTTCCTTTAACTATTTAGGACCTTATCGCGTTATGGTAGGTGATGGCTCATGTTTGCATATTTTACATACTAGATCCCATCAATTTCCTAATTCTTTGATGATGCATAATATTCTCCATGTCCCTAAAATTGCACAAAATTTGTTGTCCATTTCTCAGTTTACCAAGGATAATAACTGCATTTTTGAATTTCACCCCACTCGTTTTCTTGTAAAGGATTTGACAATAGGGGGAACTCTACTCCAAGGCCCAATCAGTAATAGACTATATAAGGTTCAGCTTGGTACAGATTACGAATCATTTTTATCGCCATTATGATTCAGGCTGATCCTATTTCCACTCAAGATATACACAATCTTCTACTCAATCATGAGCTCCATCTTAATCAATTTCGAACAGTGATAGATCGGTCCACCATCGGACGGAACATCCCCTGGTTCCAAGGACTAGCCCTCTCACAGCTCCTCTGGCCATACCAATGACGGGAAATCTTATGACTACCAGTCGACGAAGCACTCATCACGTGGTCAAGGCTCCAATAAGGGATGGTCTCATTATAATAGTTGCCGCACTGATAACCTACCTATATGTCAAATCTACTCCAACACAGGTCATGTAGCCCTCGACTGCTACAATTGCCTAAAGCTTCCTACCAAGGCTATCAACCGTCTAAACCAAGGAATCAAGTATCGACACGATACGCACCGTATCGGCCGATACGTATCGGTATCGACACTAGTCGATACGATACCAATCGATTCATCTCTTCATTTTTTTAAAAAGTATAGTATTGAGCGTATCGAGCCGTATCGAACCGATACGGCTCAATACGGCTCGATAAGCTCAATACGCACCGATACGCATTGATACGGCTCGATACACATCGATACACTTTAATTTTGAAAAACCAACCTGTATCGATACTGGTCGATACAGCCTTTTAAGTGTCGAGCAGCATCGATACTACTCAAAAACAGACCTTGTTCGTGTTTTTTCAAAAGCCGACAGCCATTGAAGCTTCAATACTCCTCTGCAACTTGATTTTTTTTCCAAAAAACTTTAGGGCTTTGATTCTTAGCCCTAAAACGACTAGGAAGGTAGCATCAAACTGGGTTTTTGTGAAGATTAGAGCTTGAAATCATCTCTTCAAGCTCCAAAGGCGGAAAACCCTAAAGGTATGAATTTCAATTTCAATTTTTTTCATAATAAATCGATTTTTGTGTTGTTTCTTCTTATGAATCAATGAACTATGGTCCTATTTGATGAATGCATGCTACATGCATGGATTTAAACACTGATTTAAGGTTTGATTTAAGGAATTTTGGAAGAACAGAAGAAATTTTGAAAAAAAAAAAAAAATCAAAAATTAATCCTTTCCTCTTCTACTATTTATATAAGATGTGTAGACCACTGATCTACCATCTTAGCATCTCAGTTATAATTTTCAAGTTTATTTTTTATTTTTTTATTTTCTGGTTAAAAAAATAGAAATATAATTTAGAGAATATTATTTTTTTCATGTAAAATTTGACTATTCTTTCTCTCTCTCTCTCTCTCTCTCTCTCTCTCTCTCTCTCTCTTTCTTAATTTCTATTCATTGATTCCCTGTTTTGGTCCTAATTTGTCTTTCCAGTAGCAGTAACAATAATATGTACATGACTCTAACCTATTTTTTTTTCATGAATCAACATTTTTTATTGTTAAGGGGAAATTTGTTGTCAGATCTAAAATATATGTGGTCTTGTACTAGTTAAGGCCTAGATATTTTTCTTCTTTTTTTTTTCTTTCCTTTTCTTACATCCTTGTTGTTTGTCGATTCTCTGTGGGGTGTACATGACTCCATGAATTTGATTTCTATGCCATGATGTGTGTTCTTTTTTCTTCTAATCTCAATGTTCCTCTACTATTTTGTTAAGTTTTAGGTCTTGCTTTCCTTTACTTTTTCTTAATGCCAGTCTCGGTTGTAGGAAAAACTATAAAAAATGGTAAGGGTTTGGTATGTTTGTGTTTGTTTCCACTGAGATGGGTATTTTTTGAAGAGGTAGCTTTTGGTTTTATTTGCCTTCTTAAGGAAAATGGTTTCCAATAAGATTAGAAACTGGTTTTAATAAAAAGGCATGGTTCTGTACATTTTTTTATTGTTTTACAATACGTAGGGTATTCGGTTAGGAGTTTATGTGTATCCATGATGCAAGAAACCTTTTCTTTCTCAATGTTGCTAATTATAATGTTTTTATGCTTTAAAATTGTGTTTTGTATGTTCCTTAATCATTTTTGTGCGTATCTTGCCCCGTATCCATGCGTATCCATGCGTATCCATGCGTATCCACCGTATCCACGATACGATACGATACGTCTCTTAATTTCAGCTGACCGATACGGTACCGATACACGATACTTGATTCCTTGGTCTAAACTACTAGCTACTTATAATGTGGACTCTACCACATGGTATACCGATTCTGGGGCAACAAATCACATCACCAACAACATCTCCAATACCAGTCTTTCCTCTAACTATTTAGGATCCGATCGCATTGTGGTTGGTGACGGCTCATGTTTGCATATTTTACATATTAGATACCATCAATTTCTAATTCTTTGATGATGCATAATATTCTCCATATCCCTAAAATTGCACAAAATTTGTTGTTCATTTTTCAGTATACCAAGGATAACAACTGCATTTTTGAATTTCACCCTCTCATTTTCTTATAAAGGATTTGACAATAGGGGGAACTCTACTCCAAGGCCCAACCAGTAATGGACTATATAAGGTTCAGCTTGGTATGGATTATGAATCATTTGTCACCGTAATTATGATTCGGGCTGATCCTATTTCCACTAAAGATATACACAGTCTTCTGCTTAATCATGAGCTCCACCTTGATCAATTTCGAACAGTGCCAGATCGGTCCACCATCAGATGAAACATCCTCTAGTCCCAAGGACTAGGCCTCCCACAACTGCTCTGGCCATATCCATGACGAGAAATCTTACGACTACTAGTCGACTGAACACTCATCACATGGTAAGGTTCTAGTAAGGGCCGGTTTCATTATTATAGTCGCTACATTGATAATTGACCTATTAACCGTGTATGGAAATACATGAGTATGCATCTCAAATAATCAATACAAATGAGGATATTTGTTTGAATTTGAACTGAAATTTTACATGTGGTCAATGCATACCATTCCTTACATATCAAATGATCAAAATGGCCGAATCACCTTTCATGTTACACAATTAGGTGTGCCAATGTACATGTTGTGCTTGTGGAAAAGAAGCTTTTGCTATATGGCAATTAAATTGTATTGCTTCTCACCCAAAATATCACTTCCTTTTTTGCCAATATGTAAAGTTTAGTTATCCTATTTACTATGTTATTGAGTTATAGTTACACAATTATTTCGGATAATGATTACAAAAAAAAAAAATTAATTTTTTTTTTTATAATTTTACATTCCTTCATCTTAATTCATTTTTAACCAATCAGGTTGTATTTGTGCCATGTGAAAAAATGATGCAGTAAATCACGATCATCAAATAGCTAAGGTACGATCTAGATTAGCTACATGTTATATTTTTGTAAATTATTAATAGATTTTCAAACTTCATTTCATAAAATGACTAATTTTGTTAAACCTAGAACTTAAACATATAACATAGAGATTTTTCTTTACCAAAAAAAAAAAAAAAAAAAAAAACATAGATATTTTTTTAATTTTTCTATAAAGTTTGGACCTCAGTTGATATGCTTGCAAATAATTATACTATAAAAGAAACAAAAACCTTAAATCATTAAGTAGGGCGAGTTTGGACTTTGGATGCGCTTGTGTTGGGCTTAGGGTAGGGGGTACACAAACCCATTGGGCTCAAAGCCCAAGCCATAATTGGGATATCAGGGTCCAAATGGGGCATTAGGGGGAGACGAAGACAGAAGATCCTTCCATAGAGACTTGTGGTGCATATCGATCCCACCAAGAACTCACCCTGCGTGTGTTTCTTTTCAGACCACGGTTTAAAATCTCACCGAGATCTCGGCGAGGCTCGCCGATATCTCGGCTTTCTCAGTCTTCTCGGTGAAGACCGAGATGAAATTTAAGTCGAAAAGTAATCTCAGTCTTGATTACATCTTCTCAGCCGAGATCTCGAGCTTTGT
This sequence comes from Protea cynaroides, assembly GCA_028583415.1. NCBI lineage: Eukaryota > Viridiplantae > Streptophyta > Magnoliopsida > Proteales > Proteaceae > Protea > Protea cynaroides. The sequence continues at coordinate 76,300,361 of CM053271.1, forward strand.
TGACTTCTCGGAAGTTTTTCGGCTAAATCTCAACGAAATCGGTTATACATGTTGTTTTATGTCATTCATTTCATGGATTTTATCTCCGGTATGTTGAGGGACCTACATCTAGAATATAGGATCCACAAAATATGGACAATATTAAAATCCAATCCTAGATAAGATACAATATTCTCATTAATAATTTTTTTTTTATAAAACCTAACCTCTTAGACGAGTACAACTGCCTGTTTTCCTTTCCGGGAACTGTTGTGATTCGGTGGGATATTCCAACAGCATCACCCTTATAATTCTCAGCGACTCAGCGACTTAGCGACTTTTGCTTAATGTGTTGTGCATGTTTGTAGTTGTACCAAACTACAACTCTCCTTAACCACGAATTGTGCATGGGAGTAGTAGTATCACACTACAACTCTCCTTAACCACTTATTGTGCATGGGAGAGTAGTTGTATCACACTACAACTCTCCATAACAATCACTATCTTTTCCATGGTGGTTAGATAATTGTTTTGTATTTATAAAACTCAATCCTATATAATAAGATTACACATTTATAGTCTAGTTACGACAACTTTTGAATTAGATAAGAGGAGTCTTATCCAATCTCTGAGTTTCACACGGGTTTTTGCATCCTCTCGGCGAGATCTCGGTTTTCCAGGAGGCTGAGACGCCTCCGAGAACCAAGATTTTAAACCTTGTTTCAGGCTATGATGCAAGGTACACTATAGCCGATTATGTAGATGCTCCATACGTTGTTGATGCAATTCAAGTCTACACCAGAAGGAATACGACCATCCAAACAGGGCCTAAGCCAAATCAGCCCAGCCAAGCCAAGCTAAAGAAGTCAACCAGCCAACAGTGTCCACATGGTATTGTTCACGTGAATAGTGCCAACAAATTTTGGATACTTGTTTCTTTGTTTTTGTTATTGCTTTCCTAATAAAAAATTACCATGTAAGCATATCTCTAATACTAGTAATTATATTTAGAGACTTGCCTAAGTTAGAAATTTTATTTTTTAGAAACTTTCCATCCTTTGCTTAGGAAAGTTTCTTATTAGTTCGTTTCAGTTTTGGAAAGTTTATAGCAAGGAAAGATTGGATTTTTCTTCCATGTTTCTAACCAGCAAGGAAAGATTGAAATTTCCTTCTATGTTTCTACTACAAAAGGGAACTCAGGAATGACACACACAATATTCCCCCTTGCTATAAACTTTCTAAAACTGAAACGAACTAATAGAAAACTTTCCTAAACATAGGATGGAAAGTTTCTAAAAAATAAAACTTCTAACTTAGGCAAGTCTCTAAATATAATTACTAATATTAGAGATATGCTTACATGGTAATTTTTTATTAGGAAAGCAAATAACAAAAACAAAGAAACAAGTCTCCAAAATCTGTTGGCACCGTCATAGTTGTCAAGGCGTCGCCTAGGCGTCCAGGCGTGATTCCAGGGCCTGGGCGCCTGGGCGCCTTATGAATGTTGCCTGGGCGGTCGCCCAGGCTCTCTGGGCGTCGCCTAGGCGCCGCCTTGGACGCCTTGGGCGCCCAGAATGCCTGGGCGATCGCCTTGGGCCTTATGTGTGTTTTTTTTTTCCTTTTGATCTCTGAATTTGCTTCACAGGATTTATTAGGCTAGACAGGAACAACATTTACCAGACAGTACTTATTTATGACTGATATCATTTAAGTTTACTTAAGATATTATTCATAAATAAGCAAATACCCCCTATTTGAATCCAATAAAAATAATTTAAAATTCAAATTCCAGAAGGATAAAAAGTCAACCCTTCAGTTCAAGAACAAAAATCGTATTTTCGGGTGCGGGGGCGATTTTCAACTTCAAAATGCTAGGTTTTTTTTCAAATATAAAAATTCCATAAATCTTATTATAGTAAAGTATCACTAAAAACCAAGAGTGCGCCAAAATAATATCTTGCTTTGATGCCCAAAAAATAATTTACATTCAGACGACTTTTAACAGCATTCGCGTACTTCGAACAAGGTTTGACCGGAGTGTAACTCCTTCATTATAACTCGGATTCAAGCAATCTAGGATTTGTTGGAAAACTGATTATACTAACTTTGCAATGAATTTGAGATTGCTTGAATCCAAAATATATTAAAGGAGTTACACTCCGGTAAAATTTGTTAGAAATAAGTAAATGTTAGTCATAAATACGTGTTGCCTACTTAACTCAATTATTTGTTTCTTTGTTGTTTTTCTTATATTAATTAAGCTATGTCTTAAATGTTTATTTATGTAAAATGCTGCATATATATATAAACATTAATGTAGCATTAATATATTAAAAATATAAAAAAATACACTGGCAACGCCTTGGTCGCCTAGGCGACGCCGCCTAGGAGGCGGCGACGCCTAGGCGGCGCCTAGGCGCCCAGGATGGCCTCAAACGCCTTGGATCGCCTTGTCGCCTTGACAACTATGAGCACCGTTCACGTGAACAGTGTTGGCTGGCTGACTTCTTTAGTTTGGCTTGGCTGGGCTGATTAAACTTAGACCCTGTTTAGATGGCCGTATTCCTTCTGGTGTAGACTTGAACTACATCAGTTGTAGAGAGCTACAGTGAGGATGTAGAGGATCCAACTTCTGAGACTCATGGTGCTGATTGCTCCTGTGATGCCGAAGGCCAGGCTTAAGCTTTAGTTACTTTATTGTTGGACTTCTTGTTGATTTACTTTTACATATTCTAGTTATATTATTTGAGGTTTATTTATACTATGTTTTGAGTGTCTTGGTGATACGGATAATATAGTTTACATTATATTTTATCACATTAGAATCCATCAGTTTATGATACACTTTGATATTATATTAAAAAAAAATAAAAAATAATAAATAAAAAAAAAAAACTGCTTATTACTATTTCACTTTAATTATGTGATGGTTTTCGCTTGTTATGAGATGAGATGATGTGATGTGGTGATACTACGTCAAGATCTTGGCAGTTGGTTGGGACAGCAGTAAGCGTCCTAGTCATAGCCCTGGCCAAAATAGACTCTCTCTCTCTCCTCCGCCGATGATCTCCCCCCCCCGGGATGATATCCCTCTTCCAACCCTGATGATCTTCCTCTCCCCAAAAACTCTTTAGAGTGAGTCCCCGGTAAATTCTTTCTCCACAACTTTCTAGCAATTTCTCCCTCTCCACTTTCCAGCAATCTTTCTCTTGGTTTGAATTCAGTGCAGGTTCATCTCTTTCAAGAGGGATTTAGATATTTCAAGTTTAGGGCTTCAAGTTTAAGGTTTATGTTTCAAGTGAACAAAGAGGATGTGTGCAAAGAAGAGAAAAAGGTGCAGACCATCAAAGAAAAAAGAAGATGACACAAGAGAGGAGGAAGATCACAAAGAGGAAAGCTTCTTTAAGACTATCAGATTAGCATCCTTTGGACATTGTTGGATGTTGAATAAGCTTCATTAGTCATTACAACAAATGTTGCAACGAAGTATCATTTCAGGTATCGCCTTACCCACTTTGGAAGGGAAAAAAATGGTGTCTAATTACAGAAAACAACAGGCAGTCGATAAAAACGGCTAGCCCTTAAAATGTTATCAGAGCAAAGCACTCAATATTTTACACCTAAAGTGAGTGTCTCCATTCCGTAGCTAGTTCATAACTGTCAAAGTATGCTAGTATTGGGTCCAAGGGGTGCAATATATATAAAGGACAGTTTAGTCATTATGGGTTAAATTTAGTTATCAGGGGCATTTTAATCTTTCCGTTATTATAATTAGAAGTCGGATTTGCCTACTTCTGGTTTATTATTGCAATTTTCTTCTTTATATTTGTTATAAATAAAGAATAGCCGATAAGGAGGATTTACTCTCCCCATCGACTCCAACTTCTCTTCCTTCTTCTCTTTTCTTCTTTTTCTCCGTTGTTTTTTCTCTTATTTTTACTTTGTCACAATAACCATTCAGTTACTAAAAGACAGAGACTAAGTTTACAAACTCACAGATTTGCCAATGATAAAGAGGAATTTTAAGGTGAATAGGTGATAGCAACAAATATTAATTAACCAAGACATTAAGGTTATCATAAGGTCTCACTAACAAGTACTATTAAGAATTTAGAAAGAAAAATGTCCCACCAAAGAGGAATTTGAAGACAGGTCAATAAACATCGACTGAATATTTGTTTTACTGCATCATCATTGTTCACCGCCATGTGTGCCTCCACATACTGCTTCCAGAATTTGGCCTGCGGTAAAGGTGTGACAAGTTCAGCTATGAATCCAATAACATGGCAATAGACAATATGCGAAATACACAAACAAAAAAAAAATTGCAATTATAAATAGGTGTAGATTCATAAATTGCATTTTCAAGTAGGTAAGGAAGGGGTAGATGCAGCGTTCTGAAAGAGAGGAACTGAAAATTAGACAAATCTAATTCAAGGCAATGTAAAAGCTGCATACACTCTGGTAAAATATCCTAATTCAGATACATCAAAACATTGTCCAATTATATAACCAGCACTTAACACCACTACAAGAAAGCAAAACAATATAAACCAATCAACGGTTCATGTTGATAGCTAAATAAACGTAGTGTTCTTGCCTGTAACTCTAGCTGATAGGTCAACTAATTCACATCTCACTCCATCAATAAATAAATCAATATGAAACCCAATGCTGAACCAAACAAGATAAAAGCATCGATGTTCATGCTGATAGTCCATCTAAAATAATTTGAGACAAAAAAACAATGCTGAAAAAGTAGTTAAAGAGCTCACAGCTGTTGGAAACGTCAAGAGAAGTTGCTCGTATATCTGGGCAGCCTCAGAGATAGGCAGATGCTGCAATAAACAACCCAGTTTACACATGTTCAACGCTAATACGATCAAACCCAATAATGAATGCCCAAACGGAAACTTTTCATAGATGTTCTAACCAGTGCTTCGTTTGCCAATATCTCAGAAGCTTCAACATTGTATTTATCATCAGTAAGATTCTCTGCTGCTTTCTTTTCCTGCCAAAACAATTCTAACCCACAAATACAGAGAAAGATAGAGGGAGAGAAAGAGAGAGAAATTAAATTTAAATTTTAAAAATAAATAAATAAATATCCAAACTGACTTTTATTTCAGCTCCGCTGCCATCTTCCGCCATTGCTGCTCTAGATTACATCCGTTCAGTTTCTCATCTTATTTTAAAGAAAAATAAATTCAACAGAAGTTTCGGTTACGATGGACTTTACAGGATTTCACAGACAAAGAGATTAAGTACTGGTTGAAAAGATGACTTCAAGAGGGATCGAAGAGATGGGTTTGGAGAAAATAAAAGCACTTGCTCCGTCGTCTGTGGTGCTGTAAAGAGTTGAAGCTTGAAACGTGTATGTGCCGATCGAGAAATTGAGAGAGACCTAACCTATGCTTTCTCTCTGCACAGCTCCTGTTTACATTTCGGGCAAGGGATCCGCACGCTACCGCTTCCTTCCCCTGTGGCTTGCCAAAGGACAAATTACCCCCAAATGTTTCAAGAATATACAAATATCTCCCTTACGAAAACTATGCCATATGGCCTCAATTAAGGGTGTCAACGGCCGATCCGGGCTGGTTTCGGTCCGGACTGAATCAGTATTGGGTTTTATAAGTCCAGCACAAAACATGTCCATTAAGAGTTCGGATTGAGTTGGGCTGCGTTGGACACAATAACTATCGGACTGGTCCGGTGTCAATTTGTTATCGGGTTAGGCTTATTGAGGTGATTTCGGGCTGGTTCGGTCCGGACCGGACTTATCAAGCTTATCGGGCCTATTTTATATGTAAGATATATAGCCTATTTTATTATTTTTATCTATAAAATTAGCATCATTCCTTCTATATGCATGTAATTCAGTAAATTGTAACAATTAACATACTCTTTTCAACTATAGATTCATATAATCTTTCCGATCAGAAGTGAACTATAATAGTGTAATATAATTCATCAAAATTTAAAACCATTAAAATTAAGAAACTGGACCCGGATGGACCTTTCCAGTGTTTGGGTTAGGTATTATTGGTTCGGGCTAGTTTGGGCTTCTTAATGGACTGGTCCGGTCTGGTTTTGATTTGGACTGAAACGGTGTCGGGCTTTACAAGCCGAGACCGAAACCTGTCCATTAAGGTTCGGTCCGGATTGGGTTCGGGTTATATCAGGCTGGCTCAGTTCGTGCTACCAGGCCGGGCCCATTTTTGACACCCTTAGCCTCAATATGCAAATTTGCTCTTAGAAATGAATCCTGGTTCTGTTTTCAAACTATACTACCATGAGGGACAAGATAATACAAGAAATCCAATTTTCAAGAGGCTTTTTGTCTGTCCAAGAGTTTGCATAAATGGGTTTGTCAAAGGATGTATATCATTCATTGGTCTTAACGAATGCCATTTGAAAGGAATGTATAGTGATTGCTCTTGGCAACAGTATCATTGGATGGAAACGGTAGAATATTTCTTGTAAGGGAGATATTTGTACTTCTTTGAAACATTTGGCAGCATTTATCCTTTGGGCAAACCACAAGGGAGGAAAAGGTATTTTCTCTTTATTTTTTATTTGGAAAAATTTAACCCCCACTCTCCTTATACTTTGCTTTTAAATCACCCATGTCACATTCCAAAACTCTGGCATTTTGGTATGACCATAGTTTCCTCGTAGTGCAAGTACTACCACACCAGAATCAGTTCACAATACTCATGTCACATCTTAATTCTAAACTAATCAGTGGTGTGATGAACCGTTAATAAACCATGGTTCAACCAGGATCTCGAATAGGCCGTGTCCGTCCAATTAAACCAGATACATTCCACAAGCATAATCAGAGTAAATAAATGATAGCAGAAGTCTTCATTACTAATGAACTAAGTATCTAATAATGAAAATAATAGTAAATCCAATTATTCCCAAGTAACTTCAAGTCATAAAATAAAATAATCAATTACATGTCCGGTAATTAAAATAACTAAACTAATCAAAGATACATTGATTGCACTTGCATGACAGATCATGCGCTTCCTCCATAGCTTCTACGTCCATGGCCTCTACGAGTCCATACGTCAGTGCGTTCAACAGTAAGACCTACATCAACAACTAAAAATATTCGACATCGAAATGGTGAGCATACATCACGGCTCAGTGAGCAAACAAAACAATGCGAAAACATATGCATGCATTCAATTCATATCTATAGTCTGATTTTTAAGTTTGCAATGTACCATAGAAAGGTTTGGTGATTCTGGCACCTCTATATACGAGTGTGTGAATCCGTTCAATGATCAAACACCATTGTTGTCTCATATTCACCCACCATGGAATAAAGATAGACTAAAGTATCCGGATCACACACCACCAACACTTTCCTTGATGTCCTACCCATACCAACACGTAAGCCCCTATTGGCGAGGGCTTACAAACTGGGCTCGAAACTAACCAATCATAATGCAATCTAGTGTATTCAAGGCCTCACCCCAACATCCCTCAATACGTCCATAGGGATAGAGCTAAGGCCCCCTGACAGAGTCAAAGACCACACGGTCCGAAACCACCTCCCTTGATGCCCTACGAAGTAATAGTTCTGCTCAGGTAATGGCGATAAGACGATGTCAGTGGGCAAGACTTCGGTAGAGATAGAGCTAGAGTTTGGTGACCAGGCTGGACCACAATGCCATGTCCTCCCCTTGATGCTCTACTCGCATCCAACACAATAACCATACACACACAATCACATATCTATTCCTAGCATCATCATCATCATCATGTTATAAATAGATAGAAATAAATATGCATAAGCAGTAACAACAGAAATATTAGATGACATATGAGATGCAAATTACAAGCAAATAAACATAGAATCAATCATCGCATTAGACTCAATAATATAAAATAGTTTGTTATTAGTCAATTAGTTTAGGTCTTGTTCCCTCACCTTTAACGATGTTCGATGCTCTCCAAGCTTTGTAAATCACTTTTGAACCACTTGAAAACCTAAGAATTTTATGGATTCTATGTTAGGGTTCAAGTTCATCAATTACAGTAGTTGTAAGTCTAATCTGAAATCAAATAGCTTTCCACAAGTTATGTGGTCGCAGGTGTGGTTGCACCTTTGGTCTCAGTTTTGGCAACCACAGGATGTGTGGTCGATATTTGTGGTCGCATATCATGCGACCATACATGCGACCATACCCTCTGTAGGACCTCCCCGAGAGCATGTGGTCGCTCATGTGTGCCTCATGTGGTCGACCATAGCTGCGACCACACAAGTTTTGATCGACTTTTACTCTCAATCCAATCCCTTCATGATTTGATTCCTTGGCTTATCATTAGGGTCCTTCCTATGATTGGTCTATGACCTTAATTTCATACTTTTACACAATTCTCTACCCTAAACTATTTTCTATGGATTTCTCTTCAGTTTTTATCCATGGATCTCATAGTTGAGATCCTACCTTGATTCAACATCTCAATTACGATGGAGGATCCTATTCCAGATGTTCTACTACTACAGAGAATGGTTCCATACTTTAAGCTTGTTAGGGAACCAGAACCTTCTCTGCAACTCTTCCTCTTAGCCTTCCTCTTCAAATCTCCTTCTCTTTCTCCTTCTCTCTTTCTCTCTTTCAATTTGGGTTCTAAAAGAGTAGGGGAGACTATGGGACGTCATTAATATAGAGAACAAATCTCCATATAAGGTCCCAATCTAACTAAGAAAGAGATCCCATAGTTTTGGAAAGTTTCTAAAACTCAGAGTTGGTCATACCATATTGTGGTCGCACGTGTGGTCGCAAAATCCGTCAATCACATGTCCCAAATATGCGACCACACATCCCAGAATGGAGTGGTCTCATTTTTCTTAGGTGTGGTCGACCATACCTGCTTAGGTATGTGACCACATACTCTTAATTAACTAATTTTGGTTCAATTTACATACCTAGCCTTGTGGTTCCTTCACGAACTTGGTCCACTTGGTCCGACCATAATAGAAGACCTGATACGACATGGTAAGACCAGATTAGTAGAGTGCGGGTCTTACAACTCACATATCACAATTCTTCCGTTAATCACAACATAGATTATAGAAAATTCAGAGATGCAATCAAAATAATAGCGAAAATTAATAACTAAAACTAGAAACCAAATCTAATTGTATTAGATAATTGTAATAAAAGTATATCTGTCTTCAAACCAAGACATAAGTAAAATAATACCTAGTACTGAATACTCAATCAAAATACTTACAGGTCAAACAAATGCCCAGAAATAAAGTAAATAACAAAAATAAATCCTAAGTAAAATCCTAATAATCCCGTCTCTCAGATAAAGATGTTTTCTCTTCTTCAAAAACATTGTCTTCAAGCCATAGAGACAATCATCGCATTCACAAGAAGAATCATGCGAATCATCTTTAGATACTTCATCTTCAAACACATAATTGTCAACGACATTATCATCTGCAAAACAATCTAAAAATTTTATACGTACAAGGATGAGCAAAACCACATGCATAGGGAGAATAACACACACAAGCACACAATGCATGAATAGATTATTAAGGTTAAATGGTCTGTGAACTGACATGCACAAGTAACATCGCACCTAAATAATGATGACAAATACTCAAAAGTGTAAGCACGTGTGATTGCAAAGTCGACAATTGACCAATTGGACTATATTAATCATCCCACACCTCAAGAATGATATGATAGACATATTGGAATGATTGATTTGAATAGAATGTATTCCCAATAGTGTAAGCACGTATGGTTGCAATGTCGACATTCACAGTCGAGAACCATACTTGCATATTATCCATGGGAATAATATTCTACCCTAACCAGTAATTGAAACCCATCATAAAACATCTGTAGAAGTGATCCTAGAGAGGTGCAAGCCTCTAGAATCCATATTGACCAAAAATACCTTGCCGGTTGATGAAATTGAGTCACCTCCATCGACCACCTATTAATAGCAAGTCTGTTTTGGTTAAGTTTTTAACCAGGGACTTTGAGACTTAACCAATTAACCCTACGATATATTCCTAAAACTAATGAGGATACCCTAGACCTAATAAAAGTGAGACTAAACAATCATAGGTAATAACCATGTATCAATTGTAATAGGTAAGTCGATGTAGGAAAACAAAGGAAAAGACTCTATCTGCTACAGAGTAAGGATTAGCTCACCAACTACAGGTGAGGGATTAGCTTTGTTTTATTTTCTTGTTTTCTGTGCACATGTGCTTGCTACTTGTTTGGATTACAGTATGATAACATGTCATCTAATGAATGTGATAACTGTCATGCATTTTGCATATTATTAACTCTATATTGGATTGGTAGATTATGGATTGTTTGATAACATGTTGATGTTTGATAAGATGATTGTTTGTCATTCGCTTGTGTCCTACTAGATCTGGATTGCTGGAATGAGACGGTTCATCTTGGTCCATTAAGTTAGGATATGAGTACCTGCATTAGTAATATTCTTGGTTTAGGTTTCAATATCCCGTGACTAGCAACCCTTGCCAATAGGGGTTTAGGTATTGGCATAGACTTATGTGTGGGCCAGCCATGGTTTCAAACTCTTTTACAGTTAGAGTAGGGTTTCAGACATGGGTTGGGAGCCAACCTCTAGTCTCTCAGGTGAGAACTAGGGATGAGTCCAGTTTAAGTGCTCGTATGATGGACTGGGAGCGCACCCGGATAAGTAAAGTGAGGCTTACTACTGTGATGCTAGGAGAAAGCCTATAATGAGGGAATGCTGGTATGATGTCAGGACGGTGTGTTCTTGGATTGTATCTTCATTCTTTGGGTCATGTTTCACATGCGAGGCGGCCAGGTGTGTTTCATTCACCTCACCTGTGCTTGGGTATCTATCATCAGTATTTAGGTGTGATGTTTATAGACCATATTAACCTTAATAAACTATTCATGCATTGTGTGCTTAAGTATGCTAATTTCTCACTAAGCATGTGGTTTTGCTCACCCTTGTACGTACACATTTTTTTTAGATTATTTTGAAGATAATAATAAAGCTGTTGATAATGATGTAATTGAAGAAGAAGTACCCGAAGATGATTTACATGACCCTTCATGTGAATGTGATGATTGCCTTTGTTGGAATCTTGGCCAAGTTGTGATGCTGCCAGCATCTTTGTATTGTATGTGTTGTCATTGTTGGCAACCTCTAGACAGTTGGCAGGATGACATGGAGGAGAGAGAATGTCAGCAGCACGCCAGACCGAGTGGATTACACAAGTGGACCGAGTGGACAGCTCGGCGGGCATAGCGAGACAGTCCAAACAAAGCAAACATGGTCGAGACAGTGGACAGCTCTTATCTGAGAGAGAAAGAAGAGAGAGAGTGTCTGTAGGACTCTCTGACAGACAGGGTGACTGGGTTGATGAAGCAGCCGAAGAGAATGAAGCCCAGTTGATGAGAAAATTCAACTGGTGAGATAGTCTCCAAGTGAAGAGAGAGAAAGAAGAGAGAGAAAATGGAGGAGAGAGAAAGAGGAGAGAGAGTGTGTGGAGACCAGGTGGGTCCCACCTTGGGTGGCCAGGCCAGCATGGCGGCCGGCCCGGCCGCCAGGCGGGCGAAGCCCGCGGCACCGAGGGCCGCCAGGCCTTGCCAAAGATGCCGGGGCCATGCCACAAGCAAGCGCCAGCCGGAGCACGCGACAGCGGGGCATGCGCCACAGGCCACGCACGCCAGGCCACGCAGCGGCAGCGCGCGCCAGCAAGGCCATGCCCGCGCGCAAGGCCATGCCGCGCAAAGAAGATGCGTCTTGGCGCGGCAAGAAGCCGGCGCCGCGCGCAAGGCATGCGCGCGCAAGGCTTGCTCGCAACACCGCGCCGCGAGCCCCGCGACGCGCAAGAGAAGCCAGCGCCGCCGCGACGCAAGCAAGCCCGCCGCGCCGACACGCAGCAAGCCAGCGCGCGCGCGCACGCAAGGAAGCCAACATTGCACGCATGCGCCGGGCGAGGCATGCACACAAACTGTTCGACGAAATGCCGCAATGAAGAAAAATGTCCGAACCTTATCGGAAAAAATCGACTTACAGGGCATTACCACTCATTCACGGGGGTATTTTGGTCATTTTGAAAAGAGCATATTCCATATGGGAGGATTGGATCAAGCCACGACAGCGAGATTCCAAATGGAGGGCTTGCAAAAAGGCGGGATTCGGTGTAGCGCCGGATTTGGCGCTAGGATTCCATCGCTTGTCTCTCATTGGTCGGGAGCAAGTTAAAACAGGTGAATTGCGAGGCACGAAGCGGATCCGTGATTCGGTGGAGCCGCGCATAAAAGCGCGCGACGCGCAAGATGCGCATCTAAAGGCCGAGATGCATTTTGATCGCTGCCGACGCGATGAGGCCGATCGGACGGATCCGAGGAGATCCCGCCGCTCTCGACCGATCCAACGGTCGAATTACGGAGATTCTCTCTCCGCTAATCAACGGACGACAACGATGTACGTTGCGCCAGATGCGGGCGGCGCTATGGTGCGTCGCGGGCGCACCGAATCAAGGCCGGAGATTCCATTTGGAATAATCTCACCGGCCGAACTTCTTTTGGCCATATCTTGGCCGTCCGAGCTCCGATCGAGGTGATTCAAAAGCCCACGAGCTCTCTCTCCGAGGAGAACACTTTGGCAGCGGTTTGAGCTCGATTTGAAGGCCTCTAATGGCGATTTTGAAGAAAACCCTCCATTGAAGCTTCTCCAAGAGAGAGAGAAACTCCTACTGCCTATGTGAGGCAATGAAAGCTTCGTTGAAGCTTGAAGAGAGTGTGTGGACCTACTGTGAGTGTCCAATGCAGTCATTGTGGTGAAGAATGAGCTATGCAACCCGAGAAGAGGCCGAAATGCTAGCTCGGAGAGGCTTGCATCGCAGAGTGAGCAACACCGAAGGTATACTCGCACGCAAATCCTATTTCTTGTATCGGTGCAATATGGGAAGGGTTTGTATGAATATTTGATATAAAAATTGTGTAGCCTGTCAAGTGGGTGCTTGACTGGAATTGGGTTGGTGCCTAGGATACGATTGTGGCCGTGAATGCGGGTGATGTTGTAGCATCGGGGTTGTGGGTGCAACCATAGTATTCTGTTGTGTATTGGGTATATACGAAACCCTGGTTAGGGTATTGCCCCGTGGAGTAGCCATCACAGTGTGTGATTGGTGAACCACGTTATATCGTGTGTCATGTGGATGTTATTGTGTATGCATTAGAAGTCTGTGTGCTGCCAGTCCGGGTGTACACACTTGGCGGTGCCAAGCCCCCCGGTATGGATACCGTGGGTGTGTGGTTGGTGTGTGCATGAAATGTGTTTGACAGATTGTCCGTGAGAATCTCAAGTAGTCGGCTCAAGGCAAGACAAAGACAAAGTGATCATCGGCTCTTGGCAGCCACTTGCATAGCATCGGGCCACATCCGAATAGTGGAAGGAATTTTAGTGGCCAACGATTCACCCCCTCTCGGTGTCAACCCGGGAATCACAATTGGTATCGAGCTGAGTTCCCAAGGGAAGAAGACTGACAGCTTCGGGTACAGACAGTGAGTTGAGACTGAGAAATGGCATCCAGTGAAGACCACCACAAGAATGGAAGAATTCCTATATTTGATGGGTCCAACTACAGTGTGTGGAAAGTGAGAATGGAAGCCTACTTGATAGCTCAGGGCTATGGAGTTTGGCTAGCGGTGAAGAACGGCTACAAGCACACCACAAGACATCAACGATATAGTGGAGATGAAGAAGAGAGAAAATGAAGCCAAGGCGGCCACGGCCCTTCGGCTTCACTTGTGAGCAATGAGCTCACTAGAGTTATCAGCTGTCCTACATCCAAAGAGATCCGGGACAAGTCGAAGAGTGTACATGAGGGAGACAAAGAAGATCAAAGAGGCAAAACTACAAATTCTTAGATCACGGTTTGAGAGTCCGAGGATGACCGAGGGAGAAACCATTGAAGTCTATCTCAACAGAGTGAATGGAGTCACCAATGCAATCGAGCACCGGGGGGAAGAGCTGAAGGAAGTCCATGTTGTCAAGAAGGTATTGAGAACACCGCCCAAGCCGTATAATGCAAAGGTGTCCGCACTTGAAGAAATAACCACCTTGGACAGTCTAACCATTGATGAGCTACATGGCACTCCCGACCACTTATGAGATGAGAATGATAGATCTAGTGTCAGTGGAAAAAGAAGCTGCTTTTGAGGCTGTAAAGAAATTGAAAAATTAAAGAACCAACGGAGAAGTCAAGAGCAGAAGATAACAGTGATTCTGATGACTCTGATGATGAGCTTATAGCTTATCTTACCAGAAAGTTGAAGAAAAGGAGTGACAGGTACAAAGGCAAGTCAACCATGAGATGCTTCAACTGTGGAGGCCTAGGACACTTCGCGTCCAAGTGCCTGAAAAAGGGAAAATTTTATGACTCTGATGATGAAGAACCCAAAGAGAATCAAGACCAGAAAGGAAAGAAAAAGTATGTGCCCAAGAAGAGAAGTCTACTTACAAGGAAGAATGAATATTCTTCAGATGAATCAACAGAGAATGATAATGATGAGGCCCTCTTCATGGTCCTTCTTGATGAGCCTCAAGGGAAGAAGAAAAAATCAAAGAGGAAAGATGACTTTGAAGAAGAAATTGATCTTGAAGGAGAGTTGCTTTCAGCTCTTAAAGATCTCAGAACTGAGAGGACAAAGAACAAAAAACTAAATGACCAATATAGTGAAGCAACTGAGTTGATAAGTCAACTGCAAGTCTCTACAGAAGAATCAAAGAAGATAGCATCTGATCTAAACAATGAATTGTCCTCAAAATCAGATGAATGTGCAAGGCTTGAGGAAGAGATTCTCAGATTAGAAACTGAGCTTGCAAGCTCTGTGAGAGAGAACAGGAGTTACATGGAAGCAACAACATCAGCTCCATCTGTAACTATTCTAAAATCAAAGGAGAAGACTGCAACAGATCAAGAGAGTGAGGATGACTGCTCACAAATGGAAGAGGAGAATATTCTAGATGAGATTCTAAGCTACCAGAGGTCATCTCACATCAAGTCTGGACTTGGGGGGAAGCATGACAGAAATCTCAGGCAAAGAGAGAGCTTCAGAGGGTACTGCTATGGCTGCAATGCATATGGGCATAGAGTGGCAGAGTGCAGAAGACAAAAGAGACCTCCAGTGTTCACAAGCAGGAACAGATTTGCTCCTTTGGCAGAGGACAAGGCAGAATGCTTCAGGTGTCAGAGACATGGTCACAAAGCCAAAAATTGTCAGACACTCCTTCCATATCAAAGGCAACCCAGAAGAAACAAGAGAAGAGATACTCCCAGAAGACCAACTCAAAGAGAAGAGAGAGTTGTGATAGAAAAGGTAAGAAAACCCATCACAGTGAAAGAAAAAGCAGTGTGGGTTGAGAAGAGCAAGAAAAAGAGCAATAAATCCTTTATTGTACAAGCAACTCCGAAAGCCAAAAATAGACCTACACCATGGATCTTGGACAGTGGGTGCTCCACTCACATGTCAGGGGATAGAGAAATTTTTTCAAGTCTGAATACTGAAGCAGGTGGCTTAGTTAGATTTGGAAACAATGATGGTGCAAGGTTCAAAGGAAGAGGAACAGTCAACATCTGCAGTGCACAATTGAAATCCCAGAAGGTTCTACTAGTCAATGGCCTGAAACACAATCTCTTGAGTGTGAGTCAAGTGTGTGATCAAAGAAATGAGATAACCTTTACAAAAATTGGTTTTATTATAAAAAACAGTGATGAAGGGGGAGTTGATGTCTACACAGTATCATTTTTTTTCATCTGTAGGATTGGAAGATGCGGTGGGCACTCCTACAGGTGAGGCTGTGTAAGAAAGGTTCCTATGAAGGAAGAACACCTATGAAGGGGGAGCATTTCTAGGGGGAGTCTATACTGGTGAGGCTATGCTTTTTGGGACTTGTTATAAAAAGGGGAGAGAAAAGACAAGGCTGGGAGAAAGGCTGTGTTTGTACATGATGCCCTTTGGGACTTGTTGTCAAAGGGGGAGAGAAAGGCTGAGAAGGCTGTGGTTGTACTTGATATCATGAGGAGATCCTGTAAGGTAGGTTGCCAACAATTCCAAAGGGGGAGATTGTTGGAATCTTGGCCAAGTTGTGATGCTGCCAGCATCTTTGTATTGTATGTGTTGTCATTGTTGGCAACCTCTAGACAGTTGGCAGGATGACATGGAGGAGAGAGAATGTCAGCAGGCATAGCAGACTGAGTGGATTGCACAGTGGACAGAGTGGACAGCTCAGCAGGCATAGCAGACAGTCCAGACAGCAGCAAACATGGTCAGACAGGTGGACAGCTCTTATCTGAGAGAGAAAGAAGAGAGAGAGTGTCTGTAGGACTCTCTGACAGACAGGGTGACTGGGTTGATGAAGCAGCCGAAGAGAATGAAGCCCAGTTGATGAGAAAATTCAACTGGTGAGATAGTCTCCAAGTGAAGAGAGAGAAAGAAGAGAGAGAAAATAGAGGAGAGAGAAAGAGGAGAGAGAGTGGGTGGAGACAGGTGGGTCCCACCTTGGGTGGCCGGGGCCGCCAAGATGGCAGCCAGCCCGAGCCGCCAGGGCGAAGCCCGCGGCACCAGGCCAGCAGGCCTTGCCAAAGATGCCGGGGCCATGCCACAAGCAAGCCAGCAGCAGCACGCACAGCAGGGCATGCGCACAGGCCACGCACGCCAGGGCCACGCAGCGCAGCACGCCGTGCGCAAGGCCATGCCGCGCCAAGCAGCATGCGCTGCGGCGCGCGCAAGAAGCCGGCCGCTGGCGCGCAAGGCATGCCGCGCGCAAGGCTTGCTCGGCAACACCGCGCAACGAGCCCGCGCGCGCGCAAGAAGCCAGCGCCGCGCCAGACGCGGCAAGCCAGCGCCGCGACACGCAGCAGTCTCTCATTGGTCGGGAGCAAGTTAAAACAGTGAATTGCGAGGCACAAAAG
This sequence comes from Protea cynaroides, assembly GCA_028583415.1. Taxonomy (NCBI): domain Eukaryota; kingdom Viridiplantae; phylum Streptophyta; class Magnoliopsida; order Proteales; family Proteaceae; genus Protea; species Protea cynaroides. The sequence continues at coordinate 76,317,324 of CM053271.1, forward strand.
CGGATCCGTGATTCGGTGGAGCGCGCATAAAGCGCGCACGCGCAGAAGATGCGCATCTAAAGGCCGAGATGCATTTTGATCGCGCCTGACGTGATGAGGCCGATCGGACGGATCCGAGGAGATCCCGCCACTCTCTGACCGATCCAACGGTCAGATTACGGAGATTCTCTCTCCGCCAATCAACGGACGACAACGATGTACGTTGCGTCAGATGCGGCGGCGCTATGGTGCGTCGCGGCGCACCGAATCAAGGCCGGAGATTCCATTTGGAATAATCTCACTGGCCGAACTTCTTTTGGCCATATCTTGGCCGTCCGAGCTCCGATCGAGGTGATTCAAAAGCCCACGAGCTTCTCTCTCCGAGGAGAACACTTTGGCAGCGGTTTGAGCTCGATTTGAAGGCCTCTAATGGCGATTTTGAAGAAAACCCTCCATTGAAGCTTCTCCAAGAGAGAGAGAAACTCCTACTGCCTATGTGAGGCAATGAAAGCTTCGTTGAAGCTTGAAGAGAGTGTGTGGACCTACTGTGAGTGTCCAATGGAGTCATTGTGGTGAAGAATGAGCTATGCAGCCCGAGAAGAGGCCGAAATGCTAGCTCAGAGAGGCTTGCATCAGTAGTGAGCAACACCGGAAGGTATACTCGCACGCAAATCCTATTTCTTGTATCAGTGCAATATGGGAAGGGTTTGTATGAATATTTGATATAAAAATTGTGTAGCCTGTCAAGTGGGTGCTTGACTGGAATTGGGTTGGTGCCTAGGATACAGTTGTGGCTGTGAATGCGGGTGATGTTGTAGCATCAGGGTTGTGGGTGCAACCATAGTATTCTGTTGTGTATTGGGTATATACGAAACCCTGGTTAGGGTATTGCCCCGTGGAGTAGCCATCACAGTGTGTGATTGGTGAACCACGTTATATCGTGTGTCATGTGGATGTTATTGTGTATGCATTAGAAGTCTGTGTGCTGCAGGTCTGGGTGTACACACTTGGCAGGCCAAGCCCCTGGTATGGATACCTGTGGGTGTGTGGTTGGTGTGTGCATGAAATGTGTTTGACAGATTGTCTGTGAGAATCTCAAGTAGTCAGCTCAAGGCAGCACAGCACAAAGTGATCATCAGCTCTTGGCAGCCACTTGCATAGCATCAGGCCACATCTGAATAGTGGAAGGAATTTTAGTGGCCACTGATTCACCCCCCTCTCAGTGTCAACCTGGGAATCACAGCCTTTATGACTAGAGGACAATGTTTATGAAGAAGAGAAGACGTTTCTATCTGAGAGACAAGATTATTAGGATTTTACTTAGGATTAGTTTTTTTGTTATTTACTTTGTTTCCGGGCATTTTTTGACCCGTGATGGTTTTGATTACGTATTCAGTACTTGGTATTATTTTATTTATGTCTTGGTTTGAAGACAGATAAACTTTTACTACAATTATCTAATACAATTAGACTTGGTTTATGGTTCTAGTTATTGATTTTCGCTATTATTCTGATTGCGCCTTTGAATTTTCGGTAATCTATGTTGTGATTAACGGAAAAGTTGTGATATGTGAGTACTGTGAAAGGATTCTGGGGTAGTAGTACTTGCACTGTAAAGAAACCATGGTCATACCAAAACGCCAGGGTTTTGGGGTGTGCCAAAAGCTAGTATCAGAGCAGTTTACTTTACATTACATTCACAACTGCTATCAAAGAAGTCGAACAAAAACCATTTAAGATTAAATAAAAGATTATAAGAAAAAAAATAATAAGCACTTGATGGTTGAAACAATAGTATAAACTTTAAAAAGAGCATAACGTACTAATGTGCAAACATCTCAATTCTCACTAGAATTTGATGTTTGATACAAAAAAGAGTGTAGATCACAACCCAATCAATCACTCGACCAACAAAAAAGAAATAAAAATACATCAAAATGGGGAAAATAAACTATGACTAAAACTAAAATGAAATGAAAAAGTCTTTCCACCATTAGGAAAAACTATCAATTCCTACTAAAGGCGAAAAAATGAACCCTACAACCCTCATAGGCTCCCGCACCTGCTGGACATCATCACTAAGCCTCTTAATGATGGCATACAGATCTCTAATCGTAGGCTCAGGAACAGTAAGCATAGGACTGCGAACCTCAATCGATGTTGGTGAAATACCTTTACTCTTAGTGATGAGTGTACCCTATTGCTAAGTACTCTCCGCATCATCTGTGTCGTCGTCGTCATCACCCTCTGCCTCATCATCACTACTAGCAGAATCCATCGAAACGTCCTCTGCCTGTACAAACTGGTATTCCCCTTATGTCGACAGTTGCTACCCTCCTCACCACTACTATGCCAATACCTCCTATATTGAATACAACTGTGCCAACCACTGCAACTACTCACCCCACTGGGTTGCCACAGCTGACTCACCATGTTAATGTAGGAGTGCCTGCTATCTCGTTCCCCACTGAAGAAGCCGCCTAAGCTGAATGCTCTAGATTGTTGGAAAGGTTTCAGACGATGAAGCCGCTGAAGTTCATAGGAGTGGGAGATAACCTACTATAGCTATAAGACCTGTGTCAATTTAACCCGGTCTTACCATCTTGAACCAGGTTTACCCATCATGGTCAAGTCAAATGGACCAAGGGCATGAAGGAGATCGAGATCCCAGGTATCAAATCGACCCAAAAACACTTAACTTTAGGGGAGGGTCGCACACCCAGCTAGGCAGGGTCGGACCTCCCAAAACAGAAAGTCAGACCCTCAGTTTTGAAGGGAGGGTCGGACAGCTTAAGACCCTAGGGTCGATGGGATCATCGACCCTCCCATCGACCCTCGGTTTCTGACGAAACTGAAATTAGGAAATTTCCTAATTTTCGGTTGGGATTCTTTCCAAATCTCAATGGGATTATTATAGGACATTCCTAGTCTATTTAAAGGACGTCCCTAAGCCACTTTCACTCCTTTCACAACCCTAACTGAATTGAGAGAAAGAGAGAAGAAGGAAAGGAGGAAGAAGAGAGGCAAGGAAGAGAATCTAGCAAAAAGGAGAAGAAATTGCAGAGAAAAGTAATCTTCTCAGGTATGGATACTAATTCCATGAGTTTCTACAGACCTTAGGTTAGTAATTGAAGAGAAAGTGATCTCGGAGAAACCCAAACCATCCATCCATGGTTAGGTTTTCATGGAAAACCATAGGAGGATGCATGAAAACTATTTAGATGGATTATACATGGTTCTAGACCATGGACTGAATGTTGAGTGAATGAAGGAAGCAAGCCATAGGACCCCAAACACGAAGAATGGATTAAAAAGTGGAAATTGGACCAGAGTGCACCGAGGTTCGATAGACCATCCGACCCTAGGTGTTTCTGACCATCGACCCTCAGCATTCGGGAAGTTCAGAATGGAGGGAGGGTCGATAGACCCATCGACCCTAGCATCGACCCTACCTCCGACCTTCAGTTGACAGAATGGTTTTTAAATTCTGAATTAATTCTAATTAAATTCTATCGACTTTGTTAGGTTTGCTAGCAATATAATAACAGTATAAAGGTGATTTTAAAGCTTGGAAAAGTATCTATTAGCAAGCTAAGGTGAGGAACCTTAACCCCAAACTAAATTGGTTAATAATAAACTGTTTTCTTTTCTTGAGTCCTATGCCATGTTTGATTCTATGCGAATATGTTTGTAATGTGCATACAGCATGCCATCCAATATTTCTATTACTTGTTCATGCATATTTACTTTATTGTTTATAACATGATGATGATGATGATGATAGGAATAAGCATGTGATTGTATGTGTGTGGTTGATGTGCTTGATGCGAGCGAGTATCAGGGGAGGTGTGATGAGAACGTTAATAAACGTTAACCTTTGGCGGGTCTCAGCACTTTAGCTCTATCTCTAACTCAAGTCTTGTGCATTGACATCGTCGTATCGCCATTACCTTAGCGGAGCTATTATGTCGTAGAGTATCAGGGGAGGTGGTCTCGGTCCTTGTAGTCTCTGACTCTACCGGGGGGCCTTAGCTCTATCTCTATGGGCATTCTGAGGGATGTTGGGGTGAGGCCTTGGATACACTGTTTGACATTAGGATTGGTTAGTAGCGAGCCCAGTTTGCAAGCCCTCGCTAACAGGGGCTTACGTGTTGGTATAGCATTATATAGCAATAAACGTTAATCTTTGTTGTATAATATTATGGTAGGGTGGATGGGGACGACGATAAACGTTAACCTTCGGGCGGGCTTCCACACCCTGTGTATAGAGGCGGTGTCAATAAACGTTAACCTTTGACCACCCAACCTTTCTATTGCACATTGCAAACTATAAACCAAGACCAAAGATATAAATTGATTTTTTGCATGCATATGTATTGTTGCATTGTTTTGGCTACTCACTGAGCCGTGTTGTGTGCTCACCCCTTGACGTCGAATATTTTAGTTGATGATGCAGGTTATACAGTTGAAGATTATATGAACGCGTCGGCGTACGAAAACGTTGCAGCCATGGAAGTTGGAGCTGAAGACGATACACATGATTCCTCTTGCGAGTGTAACTCGTGTGTATTTGATTAGATATTTTTTGTAGGTTTCTTTATTGGATTTATAAGACATGTATTTGGTATTTAAATATTTATGTCTCAGTTAAACACAGAATAATTTGCTATTATTTATGGGTATCATCTTAGTTCTCAGTTCATATTATTTATAAATTTTCCGCTATTGTGTATTACTCTGATTATGATTGTGGATGCGTGTAAAGTTCGGATAACGTGGGGATAGCCTATTTGAGATCCTGGTTGAGCCGTTGTTTATTTAGCGGTTCATCACACCATTCTGGTTAGACCAAAATTGGGGTGTGACAATAGCCTACAGTCTAGATGCAATATATTGAGCAGTGTTTCAAGATGATGGTATTAACCGATGAACAGTGAATTCTCTACATGAGTCACATGATGGAAGGTAAACCCTATACTTGGTGGGAATCGAACTAGATGATTCTTGCATCCCTGAACCCTATCATGACTTGGGCTATGTTCAAGGAAGCGTTCTTTAACAACTACTTCCCTAGAAGTTTCTAGGATAAGAAAGAGATCGAATATCTGAATCATTACCAAGGCCAGAAGACTGTGCAAGAATATCAGATTGAGTTTGAGTCACTCTTCTACTTTGCCCCGACTTGCATGCGTACTGAAGAAGCCAAGGCAAGAAAATTTTTCAAAGGTCTTCGAGGTGCAATTCAAGCTATTGTTGAGACTCATGGACATACTAGCTACGCTGAGTGTGTTCAAACTGCTAAAGTTGTCGAAGATGCCCTCCGAGATAGTTATCAAGCCAAGAATGATTCTGGCAAGAGATTTACTACTACCCCTAACAAGAAGATCACCAAGAAACCATTCCAAGGTAAGTTCAAGAACAAGAGTGCTACCATTACAAAGTCTACTGCAAAACCCCAAGCAAATACCACCCATACTAGACCAATCAAACGCTTCTAACTGTCAGTAGATTGGTCATATCAAGTCTAATTGCCCGAAGCTTGCAAATGCTCCGTAGGGCAAGGTGTAAGACCCGTGTCAATCTAACCCGGTCTTACCACCTTGAACCAGGTCTACCCATCATGGTCGAGCCAAACGGACCAAGTGCGTGAAGGAGATCGTGATCCCAGGTATTAAACTGACCCAAAAACACTCAAAAAGGGGCGAGGGTCGCACACCCAGTGAGGTGGGGTCGGACCCCCCAGTACAAAAGTCAAACCCTTAGTTTTTAACCGGGGGTCAGACATTTTAAAACCAGGGGTCGACGGGATCATCGACCCCCAATTGCCGCCAGAAACAGAAATTTAGAAACCTTCCTAATTTCAATTGGAACCTTTCCTAATCTCAATGGGACTTATTTAGGAGTTTCTACTCTATATAAAGGACGTCCCTAAGCCTCTTTCACTCCTTTTAGAACCCTAATTGAATTGAGAGAAAGAGAAGAGAAGGAAGAGAAGAAGAAGAGAAGGAAAGTAGAGAAGAAGGCAAAAGGAGAAGAGTTTCAGAGAAGGAGTACTCTTCTCAGGTAAGAATACTAATTCTATGTATTTTGTGAGACTTAGAATAGTTAATGAGAAAAGTATGATGTAGGAGAAAACCCAAACCATCAATCCATGATTAAGTTTCAATGGAAACCATGGAGGAGATCAACTAAACCATATGATATGTAAAGAGTAGTTCTAAACCATTGGAAGTGTATGCATTCATTTATTCATCTTGACACGGGGGAAGGGCTTACTCTCCGTCTGGCTCGGCTTGGTCTTTGCTTGAATCTGGTCCCAACAGATCGCGGCATGTACACACTCTTTTACCGGAGCTTTCCAGCTCCAAAAAGAGAAGAAAAATGGATAGCTCTTGCTTGTTTTTTCTAGGTAAAGCAAGAGGGGAATGGACAATGGAAGGAAGCCATAGGATTCAAACAAGAGAGAATGGACCAAAAGGTGATTTATTGACCAAACCCACGGGGGGTCGCACCTAGGGTCGATGGACCCATCGACCCTGGAAACGACCCTACTATAGGGGGTCGCAGTATACTGCTACCCTAGCATCGACCCATCCTGCTATCCCCAGTTAACAGCAAGTTGGAAAAATTGGAATAAAATCTAACTAAATTCTATCGACTTTGTTAGGTCTTCTAGCAATATAATATCAATATAAAGGTGATTCTTAAAGCTTGAAAGAGGATCTATTAGCAAACTAAGGTGAGGAAACAAGACCTAAACTAATTGGTTAATAACAAACTGTTTTTATTTCTTGAGTCCAATGCTATGCCTGATTCTGTGCGAACATGCTTGTAATGTGCATTCAGCATGTCATCCAATATTTCTATTTATTGTTCATGCATATTTACTTTATTGTTTATAACATGATAATGACCATGATGATAAGAATAGGCATGTGAATGTATGTGTGTGGTTGGTGTACTTGATGCGAGCGAGTATCAGGGGGAGTGTCATAGGCCGGGCCTCAACACTCTAGCTCTATCTCTAACTCAAGTCTTGTGCATTAGCATCGTCATATCGCCATTACTTTAGCAGAACTATTACGTCGTAGAGTATCAAGGGAGGTGGTCTCGGTCCTTGTAGTCTCTGACTCTACCGGGGGGCCTTAGCTCTATCTCTATGGGCATTTTGAGGGATGCTGGGGTGAGGCCTTGGATACACTGTTTGGCATTAGGATTGGTTAGTTGTGAGCCCAGTTTGCAAGCCCTCGCCAGCAGGGGCTTACATGTTGGTATGACACTGTACAACAATAAACGTTAACCTTTGTTGTACAATGTTTATGGTAGGGTGGATGGGGACGACAATAAACGTTAACCTTTGGGCGGACTTCCACACCCTGTGTATAGAGAAGGGGTCAATAAATGTTAACCTTTGACCTCTAACCCTTCCTATTGCATATTGTAAACTTTAAACCAGACCACAGATATGAATTGAATGCATGCATATGTATTGTTGCATTGTTTTGTTTGCTCACTGAGCCATGATGTGTGCTCACCCTCTCGACGTCGAATATTTTTAGTTGATGATGCAGGTACTATCGTCGAAGATTATGTCAACGCTCCAATGTACGGACACATAGCGGCGATGAAAGTTGAAGACGAAGTGGATACGCATGACTCCTCTTGCGAGTACAACTCATGCGTATTCGATTAGATTTTATTTTAATTATTTGGATTTAGTAAAGACATGTAATTGGTATTTTATTTATGTCTCTGTTGAAACAGCATAATTGGATATTTTAATATGATTATCATATTTAGATTTCTCAGTTCATTTTATTATAAGACTTCCGTTATTGTGTTTTTATTCTGATTATGAATGTGGATGTATGAGGTTTAGATAAAACGGATATAGCCTACTCGAGATCCTGATTGAACCGTTGGTTTGTTGATGGTTCATCACACCATTCTGAATAGTGCAGAATTGGGGTGTGACAACTTGGTATCAGAGCATCTCAGGCCTTGTCCGCTAAATTAGCATACCTTCACGATGAATTGTGAACTGAGATAGGATAAAAGTAAAAACTGCAATATTAACACACTATAAGCACAAGTGATGTTTGAGACCAAATTTGAAAAGAGAATAATGCATCTATTAAAGGGAGAATAATTTTAAATACAATGAGAGAGAAACAAACGTATATAAATAGCTAAAGCAGAGTACAGTCCACAACCCGGACAGTTACTCTGTAGTACAAAGAAAGGAAAAAAATACAATCATGAAGCTGGAGGTGAAGGAGGAGGCGTTGCCTCACGGTCTCTCTCATAATCCTCAGCATAGACTCTAGTCAACCAGGCTACCTGAGTCTGGGTCATCTGAAGACTAGTTGTGAGACCAGCCACCCACTGATCAGTCACGCACTAAGCACCCAAAAGCTCCTCCATCCCCATATCTGACCGGCGCTGAGCATCTATGAGCTCTCCCATCCTCATGTCCGATATGCGTTGGGCGTCTAGTAGCTCATCCACTCTCACACGCTGAGCGTCTAGTAACTCCCCCATCCTCAGATCAGATCTGTGCTGAGCCTCTCTGATCTCATGTAATATCCCCATCTTATCAGAAGGTGGGTGTGAAGGACCAGCCACATGAGAAGGACCAGCCGCATAAGAAGTACTAGCTCCAGCAGCATGTGTAGGTGAAGGAGGTGGTATGGAGTCCACATCCATGTACAGACGATCATCATCACTAGCAGGCTCCCTATGAACTCCAGCGGTTGCTGCTGCTGCCTCAGCGTCAGCCATCTCCACGCGAGTGCGAGGGCGCACCATCGTGTTCCTCTCCTCATCACTGACCTGGGCATCCCGCATGCCCATCTTACAGATGACATCCCAATCCAGAGGCGATGAGAAGGACTTCTCCTGAATCTTCTCATCCACTAAGTCAACCCCCAGGCGGGTAAGCAAGGTAGTGATCATGCGTCCGTAAGGAAGGTTGCCAGGGTGACTGGGCAACGTGGCACTGATCATGGTATGCATGATGATGTATGGAAGGTAGATGGGCTGACTAGTGCATATACAGTATAATGGATACTGGGTCAACTGGGAGATCCTCTCGTAATGACCACTCTGCGGTATCAGGTTATGCTGGATGATCTTGCAATATACCCGTGGATCTGAGCGTAGACAACTCGCTTTCATCTGCCAGCGATCAGGTCGGATGAGCTGGCTATCGATCTCAGCCCTCATCTGTAGAGAAAAGAACTGGGGCTCTCCAGGAGCACAGAACACCATGGGGCCAGCATAGGAAATGCCCAGTAAGTCGGCCAGCTGCCGATAATCAAATGAGATGTCAACCCCCTTGACGTAGCTCGTGATGCGAAGCTCCTCACCCCTCTCCACATCATTGTAATCTCCCACCACCTGGAGATTACAGTAGAACTGGCGTACCAAGTCGGGACGGGTACATGCGTCATAAGTGATGACAGGGAGCCATTCCATATCACCAAAGGCTCTCTCCACATTGAACAAGGCTAACTCAGCCAAGTCCACCTTGCGGCCTCCCTCTACCTTCTTACGAGCAAAGCGGGCATATTGTGCCTCAGCTTCATTAGTATGGAAGTGAAGACGGTCGCGAACACTAGGAACCTTGGTACGGGCCATAATATCTGCAAACCATAAGGAAAAAATAGATAATGGATTAGTAAGGTAGAAAAATCAGAAATTTTGACATTATAACGACGTAAGTTGGCCAAAAACCTCACTTTTCACTCATACACGTGGGTAGAGGTTTTAAACTATCCTGCAATACTCATACAGTTGGAAATTCTAGCTAACGGAATTCAATTTGAATAAATTTCGAGAAATTCAAAAATCTTGACAATTTAGGGCAAAAAGAGCAAATTTCGAGTTTCTCGATAACCAACTGATGAAACTCAAATAATTTTGAGGGCTTTCGTCCATTGACTCACCAACAACAAAATCCCCCAATAAAAATCAAATTTTTATGGCTGGAAAAAGTTTAATTTGAAGAAAACGAGATATACGAGTGAAAACCTAGAAAAGAAAACCTAAAAACATGTATAGGTAAGATACATACCTGTAGGGAAGGTGTAGACGTTGAAACAAGGAACCCAAATGACCAATGTAGCAGAGTTGGTACTGTAGCAACTCAGAGGAAGGAGACGAGTCGAAACAGAGGAGGAAGAATGGAAAATGAACTCAGAATCGGACCTTAAAAATCTGATTTTTGGTCCGGGGGTCGGAGAATTCGACCAGGACCATCGACCCACCCATCGACCCCCGTATCGACCCACGACTCTCGGTAATCTGACAGAAAACCAGGGGTCGAACCTAGGGTCGGACATACCATCGACCCCCGTATCGACCCACGACTTTCGGTAATCTGACAGAGAACCAGGGGTCGCACCTGGGTTCAGACACCCATCGACCCCCACATCGACCCCCGACTCTCGGTAAGAATCAGTGATTCCCAGGGTCGATCCTAGGGTCAGACATACCATCGACCCCCACCATCGACCCTGCATAGAAAAGATAGTATTTTTCATAGAATGATCTGAAAAATTTGAAAATAACATCGGTTAGTGTATCTACATGAAGTATAAATGATTGCCTCACATATTTTAATGATTTTCAGGCATCACCATTATCAGAAAAAAAAATATGGCTGGGCGTAGAGTAACCAGGCAGAGCCGAAACGCAGTTCCACCACCACCACCCGTGGAGGAAACCAGCCAAGAAAATATAAATGCACAGGGTAATCCGTAGGTTGCACCACTAGTAAACCAGGGTCCGGCAAATCCTACTAACTTGCCACCCCCACCACCGGAACTGAGTACTATGGTGATTAATCTGGCACAACAACTTCAACAAATGCAACACGCCCAAACCCATATGCAGGCAATGATGGAATGATGTTCCAGGCGGCACAAACTACACCTATGCCGGCTGGGCAAGCCAATGCAACACCGGTGGGTAACCACCCAACACCTCAACCACCAGCTGCACAGATTCCAGTACCACATCCTGAGGTAATGAAGGGAAATTTTCAGTATCCACCACCTATATATGGGGTATATGCTCCTAATCAGCTGGATCACTCTCAACTCATCGAGAGATTCTTAAAGATGAAACCTAAGGAGTTCAACGAAAAACCGTCTGATCCGCTCTGGCCAGCACACTGGATCGACGAAATGGAGAGAAATTTTCTCATGATGACTATATATGCCGCACACTGGCCGGCACACTGGATCACAGAGGAGGAGAAGGTATTATGTGCCACCTTCATGCTAAAAGGTGATGCACATCATTGGTGGAAATTTACAAAGGACTATTTAATAACCAAGCATGCCCTATTGACCTGGGCTATATATAAAGAAGCTTTCTTTGAGAAGTACTTTCCCCGAAGCTTCAAAGATTCTATGGAGAAGGAGTTCCTGAGTTTATATCAGGGACAGATGACAATGGATGCCTATCAGCAGCGTTACGAAGAACTGTTTTTCTTCGCACCACTAAGCATGCAAGAGAAAGACATTAAGACCCATAGGTTTGTCACGGGACTTAGAGGAAGTATCAGGGAGCATGTTCTGGGCCTAGACAAGAAGATTTATAATGAAGCTGTGCAAATTGCTCGAGTTATAGAGTCAAGCCAGAAAGAGACTTATCTACTCCAAAACAGAGGTATAAAAAGGCCAACTGATAATTCATACAACGGAGGTAATAACAAGACATACAAACCCTTCCGTACTCAAAGTTTTACCGCTGCACCCAAGACTACCCCAGTAGCTCAACAGCAGCCAAAGCCAAATACTGAAGGTCCAAAATGTTATAACTGCAATCAAGCGGGGCATATGGCAAGGGAGTGTCCTAAGCCCAGGAAGCAGCTACATCAAGGACGAGTTTATGCTGTTACATCTGAGGATGCTGCCGCATCACCCGATGTGGTCACAGGTATCGTACCTATAAATGGCATACCCACCAGAGTACTCTTTGACTCAGGAGCTAATCATTCTTTTATATCTGTGTCATTTGGAAAGAAGCTGAATTTATCCATCAAAACATTAGACTACAAACTACTTGTACGGTCACCGATGGGGTTAGAAGTGGAGTTAGAAAAAGGTTATGGGCCATGTCCAGTTCTCATTGACGAGAAAACCTTAGATGCCACCATGATCCAGCTTGAGATGGCAGACTTTGACGTCATCTTGGGAATGGACTGGTTAACTCGACATTCTGTGAACCTATTATGCACTGAAAAGAAGCTAACATTTAAAGACAAAGAAGGAGCAGAATTCAGTTTTGCGGGAACCAAACTTCCCCATAAACGCAAGCTCATACTCTCAGCACTAAAGGCTAAGAAGTGCCTTGAGAAAGGAACAGTCGGGTATTTAGTATCAGTGGTTGACCTTACCAAAGAAGCACCACGGATGGAAGATATTGATGTCGTGTGGGACTATCCCGACGTATTTCCTGAGGAACTACCAGGATTACCACCCGACTGAGCCACAGAGTTTGTAATAGATCTTATACCTGGAGCCGCACCAGTATCAAAAGCACCTTATAGAATGACTCTTACTAAACTGAAGGAATTGAAAGTACAACTACAAGAACTGCTGGACAAGGGTTACATTCGCCCTAGCATATCACTATGGGGAGCGCCAGTATTATTCGTGAAGAAGAAGGACGGTAGCGTTCGCTTGTGTATAGACTACCGAGAACTGAATAAACTGACAATCAAGAATCGGTATCCATTGCCTCGGATCGATGACCTGTTCGATCAGTTGCAAGGTGCCAAAGTGTTCTCAAAGATTGATCTTCGGTCAGGCTACCATCAGCTGATGATTAAGGATGGTGATATCCCCAAGACAGCATTCAGGACCAGATATGGACATTATGAATTTTTGGTCATGTCTTTTGGATTGACAAACGCACCAGCAACCTTTATGGAACTTATGAACCGGGTTTTCCACGACATGTTGGATACGTAAGTTATTGTATTCATTGATGATATATTAGTCTACTCCAAGGACGAGAAAACGCATGTGAAGAATCTAAACGCCGCTCTACAGCGAATACGGAAGGAAAAGCTCTACGCCAAATTTACAAAGTGTGAGTTTTGGCTAAAGGAAGTCGCATTTCTAGGCCATGTAGTATCCGCTGAAGGAATTAAAGTGGATCCCAGCAAGATCGAGGCTATTGTAAAGTGGGAAGCACCGAAGAGCATTGCAGAAATTAGAAGTTTCTTGGGTTTAGCTGGGTATTATCGATGATTTGTGGAAGACTATTCCCGAATTGCCGTACCTCTTACCAGTTTGACTAAGAAGGGCGAGAAGTATGTTTGGACGGATAAATGCGAGAAGAATTTTCAAACCTTGAAGGCTAGATTGATATCAGCTCCAATCTTGACCATCCCGATTCCAGGACAACCATTTATCTTGTATACCGATGCGTCAGGACTGGGATTAGGATGTGTACTTATGCAAGGAGAACAAGTAATTGCTTATGCCTCAAGACAACTGAAGACACATGAGAAGAACTATCCTACACATGATTTGGAACTTGCGGCAGTAGTACATGCTGTCAAAATATGGAAACATTATCTGTACGGGGAGAAGTTTCAGATTAAATCAGACCATAAAAATCTTACTTATCTATTTAATCAGAAGGAACTGAATATGAGACAAAGAAGATGGCTGGAACTATTGAAAGACTATGATTGTGATATTCTGTATCATCCGGGGAAAGCTAATGTAGTAGCCGATGCGTTGAGTAGAAAGGCAATGATAAAATCTCAGGGAGAGGTTAGCACAACTGCTGCAATGTGTACTACCAGAAAGGTATTCAAGCACGGCAATGAGCAGTTTGTGATAGATGTACCAGATGGATCAGCCAACTAAGGGTTTATTCATCAATTTTCAAATATGTTTGCCGCATTGAAGATTATACCGGATATAGTGGATGAAGTGAAGACAGCTATCAAATCAGACCCTTACCTAAGGACGGTACAAGAAGACATCGAAAAAGGTAGAACTAACCCTGAGTTCACCTTTGACGAAGAAAAGGTACTGAAGTACAAAGGAAGAATATGTGTACCCGAAACAGAAAGCTTAGACATTAGACACCGATTGATGAAAGAAACCCACACCACCATCTATTCGATACATCCGGAAAGTACAAAAATGTATCATGATCTAAAGAAACTATATTGGTGGAGAGGAATGAAAGCAGATATAGCTAAGTTCGTATCTCAATGCCTAAATTGTAAGAAAGTAAAGACTGAACGACAAAGACCGGCAGGACTGTTACAGCCGTTACCGGAATCAGCATGGAAATGAGACTGCATCACTATGGACTTCATCACAGGATTACCACTAACTCCTCGAGTAGTTGACGCAGTTTGGGTGATTGTAGACCGCCTGACTAAAACAGCTCGCTTTATACCGATACGACCCCAGTATACACTGGAGAGGTTAGCTAAGCTGTATGTGGATAACATTGTGCGATTACATGGTATACCTGAAAGTATTGTGTCCGATAAAGATCCACGATTTACTTCAAAGTTTTGGGAAGGATTGCAAAAGGCTATGGGTACAACATTGAAGTTTAGTACTGCATTCCACCCACAAATAGATGGACAGTCGGAGCATACAATTCAGATTCTAGAAGATATGCTTCGATCATGTGTAATTGACTTCAAATGATCATGGGATGAAAAGTTATCACTGATTGAGTTCTCTTATAATAATAGCTATCAGGCTACTATACAAATGTCACCCTATGAAGCACTGTATGGCAGAAAGTGTCGAACTCCTTTGTTTTGCAATAAAGTTAGGGAACGTAGTATTGTTGGACCTGAATTTGTCGAAGAGACTTGTCGAGTGGTTAACATTATCAAAGAAAGAGTGAGGACAATTCAGAATCGTCAGAAATAGTATGCCGATACCCGACGCAGAGATCTTAAGTTCGTCGTGGGTGATAAAGTATTCTTAAAGGTATCGCCTATGCGAGGTCTAAAATGGTTCGGATAGAAGGGGAAACTAAGTCCAAGATATGTCGGGCCATATGAGATCTTAGCCAAACGTGGAAAAGTGGCTTATCAGTTAGCACTACCCCCATCTATGTCAAGTGTACATGACGTATTTCATATTTCCTTATTGAAGAAGTATGTCAAGGATCCGACGCACGTTTTGACAATGGATCTACCAGATTTAACTGAAGATTTGACCTTTGAAGTAGCACCAATTGAGATCACTAGTCGAAAGGTGCAACGTTTACGCAACCGTGATATCTATTATGTCAAGGTCACCTAGAGTAGTAGGGATATAGAAGAAGTCACATGGGAAGAAGAGAATGCTATGCGAAAGCAATACCCTCACTTATTTGATTCAAAAGGTACGTACAATTTCGAGGACAAAATTTTTATAAGTAGGGGGGAGTTGTAAGACCCGTGTCAATCTAACCCGGTCTTACCACCTTGAACCAGGTCTACCCATCATGGTCGAGCCAAATGGACCAAGTACGTGAAGGAGATCGTGATCCCAGGTATTAAACTGACCCAAAAACACTCAAAAAGGGGCGAGGGTCGCACACCAAGTGAGGTGGGGTCGGACATTTTAAAACCAGGGGTCGACGGGATCATCGACCCCCAGTTGCCGCCTGAAATAGAAATTTAGAAACCTTCCTAATTTCAATTGGAACCTTTCCTAATCTCAATGGGACTTATTTTAGGAGTTTCTACTCTATATAAAGGATGTCCCTAAGCCTCTTTCACTCCTTTTAGAACTCTAATTGAATTGAGAGAAAGAGAAGAGAAGGAAGAGAAGAAGAAGAGAAGGAAAGTAGAGAATAAGGCAAAAGGAGAAGAGTTTTAGAGAAGGAGTACTCTTCTTTGGTAAGAATACTAATTCTATGTATTTTGTGAGACTTAGAATAGTTAATGAGAAAAGTATGATGTAGGAGAAACCCCAAACCATCAATCCATGATTAAGTTTCAATGGAAACCATGGAGGAGATCAACTAAACCATATGATATGTAAAGAGTAGTTCTAAACCATAGGAAGTGTATGGAATGGACTATGGAAGGAAGCCATAGGATTCAAACAAGAGAGAATGGACCAAAAGGTGATTTATCGACCAAACCCATGGGGGGTCGCACCTAGGGTCGATGGTCCCATCGACCCTAGCATCGACCCTACTATAGGGGGTCGTAGTATACTGCTACCCTAGCATCGACCCGTCTTGCTACCCCCAGTTAACAACAAGTTGGAAAAATTGGAATAAAATCTAACTAAATTCTATCAACTTTATTAGGTCTTCTAGCAATATAATATCAATATAAAGGTGATTCTTAAAGCTTGAAAGAGGATCTACTAGCAAACTAAGGTGAGGAAACAAGACCTAAACTACTTGGTTAATAACATTGTTTTTATTTCTTGAGTCCAATGCTATGCCTGATTCTATGCGAACATGCTTGTAATGTGCATTTAGCATGTCATCCAATATTTTTATTTATTGTTCATGTATATTTACTTTATTGTTTATAACATGATAATGACCAGGATGATAGGAATAGGCATGTGAATGTATGTGTGTGGTTGGTGTACTTGGTGCGAGCGAGTATCAGGGGGTGTCATAGGCCGGGCCTCAGCACTCTAGCTCTATCTATAACTCAAGTCTTATGCATTAGCATCATCATATCGCCATTACTTTAGCAGAACTATTACGTCGTAGAGTATCAGGGGAGGTGGTCTCGGTCCTTGTAGTCTTTGACTCTACCGGGGGGGGGCTTAGCTCTATCTCTATGGGCGTTCGAGGGATCTTTGGGGTGAGGCCTTGGATACACTGTTTGGCATTAGGATGGTTAGTTGTGAGCCCAGTTTGCAAGCCCTGGCCAGCAGGGGCTTACGTGTTGGTATGACACTGTACAACAATAAATGTTAACCTTTGTTGTACAATGTTCATGGTAGGGTGGATGGGGACGACAATAAACGTTAACTTTTGGGCGGGCTTCCACACCCTGTGTATAGAGGAGGGGTCAATAAACGTTAACCTTTGACCTCCAACCCTTTCTATTGCATATTGTAAATTTAAACCAGACTACAGATATGAATTGAATGCATGCATATGTATTGTTGCATTGTTTTGTTTGCTCACTGGGCCATGATGTGTGCTCACCCTCTCGACGTCGAATATTTTTAGTTGATGATGCAGGTACTACCATCGAAGATTATGTCAACGCTCCAGTGTACGGACACATGGCGGTGATGGAAGTTGAAGACGAAGTGGATACGCATGACTCCTCTTGCGAGTGCAACTCATGCGTATTCGATTAGATTTTATTTTAATTATTTGGATTTAGTAAAGACATGTAATTGGTATTTTATTTATGTCTCTATTGAAACAGCATAATTGGATATTTTAATATGATTATCATATTTAGATTTCTCAGTTCATTTTATTATAAGACTTCTGCTATAGTGTATTTACTCTGATTATGAATGTGGATGTATGAGGTTTAGATAAAATGGATATAGCCTACTCGAGATCCTGGTTGAACCGTTGATTTGTTGACGGTTCATCACACCATTCTGAATAGTGCGGAATTGGGGTGTGACACAAGGTGTTTGCGATGTCAGCCGTAGAAGCAGAAAGAGCCCCTGGTGTAGTGACAGGTATTTTAAAATTTCAGTTTTGTGATTATTCTGATACTACTACATGCTTATATATGTGTTAATACATGAACTATATGTGCTAGGCACTCTTAGGATATCCAATCACCCCAGCTCGAGTCCTCTTTGATTCTGGAGCCACTCATTTATTTGTATCCCCTGAGTTTGTCAATAGGTTGTCTTTATCTGCTAAGCAGTTAGTATTTGAATTGGTTGTTTAAACCCCTTTAGGACTGGAAGTGGTACTGACAGAGTACCACGGCCCATGTCAAGTTCAGCTAGAAGATCATAATCTGAATGTTAATTTGATCGAACTTATCATGCCAGATTTTTTGATGCTATCTTAGGCGTGGCCTAGCTCTCTACACTGAGCCAACGTGCTTTGTGCTGAAAGGAAGATTCTTTTCCAACCCACTGATGGAAAAGCTTTCGAGTTTGTTGGAGATAAGCCTAGGAAGGGTAAGAAATTGTTCATATCTGTAATGCATGCCTATAACAAGGTTGCATTGGTTATCTAGCATCTGTGATGACACTACCATAGAAATACTAACCCTTGATCAGATTGACATAATAAATGAGTTTCCAGATGTGTTCCCTGAAGACTTACTTGGTTTACCTCCTGATCATGAAACTGAGTTCGTAATCGATCTAGTTCTAGGATCAACTCCTGTATCCAAAGCCCCTTATAGGATGGCGCCCTTTGAGTTGAAGAACTAAAAGTTCAACTCCAAGAACCCTTAGACAAGGGATTCATAAGACCTAGTATCTCTCCTTGGGGTGCACCAGTCTTATTCATCAAGAAGAAAGATGGAAGCGTATGATTATGCATTGATTATCATGAGTTGAACAAGCTTACTATCAAGAATCGATATCCTCTGCCCAGGATCAGTGATCTTTTCGATTAGCTTCAAGGTGCTTAAGTATTCTCTAAGATTGATCTCCGATCTAGACTGCTTTTAGGACTCGATATGGACACTATGAGTTTTTGGTTATGTCTTTTAGACTAACTAATGTGCCCGCGTCATTTATGGAACTCATGAACAGATTATTCCACAATTTCTTAGATCACTCTGTGATTGTGTTCATCGATGACATTCTTGTTTACTCAAAGAGTGCAGAAGATCTTGTCATGCATCTTCATCAAGCCTTGCAAAGACTTAGACAAGAGAAGTTGTTTGCCAAGTTCAAAAAGTGTGAGTTCTAGTTGAAAAAAGTTACCTTTTTGGGTCATGTCGTATCTACCAAGGAATATCAGTTGATCTAAGCAAGGTCAAAGCAGTATTCAACTGAGAAGCTCTGAAGACAATTACCGAAGTTAAAAGTTTTTTTGGATTGGCAGGATATTACTGAAGATTTATTGCTGATTTCTCAAGAATAGCCATTCCTCTGACGTAGCTCACAAAGAAGGAAACAAAATTTGTGTGGTCAGAGAAATGTGAAGCAGCATTCCAGTTATTGAAAGAGAAGTTGGTATCTGCTCTAGTTTTGACTATCTCGTTTGGATAAAAAGAACTAGTACTATATACTAATGCTTCCAAACTAGGACTTAATTGTGTTTTGATGCAAGAAGGTAAGGTAATCGCCTATGCCTCTAGATAATTGAAGGAAGATGAGAAGAATTATCCAACTCATGATCTTGAGTTAGCCACTGTAGTATTCGCGCTCAAGACATGGAGACACTACTTGTATGGAGAAAAGTTTTAGATAATGTCTGACCACAAGAATCTCACATACTTATTCAATCAGAAGGAACTCAATATGAGACAAAGAAAATGGTTAGAGTTATTGAAGGATTGTGATTGTGATATCCAATATCACCCAGGAAAAGCTAACGTGGTAGCTGATGCTCTCAGTAGAAAAGCCGTAAGCAAATAAAAAGCTAAGGCTAGTGACTACATTCTATCTGAATGTCAAATCATTCCTCCACCCATAGTAGAGGAGCCTTGCAAAAATACAACCGACGTTGTTGCAAGAGATCGAATTGGCAATAATTTCGGATCATTACCTAGGCACACTAAAGAGTAAACTCGAGAATGGAAGGCAAGACCCTGATTTCATTTTGAACGATGGAATTATCTATTATCATGGTAGAGTATGCGTGCCAGAATTTGTAGAATATTTGAAAGAAAAGATTCTGATAGAAGCCCATTCATCCCCATACTCTATGCACCCTAGAAGTACAAAGATGTACCACAATTTAAAGAAGAAATTTTGGTGGAGAGGTTTGAAAGCTGATGTCACACTCCAATTCTGGTCTAACTGGAATGGTGTGATGAACCGCTAATAAACCAACGGTTCAACCAGGATCTCGTATAGGTCGTACCCACCATATCAAACCACACACTCATTCCACATTAATAATCAGAGGTAATAAACAAATAAGCGGAAGTTTTATAGATAATGAACTGAGTGTCTAACAATGATAATAAATAATTAATCTAATTATCTCCAAAACTCAAGACATAAAAGTAAATAATCCATTACATGTTCCATTGATCAAATATAGCTAAACTAATCAAATATGCACTGGTTGCACTCGCATGATGAATCATGCGCATCTTCAACAGCTTCTACCTCCATGGTGGCAACGTGTCCATACGTCATTGCATTCATATAATCTTCAATAGTAGGACCTGCATCATCAACTAAAAATGTTCGACGTCGAAAGGGTGAGCACACATCACGGCTCAGTGAGCAAATAAAATAATGCAACAAATATATGCATGCATTCAATTCATATTTGGTTTGATTTTTAAGTTTGCAATGTGCTATAGAAAGGTTTGGTGGCCCCTGCACCTCTATACACTAGTATGTGAATCCGCCCAATGGATCAAACATGTAAGACCCGTGTCAATTTAACCCGGTCTTACCATCTTGAACCAGGTTTACCCATCATGGTCGAGTCAAATGGACCAAGGGCATGAAGGAGATCGAGATCCCAGGTACGAAATCGACCCAAAAACACTTAATTCTAGGGGAGGGTCACACACCCAGTGAAGCAGGGTCGGACCTCCCAAAGCAGAAAGTCAGACCCTCAGTTTTGAAGGGAGGGTCGGACAGCTTAAGACCCTAGGGTCAACGGGATCATCGACCCTCCCATCGACCCTCGGTTTCTGACGAAAACTGAAATTAGGAAATTTCCTAATTTTCGGTTGGGATTCTTTCCAAATCTCAATGGAATTATTATAGGACATTCCTAGCCTATTTAAAGGACGTTCCTAAGCCACATTCACTCCTTTCACAACCCTAATTGAATTGAGAGAAAGAGAGAAGAAGGAAAAGAGGAAGAAAGGAGGCTAGGAAGAAGGCTTAGCAAAAAGGAGAAGAAATTGCAGAGAAAAGTAATCTTCTCAGGTATGGATACCAATTCCATGAGTTTCTACAGACCTTAGGTTAGATATGGTTGAGTATAGGATTTCGGAGAAACCCAAACCATCCATCCATGGTTAGGTTTTCATGGAAAACCATAGGAGGATGCACAAAAGCTATCTAGATGAATTATACATGGTTCTAGACCATGGAGTGAGTGTTGGGTGAATGTAGGAAGCAAGTCATAGGACCCCAAACACGAAGAATGGATTAAAAAGTGGAAATTGGACCAGAGTGCACCGAGGGTCGCACCGAGGGTCGATAGATCATCCGACCCTAGGTGTTTCTGACCATCGACCCTCAGCATTCGGGAAGTTCAAAATGGAGGGAGGGTCGATAGACCCATCGACCCTAGCATCGACCCTAGCATCGACCCTCAGTTGACAGAATGGTTTTTAAATTCCGAATTAATTCTAATTAAATTCTATCGACTTTGTTAGGTTTGCTAGCAGTATAATAACATTGTAACAGTGATTCGAAAGCTTGGAAAATATCTATTAGCAAGCTAAGGTGAGGAACCTTAACCCCAAACTAAATTGGTTAATAATAAACTGTTTTCTATTTATTGAGTCGTATGCCATGTTTGATTCTATGCGAATATGTTTGTAATGTGCATACAACATGCCATCCAATATTTCTATTACTTGTTCATGCATATCTACTTTATTGTTTATAACATGATGGTGATGATGATGATAGGAATAGGCATGTGCTTGTATGTGTGTGGTTGATGTGCTTGATGCCAGCGAGTATCAGGGGAGGTGTGATGAGAACGTCAATAAACGTTAACCTTTGGTGGGTCTCAGCACTTTAGCTCTATCTCTAACTCAAGTCTTGTGCATTGGCATCGTCGTATCGCCATTACTTTAGCAGAACTATTATGTCATAGAGTATCAGGGGAGGTGGTCTCGGTCCTTGTAGTCTCTGACTCTACCGGGGGGCCTTAGCTCTATCTCTATGGATGTTTTGAGGGATGCTGGGGTGAGGCCTTGGATACACTATTTGGCATTAGGATTGGTTAGCAGCGAGCCCAGTTTGCAAGCCCTCGCTAACAGGGGCTTACGTGTTGGTATAGCATTATATAGCAATAACCGTTAACCTTTGTTGTATAATGTTATGGTAGGGTGGATGGGGACGACGATAACCGTTAACCTTCGGGCGGGCTTCCACACCCTGTGTGTAGAGGCGGTATCAATAACCGTTAACCTTTGATCACCCAACCTTTCTATTGCACATTGCAAACTATAAACCAAGACCAAAGATATAAATTGATTTTTGCATGCATATGTTATGTTGCATTGTTTTGGCTACTCACTGAGCCGTGTTGTGTGCTCACCCCTCGACGTCGAATATTTTTAGTTGATGATGCAGTATATACTGTTGAAGATTATATGAACCTGTCAGCGTATGGAACTGTAGCAGCTATGGAAGTTGGAGCTGAAGACGATACACACGACTCCTCTTGCGAGTGCAACTCGTGTGTATTCGATTAGATATTTTTGTAGGTTTCTTTATTGGATTTATAAGACATGTATTTGGTATTTGAATATTTATGTCTTAGTTAAACACAGAATAATTTGATATTATGGGTATCATTTTAGTTCTCAGTTCATATTATTTATAAATTTTCCGCTATTGTGTATTACTCTGATTATGATTGTAGATGCGTGTTAAGTTTGGATAACGCGGGGATAGCCTATAAGAGATCCTGGTTGAACCATTGGTTATTTGGCGGTTCATCACATCATTCTGAAGTGTGCGGAATTGGGGTGTGACAAAACACCATTGCCATCCCACATGCATCTACCATGGAATAGAGATAGAGCTAAAGTATTCGGATCAAACACCGCCAACACGTCCCCTGATGCCCTGCCCATACCAATACGTAAGCCCCTGCTGGCGAGGGCTTGCAAACTGGGTTTGCAACTAACCAATCCTAATGCCAAACAGTGTATCCAAGGCTCATCCCAACATCTCTCAATACGTCTATAGAGATAGAGCTAAGGCCCCCTGGCAGAGTCAGAGACCACACGGTTCGAGACTACCTCCCCTGATGCCCTACGACGTAATAGTTCTACTAAGGTAATGGCAATACGACGATGTTAGTGGGCAAGACTTGAGTAGAGATAGAGATAGAGTCTGGTGACGATGTTAAAGACCACCATGCCACGTCCTCCCCCTGATGCTCTACTCACATCCAACACACCAGCCACACACATACATTCACATGCCTATTCCTAGGATCATCACCATCATCATGTTATGAATAAATGAAATTAACTATACATAAACAGTAATAGCAGAAATATTGGATGACAAGTGAGATGCACATTACAAGCATACAAGCATAGAATCAATCATGGCATTGGATTCAATAAAAATAAATAGTTTATTGTTAACCAATTAGTTTAGGTCTTGTTCCCTCACCTATTAACAATACTCGATCTCCTTCCAAGCCTTGAAATTTTCTTTGAATTGATTTAACAACCTAAAAGTTATATGAATTTAAGTTAGGGTTCATATGTAACATGTTACAGTAGTGGAAAATCAAAACAGAGCATTGATAGTTGTCAGATTGGTCCTATGGTCTCATACTGTATCGACCTTACTGCCTACGGTCGATACCCTATGGTCGCATATGGTGCGACCGTAGCTACGACCATATGATTTCTGAAATCTTCCCGAATGCCTATTGTCACACCCCAATTTTGGTCTAACCAGAATGGTGTGATGAACCACTAACAAACCAACGGTTCAACCAGGATCTCTAATAGGCTATCCCCGCGTTATCCAAACTTTCACACATCCATAATCATAATCAGAGTAATACACACTAGCGAAAAATTTATAATAAAATGAACTGAGCAACTAAGATGATATCATTAATTTAATAGCAAATTATTCTGTTTTCAACTGAGACATAAATATTTAAATACCAAATACATGTCTTTATAAATCCAATGAAAGAAACCTATAAAAATATCTAATCAAATACACACGAGTTGCACTCGCAAGAGGAGTCGTGTGTATCATCTTCAGCTCCAGCGTCCATTGCTGCTATATTCCCGTACGCAGACGCGTTCATATAATCTTCAACTGTGTAACCTGCATCATCAACTAAAAATATTCGACGTCGAGGGGTGAGCACACAACACGGCTCAGTGAGTAGCCAAAACAATGCAACACTACATATGCATGCACATCAATTTATATCTTTGGTCTAGTTTGAAGTTTGCAATATGCAATAGAAAGGTTAAGGTAGCCAAAGGTCGCGTTTATTGACTCCGCCTCTATACACGAGTGTGTGACGTTACCCGAAGATCACGTTTATCGTCAACTCACATGCACCCAACCATGAACATTATATAACAAAGGTTACGTTTATTGCTATATAGTGCCATACCAACACGTAAGCCCCTGTTGGCGAGGGCTGCAAACTGGGCTCGCAACTAACCAATCCTAATGCCAAACAGTGTATCCAAGGCCTCACCCCAGCATCCCTCAGAACATCCATAGAGATAGAGCTAAGGCCCCCCGGTAGAGTCAGAGACTACAAGGACCGAGACCACCTCCCCTGATACTCTATGACATAATAGTTCTGCTAAAGTAATGGCGATACGACGATGCCAATGCACAAGACTTGAGTTAGAGATAGAGCTAAAGTGCTGAGACCCACCAAAGGTTAACGTTTATTGACGTTCTCATCACACCTCCCCTGATACTCGCTGGCATCAAGCACATCAACCACACACATACAAGCACATGCCTATTCCTATCATCATCATCATCATCATGTTATAAACAATAAAATAGATATGCATGAACAAGTAATAGAAATATTGGATGGCATGTTGTATGCACATTACAAACATATTCGCATAGAATCAAACATGGCATATGACTCAATAAATAGAAAACAGTTTATTATTAACCAATTTAGTTTGGGGTTAAGGTTCCTCACCTTAGCTTGCTAAAAGATACTTTTTCAAGCTTTAAAATCACCTTTATACTGTTATTATATTGCTAGAAGACCTAACAAAGTTGATAGAATTTAATTAGAATTAATTCGGAATTTAAAAACCATTCCATCAACTGAGGGTCGATGCTAGGGTCGATGGGTCTATCGACCCTCCCCTCTTTTTGGACTTCCCGAATGCTGAGGGTCGATGGTCATAAACACCTAGGGTCGGATGGCCTATCGACCCTGGGTGCGACCCTCGGTGCACTCTGGTCCAATTCCCACTTTTAAATCCATTCTTCGTGTTTGGGGTCCTATGACTTCCTTCCTACATTCATTCAACATTCATTCCATGGTCTAGAACCATGTATAATCCATCTAAATAGTTTTCATGCATCCTCCTATGGTTTTCCATGAAAACCTAACCATAGCTTAATGGTTTGGGTTTCTCCGAGATCACATTCTTATTAATTACTACCCTAAGGTCTGTAGAAACTCATAGAATTAGTATCCATACCTGAGAAGGTTAATCTTTATCTGAAACTCTTCTCTTTTGGCTTAATTTCTCTTCCTTCCCTTTCTTCTTCCTCTTTCCTTCTCCTCTCTTTCTCTCAATTCGATTAGGGTTGTAAAAGGAGTGAAAGTGGCTTAGGGACGTCCTTTAAATAGACTAGGAACATCCTAAATAAGTCCCATTGAGATTTGGAAAGAATCCCAATCGAAAAATATAGAAATTTCCTAATTTCTATATTCGGCAGAAACCGAGGGTCGATGGGAGGGTCGATGATCCCGTCGACCCTAGGGTCTTAAGCTGTCCGACCCTCCCTTCAAAACCGAGGGTCTGACTTTCTGTTTTGGGAGGTCCGACCCTGCTTAGCTGGGTGTGCGACCCTCCCCTAATTTTAAATGTTTTTGGGTCGATTTTATACCTGGGATCTCGATCTCCTTCACGCCCTTGGTCCATTTGACTCGACCATGATGGGTAAACCTGGTTCAAGGTGGTAAGACCGGGTTAGATTGACACGGGTCTTACACCTATGGTCGATCCTTTGGTCATGCTAGTCATGCTATGGTCGACCGTAGCTACGACCTTGAGATTTTTGGTCACAGACTACATGCATTTCGAGTTCTTCCTGGATCAAGTCCTCTGATCTTCAATTGAGTTTTATTCTAAGGTCATCCTATGACCATCATTAGTAGTTTCTTATCAACCCTAATCATCAAACTCTCTCCTCATGGTTTTCCTTGGGATTTTCTCAAGGAAATCACATGGATCATAATAGGTTGATATTGCCTATCTTCCATAGAAGTCTTATTCCATAGAGATTACATCTCCAGGGATTAGGGTCATACGTTTGCATGTGATAGCGAGCCAATATCTTTTCAACAAATTCCTCTCCTTAGCCTTTTCTTCTTTCCCTTCTCTT
This sequence comes from Protea cynaroides, assembly GCA_028583415.1. Classification (NCBI taxonomy): domain Eukaryota; kingdom Viridiplantae; phylum Streptophyta; class Magnoliopsida; order Proteales; family Proteaceae; genus Protea; species Protea cynaroides. The sequence continues at coordinate 76,343,720 of CM053271.1, forward strand.
CATTCTCCTCCCTTCTTTTTCCCTAGGGTTTACTAATGTTCTAAAAGAGTAAGAAAGGACTGAGGGACGTTCTTTATATAGAGGAAAACTCTCCATATAGAGTCCTAACTCTCCATATAGAGTCCTCTTTCAATTAGGAAAAAATCCCTTAGTTTAGGAAAGTTTCCAAAACTCGGAGTCTGATCTAGGGTCTTACTGTCGATGGCTATGGTCGCAGAATCCGTCAATTGTAGGGTTAAAATCATTGACCGTAGGGTCATTGATTAGTAACCATTGTTTCTTTTCATATGGTCGACCGTACCTACCCAGGTATGCGACCATATGTATACAATTTTAGGTGTTGAGTTGATTTTTTATACCTGGTTTGTGATTTATCTTCATACGCTAGGTCCACTTGGTCCTGGAATGATGGGAAGATCTGGCACGACATGGTTAAACCAAATTAGTGGAGTGCGGGTCTTACAACTCCCCCTCTTATATAAATTTCGTCCTCAAAATTTGCACATACCTTCTGAGTCGAATAGGTGAGGATATTGCTTCCGCATAGTATTCTCTTCTTCCCATGTGATTTCTTTTACATCTTGGCTTCTCCAAGTAACCTTCACATAGTAGATGTCGCAGTTGCGTAGACGTTGCATCTTTCGGCTAATAATTTCAAAATGTACCACTTCGAAAGTCAAATCTTCAGTCAAATCTAGCGGATCCGCTGTTAACACGTGTGTTGGATCTCTGACGTACTTCTTTAATTGTGAGACATGGAATACATCATGTATACTAGACATTGATGGTGGTAGTGCTAACTAATATGCTACCTTTCCCCACCTAGTTAGAACTTCATAAGGTCCAATATATCTAGGACGCAGCTTTCCCTTCTGTCTGAACCTTTTCAAACCACACATAGGAGATATTTTCAGAAATACCTTATCACCTATGGTGAATTCGAGATCTCTGTGTCGATATCTGCATATTGCTTCTGATGGTTCTGAGCTGTTTGAACTCTTTCCTTGATAATGTCGACCACTCGACAAGTCTCCTCAACAAACTCTGGTCTAACAATACTCCGTTCTCAAACTTCATTCCAAAATAAAGGAGTTCGACATTTCTTACCATACAGTGCTTCATAGGGTGACATCTGTATAGTCGCTTGATAGCTGTTGTTAAAGCGAACTCGATCAATGGTAATTTCTCATCCCATGATCCTTTGAAATCAATGACACAAGCTTGAAGCATGCCTTCTAAAATCTAAATACGATTGTCCGTCTGTCTGAGGATGGAATGCAGTACTTAACTTCAACGTTGTTCCCATAGCCTTCTGTAGTCCTTCCCAGAACTTTGATGTTAAGCGTGGGTCTCTGTCGGACACGATGCTTTTAGGTACACCATGCAATCTGACAATATTATCCACATATAGCTTAGCTAACCTCTCTAGGGTATACTGAGGTTGTATAGCATTGAAACGAGCTGTCTTAGTCAAACGATCTACAGTCACCCAGACCATGTCAACTACTCGGGAAGTCTATGGTAACCCGGTGACGAAGTCCATAGTGATGCAGTCCCATTTCCATGCTGGTTCTGGCAGTGGCTGCAACAATCCTACAAGTCTTTGCCTTTCAGCCTTTACTTGCTGACAATTCAAGCATTGTGACACAAATTTAGCTACATCCGCTTTCATTCCTCTCCACCAATATAGTTTCTTCAGATCATGATACATCTTTGTACTTCCAGGATATACCGAATAAGCGGTGGTGTGGGCTTCCTTCATTAGTCTGTGTCTAATATCCAAGTCTTCATTTTCAAGAACACATACTCTCCCTTTTTATCTTATTACTTTATCAAAATTCAAGGTGAATTCAGGGTTAGTCCTACCATTTTCAAGGTCTTCCTTCACTGTTCTCAGATAAGGGTCTAATTTAATAGCTGTCTTCACTTCGTCTATCAGATCAGGTACAATCTTCAATGTAGCAAACATGTTTGAGAATAGATAAATAAACCCTTGGTCAGTTGATTTATTCGAAATATCAATTACAAACTGCTCGTTATCTTAATTAAATACTCTTCTTGTGATACACACTACAACATTTGTACTAGCTTCTTCTTGGGATTTTGTCATAGCTTTCATGCTTAGTGAGTCAGCAACTACATTAGCTTTTCTTGGATGATACTAGATATCGTAATCATAATCCTTCAGTAATCCTAGCCATCTTCTTTGTCTCATGTTCAACTCCTTCTGATTAAAAAGGTGTGTGAGACTCTTATGATCTGATTTAATCTGAAATTTCTCTCCATACAAATAATGTCTCCATATCTTGACAACATGTACCACCGTTGTTAACTCCAAGTCATGAGTGGGATAGTTCTTCTCATGTGTCTTCAGTTTTTTTGAGGCATACACAATTACTTGTTCTCCTTGCATAAGCACACATCCCAAACCTAACCCAGACGCATTGGTGTACAAGGTAAATGGTTGTCCTGGAATCGGAATGGTCAAGATGGGAGCTGATATCAATCTAGCAATCAATGTTTGGAAACACTCTTTACATTTATCTATCCAAACAAACTTTTCTCCTTTCTTTGTCAGACTAGTGAGTGGTACTGCAATTCTAGAGTAATCTTCCACGAATCGTTGATAGTACCCAGCTAAACCTAAGAAACTTCTAATTTCGGCAACATTCTTAGGTGCTTCCCATTTTACAATGGCTTCAAGCTTGCTAGGATCCACTTTAATTCCTTCAGCGGATACAACATGGCCTAAGAAAGTGACTTCATTCAGCCAGAACTCACACTTAGTAAATTTAGTATAAAGCTTCTCTTTTCTTAGTCACTGCAAAGCGGCTTTTAGATCTGTGATATGAGTTTCTTTGTCCTTGGAGTAGACTAGTAAGTCGTCAATGTAAGACCCGTATCATACTAACCGGTAAGGGTGTCAATGGGCCGGTCTGGGCCGGTTTCAGTCTAGGCTAAACCGGTGTCGGGTTTGATAACCCAGCCCAAAACATGTCCACTAAGGGTTCGGGCTAGGATGGGCTGCGCTGGACATAGTACCAAACGGGCTGGTCCGGTTTTGGTTCATAATCGGGCTGGGCTTATCAATGTGAATTCGGGCTGGTTCGGTCCAGACTGGGCTTATCGGGCTGGTTTTGCTTTTCGGGTCATCATCTTATCTCCTTATTATACATAGTAAATAAACCATTTTTGAAAGCTGTAAGAGCAAATGATATGGACTTAGATCCAGGTTCTTATTCATAAAATCTTAAGGAGTTTCAATCTCCAATCCAAATGGTATTGGCTACATATAAATAATAAATCTTTTGGAAAATTCGTCAAAAGATTCAAGTTTTGAAAAATGGTTGAAATAACATCAAGAGTAGGACAAGAGTGGGATTTGGGCAGGTCCCTCTATTGGGAATCCATATGATTGAATTTGAAACTCATCATATGGTTAATCCTTGACCTTTGGTTCTCCTCTCTTCTGGCTGATAAATAGTTTTGAGTGCCTGGAAATCCAAACTCACACTATTGAATGCACTTATCAGTTATTCCCCATTACTAACAAGAAACCCATTTTATCTATATAAACAATCTATACAAGAATCTGTTCATATCACTGATAAAACTAATCACAAGAAAATAAGAAAATTGGCCCTAAAAAAAACACTGCAAATTTTTTTGTAATATAGAGTTAATGACTCAAGATCTAAATCCATACTATCTAACAACATGAGAGACAAGTACATAAATGCATAACACATTTGATCAATCCTACTACAAACATTAATACATTCTTCCAAAATCTATAAGTGAAATATAACACTTGTGATCAATCATACTACAAACTTTAATATGTTTTTCTAGCTAAAATAACTAGAAGTCTAGAGATGTGAGTTCTTGTAGTGAAATCAGCATACAACCATTCTATGGCCTAGGCTGTGAGTTCTTGTAGTGCTAAGAAATCTGTCATACTACAACTCCCTCGGCTTGTAGTTCAAAACACATGAGAAATTATAATAATACATAACTATATAAGCATCTAGTCAGCTATTAGCAGCACTCCAAGTCCCAACTATTGGTCTCTGCATCAACCTTGAAAGTTGCACCGCAAACTTCACCTGAACTGTGGTAGACACAATATAGCAATGTCATCAATTACTTCATTTGTAATTTATAAGTACTCTAAAAAAAGAATGGAATATTTTTATATGAACCATTGAGACAAATTCTTTTCATTAATACTCAATTTCACATTTACCAAGAATTCATGCATCCAAGGAATGTAAAATTTACAACCCTAGTTACAACACACAATAATGTACTAAAAGTGGCATATTAGGACTGCCTAAACTTTGGAGATATATAATAGGACTGCCTAAACTTTGGGAGATTCTTTGGTTCAATCATTCAAATGATGGGAACTTGCCTAAGGTCTTTACACATTTGGGAATGCATTTATTCAAGAAGAAAACATTACAAAGTATCTAGACTTCTCTTTCTTAAAAAAGAAAAAGAATTATAAAGTAATTGGATTGCCCTTATCCCCATTTCTCAAAACATTTCATGAAAGAATTATAAGAATGAACTAATCTACCAAGAAATACAATACATGAGAAATTTAGAATCATGGTACCTTGGGTGGATGTGGATCTACTTCACTCTTTAGGCATTCATTGCATAATTGTACTGCAAACAGATTTAGATAAATGTTAAACGTTTCATATTGAAAGAAAGAACTTCATAAAATTATTTCCTTTAATGGTATTTTCTTGGAGCTCACCTTGAAGAAGCAACTGTTGAAGCCACATCACTCCTTGTGTCATTGATTGACAACACATTTCCTAGAGCCAAGGCTATGTCAACAGCATCATTAACAGACTCAACTGTAGATATAATATAAATAAAAGTCTGTCAGTAACTAACATATAAATTAAAACTTATAATAAAGTTTGGATTGAAAAATTGCCTCTAAAATCTATATCAAACATCTAATCTCGAAGACAAATCAATGCTTCAGCATTGGAAGGTAATAATTTGCTACGATACTTGTCGATGACACGACCCCCAGCACTAAAAGCTGACTCAGAGGCAACTGTTGAAACTGGAATAGACAAGACATCTTTAGCTACACGCGCCACATCTGGATACTTTGACCCATTTTGCCTTCAATATGCTAAGACATCAAACTCTCGGTAATTATCACTGAATGGGATCTGTGGTTCTTCCAGATACAAGTCTAACTGAGACTTTCCATAGCTATCAATCAACATGGCACTTTTAAATGCCTAAAACTCCTATAGAAATCGGAGTAAATCATTAATATAATTAGATATGAACATGGTAACCTACAATTGAAAAAAAAAATGATAAGCATAAAAACAATAGTAATTTAATTACCGCTAGTTCAACAGGTCCAAGATAACTAGATGAAGGTGTAGGAGTCTCGATATCAGCCGCATCCATGGATTTATATTCATTAAAGAGTCTAACAAGTGCACTTTTGACACGAAAAGACATATCACATGCTAGGGGATCTAGGGTAGCAATCTTTTGAAATGCCCACTCTACAAAAGTTAACTTATAGCGAGGGTCAAATACCAATGCAATGGCTAATATCAGACTATACTCATTCCAATACTTATCAAATTTTTTCTTCATCTCCACCACCATATCCTTCATAAAGCTGTCATGGTGTGCCATCTCTTTTAATATGCTTTTGTGAATCTTCCATACATTTAAAAAATACAGGTTCACAGTAAGATACTTTGAACCAGATAACAAAATAGTAATCTCATCAAAGGGCTGTAAAAAACTCGTCAACTTTTCAATTCTTAACCAATGGTTAGAATTGGGACAACTCTTGTAATTGTTGTCTTTTAACTGAAGGTTTTCAAATGCCTGCCTATAAAATAAGGCGGACTAAATCATATGGTAAGTTGAGTTCCACCTAGTACATACATCAGCATGGAGACCCTTAACAGTTGATAAACTCAATTCTTTACAACAATCTATGAATTTAATCTTCCTTCCTTGAGATGATTTCACAAATGTTATGCTATTCCGAACCAAAGAGACACATTCATCTATACATTTCAACCCATCTTGTACTATCAGATTCAAGATATGTGCACAACACCGATTATGAAAGAATTCACCATTACAGATAAGAGCATTCTTCAAATTCAACCTTGTCTTCAAAAATTCAACAAAGCATAAATTACAAGTAGCATTGTCTAAAGTTATTGAGAAAATTTTCTTCTCAATGCCCCATTCATGCAACATTTTACCAATAGTGTCACATATAGCTATGCTAGAGTGTGGGGGTGGCATGAGACAAAACCTTAACAACTTTTTATGTAAACTCCAATCCTTATCAACATAATGTGCTGTCAGAGATATATATCCATCATTAGTAATGGATGTCCACATATCACTGGTAAGAGATATCTTTCCATTGAATGATTTAAAGAATTCTTTGATTCTCTTACCCTCAAATTGATATAACTTTGATATTTGAGCCATTTGTGAGTTACGACTAATATGACAATATTCTGGACAAATGTAAGAGATCAAATTCCTAAACTCTTCGCGCTCGACAAACACTAAGGGCAATTCTTGTTTAACAATAAGCCTTGTGATTAAGTCACGCACTAGGTTTAGGTCAATTTTTCTCTCCATCAAATCCAACTTCCCTTGATTTTTACCCAACATCATTTGCTTTATATCTTTGTTGTCTTGTTTAAAACAGTTCTTAAGATGCCTCCTGAGCATACTGGCTCCATTAATATTGGTGTTAGCCCTATAAACTATTTTGCATTTCAAACACTCTGCTCTTTCCTTTCCATCATCATATTTGTCCCCAGGAATGACTTTAAAACTATCCCAAACAGTACTTCTTCTTCTTCTCTTCCCATCTATTTTAGGTAGAGAACTTACAGACTCTACTGAATCACGAGGCATAAGCAAAGGTCCATCATCAAACAAGTCATCAACATTTGGTGTCCCTACCCCCTCCATTATATCTCTAGGAGTAAGTTCATTAAGTGGAGTTGACATTCCTATAAAGAATAATTTATTACTCAAACAGTCAAACTACAATAACACTTCATTAATAATAAAATCTACTCAAAAAAATTAAAGCTTATAAAAAATTGTAATGGTTGAAGAGATTACTTACTAACTATCCTAGCTTTTCACTACTAGTATCAGTTTGAAACTAAGAGTCCCACTGAATTTAATGGGGAACCTGAAAAAAAATGTTAGAATATAAAGCATGGGCGACATAAATCTCCAACAAATCTCCAAAATATTATCTAGAGTCTAGACTCTGATTAGTTCTCCCTGATCTATCTAACAAAGTAGCAAACATCATATATGAGATTTGAGTTTTGAAAATTAATGGTATAATCAGAAACCAAAACCAAGGCAACAAATGCAACGTATTAAGGCCAAGGTAACAAATGCAAAGTACTATGGCCGGGAACATCATCAGTGCCATTATTTGCATGAACACCATTTTGTCCCTGATCTGCACATATACCACTAGTAGAAACCAAAGTAGGTAATGGGGGTGGGAGAGTTAGATAAAATATCAATATTTATGTTATTAGGTGGAGTAGGTGGATGGAGCAATAATATGGGAGAGGGAGCATGTTCCAAGGTCAGATTAGTAGATGGTGCCGATGGAAGAAGCCTTGAGAACGATGTTGGTTCAATAGGAACCGTGACTGTCATCCATAGTGCCATTGATGGGGAAGTGGGAGAAGTACATGAAGTAGAGATCGAGGCATGAGGAAACTCAATCTCAAATTCTGAATGGAGTTCACATGCTCGACAAAGAAATCAGGATACTAAATTAATTAAAAAAAGAAGAAGTTAAAACTGCTGTGCTTAATATTTTAAGTGAATTGAAAAAAGATTTCATTGTTGACAACATATATAAGCGACACTACCTACCGAGATTTCCTTGTTAACACTGCCGAATGGGGGGTATATATATGCGGGAGATTTCCTCTTTTGTATTAAAATACTGTTGTGCTTAATATTTTAAGCGACATTACCTACCGAGTACCGACCGACTTAATTCTTAATGAGTATCTTTTAAATTTTTTTCAATGTAACATATTATTCAAACCACAGAAAGGGGAGCGGATCCAGGTCATCGGAGATGGGGGTGAAGCACGAGGCAGATGGAGAATCGGTGATGAAAGAGGGAAAAAGAAGCTTCCCCAAAAAAGAAAAAAAAAGAACGACAAAAGAATAAGAAAACAAGAACCGATCCTTACCTACCTGGCTACCTTGAAAAGAAAACAACAACCTATCTTTATCGCCGTTGCAGGTGGCCTTGCAGGTGGTCGCTGGAAACAATGTCAGAAGAGTCGAAAAGGGATTGAGTGAGGGATGCACAGTGGCGGCCACAGTGGCTGTTTTGGTGAAACCAACAATCGATCCTTATCACCGTTGCAGGTGGTCGCCGGAAACGATGTCGGAAGAGTCGAGGAGGGATTGAGGCCGAGGGAGACTGTATTGGCGGCCACAATAGCTGAGTTTCGGTGAAACTGTAAAAGTGTAAAATAGTGTAAACAATAAAAGTTGAACTTGAACAGTTGTATTTATACTAGGGTTACAAACTGAAAAATTAGGATTTCAATCGGGCTTAATGGGCTTGGGTTACAAACTGAAAAATTAGGATTTCAATCGGGCTTCATGGGCTTTCGGTTTATGCAGGTTCGGTTCGGGCTAACTCGGGTTCCATAGCGGGCTGCCCATTGGGCTAGCCCGGACCGGACCAAACCGAACCGGAAATACAACCCTCAGCCCAAAACATTCCCATTTTTGACACCCTTACAAACCAGTCTCACCACCTTGTATCAGGTCTTTCTATCATGGTCGGGTCAAGCGGACCAAGTGCGGGAAGAAACCACAAGACCAGGTATGAAATTGAACCCAAAAATATTCAATTATGAGTGTGTGGTCACATACCTAAACAGGTGTGGTCGACCACACCTCAGATTAAAGCGACCACAGAAATCTAGGTTGTGTGGTCACAAGTTTCTGACTGTGTGGTCGACGGGTTCAGCGACCACACCTGCGACCACACGAACCCAGTCAGACTCCGTGATTAGGAAACCTTCCTAATCTGAAGGGGGTTCTTTCCTAAACTAAGTAGGACTCTATATGGAGGGTTTTCCTCTATATATAGGACGTCCCTTAGCCTCTTTTGTCCTTTTAGAACTCAAACTGAAAGTGAGAGAAAGAGAAGAGGAGGAAGAGAAGGAGAATTGAAGAGGAAGACTAAGAGGAGGAAATTCAGAGAAGAACTCTGAATCTTCAACAAGTTTAAGGTATGAAAACATTCCCCATGTCAATTGAATGCCTAGAGTAGATCTTGAAGAAGATAGGGATTTAAGTGAGACCCCAATCATCAATCCATGGATAAATTCCAAGAGATCCATAGAAGGAATCTATGTGGATGATGGATTGTGTAAAAATATTAGTTTTAAGCCATAGAAAAATCATAGAAAGGATCATGATGATAAGCCAAGGGATCCAAATATGAAGGAATGAAGTTGGGAGTGAAAAATCGACCATCACATGTGTGGTCGCATGATATGCGACCATACGAGACACACATATTTGACCACACACCCTCGGGAAGTCCAAGAAGGGTGTGGCCGCATGTGTGGTCGCATGATATGCGACCACACCTTGCTACCACATGCCCTCGAGAAGTTCCAGGGAGGGTGTGGTCGCATGTGTGGTCGCATGGTATGCGACCACATCTTGTGACCACACACCCTGTGGTCACAAAAACTGAGACCACAGGTGCTGCCACACCTGCGACCACTTAGTTTCTATTAGTCTGAATTATTGGAAATAAATTCTAATTTAAAATCTATAAATTTGTTAGGTTTTCAAGTGGTCTAAAAAGAGATTTACAAAGCTTGAACGAGGAACTACCATCGACCAAATGTGAGGGAACAAGATCTAAATTAATTGGCTAATAATAAACTGTTTTACTTATTGAGTCCAATGCCATGAATGATTCTATGCTTGTATGCTTGTAATGTGCATTTTACATGTCATCCAATATTCCTGTTATTACTGCTCTTGCATATTTAATTCCGTATATTTATAACATGATGATGATGATGATGATGATGCTAGGAATAGGCATGTGAATGTATGTGTGTGGTTAGTGTACTTGATGCGAGTGGAGCATCAGGGGGAGGACGTGACATTGTGGTTCATCCTGGTCACCAGACTTTAGCTCTATCTCTACTCAAGTCTTGTCTACTGACATTGTCATATCGCCATTATCTTAGCAGAACTATTACGTCGTAGGGCATCAGGGGAGGTGGTCTCGGACCGTGTAGTCTCTAACTCTATCGGGGGGGCCTTAGCTCTATCTCTATGGACATATTGAGGGATGCTGGGGTGAGGCCTTGGATACACTGTTTGACATTAGGATTGGTTAGTTATGAGCCCAGTTTGCAAGCCTTCGCCAATAGGGGCTTACGTGTTGGTATGGAGGGCATCAGGGGAAGTGTCATGCGGTGTTTGATCCAGACACTTTAGCTCTATCTCTATTCCATGATGGGTGCATGTGGGATGCAATGGTGTTTGATCCATTGGGTGGCTTCACACACTCGTGTATAGAGGTGTGGTGGCCACCTATCCTTTCTATTGCACATTGCAAACTTATAAACTAGACCAAAGATATGAATTGAATGCATGCATATGTTTGTTGCATTGTTTTGTTTGCTCACTGAGCCATGATGTGTGCTCACCCTTTTGACGTCGAATATTTTAGTTGATGATGCAGGTCCTACTGTGGATGATTATATGAATGCACCAATGTACGAGCATGTTGCTGTGATGGACATGGAAGGTATGGTAGAGTCGCATGATTTGTCTTGCGAGTGCAACTCATGTGTTTTCGATTAGATTTAGTTGTTGGATTATCGAAACATGTAATTGATTAATTTATTTTATTTTATGTCTTTAGTCATTTGGAAATAATTAGATTATTAATTATGTTATCACTTTTAGATACTTAGTTCATTAATATTAAAGACTTCTGCTATTGTTTATTTACTCTGATTATGGTTGTGGTTGTATCTGGTTTAAACAAATGGACACGGCCTATTCGAGATCCTGGTTAAACTGTTGGATCATAGACGGTTCATCACACCATTCTGGTTGGTTCAGAATTGGGGTGTGACAACTTGGTATCAAAGCGCTCGGGCTTTGTCTATTAAACCTATATACTTTCACAAGAGTTTGTGAACTTAGTTAGGATAAAATTTAAAAATTTTAATTAGAACACAACATAAGCACCTGTGTTGTATGAAACAATAACTAAAAAAGAGAATAATGCTCATATAAGATGAGAAACAAGTTTCATGTATATATCAAATGAGAATAAAAACAATATATATTTGAATCAGGGTACAGTCCACAATCTGGACAGTTACTCTATAGTAAAAGGAAAAAGAAATAAAGGCATCATGGAGCTGGAGGTGCTGGAGGAGGAGGTGCCTCACGATCTCGATCATAGTCCTCAGCATATACCCTCGTAAGCTAGGCTACCTAAGTTTGGGTCACCTGGAGACTAGCTGCCAGATCTGCCACCCGCTGATTAGTAGGACACTGGGCCTCCCGAATCTCACGCAGCAGCCTCATCATGTCATCTGGTGGTGGGTGCGAAGGACCAGCTGAGTGGGAAGGAACCCGAGAAGGGCCAGATCCAGTGGAATACTGTGGTGATGGAGGAGGAATGATATCCACGTACATCCTATCATCATCCTCCTCAGCATCGCCTCCGTGGACCTCTACTGCTGCTGCTGCTGCCGCCTCCGTGTCTGCTATCTCTACCTGAGTACAGGGACGCACCATAGCATTTCTCTCCTCATCACTGACTTGTGCATCTCGCATCCCCATCCTGTAGATGGCCTCCCAGTCAAGGTCAATCGAAAAAGAGTCCTCATGAATCCTCTCATCAATCAAGTCGACCTGCAGGCAAGTGAGCAGAGTGGTGATCAAACGCCCATAGGGTAGGTTATCCATCAGACCAGGCATCGTAGCACGGAGCATAGTCCTGATAATAATGTAAGGAAGGCAGACGGGTTGCATAGTGCAGATGCAGTACAGGAGGTACTGGGACAACTGTGAAACCTTCTCATAGTGCCTACTCTAGGGAATCAGGTTGTGCTGAATGATCTTGCAATACAACCGAGGTTCCGACCGTAGGTTGATTGCCTTCATCTCCCAGCGATCATCCCTAAGATTCTGGTGATCAATCTCTGCATGCATCATCACTGACAGGAACTGGGGTTCCTTGGGTGTGTAATATACTAAGGGACCATCATTTGATATACCCAAGAGATCAGCCAACTCCTGGCAATTAAAGGAGATCTCCACCCCTTTAACAAAACTAGTGATCCTGGGCTCTCTACCCCTGTCTATGTCCTCTGGGTCACCCTCCACCTGTAAGTTACAGTAAAACTGTTTCACCAATGCCGGACAGGTGCAACCCTCATATAAGATCACAGGAAGCCAACCCATATCACTAAAGGCGCCCTCCACATTAAATAGGGCTAAGTTGGCCAAGTTTACACAACGACCCCCTTCCACCTTCTTACGCTCATAATGGGCATACTGAGCCTCTACTTCATTAGACTGGAAGCGATGAGGATCATGAACTCTGGGGACTTTAGTGCGAGCCATGTTATCTGCAAAGACATGGACCAATAAGCAAGATATTAGATAGAGAAAAACTCAAAATTTTGGCATTATAACGGCATGATTTGGCCAAAAGCCTCACTTTTCACCTAAACAATTGGGCAGGAGGACTTACATAGGTCCCAAACCATCCTGCAAGGCTCATACAAATAGAAATTTAAACTAGGTAGATCGAATTTGAAGAAATTTTGACAATTGGGAAAAACCCCAAAAATTAGGTCAAAAATGGGAATTTTCAAATTTCTCATAAACTAACCAATGAAACTCAAATTTTCTTGAGGGCTTTCATCCATTGGGTGGCCAATAGCAAAAGCCCCCAATGAAAATCAAATTTTTACCGTCAGAAAATAGTAATTTGAAGAAAACCCTATAAATGGAGAAAAACCTAGGTATGAAAGCTTAAAAAGGAGAAAGAGTAGGGAACATACCTGGAAGAACGGAACGTAGGTCGTGGATCGATGAAAGACTCACCAAACTTGAGTGGTTGACACGGTAACAACTCAGTGGAGGCGAGTTAAGTTGAAGACAAAAGAGAAAAATGGAGAATGACTCCAAAAATCAGGTTTAAAAACCTGATTTGGGGTCGTGTGGTCGCAAAATTCAACCAAAAAGTGCGACCACACGATCGACCATAGGCTCTCGGTGAGTTGCGAGGGTTTGTTTGGTCACAACCTGTGGTCGCATATAGTGCGACCGCACGATCGACCACAGGCTCTTGGTGAGTTGCCAGGGTTTGTGTGGTCGCAACTTGTGGTCGCATATAGTGCGACCACACGGTCGACCACAGGCTCTCGGTGAGCTGACAGGGTTTTGTGTCTCGCATACCCTGTGGTCGCATATACTGCGACCCCACCATCGACCATGTGATGGAAAATACTGTGTTTTGACTGAATGACTTGGAAAATTGAAAATTTTCATTGATTAATTGGATTTTGACATGGGAATGATGTATATTATGATTGCCTCATATGTTCTTTGACCTTCAGACACTACCACCATCGAAAACAGAAAATGGCTGGGCAAAGAATAACCAGGCGAGGACGTAACCCAATTCCACCATCACCACCTGTAGAGGAAAATAGCCATGAAAACCCTGAGGAACAAGAGAATTAGAATGTAGTACCACCAGGAGCCATCGACTAGGCTAACCCTATAAACTTGCCAGCCCCACCTACAGATTTGACTACTGCGGTGATGAACCTAGCACAGCAGTTGCAACAAATATAGCAAGTGCAAGACAATATGCAAGTTGCTATGGGAATGGCTTCCCAGTTGCAAATACTACACCTTTACCGGTGAGACAAGGTAGTACTGTACCAGGGGGTAGCAACATCGTGCCCCAAGCATCGACTATGAACAACACGGTACCTCAAGCACCTCAAACGCCATTTATACAAGCTCAAGTATAAAACCCTGAAGTAGCTCAAGGCATATACAACCAAGGCAATTACTAGTATCAACCACTTATATATAGAGCATATGCTCAGTATCAGTTGGACCATTCTCGACTGATCGGGCATTTTCTGAAGATAAAGCCTAAGGAGTTTAATGGTAAGCTAGCGGATCCTTTGTGGCCAGCTTACTAGATCGACGAGATGGAAATGAACTTCATGATGATGACTGTTAATGAAGAAGAAAAAGTGCTATGTGCCACATTTATGCTAAAGGGCGATGCACACCATTGGTGGAAGTTTACTCGAAGTTATCTATTAACGAAGCACGCCCAATTGACCTGGGCTATCTATAAAGAGGCATTCTTCGAGAAGTATTTTCTCAGAAGTTTCAGAGATGTGATGGAAAGAGAGTTTCTGAGTCTGTATCAGGGACAGATGACTGTGGATGCTTATCAACAGCATTATGAAGAGCTGTTTTTCTTTGCTCCCTCTAGCATGCAGGAGGAAAATACCCAAACCCGAAGGTTCGTCATGGGACTTAGGGGAAGCATCCGTGAGCTTGTATTGGGACTAGAAAAGAAGATTTATGATGAAGCTGTACAGATTGCTCGAGTGCTGGAATCGAGCCAGAGGGAAAGTTATTTTGCCTAGAACAGAGGAATCAAAAGGCCTAATGAAAATTCATATAACGAAGGGAACACAAAAGACCTTTAAACCCTTCCGTACTCAAGGCTTCAATGCTGCAGCCAAGACTACTCCAACAACCCAACCTCAACAAAAGCAAAGTAGTGATGGAGTTAAATGCTTTAACTGTAAACAAATAGGATATTATTTAAGGGAGTGTCCTAAGCCAAGGAAGCATCTACAACAAGGAAAGGTTTATGCAGTTATATCTGAGGATGCAGTCGCATTGCCTGATGTGGTCACATGTATGACTTGAACATTTCATTTTGTTTTACCTTGTGTGAGCATATAGACTAAATTAAATCAAATCACAGGTATTGTACCTATTAATGGCATACCCGCCATAGTACTCTTTAATTCTGGAGCTACTCATTCTTTTATATCTGTGTCATTTGGAAAGAAGCTAAATCTATCCTTCAGACCTTTAGACTACAAATTACTTATACGTTCACCTATGGGATTAGAAGTGGAACCAGACCAAGGTTATGGACCATGTCCAGTTCTTATCGACGAGAAAATTTTGGATGCAACCTTAATTCAACTTGAGATGGCAAATTTTAACGTTATCTTAGGAATAGATTGGTTAGCTCGGCACTCTGCAAATCTATTATGTGTAGAAAAGAAAGTGACATTTAAAGACAAGGAAGGAGTAGAGTTTAGTTTTGCGGGAACCAAACTTTCCCGTAAACGAAAACTCATTCTCTCGGCATTAAAGGCTAGGAAATGCCTCGAGAAAGGAGGAATTGGGTATCTAGTATCTGTGGTCGACCTCACTAAGGAAGTACCACGAATGGAGGATATTGATGTTGTGCGTGATTTTCCGGATGTATTTCCTAAGGAACTACCAGGACTACCACCCGATCGAGCGACAGAGTTCGTTATAGATCTTATACCCGGAGCCGCACCAGTATCTAAAGCACCCTATCGAATAGCTCCTATTGAACTGAAGGAACTAAAGGTACAATTACAAGAATTACTGGACAAGGGTTATATCAGACCCAGCATATCACCATGGGGAGTGCCAGAATTATTCGTGAAAAAGAAGGACGGTAGCGTTTGACTGTGTATAGACTATCGGGAACTGAATAAGCTTACAATCAAGAATCAGTATCCGTTGCCTAAGATCGATGACTTGTTCGATCAGTTGCAAGGTGCTAAAGTGTTCTTCAAAATTGATCTACGGTCAGGATACCATTAGTTGAAGATTAAGGAAGGTGATATTCCGAAGACGGCATTCAGTACCAGATATGAACATTATGAATTTTTAGTCATGTCTTTTGGATTGATTAATGCACCCCCAACTTTTATGGAACTCATGAATCGGGTATTCCATGATATGTTGGATACGTCAGTCATTGTATTTATTGGCGACATACTAGTCTACTCCAAGGACAAAGAAACTTATGTCACAAATCTAAGAGCCGCTCTACAACGACTAAGAAAATAGAAGCTTTATGCCAAATTTACAAATTTACAAAGTGTGAGTTTTGGCTAAATGAAGTCGCTTTCTTAGGCCATGTAGTATCGACTGAAGGAATTAAAGTGGATCCTAGCAAGATTGAAGCCATTGGGAAATGGGAATCACCTAAGAATGTTATAGAAGTCAGAAGTTTCTTAGGTTTAGCTGGTTACTATCGACGATTCGTGGAAGATTACTCTAGAATCGCCGTACCTCTCACCAGTCTAACAAAGAAAGGAGAAAAGTTCGTTTGGACCGATAAATGTGAAGAGTTTTTTCAAACATTGAAAGCTAAATTGATATCAGCTCCCATCTTGGCTATTCTTATCCCAGGACAACCATTTATCTTGTACACTGATGCGTCTGGGTTAGGTTTAGGATGTGTACTTATGCAAGGAGAACAAGTAATTGCGTATGCATCAAGACAACTGAAGACGCATGAGAAGAACTATCCCACTCATGACTTGGAATTAGCAGTAGTAGTACATGCAGTCAAGATATGGAGACATTATTTGTATGGAGAGAAATTTCAGGTTAAATCAGATCATAAGAGTCTAACTCATCTTTTTAATCAGAAGGAGTTGAACATGACAAAGAAGATGGCTGGAGTTACTAAAGGATTATGATTGCATTATCCAGTATCATCCAGGAAAAGCTAATGTAGTTGCTGACGCACTGAGCAGGAAAGCTATGATAGAATCCCAAGAAGAAGTTAGTGCAAATACTGTGGCATGTGTCACAGGGAGTGTATTCAATTATGGTAATGAGTAGTTCATGATAGATACATCGGACGAATCAACCAACGAAGGGTTTATTCATCAGTTTTCAAATATGTTTGTCACATTGAAGATTGTACCTAATCTACTTGAAGAAGTAAAAGCCACCATTAAATCAGACCCTTATCTGAGAACAGGGCAAGAAGACATCAAAAAAGGTAGGACTACTCTTCAGTTCACCTTGGACAATGAAAAGGTACTAAAATACAAAGGAAGAGTATGTGTTCCTGAAAATGAAGACTTGGATATTAGACACAGACTAATGAAGGAAGCTCACACCACCGCTTATTTGGTACATCTTGGAAGTATGAAGATGTATCATGATCTGAAGAAACTATATTGGTGGAGAGGAATGAAAGCGGATGTAGCTAAATTTGTGTCTCAATGCCTAAATTGTCAGAGGGTAAAGGATGAAAGGCAAAGACCTGCAGGATTATTGTAGGCACTGGTAGAACCAGCATGGAAATGGGATTGCATGACCATGGATTCGTCATCGGATTACCATTGACTCCCCGAGTAGTTGACACGGTCTGGGTGATTGTGGATCGTTTGACTAAGACAACTTGTTTCATAGCTATACGACTTCAGTATACCTTAGAGAGGTTGGCCAAGCTATATGTGGATAATATTGTCAGATTGCATGGTGTACCTGAAAGCATTGTGTCCGACAGAGACCCACATTTTACCTCAAAGTTTTGGGAAGGATTACAAAAGGCTATGGGTACAACGTTGAAGTTCAGTACTGCATTCCATCCTCAGACAGACGAACAATCAGAGCGTACCTGCAAGATCTGTACTTTCAAATTTCGAGGACAAAATTTCTTTTAAGGGTGGTGAAGTTGTAAGACCCGCACGCCACGAACCCGGCTTAACCTTACATTTCGTGTCGGGACCCGTTTACATATCATGGTCGAGCCATGAGGACCAAGTGTGTGAAGAAACCCAAGACCCAATATGAAAATTTACCCAAAAACAGTCAAAATGAGGGTAGGGTCGCAGGTTTTAACAGGCAGGTCCGACCCTCCCATCGACCCTCACCATCGACCCTCAACCATGGGTCGCAGGGTCTATGAGTTATCCGACCCTCCCATCGACCCTCACCATCGACCCTCGGCATTCGGGAAAAACAGCACGAACCAAAAATTGAGAAACCTTCCTAATTTCAATTGGAACCTTTCCTAAACTCAATGTGACTTATTTTGGGAGGTTTTACTCTATAAATAGGACGTCCCTAAGCCTCTTTCACTCCCTTTACAACCCTAATTGGATTGAGAGAAAGAGAAGAAGAGAAGGAAAACTTGAAGAAAAGGCTAAGGAAGAAGAGGAAATTCAGAGGAACTCTGAATCTCAGCAAAACTAAGGTATGGATACATTCCCCATGAATTATTTAAGACTTTAGAATGGTTTATGAAGATGATATGATTTAGAAGAAACCCAAATCATCCATCCATGGTTAGGTTTTCATGGAAAACCATGGAGGAGATCATTAAAACCATGTAGGTGAATAAAGTATAGTTCTAAACCATAGAACATGTATAGAATGGATTGTGGAAGTAAGCCATAGGGCCCAAACATGGAAGAATGGAAAAAATATGATCTTTTCGACTCAAACCATGGAGGGTCGCACCTAGGGTCGATGGCAGATCCGACCCTAGCATCGACCCTCAGTGTTCGGGAAGTTCAGAATGGAGGGAGGGTCGATAGACCCATCGACCCTAGCACCGACCCTACCTCCGACCCTCAGTTAACAGAATAGTTTTTAAATTCTGAATAAATTCTAATTAAATTTTATCGACTTTGTTAGGTCTTCTAGTAATATAATAACATTAAAAAGGTGATTCTAAAGCTTGGAGGAGGATCTATTAACAAGCTAAGGTGAGGGAACAAGACCTAAACTAATTGGTTAATAATAAATTGTTTTTATTTCTTGAGTCCGATGCCATGAATGATTTTATGCGTGTATGCTTGTAATGTGCATTCAACATATCATCCAATATTTCTATTATTACTGTTCATGCATATTTAAATTTTTTTTTTATAACATGATGATAATGATGATGATAGGAATAGGCATGTGAATGTTTGTGTTTGGCTAGTGTATATGGTGCGGGTAGGGATGGTATCAACCGGTACAACCATGACCGTTCTTCATGGGGTGTATATTGTGCCATGGTCTATTCAAGTCATGTCCACTAAGCAAGTGTTAGTGTGCTTGATGCGAGTGGAGCATCAGGGGGAGGACGTGGCATTGTGGTTCAGCCTGGTCACCAGACTCTAGCTCTATCTCTACTCAAGTCTTGTCCACTAACATCGTCGTATCGCCATTACCTTAGCGGAGCTAATATGTCGTAGGGTATCGGGGGGGCATGGCATTGTGGTTCAGCCGGTCACCGGACCCTAGCTCTATCTCTATGGATGTATTGAGGGATGCTGGGGTGAGGCCTTGGATACATTGTTTGGCATTAGGGTTGGTTAGTTGCGAGCCCAGTTTGCAAGCCCTCGCCAACAGGGGCTTACGTGTTGGTATGGGCAACCGGTACAGCCATGCCGTTTTTATGGGGTGTATATTGTCCATGGTGGGTGCATGTGGGGCGATGGTGCCGTTTTCATTGGGCGTTTCCACACACTCGTGTATAGAGGTGCGGCGGCCACCTATCCTTTCTATAGCACATTGCAAACTTTAAACAGACCAAAGATATGAATTGATTGCATGCATATGTATTGTTGCATTGTTTTGTTTGCTCACTGAGCCGTGATGTGTGCTCACCCTTTCGAATTCGAATACTTTTAGTTGATGATGCAGGTACCACCGTTGAGGATTACATGAACGCTCCTGTGTACGGGCATGTGGCGACAATGGAAGCTGAAGACATAGTGGATACGCATGACTCCTCTTGCGAGTGCAGCTCATGCCTATTCGATTAGATTTTGTTTTATTTATTTGGATTTAGTAAAGACATGTATTCGATATTTATTTATTTATGTCTCAGTTGAAACAACATAATTGGATATTTTATTTATGAGTATCATAGTTAGAATTTCTCAGTTCATTATCTGTAAGACTTCCGCTATTTATTTTATTACCTCTGATTAATGTAGAATGTGTTTTGGTTTATCATATGTGGGATAGCCTATTTTGAGATCCTGGTTGAACCGTTGGTTTATTGACGGTTCATCACACCATTCTGGTTAGACAAAAATTGGGGTGTGACAACTTGGTATCGGAGCTCTCGTAGGCCTTACCCATTAAACCTGAATACTTCCACTGGAGTCCATGAACTGAGTTAGGATAAATTAAAAGCTTTAATACAAACAAACCATAAGCACCTGTGTTGGTTGAGACAGAAATTAAACAAGACGATAATGTATATATAAAAGGTGGAACCATATATATACACTCACACGGAAAGAGAAGACAAAAAATTATCCCAATAAATAAACAAAATTAGGGTATTATTTATAAGTTGGGTAGTTATCCAAGTATACAAGGATATAGTACAGTAGCAAGAAGGAAGCTTCTGTAAAGCAGAAAATTTAATACCGAGTTGATACTCACAATATGTGAAACTCGATGTATTTGGGAAAGAAGGAAAATGGCTAGTAATGCCTAAATCCTTGTGGAAATAAAAAGGAAGATCTCGGGCTCAATCCAACAGAGATAGGAGAATAATGGTCATACATTAAGAATAAGAGCAACTATAAAGAAGCTTAAGCTATACTCCTGGGTGACGTGGAGACTCAGAGTGAGATCCATTTCAAGCTGATCCATTACCGTTGAGCATTAAGAAGAGGTGGCAACTTGACCCCACCACTATTAGGGTCGAGAATGGATAATGAAAACTCATCTGAGTAGATAATCAGACTGTATCGAATTAAAAGAGTGAACAACCAGGACACTCCAGCCAACCACTTGGACTACCAATTACCTTGGTCACGGTTGTCATAAACTTGACCCCATAAAATACAAGAGCAACAACAGATGAGACCGACTATGGAAGTTGCTATGTAAATCACTACCCAAGTTGCTGATGCTACATCAACACCTCCGGGTCAAATTAAGTATGGTACCAATTGGTAGCATCACTGTACCCCAACACCGGTTAGCCATAACACGGTGCCTACCACATAGCATGTCCCAGTAATGCATATCCCAGTGCAGAAGTTTGGTGCACAACAAGCAGTATATCAAGGTGGTTAACCTTATCAGCCACCGATGTATGGGATAGTTGCAATGATCCGACCAAGGATTGAGGAATATTTTCTGAAGACGAAGCCTTAAACATTTTCTATAGAGGATCAAATCTAATTGTGGCCATACAACTGGATATGTTTATATAGGATACAGTGCATTATTGATTTACTCTTATGATTATAGAGGATGCACATACCGGATTTTAATTTCTCGGACCTTGACAGGATACCTTCTTGATTTAACCTGTCAATTGGAGTTATAGATATTGTTTCTTTAGTATTAGTCCTGATTATACCAATCTGAACCACTATCATGATCGACAACATGAACAGTGATATGAACTGAATGAATAGTTAAATGTTTAATCGTGTTGAGCGTACATCTTCTGATTTATACCTGATTTATTGATGTACGAAAATTTTCTCTTGATTTATACCTGATTTACTGATGTATGAAAGCTTCTCCAGATTTACTCTTGTAGTGCCTTGACCAATGGCATTATATACTCGGGAAAAATGGATGATTTCCCAGGGTCGGATACTGAGGGTCGGATACCCATCGACCCCACCATCGACCCTGCATAGAAAAGACAGTATTTTTCACTGAATGATCTGAAAAATTTGAAAATACCACTGGTTAGTGTATCCAAATATGAGAATGAAGTATATATTGATTGCCTCACGTGTTCTATGACTTTTCAGACACTACACCACCAGAATAGAAAATGGCTAGGCGAAGAGGGAATAGACGCGGACGTAACCAAATCCCACCACCACCACCGGTAGATGAAACCAGTCATGAAATTCCTAAAGTACTAGAGAATCCAAACGTGGCACCGCCAGGAGCTAATGGTCAAGAAAATCCTACAAACTTGCCAGCCCCACCTATAGATTTAGTCACAATCGTAATGAACTTGGCACAACAACTGCAACAAATACAACAGGTGCAAACTAATATGCAAGCTGCCATAAGCGTGGGTTTTCCAGCTGCACATACGACACAGATGCCAGCAGGACAGACAAGCACAATACCAGGGGGAAATAATGCAGTACCCCATGCACCTCAAACACCAGTCATGCAAGCTCCAGTGCAGAACCCTGAGATAGCTCAAGGTGGTTATCAGTACCAACCACCTATGTATGGGGCCTATGCTCCGTATCAGCTGGACCGTTCCAGACTGGTCGGGCATTTTCTTAAGATGAAGCCCAAAGAATTTGATGGTAAGCCAGCAGATCCTTTGTGGCCGGCACACTGGATTGACGAAATGGAAAGAAATTTTATGATGATGACCGTAAATGAGGAGGAGAAAGTGTTGTGTGCCACATTTATGCTCAAGAACGATGCACACCATTGGTGGAAGTCTACCAGGACATATCTATTAACCAAACACGGCCACTTGACCTGGGATATATACAAAGAGGCATTCTTTGAGAAATACTTCCCTAGAAGTTTTAGAGATTCTATGGAGAGAGAGTTCCTGAGTTTATATCAGGGGCAGATGACTGTTGACGCATATCAACAACGTTATGAGGAGCTATTTTTCTTTGCACCAGTCAGTATGCAAGAGGAGGATACGAAAACCCAAAGGTTCGTCATGGGACGTAGGGGAAGCATACGAGAACATGTTTTGGGACTGGGGAAGAAAATCTACAATGAAGCTGTACAAATAGCTCGAGTGATAGAGTCGAGCCAGAAAGAGAGCTATTTTACTCAGAATAGGGGAATAAAAAGGCCAAATGAAAATTTTTACAACGGAGGCAACACCAAGGTATTCCAACCCTTCCGTACCCAGGGCTTCAATGCTGCAACTAAAACTATTTCAGCAACCCCACGGCAACCAAAGCAAAATGGTGAGGGGATCAGGTGTTTTAACTGCAACCAAGTAGGGCATGTCTCAAGAGAGTGTACTATGCCCAGAAAACAACTACAGCAAGGAAGAGTTTACGCTGTTTCAGCCGAGGATGCTGCCGCATCGTCTAATGTGGTGACAGGTATGACCTGAACCTGTCATTTTATGTTACATTGCATGAGCATGTAGACTAAATTAAAACAAATCACAGGTATCGTACCTAGTAATGGCATTCCTGCCAGAGTGGTCTTTGATTATGGAGCTACTCATCCTTTTATATCTGTGTCATTTGGAAAGAAACTAAATATACCCCTTAAATCTTTAGATTACAAACTGCTTATATGATCGCCGATGGGAATTATGAAGTCCAAGGAAGGACCCAGTATAAATGCTACCTTATGTTTCGCAGTAATAGATTCAGATTTTGAAGGAGAGTAACATATAATAGAAACTCGTGATGATCCAATTAAGCGAGAATTGATGGATGAACTTATGGAGCAATAGTTCGTCGATTGCGCTTGTGGCATTAAAGATCATCTCTGAATTGATGGATGAAGTAGAAGTAGTAATTTTGTTAGGTTTGTATATAGGAACGGTGTAAGCAGACTTAGAAAAGGAAAACCAAACCCTAACTTTTGTTTTGGGAATGGAACTGCAGTATCATGAACTATGTCAATGAATTGCTACTGACTCCCAAATTGGTTGACATGGTTGGGTGGTTGTTGATTGTCTTATGAAAATAGCTCATTCCATTGCTATACGACCTCGGTATGCTTTGGAGCGGCTAAATAAGCTATATGTAGATAATATTTCCAGAATGAATGGTATGCATGAGAGCTTAGTGTCGGTCATAGGCTCATTCTTTATTTCAAAGTTTTGGGAGGATCTACAGAAAACAATGGGGACAAAGATGAAGTTTAGTACCGCATTCTACCTTAAATTGATGGATAGTTGGAGTGGACTATACAGATCCTAAAAGATATGCTCCGAGCTTGCAAAATTGATTTCAAGGAACTTGAGTTGAGAAGTTACAATGAATTGAAGTTGCTATTAATTTATCATATAAATGTTACCTATGAAGCAGATACGAAAGAAATGTCAAATTCCTTTCTTTTGGAATGTAGTTAGTGAATGAAGAGTTTTAAGACCTAAGTCAATTACAGAAAAACTGTCGAGTGGCAGACAAGATCAAAGAAAAAGGGGCCAAGACAGCTCAGGATTGTCAGGGGAGACACCAAGACCTTGAGTTCGCCATAAGTGACAAAGTATTCTTGAAGATATCACTTATGCGCAGTTTGAAACAATTAGACAAAAAGGGAAAGTTATATTACTTATATGTGTCAGATCTTATAAACTTTGGAGAGACATAGAAAAGTTGCATATCAATTACCGTTACCGCTGTCCATGTCTAGTGTGCATGATGTATTTCATGTGTCTCTGTTGAAGAAGTACATTTAAGATCCATATTAAAGGTATTGACCACGGAATCACTGGATTAAATAGAATGTTTAACTATTGAAGTGGTACCAGCCTAGTTCACTAGTGGAAAGGTACAATATTTCCAAAGCCAGGATAATTATTATATGAAGGTAACCTGGCAAAGACAAGACGTGGAGAAGAGTGCATAGGAGGAAGTAGATGCAATGCGGAAATAGAATTCCCACCTATTGACTTCGAAGTAAATAAAAAATTTTGAGGACAAAATTTAATTTAAGGATGGGGAAGTTGTAAGATTCGTTAAAATTTTGAGGACAAAATTCATTTAAGGATGGGGGGGGGGGGTTGTAAGATCTGTACTTTCAAATTTCGAGGACGAAATTTCTTTTAAGGGTGGTGGAGTTGTAAGACCCGCACGCCACGAACCCGGCCTAACCTTACATTTCGTGTCGGGACCCGTCTACATATCAAGGTCGAGCCATGTGGACCAAGTGTGTGAAGAAACCCAAGAGCCAATATGAAAATTTACCCAAAAACAGTCAAAATGAGGGTAGGGTCGCAGGTTTTAACAGGCAGGTCCGACCCTCCCATCGACCCTCACCATCGACCCTCAACCATGGGTTGCAGGGTCTATGAGTTGTCCGACCCTCCCATCGACCCTCACCATCGACCGTCGGCATTCGGGAAAAACAGCACGAACCAAAAATTGAGAAACCTTCCTAATTTCAATTGGAACCTTTCCTAAACTCAATGGGACTTATTTTGGGAGGTTTTACTCTATAAATAGGACGTCCCTAAGCCTCTTTCACTCCCTTTACAACCCTAATTGGATTGAGAGAAAGAGAAGAGAAGGAAGAGAAGAAGAGAAGGAAAACTTGAAGAAAAGGCTAAGGAAGAAGAGGAAATTCAGAGGAACTCTGAATCTCAGCAAAACTAAGGTATGGATACATTCTCCATGAATTATTTAAGACTTTAGAATGGTTTATGAAGATGATATGATTTAGAAGAAACCCAAATCATCCATCCATGGTTAGGTTTTCATGGAAAACCATGGAGGAGATCATTAAAACCATGTAGGTGAATAAAGTATAGTTCTAAACCATAGAACATGTATAGAATGGATTGTGGAAGTAAGCCATAGGGCCCAAACATGGAAGAATGGAAAAAATCTGATCTTTTCGACTCAAACCATGGAGGGTCGCACCTAGGGTCGATGGCAGATCCGACCCTAGCATCGACCCTCAGTGTTCGGGAAGTTCAGAATGGAGGGAGGGTCGATAGACCCATCGACCCTAGCACCGACCCTACCTCCGACCCTCAGTTAACAGAATAGTTTTTAAATTCTGAATAAATTCTAATTAAATTTTATCGACTTTGTTAAGTCTTCTAGTAATATAATAACATTAAAATGGTGATTCTAAAGCTTGGAGGAGGATCTATTAACAAGCTAAGGTGAGGGAACAAGACCTAAACTAATTGGTTAATAATAAATTGTTTTTATTTCTTGAGTCCGATGCCATGAATGATTTTATGCGTGTATGCTTGTAATGTGCATTCAACATATCATCCAATATTTCTATTATTACTGTTCATGCATATTTAAATTTTTTTTTTTATAACATGATGATAATGATGATGATAGGAATAGGCATGTGAATGTTTGTGTTTGGCTAGTGTATATGGTGCGGGTAGGGATGGTATCAACCGGTACAACCATGACCGTTCTTCATGGGGTGTATATTGTGCCATGGTCTATTCAAGTCATGTCCACTAAGCAAGTGTTAGTGTGCTTGATGCGAGTGGAGCATCAGGGGGAGGACGTGGCATTGTGGTTCAGCCTGGTCACCAGACTCTCGCTCTATCTCTACTCAAGTCTTTTCCACTAACATCGTCGTATCGCCATTACCTTAGCGGAGCTAATATGTCGTAGGGTATCCGGGGGGGACGTGGCATTGTGGTTCAGCCTGGTCACCAGACCCTAGCTCTATCTCTATGGATGTATTGAGGGATTCTGGGGTGAGGCCTTGGATACATTGTTTGGCATTAGGGTTGGTTAGTTGCGAGCCCAGTTTGCAAGCCCTCGCCAACAGGGGCTTACGTGTTGGTATGGGCAACCGGTACAGCCATGCCGTTTTTATGGGGTGTATATTGTCCATGGTGGGTGCATGTGGGGCGACGGTGCCATTTTCATTGGGCGTTTCCACACACTCGTGTATAGAGGTGCGGCGGCCACCTATCCTTTCTATAGCACATTGCAAACTTTAAACAGACCAAAGATATGAATTGATTGCATGCATATGTATTGTTGCATTGTTTTGTTTGCTCACTAAGCCGTGATGTGTGCTCACCCTTTCGAATTCGAATACTTTTAGTTGATGATGCAGGTACCACCGTTGAGGATTACATGAACGCTCCTGTGTACGGGCATGTGGCGACAATGGAAGCTGAAGACATAGTGGATACGCATGACTCCTCTTGCGAGTGTAGCTCATGCGTATTCGATTAGATTTTGTTTTATTTATTTGGATTTAGTAAAGACATGTATTCGATATTTATTTATTTTTGTCTCAGTTGAAACAACATAATTGGATATTTTATTTATGAGTATCATAGTTAGAATTTCTCAGTTCATTTTCTGTAAGACTTCCGCTATTTATTTTATTAACTCTGATTAATGTGAAATGTGTTTTGGTTTATCATATGTGGGATAGCCTATTTTGAGATCCTGGTTGAACCGTTGGTTTATTGCCGGTTCATCACACCATTCTGGTTAGACCAAAATTGGGGTGTGACAGTACCATTCAGATTTTAGAAGACATGCTTCGAGCCTGTGTTATTGATTTCAAAGGATCATGAGATGAGAAACTACCATTGATCGAGTTTGTCTATAACAACAGCTATCAGATTACTATACAGATGTCACCCTATGAAGCACTGTATGGTAGGAAGTGTCGAACTCTTTTGTTTTGGAATGAAGTTAGAGAACGGAGTATTGTTGGACCTGAATTTGTTGAAGAGACTTGTCGAGTAGTCGACATTATCAAGGAAAGAGTTAGAACAGCTCAGAACTGTCAGAAACAATATGCAGATAATCGATGTCGAGACCTTGAATTCGTAGTAGGTGATAAAGTATTTCTGAAAATATCTCCTATGCATGGTTTGAAAATGTTCGGACAGAAAGGGAAGCTAAGTCCAAGATATGTCAGGCCATATGAGATTCTAGCTAAACGTGGGAAAGTGACATATCAGTTAGCACTACCCCCATCTATGTCAAGTGTGAATGATGTATTTCATATCTCATTACTGAAGAAATGCGTCAGAGATCCAACACACGTTATAACAGCGGATCCATCGGGTCTAACTGATGATTTGACATTCGAAGTAGCACCAACTAAAATTATTAGCCAGAAGGTTCAACGTCTATGCAATCGTGATATTTTTTATGTTAAGGTTACTTAGAGAAGCCAAGATGTAGAAGAGATCACATGGGAAGAAGAGAATGCTATGCGAAAGCAATATCCTCACCTTTTTGACTTGGATGGTATGTCCAAATTTCGAGGACAAAATTTATAATAGTATGGGGGGGAGTTGTAAGACCCGTATCGTACTAATCGGTCTTACCACCTTGTATCAGGTCTTCCTACCATGGTCGGGTCAAGTGGACCAAGTGTGTGAAGAAACCACAAGACCAGGTATGAAATTGAACCCAAAAACAGTCAATTTGGAGTGTGTGGTTGCATACCTAAACAGGTGTGGTTGACCACACCTCAGATTAAAGTGACCACAGAAATCTAGGTCATGTGGTCGCAAGTTTCTGACTGTGTGGTCGACGGGTTCTGCGACCACACCTGCGACCACACGAACCCAGTCAGACTCCGTGATTAAAAAACCTTTCTAATCTGAAGGGGGTTCTTTCCTAATCTAACTAGGACTCTATATGGAGGGTTTTCCTCTATATATATGACGTCCCTTAGCCTCTTTCGTCCTTTTAGAACTCAAACTGAAAGTGAGAGAAAGAGAAGAGGAGGAAGTGTCTTAGCACTTACGTCCCTTAGCATCTTTCATTCTTAGACTCTATATATTGGACGTCCCCAATAGGGGTTTGCGTGTTGGTATGGGTTGGGCATCAGGGGAAGTGTTGATGGTGTTTGATCCGGACACTTTAGCTCAATCTTTATTCCATGGTGGGTGCATGTGGGACGAAAATGGTGTTTGATCCATTGGGCGGATTCATACATTCGTGTATAGAGGTGCGGGGGCTACCAAACCTTTCTATAGCACATTGCAAACTTAAAAACCAGACCAAAGATATGAATTGAATGCATGCATATGTTTGTCGCATGCATATGTTTGTCGCATTATTTTGTTTGTTCACTGAGCCCTGATATGTGCTCACCCTTTCGACGTTGAATATTTTTAGTTGATGATCCAGGACCTACTGTTGAAGATTAAATGAATACGCCAATGTATGGACATGTAATGGAATAATTATTTTTATGTCTTGAGTTTTGGAGATAATCGGATTAATTATTTATTATCATTGTTAGACACTCAGTTCATTATCTGTAAGACTTCCGCTTATTTATTTATTACCTCTGATTATTACTTTGGAATCTGTCTGTGGTCTGATATGGTGGGTACGACCTATGTGAGATCTTGGTTGAACTGTTGGTTCGTTGATGGTTCATCACACCATTCTGGTTAGACCAGAATTATGGTGTGACATTTATTCTCTCTGCACTTAAGGCGAAAAGATGTCTTGGGATGGGTGGAGTCGGATAACTAGTATCTATGGTGGACACTTCCGAGGAAGTACCATGGATGGAAGATATTAAAGTTATGTTGGAATTTCTGGATATGTTTCTTAAAGATTTACCTGGTTTGCCACTTGATCGAGCATAGGAGTTCGTCATAGACTTATTGCCAGGGTTGGCACCAGTGTCCAAGGCACCCTATCAGATGGCACCTACCGAACTGAAGGAATTGAAGACTCAACTGTAGGAATTATTAGACAAGGGATTTATCCGACAGAGTATATCGCCTTGGGGAGTGCTAGTGCTATTCGTCTAGAAGAAGGACGGTAGTGTTCGACTGTGTATAGACTACCAAGAATTGAATAAGCTCACAATCAAGAATTGATATCCACTACCTAGGATTGATGATATGTTTGATCAGTTGCAAGGGGAGAAAGTGTTTTCCAGGATCGATCTTCGATCATGATATCATCAGTTGAAGATCAAGGACAGTGACATTCTAAAGACAGCCTTCAGAGCTAGGTACAAACAGTATGAGTTCCTGGTTATGTCTTTTGGATTAACCAATGCACCAGCATCGTTTATAGAGCTTATGAACCAGGTGTTTTATGACATATTGGGAGTTCCTGGTTATGTCTTTTGGATTAACCAATGCACCAGCATTGTTTATAGAGCTTATGAACCAGGTGTTTTATGACATGTTGGACACTTCGGTCATAGTATTCATAGATGACATATTGTTTTATTCCAAGGATGAAGCGTAGAGCAACTCTACAACAGCTAAGAAAGGAGAAGCTTTATGCCAAGTTCAAGAAGTGTGAGTTTTGATTGAATAAAGTAGGCTTCCTAGGTCATGTTGTATTAGTAGAAGGAATCAAGGTGGACCCCAACAAGATAGAAGCGATCGTAGGGTGGGAAACACCAAAGAATGTTGCAAGGATTAGGAATTTCTTGGGTTTAGCTGGGTATTATTGATGGTTTGTGAAAGATTATTCTAGAATCGTCATACCTCTTACCAGGCTGACCAGGAAAGGGGAAAAGTTTATTTGAACCGACTAGTATGAAGAATGTTTCCAAATGCTGAAGGCAAAATTAATATCAGCTCCCATCTTGACCATTCTGGTACTAGGATAGTCATTTACCCTGTACATCGAGGCTTTCGTATTGGGCTTGGGATGCGTGCTGATGTGAGGTAAACAAATGATTGCATATGCTTCCAAACAACTAAAAGAGCATGAGAAGAACTACCCAATTCATGATTTAGAGCTGGCGACAGTGATTCATGCAATCAAGACATGGAGGCATTACTTGTACGGTGAGAAATTCCAGATTAAATCGGATCACCAGTGTCTTACCTATCTCTTCACTCAAAAAGAACTAAACATGAGACAGAGAAGGCTGTTGGAACTTCTGAAGGATTATGACTACGATATTTAGTATCATCTGGGCAAGGCTAATATCATAGCTGATGCTTTGAGCAATTGAAGACGGACGAAGAACCAAGCACCAACGCTGCCTTATGCTGTGCAGCAACAGTATCAGATTGGGACGGAGAGCAGCATATTATAGAAATGCGTGATGATCTGGTAGAGCAAGGATTGATCCATAAGTTCTTGCTTATGTTCGTGGCTTTGAAGATTGTTTCGGACTTGTTAGATGATGTAAAAGCAGTAATTTTATTGGACCCTTATCTCAGGATGATACAAGAAGATCTGGAAATGGGTAAGCTGAACCCTGATTTTACATTGGATTCAGACAAGACTCTGAGATACAGGGGACGATTGTATATACTTGAAATTGAAGATTCAGATCTTCGACAAAGAATTATGATAGAAGCTCATTTCACACCATACTCGCTACGTCCCTAAAGTACTAAACTGTATCAAGATCTAAAGAGGTTATATTGGTGGAGGGGAATAAAAGTAGACGTAGCAAAGTACATGTCCCAATGTTTAAACTGCCAGCAAGTGAAGGTAAAAAGATAAAGACCAGTAGGTTACAACCACTACTTAAACCAGCCTTGAAATGGGATTGCATCACCATGGACTTTGTCACTGGGTTACCATTGACCCCCAGATCAGTGGATGTAGTTTGGGTGATTGTTGATTGTCTTACAAAGATGGCTCGTTTTATTGCTATATGACCTCAGTATACCTTGGAGCAGTTAGCTAAACTGTATGTGGATAATGTAGTCTGATTACATGGTGTACCTAAAAGTATAGTGTCTGACAGAGACCTACGCTTTACGTCAAAGTTTTGAAAAGGATTATAAAAGGCTATGGGTACAACATTGAAGTTTAGTACAACATTCCACCATCAGATCCATGGACAATCGGAGCGCACCATTTAGATTCTAGAAGACATGCTCCGAGCTGGTGTGATTGACTTTCAGGGAGCATGGGATGAAAAGTTGCTATTAATTGAGTTCGCTTACAACAACAACTATCAAGTTACTATACAGATGTCACCCTATGAAGCATTGTATGGTAGGAAGTGCCGAACTCCTTTACTATGGAATGAAGTTGGAGAACGAAGAATTGTCAGACCTGAGTTTGTTGAAGAAAGTTGTAAAGTAGTACACATAATTAAGGAAAGAGTTAGGACGGCTCAAAATTGTCGGAAACAGTATGCAGATAACCGACGTTGAGACCTTGAATTTGCTCTGGGTGACAAAGTATTTTTGAAGATATCCCCTATGCGCGGTTTGAAGTAGTTCGATAAGAAAGGAAAGCTGTGTCCTAGATACATTGGACCTTACAAGATTTTAGCTTTTCATAGAAAGGGAGCGTATCAGCTAGCACTACCACCATCTCCGGCATGCATGATGTATTTCATGTCTTGCTATTGAAGAAATACATCGGGGATCCAACACACGTTTTAATAGCGGATCCACTGGATTTGACATTCGAAGTGGTGTCTATTGAAATCACCAGTTAAAAGGTTCAATGTCTTTGTAACCATGATATCTATTATGTTAAAGTTACCTAGAGAAGCCAAGATGTAGAGGAAATAACGTGGGAAGAAGAGAACACTATGCGGAAGCAATATCCTATTCGACTCGAAAGGTAAGTACAAATTTTGAGGATGAAATTTATTTAAGAGGGGGGAGTTGTAAGACCCCCACTCCATTAACCCGATTTAACCGTGTCGTGCCAGGTCTTCCCATCATAGCTGGCTCGAGTAGACCAACCGTATGAAGGATTCATAAAGATTAGGTAAGTAAAACCGCTCAAAACCATGAATTTTAGTTGTGTGGTCGCCTGCCTAGACTTGTTTGGTCGACCACTCAAATTTCAATATGAGACCAGTCAACTTTCTATTGTGTGGTTGATGGATTTTATGACCGCACATTCGACCGTACAATCCCAGATAAGACTCCGTGATTTTGAAACTTTTTAAATTAAAAGAGACCTCTTTCCTAATTAAAGAGGGACTCTATATGGAGAGTTTTCCTCTATATAGAGGATGTCCCTCTACCCTCTCTTACTTTTTTGGATCAATCTTAAACCCTAAACCTAAGAGAGAAAGAGAGAGGAAGAGAAGAAAAAGGAAACTTAGAGAGGAAGGCTGGGAGAAAGGCTTTGCAGAGAAGGTTTCTAGCTCTCTACAGCAAGCTTAGGGTATGGAACTTGTCTCTGTAGAAGTAGATCATAGAGTAGAGTTTTTCGTGGTCAAGTTGAGGTATTGAGCTAGTGTAGGATTTTGACCATGAGATTCTCTAAGTAAATCTCAAGGAATAATCATGAAAGTTAGATTAGGGTTAGTTGTTATGAGAAACCATGATTTAATGGCCATAGAATGACCATAGGATGAACTCCATCATTGAGCCGAGGAATCTAACTCGGATTGAAAGACTGAAATTGACCAAACATTGTGTGGTCGCATCACCGATCGACCATACTGCAACCAGTGAGTCGACCATAGCTATTCAGGAAGTTTTCAGAGTTTGTGTAGTCACATGAGCGGTTGCATGATGCACGACCTCATAGTCGATCGCATAATATATGGTTGCTGTATATGTGTAATCGCAGAGTCAACCACTCAACCAAAAAGATTCTGTTTTGTTTTCCAATTACTATAACTTGCGATAAGCAATCCCTAAGTAAAATCCATAAATTCCTTAGGTTCTCAAGTAGTTCAAAGTAGTTTCCAAAGCTTAGAAGAATATCAGATATCGTCTACAGGTGAGGGAATAAGACCTAAATTAAAAGGCTAATAACAAGCTACCCTTTTATTTTATTTCTGATATCGAATATGATGCCATGCCTTGTATGATTGTTTATGCATCTCACATGTCATCCAATACTTATTATATAACTGCTCATGTATATTTACTTATGTTTAATTATAACATGATGATGACGCAAGGAATAGGCATGTGTTTTGGTTGTGGTTGGTGTGCTAGAAGAGGGTAGAGCATCAGAGGGAGGACATGGTACTGTGGTCTTGGCCCTGTCCACTAGGCTCTAGCTCTATCTCTACTCTGTCTACACACCGACATCATAGTATCGTCGTTACCTTAATGGAACTAGTATGCAGTGGGGTATCAGGGGATGGACACGGTACCGTGGTCTTCGGCCTAATCGCCAGACTCTAGCTCTATCTCAATGGGCGCCCATATTGAGGGATGCTGAGGTAAGGCCTTGGATACACTTTTGATGACATCTACAATTCGTTAGTCACGAACCCAGTTTGTAAGCCCTCGCCAGTAGGGGCATACATATTGGTACGGGTAGGGTATCAAGGGGGTTCTAGTGGTGTGTGATCTGAGAACTCTAGTCCTATCTTTATTTCGTAGTGACTGATGTGGGGCGACAGTAGTGTATGATCCATTATGTGTGCTTACACTCTCGTATATGGAGGTGTGGTTGCAAACTATCCTTACCATAGCACATTTGCAAACTCATACCAGACCAAAGATATGAGTATGACTGCATGCATATGTTTGCGCATTATTTTGTTTGCTCACTGAGCCATGATGTGTGCTCATATCTCGACATCGTATATTTTTAATTGATGATGCAGGTACCATAGTGGAGGACCACCTGAATGTGCCATCATATAGACATGAAGCGATGATGGACGTGTAAGTTGTAGAGGACGTGCATGATCCACCATGCGAGTGCTACCAATGTGTTTTCGAGTAGTTTAATCATATTATGAGAATTAGACCTTGTAACAGATTATTTTACTTTATGTCTCAAGTTAGTTGGAGATAATTGGTTTTAAATAATTATTTATCATGTTAGACCTCTGTTTGATAATAATAAAGACTTCTGCTACTTATCTATTATCTCTGATTATTTTGTAGAATGTGTTTGATTTGATATGGTCAGCACGGTCTTTATAAGATCCTGGTTTGAGCTGTTGGTTCTTGTGACGGTTCATCACACTACAAGTTAGTCCAGAATTGGGGTGTAACAAGTACGACTTCAATAGAAGACCAAAAACCCTGAAGTCTTGAGAACAAAGAGGTCTTCTGTCCATGTGTAAAACCCGTATCGAACTAACTGGCCTTACCACTTTGTATCAGGTCTTCCTATCATGGTCGGGCCAATCGGACCAAGTGCCTGAAGAAACCATAAGACCAGGTATGAAATTGAACCCAAAAACAGTCAATTACGAGTGTGTGGTCGCATACCTAAATAAGTGTGGTCAACCACACCTCAGATTAAAACGGCCATAGAAAATTAGGTCGTGTGGTTGCATGTTTCAGATTGTGTGGTCAACGGGTTCTGTGACCACACCTGCGACCACACGAACCCAGTCAGAAACCGTGATTAGGAAACCATCCAAATCTGAAGGGGGTTCTTTCCTAAACTAAGTAGGGCTTATTATGGAGGGTTTTCCTCTATAAATAGGATGTCCCTTAGCCTCTTTCATCCTTTTAGAACTCAAACTGAAAGTGAGAGAAAGAGAAGAGGAAGAAGAGAAGGAGAATTGAAGAAGAAGATTAAGAGGAGAAAAATTCAGAGAAAACTCTGAATCTTCAACAAGCTTAAGGTATGAAAATATTTCCCATGTCAATTGAATGCCTAAAATAGTTCATGAGGGAGATAGGGATTTAAGTGAGACCCCAATCATCAATCCATGGACAAATTCCAAGAGAATCCATGGAAGGAATTTATGTAGATGAAGGATTATGTAAAAATATTAGTTCTAAGCCATAGAACAATCATAGGAAGGACCATGATGATAAGCCAAGGAATCCAAACATGAAGGAATGGAGTTGAGAGTGAAAAAGTCGACCATCACATGTATGGTCGCATGTGTGGTCGCATGATATACGACCACAGGAGACACTCATATTCAACCACACACCCTCGGGAAGTCCAAGAAGGGTGTGGTCGCATGTGTGGTCGCATATCGGGAAGTTCCAGGGAGGGTGTGGTCGCATGTGTGGTCGCAGGATATGCGACCACACCTTACGACCACACACCCTGTGGTTGCAGAAACTAAGACTACAGGTGCTGCCATACCTGCGATCCCTCAGTTTCTGTTAGTCTAAATTGTTGGAAATAAATTCTAATTTAAAATCTATAAATTTGTTAGGTTTTCAAGTGGTTTAAAAGTGATTTACAAAGCTTGAATGAGGATCTACTATCGACCAAAGGTGAGGGAACAAGACCTAAATTAATTGGCTAATAATAAACTATTTTTATTTATTGAGTCCAATGCCATGATTGATTATGTGCTTGTATGCTTGTAGTGTGAATTTCACATGTCATCTAATATTTATGTTATTACTGCTCATGTATATTTAATTCTGTTTATTTATAACATGACGTTAATGATGATGCTAGGAATAGGCATGTGAATGTATGTGTGTAGTTAGTGTACCTGATACGAGTGGGGCATCAGGGGGAGGACGTGACACTATGGTTCATCCTGGTCATCAGACTCTAGCTCTATCTCTACTCAAGTCTTGTCCACTAATATTGTCATATTGCCATTACCTTAGTAGAACTATTATGTCGTAGGGCATCAGGGGAGGTGGTCTCGGACTGTGTAGTCTCTGACTCTACCGAGGGGCCTTAGCTCTTTCTCTATGGACGTATTGAGGGATGCTGGGGAGAGGCCTTGGATACACTGTTTGTGTCACACCCCAATTCTGGACTAACGAAAATGGTGTGATGAACCGTCAATAAACCAACGGTTCAACCAGGATCTCGAATAGGCTATGCCCACGTTGTTAAACCAAAACACATTCGACATTAATCAGAGGTAATAAAGTAAATAGTGGAAGTCTTACAGATAATGAACTGAGGTCTAGTCATGATAAATGATTGATATTGCATTTATCTCCAAGTAACCAAAACATAATTTAATACATATTATAAATATTCAAATACGAAAATTAAACACTAAGCGTATCCATAGTTGAAACGCTCGCTTAATGAACCATGTTTGTCCTCCACAACATTTTCATCATAGCCGCCACATGTTCATATGTTGGCGTGTCGACATAATCTTCAATCATAACACTTGCGACATCAGAAACTAAAAGATTTGTGCACACGAGGGTCAGCTCTCCAACTTGAGCTCAGTGAGAAAACAAAACAATGCAACAAACATATGCATGCATTCAATTCATATATTTGGTCTGGTATATAAGTTTGCAATGTGCTATAGAAAGGTTCGGTGGCCGCCTCACCTCTATACACGAGTGTGTGAATCCGCCCAATGAATATCGTTATTGCCGTCCCATATGCACCCACCATGGAATAGAGATAGAGTTAAAGTGCTTAGGACCGCACCGCATCACACTTCCCTTAATGCTCTACCCATACCAACATGTAAGCCCCTGTTGGCGAGGGCTTGCAAACTAGGCTCGCAAGTAACCAATCCTAATGTCAAACAGTGTATCCAAGGCCTCACCCTAGCATCCCTCAATACGTCCATAAAGACAGAGCTAAGGCCCCCCGGCAGAGTCAAAGACTACACAGTCCGAGACCACCTCCCCTGATGCCCTACGACGTAATAGTTCTGCTAAGGTAATGGCGATACGACGATGTTAGTGGACAAGACTTGAGTAGAGATAGGGCTAAAGTGCTTAGGACCGCACCGCATCACACTTCCCCTGATGCCCCACTCGCATCAAGTACACTAATCACACACAAACATTCACATGCCTATTCCTAGCATCATCATCATCATCATGTTGTAAATAAACTGAATTAAATATGCATGAATAGTAAAAACAGGAATAGTAGATGACATGTGATATGCACATTACAATCATACAATCATAGAATCATACATGGTTTTGAACTCAATAAATGAAAATAGTTTATTATTAGTCAATTAGTTTAGCTCTTGTTCCCTCACCTTTGATTAAGCTTAGGTCCTCTTTCAAGCTTTAAGGATCACTGATATTTCACTAGAAAGACCTAACAAGTCAATAGAATTTAATTAGAATTTATTCCAAAAATTTTAAGGTTGCTGTATTGCTAGGGTCGCAGGTTGGGTCGCAGGTTGGGTCGCAGGTTTCTGCGACCCCAGGGTATAGGGTCAATCATAGGGTCGGTTATCCTATCGACCCTAGGTGCGACCGCAACCTCCTGGACTTCTTGAGAGCATGGGGTCGATCCTATGGTCCGGTAGGGTCAGTTCCCAATCGACCCTATGTGCGACCGCACGTGGTTTAAGTCGACCTTTCATCCTACAATCTATTATTTTATGTTTGGGTCATTTGGCTTACTTTTATACTCCATTCTATGATTGTTCTATGGTCTAAAACCCCAAGTTATACACTTTCCTTTGTTCACAATGATTTCCTCCATGATTTTCATTGGAATTTATCCATGGATGGATGGTATTGCGGTTTCTCCTAACCTAACTTCATCATAATCTATTCTAAGCTTTCAATTCAGATAAGGATTGAGGTTCATACCTTATGTAGTATGAGTTTCAAAGATTTCTCTGAACTTCTTCTTCTTCCTTAGCCTTTTCTTCAAGTTTTCATTCTCTTCTTCTCTTCCTTCTCTTCTCTTTCTCTCACTTTCAATTAGGGTTCTAAAAGGAGTGAAAGAGGCTTAGGGACGTCCTATTTATAGAGGAAAACCTCCCAAAATAAGTCCTATTGAGTTTAGGAAAGGTCCCCTTTGAAATTAGGAAAGTTTCCTAATTTTTGGTTCGTGTTGGTTTTGCTGTTTTCCTAGGGTCGATGCTAGGGTCGACCCTAGGGTCGCATAATCCGAGACCCATGTGACCCCACAACCAAAAAGTCATGGGTTGGACTTCTGTTGAGGTGGGGTCGACCCTACCTGTTTAGGCATGCGACCCTACCCTCATTTTAACTGTTTTGAGTTAAATTTCATATTGGGTCTTGGGTTTCTTCACGCACTTGGTCCACTTGGCTCGACCATGATATGTATACTGGTCACGACATGAAATGTAAGGTTAGACCGGGTTCGTGGCGTGAGGGTCTTACAACTCCACCACCCTTAAAAGAAATTTCGTCCTTGAAATTTGAACGTACGGATCTTACAACTCCCCCCTACTTAAAATAAATTTTGTCCTCAAAATTTGAATTTACTTCGGAGTCAATTGGTGGGAATTCTTTTTCCGCATTGCATCTTATTCCTCCCATGCAATCTCCTCCACGTCTTGTCTTCGCCAGGTTACCTTCATATAATAATTATCCTAACTTTGGAGATGTTGTTCCTTCCAACTAGTGAACTAGGCTGGTACCATTTCAATAGTTAGATCTTCTATCTAATCCAGTGGATCCGTGGTCAATACCTTCGATATGGATCTCCAATGTACTTCTTCAATAGAGACACGTGAAATGCGTCATGCACACTGGACATGGACAGCGATAAAATATGCAACTTTTCTACGTCTCTCCAAAGTTTTACAAGGTCCAACACATATATAGGATACCACTTTCCCTTCTAGCTGAACTGCTTCAAACCATACATAAGTGATACCTTCAAGAACACTTTGTCACTTATGGCAAACTCAAGGTCTTGGTGTCTCTCCTGACAAACTTGAGCTATCTTGGCCCTTTTCTTTGATCTTGTCTGCTACTCTACAGGTTTCTTCAATAGACTCAGGTCTTACCATTCCTTATTCACCAACTTCATTCCAACATAGAGGGGTTTGACATTTCTACATTACCATGCTATATAGGTGACATTGACATGGTAGCTTGATAGCAACCTCAATCTGTGGTAACTTTTCAACCCAAGCTCCTTCAAATCAATTTTACAAGCTCGGCATGTCTCTTAGGATCTGTACAGTCCGCCCCGACTGTCCATCGGTTTAAGGTAAAATGCTGTACTAAACTTCAACTTTGTCCCCATTGTTTTTGGTAGATCCTCCAAAACTTCGAGATAAACATGAGCCTCTGACCGACACTAAGCTCTCATGCATACCATTCAATCTGGCAATATTATCCACATATAGCTTAGTTAGCCGCTCCAAAGCATACCGAGGTCGGATAGCAATGGAATGAGCTATCTTCATAAGGCGATCAACAATCACCCAAACCATGTCAACTGATCTGGGAGTCAGTGGTAAATCATTGACATAGTTCATTGTACTGCAGTTCCACTTCTAGACTGGTTCCGATAGTGGTTATGGTAAGCCATATTGGTCTTTGTCTTTCAGCCTTTACTTACTGATAATTCAGACACTGAAACATGCATCTAGCCACAACTACTTCCATTCCCTTCTACCAAAATAATCTCGTCATGTTTTGGTATATATTATACTTCTAGAATGTATCCAATACGGAATAGAATGGGCTTTTAACATTATCTTATATCTTATGATCAGCATTTTTCACTTCAGGTATACATAATCATCCTCTGTATCATAGGACCTTTTTCGCATCTGGAGTAAGTCAGGGTTTGGTTTTCCTTTCTCTAAATTTGCTTACACCGTTCTTATATACAAATCTAACAAAATTACTACTTTTACTTCATCCATCAATTCAGAGATGATCTTTAATGCCACAAGCGCAGTCGACGAACTATTGCTCCATAAGTTCATCCATAAATTCTCACTCAATTGGATCATCACGAGTTTCTATTATATGTTACTCTCCTTTCAATCTGAATTTGTTACTGTGAAACAGAAGACAACATCTATACTGGTTCCTTCCTTGGACTTCATAATTCCCTTTTTGCTTAAGGCCTTAGCTACTACCTTAGCCTTGCTCGGATGACACTGTAAATCACAGGCTTAATCCTTGAGCAATTCCAGCCATTTTCTTATCTTTATGTTCAACTCTTTCTAATGAAGAGATAAATTAAACTCTTGTAATCCGATTTAATTTGAAATTCTTCTCTATATAGGTAATGCCTCCAAGTTTTGATTGCATAACGCATCCCCGGTACTTCCAAGTCATGAGTAGGGTAATTCTTTTAATGCTCCTTTAGTTTTCATGAAGCATATGCAATCACTTATTTACCTTGCATCAACCCGCATCCTAGATCCAATCTGAAAGTTTCAATGTATAGGGTAAAAGGTCTCCCTAGTACCAGAACGATCAAGATGAAAGCTGCTATCAACCTTGCTTTAGAGTCTGGAAACACTCTTCACACTTGTCAGTCGAATTAAACTTCTCTCCCTTCCTGGTTAACTTGGTAAGAGGTTTTGCGATCCTAGAGTAGTCCTCCATGAATCGTCTGTAATAACCAGCTAAACCCAAAAAACTTCTGATCTTCGCAATATTCTTTAGGTGTTTCTCACCATAAGATTACTTCTATCCTAATAGGGTCCACTTTAATCCCTTTTTATGATGCTACGTGATCTAAGAAGATCACTTCGTTTATTTAGGTTTCGTATTTCTTGGACTTGGCATAAAGCTTTTCCCTTCTCAGTTGTTGTAGAGCTACTCCAAGATCCGTTGTATGAGTTGCTTCATTCTTGGAATAAACCAAAATATCATCTATGAAAATAATAACTGACGTGTCCAACATGTCATTAAACACACAGTTCATCGGTTCCATAAAATGTAAGGGCATTGGTTAATTCAAACATCATAATCAGGAACTCACAATGTCCAATCTCAATTCTAAAAACTATCTTTGAGATATCGCTGTCCAAATTGTTCAGCTGATGATATCTTGACTGAAGATCAATCTTAGAAAATACCTTTGCTCCTTGCAACTGTTTAAACAAGTCATCGATCTGAGGTAGTAATTATCGATTCTTGATTGTGAGCTTGTTTAGTTCCCAGTAGTCTATACATAATTTGACACTGCCATCCTTCTTCTTTACGGATTGCATTGGTGCTCCCCGTGACGCAATACTTAGCCGATTAGAACCCTTGTCTAATAACTCCCGTAGTTAAGTCTCAATCCCTTCAACTACGTAGGAACTACTCCATAGGTGCCTTTGACATAAGTATCGTCCTTGGTAACAAGTCGATGACTAACTCGGTCATATGATCAGATGGTAACCCAGGTAAGTCTCCTGGAAATACATCGGAAATTTATACATCACATCATTATCTTCCATCTGTGGTGCTTCTTTGGTAACGTATACCACAAATACCATATATCCAACTTCTTTCTCTTCAAAGCATCTCTTTGCCTTTAGCATAGAGAGGAGCAGCTTTCATTTCTTAGGCAACATACTTCCAATAATACTAAATTATATGCCATCTTTATTCTTGAATGATAATCTCTTCTATGCACATAACAACTTTGTAGAGTGTTGAAACAACCAGTCTATTCCCAAGATGACGTCAAAGTCTGCCATCTCAAGTCGATTTAGGTTGCATCCAAATTCTGTCCATCCATATGATTCAAACATTGTTAATAACACTCATCCAATACAACATCTAGTCCAAAGGGCTTGAACTAGTAAAATCTGGTATAAGGTCTTAAGAGCTTGTGTAGTTCCTTCATCTCTTAGTTTTTCAAAAACTATTGCTTGAAATCTCATATATCCCAAAAAAAAAAACTCATTAGCTTACACCTTCTTTATCATTGTTGTTCTACCTTGATCTCTCTTTCATATACCTCGAAAAATATCTTGTGATTGTTACTTACTTTCTTGCTCATGCACTCTTTTATAGACATGACTCATATCCTTCCATTCAGTAATCTCGAAACAAATCCTCCATTACTTTATCTGAGGTTCCTTGGCTATAGAATCTAATCTGAATTTAATCATCTTACTTCCAATAATTCCATTATCACTAAACATCTTTTCAATGGATGTTGAGAAATGTAAGAATCAGAATGTTTATCCAAAAACAATTCATTTCCTTCTTTCAATTTAGCATAATGACAAGCACTTGCTTTATCTAATGAACTTAAGTTTAAAAGATCAGGAGTAAATCTATGGTAATCCAACCGGCATCAAAAGATCGTCAAGTTGCACGGTGGTCCAAATATATAAAAATAAAGGTTTTACAGTTCTTAACCTCATGGTTGCAGGTTCTATCGAGTATATAATGCCATTGGTCAAGGCACTACAAGAGTAAATC
This sequence comes from Protea cynaroides, assembly GCA_028583415.1. Lineage (NCBI taxonomy): Eukaryota > Viridiplantae > Streptophyta > Magnoliopsida > Proteales > Proteaceae > Protea > Protea cynaroides. The sequence continues at coordinate 76,386,444 of CM053271.1, forward strand.
TGGAGAAAGTTTTGGTACATCAATAAATCAAGTTTAAATCGAAAGATGTACGCTCAACATGATTAAACATTTAACTGTTCGTTTAGTTCATATCTCTGTTCATGTTTTCGATCATGAGAGTGGCTCAGTTTGATATAATCAGGACTAACACTAAGGAAACAATATCTATAACTCCAATTGACAGGTTAAATCAAGAAGGTATCCTGTCAAGGTACGAGAATTTAAAATCAGGTATGTGCATCCTCTATAATCATAAGAGTAAATCAATAATGCACCGCATCCTATATAAACCTATCTAGATATATGGCCACAAATAGATTTGATCCTTTGCTGAAAACGTTTTCATCTTTAGATAATATTCCTCAATCCTTGGTCGGATCATTTTGTCATGATGCAGCTATCCCATACATCGGTAGCTGATAAGGGTAACCACCTTGATACACTGCTAGTTGTGCACCAAGCTTCTGCACTGGGGTGTGCGTTACTGGGACTTGTTGTATGGTAGGCACTATGTTATAGGTAACAGGTGCTGGGGTATAGTGTTGCTACCAATCGATACCGTACTTGGTTTGACCCGGAGGTGTTGATGTAGCATTGGCAACTTGGATAGTGATTCACATAACAACTTGCATAGTCAGTCTCATCAGTTGTTGCTCTTGTATTTTGTCAGGCTAAATTTATTACAACCATGGCCAAGGTACATTGGATGGAGTGACCTGGTTGTTTACCTCCTTCGATTTGTTCTAATCTGATTATCATTATTTAGCATCTGCTCAAATGAGTTTTCACTACCCGTTCTTGACCCAGATAGTGGTGGGATCAAGTTGCAACATCTTCGTAATGCTCACCGGGCAATGGATCAGCGTGTGGTGGATCTCACTCTGAGTCTCCACATCGCTCATGAGTATAGCTTTATCTTCTTTTATAGTTACTCTCATTTTTGTTGTATGACTATTGTTCTCCTATCTCGGTTGGATTTAGTCCGAGATCTTTCCCTTTACCTTTGCAAGGATTTAGGTGTTACTAGCCATTTTTCTCCTTTCTCTATCATACATCGAGTTTCACTTCTTGTGAGTACCAACTCGGTTTTTTTCCAACTTTTCTGCTTTACAGATGCTTCCTTCTTCTTACTGTACTATATCCTTTGTATACTTAGGAAACTGCCCGACTTATAGATAGTACCCTATATTATTTGTTTATCAAGATAAATTTTGGTCTTCTCTTTCTGTTTGAGTGTATATATATGGTTTCACCTTTTATATGCACATTATTGTCTTGTTTAAGTTTGGTCTCAACCAACACAGGTGCTTATGTGGGTTTGTATTAAAGCTTTTAATTATCCTAACTCAATTCATGGACTCCAGTGGAAGTTTTCAGGTTTCATGGGAAGGCTTGAGAGCTCTGATACCAAGTTGTCACGCCCCAATTCTGGACTAACCAAAATGGTGTGATGAACCGTCAATAAACCAACGGTTCAACCAGGATCTCGAATAGGCTATGCCCACGTTGTTAAACTAAAACACATTCCACATTAATCAGAGGTAATAAAGTAAATAGCGGAAGTCTTACAGATAATGAACTGAGGTCTAGTCATGATAAATAATTGATATCCCATTTATCTCCAAGTAACCAAAACATAATTTAATACATATTACAAATATTCAAATACGAAAATTAAACACTAAGCGTATCCATAGTTGAAACGCTCGCTTAATGAACCATGTTCGTCCTCCACAGCATTCTCATCATAGCCGCCACATGTTCATATGTTGGCGTGTCGACATAATCTTCAATCATAATACCTGCATCATCAGAAACTAAAAGATTTGTGCACACGAGGGTCAGCTCTCCAACTTGAGCTCAGTGAGAAAACAAAACAATGCAACAAACATATGCATGCATTCAATTCATATATTTGGTCTGGTATATAAGTTTACAATGTGCTATAGAAAGATTCGGTGGCCGCCTCACCTCTATACACGAGTGTGTGAATCCGCCCAATGAATATCGTTATTGCCGTCCCATATGCACCCACCATGGAATAGAGATAGAGTTAAAGTGCTTAGGACCGCACCGCATCACACTTCCCTTAATGCTCTACCCATACCAACATGTAAGCCCCTGTTGGCGAGGGCTTGCAAACTAGGCTCGCAAGTAACCAATCCTAATGTCAAACAGTGTATCCAAGGCCTCACCCTAGCATCCCTCAATACGTCCATAGAGACAGAGCTAAGGCCCCCCGGCAGAGTCAAAGACTACACAGTCCGAGACCACCTCCCCTGATGCCCTACGACGTAATAGTTCTGCTAAGGTAATGGCGATACGACGATGTTAGTGGACAAGACTTGAGTAGAGATAGGGCTAAAGTGCTTAGGACCGCACCGCATCACACTTCCCCTGATGCCCCACTCGCATCAAGTACACTAACCACACACAAACATTCACATGCCTATTCCTAGCATCATCATCATCATCATGTTGTAAATAAACTGAATTAAATATGCATGAACAGTAAAAACAGGAATAGTAGATGACATGTGATATGCACATTACAATCATACAATCATAGAATCATACATGGTATTGGATTCAATAAACGAAAACAGTTTATTATTAGTCAATTAGTTCAGGTCTTGTTCCCTCACCTTTGGTTAAGCTTATGTCCTCTTTCAAGCTTTAAGGATCACTGATATTTCACTAGAAAGACTTAACAAGTCAATAGAATTTAATTAGAATTTATTCCAATAATTTTAAGCTTGCTGTATTGCTAGGGTCGCAAGTTTGCCTGCGACCCCAGGGTATAGGGTCGATCATAGGTTCGGTTATCCTATCGACCCTAGGTGCGACCGCAGCCTCCTTGGACTTTCTGAGAGCATGGGGTCGATCCTGTGGTCTGGTAGGGTCGGTTCCCAATCGACCCTACGTGCGACCGCATGTGGTTTAAGTCGACCTTTCATCCTATAGTCCATTATTTCATGTTTGGGTCCTTTGGCTTACTTTTATAGTCCATTATATGATTGTTCTATGGTCCAAAACCCCAAGTTATACACTTTCCTTTGTTCACAATGATTTCCTCCATGATTTCCATTGAAATTTATCCATGGATGGATGGTATTGGGGTTTCTCCTAACCTAACTTCATCATAATCTATTCTAAGCTTTCAATTCAGAAAGGGATTGAGGTTCATACCTTCTGTAGTATGAGTTTCAAAGATTTCTCTTAACTTCTTCTTCTTCTTTAGCCTTTTCTTCAAGTTTTCCTTCTATTCTTCTCTTCCTTCTCTTCTCTTTCTCTCACTTTCAATTAGGGTTCTAAAAGGAGTGAAAGAGGCTTAGGGACGTCCTATTTATAGAGGAAACCACCCAAAATAAGTCCCATTGAGTATAGGAAAGGTCCCCTTTGAAATTAAGAAAGTTCCTAATTTTTAGTTCGTGCTGTTTTTGCTGTTTTCCTAGGGTCGATGCTATGGTCGACCCTAGGGTCCCCTAATCCGAGACCCATGCGACCCCACGACCAAAAAGTCATGGGTTGGAGTTCTATTGAGGTGGGGTCGACCCTACCTGTTTAGGCATGCGACCTTACCCTCATTTTGACTGTTTTTGAGTTAAATTTTATATTGGGTCTTGGGTTTCTTCACGCACTTGGTCCACTTGGCTCGACCATGATATTTATACTGGTCACGATACGAAATGTAAGGTTATACCGGATTCGTGGCGTGCGGGTCTTACAGTTTGACATTAGGATTGGTTAGTTGCGAGTCCAGTTTGCAAGCCCTCGCCAATTGGGGCTTACTTGTTGGTATGGGTAGGACATCAGGGGAAGTGTCATGTGGTGTTTGATCCGGGCACTTTAGCTCTATCTCTATTCCATGATGGGTGCATGTGGGATGGCAATGATGTTTGATCCATTGGGTGGCTTCACACACTCATGTATAGAGGTGCGCCGGCCACCTATCCTTTTTATTGCACATTGCAAACTTATGAACCGGACCAAAGATATGAATTGAATGCATGCATATGTTTGTTGTATTGTTTTGTTTCTTCACTGAGCCATGATGTGTGCTCACCCTTTCGACGTCGAATATTTTTAGTTGATGATGCAGGTCCTACTGTAGAAGATTATGTGAATGCTCCGATGTATGGACATGTTGCGACGATGGACGTAGAAGCTATGATGGAGTCACATGATTCGTCATGCTAATGCAACTCATGTGTTTTTGATTAGGTTTATTTGTTGGATTATCAGATCATATAATTGTTAAATTTATTTTATTTTATGTCTTAGTCATTTAGAAATAATTGGATAATTTATTTATGTTATCACTGTTAGATACTTAGTTCATTAATATTAAGTACTTACGCTATTGTTTATTTACTCTGATTATGGTTGTGGATGTATATGGTTTAAGTAAAGGACATGGCCTATTCGAGATCCTGGTTGAACCGTTCGATCATAGAGGGTTCATCACACCATTCTAGTTGGTTCAAAATTGGGGTGTGACAACTTGGTATCAGAGCTCTCAGGCTCTGTCTATTAAACTTGTATACTTCCACAAAAGTTGTGAACTGAGTTAGGATAAAAAATTAAAAGCTGTAATAAGAACACACCATAAGCACCTGTGTTGTATGAGACAAAAATTAAGAAAGAGAATAATGCACATATAAGATGAGAAACAAGTTTCATATATACATCGAATAAAAACAATATATATATCCGAATCAGAGTACGGTCCACAATCCAGACATTTACTCTGTAGTACATGTAAAAGAAATGAATGCATCATGGAGCTGGGGGTGCTGGAGGAGGAGGTGCCTCACGATCTCGATCATAATCCTCGGCATATATCCTCGTAAGCCAGGCTACTTGAGTTTGGGTCACCTGGAGACTAGCTGTCAGATCCGCCACCTGCTGATCAGTAGCACGTTGGGCCTCCCGAATCTCACACAGTAGCCCCATCACATCATCTGGTGATGGGTGCGAAGGACTAGCTGAGTGGGAAGGAACTCGAGAAGTGCCAGCTCCAGTGGAATGCAGTAGTGATGGAGGAGGTATGGCATCCACATCCATGTACATCCGATCATCATCCGCCTCAGCATCACCCCCATGGACCTCTGCTGCTGTTGCTGCTGCCGCCTCTACGTCTGCTATCTCTACTCTAGTACGGCACGCACCATAGCGTTCCTCTCCTTGTCACTGACCTGTGCATCTCGCATCCCCATCTGGCAGATGACCTCCTAGTCAAGGTTGGTCGAAAAGGTGTCCTCATGAATCCTCTCATCAATAAGTCGACCTGTAGGTGGGTGAGTAGAGTGGTTATCAAACGCCCATAGGGTAGGTTGCCCCTCAGACCAGGCGTCGTAGCACGGAGCATAGTCTGGATAATAATGTACGGAAGGCAGACGGGCTGCCTAGTGCAGATGCAGTACAGGAGATACTGGGTCAACTGTGAAATCTTCTCATAATGCCCACTCTGAGGAATCAGGTTGTGCTGAATGATCTTGCAGTACACCCGAGGTTCCGGTCGTAGATTGATTGCCTTCATCTCCTAGCGATCATCCTTAAGAAGCTAGCGGTCAATCTCTGCACGCATCATCACTGACAAGAACTGGGGTTCCTTGGGTGCGCAATATACTAATGGGCCATCATTGGATATACCCAGGAGATCAGCCAACTCCTGGCAGTTAAAGGAGATCTTCACCCCTTTAACATAACTAGTGATCTTGAGCTCTCTACCCCTGTTTATGTCCTCTGGGTCACCCTCCACCTGTAGATTACAATAAAACTGCTTCACCAATGCAGGACAGGTGCAACCCTCATACAATATCACAGGGAGCTAGCCCATATCACCAAAGGCGCCCTCCACATTAAATACGACTAAATTAGCCAGGTTTACATAACGACCCCCTTCCACCTTTTTACGCTCATAACGAGCATATTGGGTCTCTGCTTCATTAGACCGGAAGTGAAGAGGATCATGAACTCTGGGGACCTTGGTGCGAGCCATGTTATCTGTAAAAACACAGAACCAACAACCAAGATATTAAATATAGAGAAAAACTCAAAATTTTGGCATTATAACGGTGTGATTTGGCCAAAAGCCTCACTTTTCACCCAAATAGTTAGGCAGAAGGACTTAAATATGTCCCAAACCATCCTACAAGGTTCATACAGTTGGAAATTTAAACTAGGTAGATCGAATTTGAAGAAATTTTGACAATTTGGAAAAACCCCGAAAATTAGGTCAAAAATGGAAAATTTCAAGTTTTTCATAAACTAACTGATGAAACTCAAATTTTCTTGAGGACTTTCATCCATTGGGTGGCCAATAGCAAAATCCCCCATTTAAAATCAAATTTTTACGGTCAAAAAAATTTTAATTTGAAAAAAACCCTATAAATGGAGAAAAACCTAGTTTTGAAATCTTTAAAAGGAGAACCAGTAGAGAACATACCTGAAAGAACAGAGCGTAGGTCGTGGATGGACGAAAGAATCACCATACTCTAGTGGTCGACACTGTAGCAACTAAGTGGCGGCGAGTTGAGTTGAAAGCAAAAGAGAAGAGTGGAGAATGACTCAAAAAATCAGGTTTAAAAACCTGATTTGGGGTCGAGTGGTCGCAAAATTCGATCAAAATATGCAACCACACGATCGACCACACGATCGACTACAGGCTCCCGGTGAGCTAACAGATTTCATGTGGTCGCACCCTATGGTCCCACATACTACCACCACACGATCGACCACAGACTCTCGGTGAGCTAATAGGGTTTTGTGTGGTCACATACCCTGTGGTCACATGTACTACGACCCCACCATCGACCACACGATGGAAAATACTGTATTTTGACTGAATGACTTGGAAAATTAAAATTTTACATTGATTAATTATATTTTGACATGGAAATGACGTATATTATGATTGCCTCACATGTTCTATTATTATTAGACACTACCACCACCAGAAACAGGAAATGGATAGGCGAAGAGTAACCAGGCGAGGACGTAACCCAATTCCACCACCACCACTTGTGGAGGAAAATAGCCATGAAAACCCTAAAAGACAGGAGAATCAGAATGTGGTACCACCAGGAGCCAACGACCAGGCTAATCCTACAAACTTGCCATCCCCACCTACAGATTTGGCTACTGCGGTAATGAACCTAGCACAACAGCTGCAGCAAATACAGCAGGTGCAAGCCAATATGCAAGCTGCTATGGGAATGGCTTTTCTAGCTGCACATACTACACCTATACCGGCGAGATAAGCTAGCACCGTACCAGGGGGTAGCAACACGGTATCTCAAGCACCTCAAACGCCATTTGTATAAGCTCCAGTACAAAACCCTGAAGTAGCCCAAGGCAGTTACCAGTATCAACCACCTATATATGGAGCCTATGCTCAGTATCAGTTGGACCATTCTTGACTGATCGAGCATTTTCTGAGGATGAAGCCTAAGGAGTATAATGGTAAGCCAGCGGATCCTTTGTGGCCAGCTCACTGGATTGACGAGATGGAAAGAAACTTCATGATGATGACTGTTAATGAAGAGGAAAAAGTGCTATGTGCCACATTTATGCTGAAGGGCAATGCACACCACTGGTGGAAGTATACTCGGAGTTATCTATTAATGAAGCACGCCCAATTGACCTAGGCTATCTATAAAGAGGCATTCTTAGAGAAATATTTTCCTAGAAGTTTCATAGATGCTATGGAAAGAGAGTTCCTGAGTTTGTATTAGGGACAGATGACTATGGATGCGTATCAACAGCGTTATGAAGAGCTGTTTTTCTTTACTTCCTCTAGCATGTAGGAGGAAAATTCCAAAACCTGAAGGTTCGTCATGGGACTTAGGGGAAGTATCAGGGAGCATGTATTGGGACTGGAAAAGAAAGTTTATAATGAAGCGGTACAAATTGCTCGAGTACTGGAATCGAGCCAGAGGGAGAGTTACTTTGCTCAAAATAGAGGTATCAAAAGGCTTAATGGAAATTCATAAAACGGAGGGAACACAAAGACCTTTAAACCCTTCCGTACTCAAGGCTTCAATGCTGCAGCCAAGACTACTCCAACAGTCCAACCTCAACAGAAGCAAAATAGTGAAGGAGTAAAATGATATAACTATAATCAAATGGGACATTATTAAAGGGAGTGTCCAAAGCCTAGGAAGCAGTAATAGCATGGAAAGGTTTATGCAGTTACATCTTAGGATGCTGCCGCATCGCCTGATGTGGTCCCATGTATCGTACCTATTAATGGCATACCCGCCAGAGTACTCTTTGATTTTGGAGCTACGCATTCTTTTATATCTGTGTCATTTGGAAAGAAGCTAAATCTATCCATCCGATCTTTAGACTACAAATTGCTTGTACGATCACCTATGGGATTAGAAGTGAAATTAGAAAAAGATTATGGACCATGTCCAGTTCTTATTGGCGAGAAGATTTTGGATGCAATCTTAATTCAACTTGAGATGACAGACTTTGATGTTATCTTGGGAATGGATTGGTTAGCTCGATATTCTGCAAACCTATTATGTGCAGAAAAGAAATTAACATTTAAAGACAAGGAAGGAGAAGAGTTTAGTTTTGTGGGAACCAAACTTCCCCGTAGACGAAAACTCATCCTCTCTACATTAAAGGCTAAAAAATGCCTCGAGAAATGAGGAGTTGGGTATCTAGTATCCGTGGTTGATCTCACCAAGGAAGTACCGCGAATGGAAGATATTGATGTTGTATGTGACTTTTCAGATATATTTCCTGAGGAACTACCAGGACTACCACCCGACCGAGCGACAGTTCGTTATAGATCTTATACCCGGAGCCGCACCAGTATCTAAAGCACCCTATCCAATGGCTCCTACTGAACTGAAAGAACTGAAGGTACAGTTATAGGAATTACTGGACAAAGGTTATATCAGACCCAGCATATCACTATGGGGAGGGCCAGTATTGTTTGTGAAGAAGAAGGACGGTAGTGTTCGACTGTGTATAGACTATCAGAAATTGAATAAACTTACAATCAAGAATCGATATCCGTTGCCTCAGATCGATGACTTGTTCGATCAGTTGCAAGGTGCCAAAGTGTTCTCCAAGATTGATTTTTCGTTAGGATACCATCAGTTGAAGATTAAGGAAGGTGATATTCCAAAGACAGCATTTAAAACAAGATATGGACATTATGAATTTTTAGTTATGTCTTTTGGATTAACTAATGCACCTGTAACTTTTATGGAACTCATGAATCGGGTATTCCATGATATGTTGGATACATCAGTCATTATGTTTATGGACGACATATTGGTTTACTCCAAGGACAAAGAAACTCATATCACGAATTTAAGAGGCGCTTTGCAACTACTAAGAAAAGAGAAGCTTTACGCCAAATTTACAAAGTGTGAGTTTTTGCTAGATGAGGTCGCTTTCTTAGGCCATGTTGTATGGGAATTAAAGTGGATCCTATCAAGATTGAAGCCATTGTGAAAGGGGAAGCACCTACGAGTGTTGCAGAAATCGGAAGTTTCTTAGGTCTAGCTGGGTATTACCGACGATTCGTGGGAGATTACTATAGAATTGTCGTACCTCTCACCAGTTTGACTAAGAAAGGAGAAAAGTTTGTTTGGACCGAAAAATGTGAGGAAAGTTTCCAAACATTGAAAGCTAGATTGATATTTGCTCCCATCTTGACTATTCGTATTCCAGGACAACCATTTACCTTGTACACTGATGCGTCTGGGTTGGGTTTAGGATGTGTGCTTATGCAAGGAGAACAAGTAGTTGCATATGCCTCAAGACAACTGAAAACACATGAGAAGAACTATCCCACTCATGACTTGGAATTAGCAGTAGTAGTACATGCTATCAAGATATAGAGGCATTATTTGTATGGAGAGAAGTTTCAGATTAAATCAGATCATAAGAGTCTCACTTATCTTTTTAATCAAAAGCAGTTGAACATGAGACAAAGAAGATGGCTGGAATTATTGAAGGATTATGATTGCGATATCTAGTATCATCCAGGGAAGGCTAATGTAGTTGCTGATGCGCTAAGCAGAAAAACAATGATAAAATCCCAAGGAGAGGTTTACACGACTGCGACAATGTGTGTTACAGGAAAAATATTCAATCATGGTAATGAGCACTTGGTGATAGATGCACCGGGTGGATCAACCAACCAAGGGTTTATTCATCGGTTTTCAAATATGTTTGCCACATTGAAGATTATACCTGATATATTAGACGAAGTGAAAGCCACTATTAAATCAGACCCTTATCTAAGAACGGTGCAAGAAGACATCGAAAAAGGTAGGACTACTCTAGAGTTCACCTTGGACATTGAAAAGATACTAAAATACGAAGGAAGAGTATGTGTTCCTGAAAATGAAGACTTGAATATTAGACACAGACTAATGAAGGAAGTTTACACCACCACTTATTCGGTACATCCTAGAAGTACGAAGATGTATCATGATTTGAAGAAATTATATTGGTGGAGAGGAATGAAAGCGGATGTAGCTAAATTTGTGTCTCAATGCCTAAATTGTCAGAGGATAAAGGCTGAAAGGCAAAGACCTGTAGGATTGTTGTAGCCACTGCCAGAACCAGCTTAGAAATGGGACTGCATCACTATGGACTTCGTCACCGGGTTACCATTGACTCCCCGAGTAGTTGACGCGGTCTGGGTGATTGTAGATCGTCTAACTAAGACAACTCGCTTATAGCTATACGACCTCAGTATACCCTAGTGAGGTTAGCCAAGCTATATGTAGATAATATTGTCAGATTGCATGGTGTACCTGAAAGCATTGTGTCCGACAGAGACCCAGGCTTTACCTCCAAGTTTTGGGAAGGATTACAGAAAGCTATGGGTACAACATTGAAGTTCAGTACTGCATTCCATCCTCAGACAGACGGACAGTCGAAGCGTACCATTCAGATTTTAGAAGACATGCTTCGAGCCTATGTTATTGATTTCAAAGGATCATGGGATGAAAAACTATCATTGATCGAGTTTGCCTATAACAACAGCTATCAAGCTAATATACAGATGTCACCCTATGAAGCACTGTATGGTAGGAAGTGTCGAACTCCTTTGTTTTGGAATGAAGTTGGAGAACGGAGTATTGTTGGACCAGAGTTTATTGAAGAGACTTGTCGAGTAGTCGACAGTATCAAGGAAAGCGTTAGAACAGCTCATAATCGTCAGAAACAGTATGCAGATACTCAACGTCGAGACCTTGAATTCGTCGTAGGAGATAAGGTATTCTTGAAAGTATCACCTATGTGAGGCTTAAAACGATTCAGACAGAAAGAGACTCTAAGTCCGAGATATGTCGGGCCATATGAGATTCTAGCTAAACGTGGGAAAGTAGGGTATCAATCAGCACTATCCCCATTTATGTCAAGTGTACATGATGTATTTCATATCTCATTACTGAAGAAGTACGTTAGAGATCCAACACATATTATAACAGTGGATCCATCGGGTCTAACTAATGATTTGACATTCGAAGTAGCACCAACTGAAATTACCTGCCGAAAGGTTCAACGTCTATGCAATCATGACATTTATTATGTTAAGGTTACTTGGAGAAGCCAAGATATAGAAGAGATCACATGGGAAGAAGAGAATGCTATGCGAAAGCAATATCCTCACCTTTTCGACTCTGAAGGTATGTGCAAATTTCGAGGACGAAATTTATAATAAGAGGGGGGGAGTTGTAAGACCCGTATCGAACTAATCGATTTTACCATTTTGTATCAGGTCTTCCTATCATGGTTGGGCCAAGTGGACCAAGTGTGTGAAGAAACCATAAGATCAGGTATGAAATTGAACCCAAAAATAGTCAATTATGAGTGTGTGGTCGCATACCTAAACAGGTGTGGTTGACCACACCTCAGATTAAAACGAACATAGAAAATTAGGTCGTGTGGTCGCATGTTTCAGATTGTGTGGTCGACGGGTTCTGCGACCACACCTGCGACCACACGAACCCAGTCAGAAACCGTAATTAGGAAACCTTCCTAATCCGAAGGGGGTTCTTTCCTAAACTAAATAGGGCTTATTATGGAGGGTTTTCCTCTATAAATAGGACGTCCCTTAGCCTCTTTCATCCTTTTAGAACTCAAACTGAAAGTGAGAGAAAGAGAAGGGGAGGAAGAGAAGGATAATTGAAGAGGAAGACTAAGAGGAGGAAAATTCAGAGAAAACTCTGAATCTTCAACAAGCTTAAGGTATGAAAATATTCCCCATGTCAATTGAATGCCTAAAATAGTTCATGAAGGAGATAGGGATTTAAGTGAGACCCCAACATCAATCCATGGACAAATTCTAAGAGAATCCATGGAAGGAATTTATGTGGATGAAAGATTATGTAAAAATATTAGTTCTGAGCCATAGAACAATCATAAGAAGGACCAAGGAATCCAAACATGAAGGAATGGAGTTGAGAGTAAAAAAATCGACCATCACATGTGTGGTCGCATGATATGCGACCACACCTTGAGACCACATGCCCTCGGGAAGTTCCAGGGAGGGTGTGGTCGCATGTGTGGTCGCAGGATATGCGACCACACCTTGCGACCACACACCCTGTGGTCGTAAAAACTGAGACCACAGGTGCTGCCAAACCTACGACCCCTCAGTTTCTGTTAGTCTAAATTTTTGGAAATAAATTCTAATTTAAAATCTATAAATTTGTTAGGTTTCCAAGTGGTTTAAAAGTGATTTACAAAGATTGAACGAGGATCTCCTATCGACCAAAGGTGAGGGAACAAGACCTAAATTAATTGGCTAATAATAAACTGTTTTTATTTATTGAGTCCAATGCCATGAATGATTATATGCTTGTATGCTTGTAATGTGCATTTCACATGTCATCCAATATTTTTGTTATTACTGCTCATGCATATTTAATTCCGTTTATTTATAACATGATGTTGATGATGATGCTAGGAATAGGCAAGTGAATGTATGTGTGTGGTTAGTATACCTGATGCTAGTGGGGCATCAGGGGGAGGACGTGACAGTATGGTTCATCCTGGTCACCAGACTCTAGTTCTATCTCTACTCAAGTCTTGTCCACTAACATCGTCGTATCGCCATTACCTTAACAGAACTATTACATCGTAGGGCATCGGGGGAGGTGGTCTCGGACCATGTAGTCTCTGACTCTGCCAAGGGGCCTTAGCTCTATCTCTATGGATGTTTTGAGGGATGCTGGGATGAGGCCTTGGATACACTATTTGATATTAGGATTGGTTAGTTGCGAGCCCAGTTTGCAAGCTCTCGCTAATAGGGCTTACGTGTTGATATGGGTAGGGCATCAGGGGAAGTGTCATGCGATGTTTGATCTGAGCACTTTAGCTCTATCTCTATTCCATGATGGGTGCATGTGGGACGGCAATGGTGTTTGATCCATTGGGTGGCTTCACACACTCGTGTATAGAGGTGCGGCGGCCATCTATCCTTTCTATTGCACATTGCAAACTTATGAACCAGACCAAAGATATGAATTGAATGCATGCATATGTTTGTTGCATTGTTTTGTTTGCTCACTGAGCCATGATGTGTGCTCACCCTTTCGACGTCGAATATTTTTAGTTGATGATGCAGGTCTTACTGTAGAAGATTATGTGAATGCTCTGATGTACGGACATGTTGCGGCGATGGACGTAGAAGCTATGATGGAGTCGCATGCTTCGTCGTGCGAGTGCAACTCATGTGTTTTTTATTAGGTTTATTTTCTGGATTATCGGATCATGTAATTGATAAATTTATTTTATTTTATGTCTTAGTCATTTAGAGATAATTGGATAATTTATTTATGTTATCACAGTTAGATACTTAGTTCATTAATATTAAAGACTTCCGCTATTGTTTATTTACTCTGATTATAGTTGTGGATATATATGGTTTAAGCAAAGGGACACGGCCTATTTAAGATCCTGGTTGAACCGTTGGATCATAGACGGTTCATCACACCATTATAGTTTGTTCAGAATTGGGGTGTGACACCATGAGTGGCACAAGAATTTTTTTCTTTGATGGACAAGTTGACAAGGCTCACATGCCTACCAACAATATTTGGAGTTTTCATGAGGCTAATGAGCTAAACTGGAGACCGAGGTTATCAAAATATGACTTTGAGTCCTTCCAAGATGCGTATGATTTGTCAGGGCATGGGTGTGACCTATTATGAGTTAGTGGGCTACAATTTTTACTTTTTTGATTCCCAAGAACTTTTGAGTGAGGATAATGTGTATGATGAGATCCCAGAGGTAAGAGTAGAGGACCTCAACCTTCCTTATTTAGACATAATCTTTCCTCATTCTTCTGTCTGAGTTGAAGTCGAACCATCTTCTGAAGTCAGCTAGACCAATGAAGGTGACGACTTTGAAGAAATTGATAGGTGGGTCGGTGAAGATGAACCCATCAACTCTGGTAAGTCGTAAAAGCATTTCGGCTTTCTTTCCTCTTTATTACCGATTTGTAGACTGACATCTATTTCTTTTGCATTTTGCAGTGGTAAAGCCGAAAGTTGATGTGGGATTCATTAAGCAAAAAGGTAAACAAACCATCAAGCTGGTGTCTACAAAAAAGTAGAAAATGATCCCCCAAGCCTCTTCCAATAAGAGAATTATGATTAAGACTTCTCCACGGCTAGCTCAACCAAATCCTCCATCCTAGAAAAGTTTTACAGCAAAGTGGAAGCATCTGAAGATGAAACCAAGCACTCTTGAAGAGAGGGCCAAGGACATTAAACTGGAGGAGCAGTAGAACGCGTCCAAAGAGAAATTAGAAGATAGGTTGGAACCCTTGACAGAAACAAGTTCACAAGTTCCCCCTTACTTTGCTTCTACTCCTCTTCAAGTCGACTTGATCACGCCTGAAGAGGATGAGATATATGTCCCAAAGTGGATAGTGAAGACCACTGATCATGGCGCTGGCAGTTCGCGAATTGTACGTGAGAGTGTCAACAGAATCTACTTGCCCAAGGATCAAGAATACCTTGACGCCTGCAGTATGAAATAACTGAATGTTGCCTTCCTTTCCCTCACCAATGTAAGCATAACTTAGTCCTCATAAAAATGTTTGATTGAATTTTTCACTATAATAACTGAGTTATTGCTCGATTTTAGTTAAACAACCCACTGTACAAGGCCACATTGAGCTCTGAGTCACTTGAAGATGGTCAGACAGAAACCATCAAGAAATGTGAAGTTTTGACTTAGAACTTGAGGCTAATAGAGAATGCCCTTGCAAAGGAAAAAGAAAATGTGGTGGCATAAAGGAAGAGAATCAATATAGAGTAATAAAAGACTGCAGTGGAGAAGGAGAGGGCGAAGAAGGAGAAGCAAAGAGCTGATGAAGCTCTAAGGGAAAACTCGGCATTGAAGAAAGAGAAAGCCGACTTAGAAGCCAAGCTTCGAAGAGTTGAAGGGCATCCCCAAAAAAATTGAAAAGGCTATAGCCGAGTTCAGCTGTCACACCCCATTTTTGATACATATATAAATTTGGAGTATGACTGAACCGATACGTATTTTATGTTCGGTCCAACCCAGAACCACATAAGTCGTATGCACCTCCACCAATCCAACACCAGTTAAATACCAAGAAACATGAATCAGAGTAAATATAATAGCAGAATTATAACTAAGTAAACCAAGCTTCTATCGATAAATAAATAAGTAACACTGAGTTATCCAAGTCTTATTCTAAAACCAGATCAAACCATCAACAAAGTTCATAACATAACCTTAAAATACTTAATCCATAAATCAAAGTAAATGTATACAAATTTCAATAAAAGAATAATTGCTTGAGTTTCTTCCTTCACTCGAACACGCAAGCATCACATTCACAATCCCCATCGTGCTCTTCCTCTTCCAATGGCGGCACACCCAACTGAGCGAGGTTGGTGACGACAGGAGCATTCACATAATCAGCAACGGTAGTACCTGTAACATCATCTAAAAAAAAGGCGTACACAAGGGTAAGCTCTTCAACTTGAGCTTAGTAAGAAGCAGATAGGCAATCAAGCAATAATACATGATCAGTTTATTACACATAGTGAGGGTCTAGTATAATGTATGCTAGTGCTAAGGTAAGGCATAGTTACACTCACCAAATCTGACCATAACCTCCATGTACAAGAAGGAATGGACACTCGCTAGCATGCATCGATAGCCCTGGTAAAGCCACAGGTCTCCTATATAGACAGTGATAGAGCAGATTCTGGCCAATGACGCTCCAATGACCATTGCCACTACCTCCCCCTCCTACATGTCATCCTATGAAACTCCTCGATACCCTAATAGAAATCCCAGGCCATCCTTCATCCCCCCTAGACGCTATAAATCAGTTAGGATACCAAGCAGTCCATGGCAAGTTTTGCATAGTGGGTCGGATCTTGCAGTCATTGACTGTTTCACCACTTCCCACACAAGCATCTATCATCACACAATCACAAGACATAATTTTAATGCAATGCATGGAAAGTACAGATATTAGATGACATGTTATCAATCAAGATACAACACAGGTTGGCAAGTGATTAGAAACACATTGAAAATAAGTCAGGAGTTATGTTCTCACCTGAGATATGATTAGCTCTATAATTTGCACTAGGTGAGTTGATCATGGCTTTGTACGTATCACTTATTATATGAGATAGGTCATTAGTTACAATGTGCATTGAAATAACTTGATTCAGGGCTTCCTGGGACTAACTGATTGCAGCATCCAGTTGCACAGTAGTACAATCGATATTGCCTCTGGTTACTCTTGGGAACATATTGTTTCCAACCAGTTACAGATCTGGTTACTGCATACGTGTGACCTGTACTACTGCTGGGTACCTTACAGAGGCTTCCCGAATGCATCCAGTTGCATATCCTATTGCAACAGCCATGCGACTGGTTATTATGGCTGGACCTGCCCAGAAAGGCTGTTCTTCAGTCTAGTTTTCCTAGAGGCATGAATCTTGCCTCTGGAATTCCCTCCAGATACCATTTTTAACATCTACTATGGAAGTTCATTAATAGATCTTTTAGCCAAAGTTCTGAAAAGGGGTTTGAATCCCAACTTATGGCTTGGAGAAGCCGATTAAGGATTCGTCTCCTAGGTCTAGGGTTCATTGTTATATTCAACTGTGAATAAGCTCGAGATCTAACTTGAGCTGATTTGAAGGAACCTTCCTTACATGCTCAGCCATTAGTGGAGAGTAAACTCCACAATAATGGAGGTTGAGGTTTCCTTAGTGGCAATCAAATATGCGGATAATCCTATAGTAATAGGTTATAGAGCTTACCAGCGGTGTGCTCGAAAGAATGCATAGTGTTGTCGATTGGCACCTGCAGTTCCCCAAGAATGCTCTCCCTTCTAAGCTTTCTCCTTCTTCCTCCAACTTTCCTCTCTTTTGAGAATGCTTCAAAGATTTTGTGAGGAATACATACTCTCTAGAGAGGGTTTAGTGCAGTTTAATTACCTTGAAGTCTCCCTCTCAAGGTGGAGTCCTTTGGAGAGTGAAAGACTAGGAAGAGTGCCAAATGGCAAACAAGAGAGATGGGAGAGGGATTAAACTCCTTCCAGGTGGTTGGTGTGAGATGGGACCTACTAGATCTTGTTCATAGGTCCAAAGAATATTCCCTCTCAACCAAGATTCAAATTTAACAAGTGTCAATTCGTGGGTAGGCTTTTTAGCCTATCCGGTCACATCATCCAGTCTCACAAGTTAAGGGATCTTCCAATCGATTGTTGCTATCAGTAACCCTATTGGTTACCAACATATATGACATGAACATGCTTTAGAAATTTTTAGTACCTGGTTTTAGGTTGTCATAGCATTGGGTTCGTTAGTGGTGAAAAACCCTGGCACATAAAGAAAACTAAATTAAACCAGGTTTTCTGGGTGTGGGTTTTACAACCCCCCTTAAAAGAATTTTTCCCCGAAATTTCTACTTACCAATGGGTTCAAACAAATGAGGATATCTCTTCTTCATGGACTCCTCTTCCTCTTAAGATAGGTCTTCCTTGTGTTGGTTCTTCTACATTACCTTAACGTAATGGACGTCTCGATTTCTTAAGTGCTGAACCTTTCTATACAAAATTTACCGAGGTTCAAGTTCGAAGGTCAGGTCTTCATTTAGTTGGAAAGGATTTGCTTTCAATACGTGAGATGGATCCAAGACATACTTCTTCAACATTGAGACGTGGAACACGTCATGCACTCCTGATAAAGAAGGTAGCAATACAAATTGATAAGCCACAGCGCCACATCTCCTTATGATCTCGTAGGATCCCACATACCCAAGGCTTAGTTTTCCTTTCTCATCGAAGCTTTTCACTCCTTTCAAAGGTGAATTCTTTAGAAACACCTTGTCTCTCATAACAAACTCTATACCCTTCCTTCTTACATCGGAATAGCTTTTCTGTAGAGTCTGTGCAGCCTAGATTCTTTCTCTAATCAGATCAACTTCCTAGCAAGTCTCTTGAACGAAGTCTGGCACAATATTCTTCTCTCACCAATTTTTTCCCAATACAATGGTGTCCAACACCTTCTTCCATATAAGGCTTCATATGGGGCCATGCCGATGGTAGCTGGATAACTATTACTGTAGGTGAACTCCATTAAAGGTAGTTTCTCATCCCAAGCTCCTATGAAGTTGATGGCACAGGCTCGGAGCATATCTTCTAGGATTTGTATCATTTTTTTGGACTAACCATCAGTTTGAGGATGGAAGGTTGTACTAAATTTTAGTTCAGTGCCCATTGCATGATGTAGGCCCTCCCAATGTTTGGAAGTGAGCTTAGGTTCTCTGTTTGACACTATACTTTGTGGCACATTGTGTAGATGAACTATGTGATTCACATACAACCAAGCCAACTTGCCCATGGTGTATTACGACCGAATGGCTATGAACCTTGCCGTCTTGGTCAGTCTATCAATAATTACCCAAATAGCATCTACAACTCTAGTGTCAAGGGTAAGTGATAAGTGTGTGATTTTATATTTTTATTCCCTTTGCACTATGCTTTTTAATGTGTTTTATGCCTTATTAAACTGAATAGGATGAATTTTATTAATTTGACATATTTTAGAGACTTTGTAAATTAATTGCTAAAAGATAAGAAAACTTCAGCATTCTTAATATAATGTTCTGAGCTTCATACAGGTTTTTGACGTGGAAAGAGTTCTAGAATTGAAAAGTTGTCTTCAGTAAAGTTGTAGGGGACGTTTCAACCTTTTTGGAATGGTATTATAGAGAAAAATTTAAGTTTGTTTGGGCCTCCAAATGTTGCCTTAAATTCTTATACAGAAATCTAATCCGAATCCAAATTGGAGCAACTGTACAATTTGATTAAAGCTTTCAACGGTGGATGAAATTTCCATAAAGAGTCTCCTACTCAAGTTAGAAAATCTACAATAGAAGATTCCAAGGAAGAAAGGAAACTCTACAATTTCAGAATTCTTAATAGAGAGAATCCTACACGAAGAAGGAATTCTAAGCTACAAAGGATTGTCATGTTTTACATTTAGAGCACTAATGTTGAAGATAATCAATCTCTCTCTCTCTTTTACTAAAAAATTTTCTCTCTGAAAAGATTGTAACGTCTGGCTAATTTTTTCATTTAGTTCAAGGATTTTGAAGTCCAAATTCATGTCCATGGTGTAATTACTATTCGGTAACGCTGTTCTTCTTCTCTTTTTTATTGGAATTACTTATGTTATTCTTTTCTCTTTATTTATGATATTTATTTGAATAATTTAGTAATGGCCTACTGAATTAGTTAGATTAATATTAATTTCTAGATCTAGAATCTTTGATACGTAATCATCCTGGTTCTAATCACAAGAAGCAAACAGTGGTAGACGATTATGTCCAAGTTTCCATCTCATCATTGTGAATAATATAACCTAAGTTAAATAATCCCCGCTTGTGTGTGATTGTTGATTAGATTGATCTGTTTTCCACTTACTTAATGCTATCATTGAATTAAATATTGAGAGCTTATTCAGTGTTGTTTAATGGTTAGATCTCTATGAAAGGCTTAGTTCAGTAGAGATACTTAAGGAAAAACTTGGATAACAGAGCGTATTGTTATATAGGGTTTGTAATTCTAATTAGGAGGAAGAGATTAACATTGCGATTAATTTTACTCATTGCATGTATGGGTGGATATTGAACCAAGAATTATTCTTTCTCTAATTATTTTTCTATTTAAATCCTGTTTGTTTACTTTCAATTTAATTCAACCAATCAAAACCCCCCTTCATTATTATGTTTGCTTAGCATTAATTAGTATATTTAGTTTGAGTATAATATAAATTTTAATCAATTCATTCTCTATGGGATCGACCTTTACTTACCCAGGTTATAGTTTATTAATCAGATCAGTTAAGAAAAATTTAATTAAAATTGGGGCATTCGACACGTTACTAAATTTTGGAGCCATTGTCGGGGAGTGAATTTTGATTAGTTTTTATATCTCTCTTTATTAATTTTTTTTGGATTAGCGTGGTTTTTTTATTCTAATTTTTTTTATTTTTTTAGTTTTTTTTCTTCTTATTTTCTTTTTGTTTGTTTGGTTTTTGTTTCTTTTTTTGTTTCTTCATATTAAGTTTTTTTAGTTAATTATCTTTGCTAATTGTGTGATTTTATGATTCTGATATGATCCACTCAAAAAGGAGATCTGAATTTTGATCCAGAACTTGAAAGTACTGTGCATCGATTAAGAAAAGAAGCTAGGCAAAGTATGACAAAAAGAGAATCAATCCCTTTCACAGGATTTGTTTTTGAAAGTTCTTCGAGTGACTCTAAACAAGAAGAAATCATGGCTGGAATGACAGGACATTAAAGGAGTTGGCTACTCCTTATTTTAACCAATAACCTTTGTGCATTCAATACCCTACTTTGGATGTCGCTTTTGAGCTAAATTCTGGTTTGATTCATTTGTTGCCTAAATTTCATGGTTTTATAGGTGAGGATTCAAATAAACACCTGAAGGAATTTTATGTAGTGTGTTTAAGCATGAAACCGATAGGAATGTTGGAAGAACAAATTAAATTACTAGCCTTTCCCTTTTCATTATCCGATGACGAAAAAGATGGGCTCTACTACCTACCATCTGGGACGATCATTATATGGAATGAAATTAAAAGATTATTTTTGAAAAAATACTTCCCAGCCTCTAGAGTTGCCACCATCAGAAAGAAAATCTGTGGCATACGACAGTACACTGGAGAAACACTTCATGAATATTGGGAGTGTTTTAAGAAATTATATGCTAGCTGTCCACATCACTAGATAAGTGATCAACTCCTGATTCAGTATTTTTATGAAGGATTATTACCCATGAAAAGAAACATGATAGATGCAATAAGTGGAGGAGCTCTAGTGGATAAAACCCATGAAGCTACGAGAAGGTTAATTGCAAATATGGCTGTAAATTCCCAATAGTTTGGTACAAAAAATGATGCACCACTCAAAAAGGTGAATGAAGTAAATACATCTTCCCTTGAACAACAGTTATTTGACCTTACCTCTCTTATTAGACAAATGGCTATAGGAAATTTACAACAGATAAAAGCTTGTGGGATATGTTCAATGATGGGGAACTCAACTGATATGTGTCCAACACTTCAAGAAGGACCCACTGAATAATCCAATGTTGCAGGTGACTTCCTGGGACCACCAAGGCAGTATGATCCATACTCTAACACATACAATCTAGGTTGGAGAGATCATCCAAACATGAGTTATGGAGGAAACAAACCAGCAGGGTAGAACTTCTATGAAAATGGACATCCAATATTCCAACCCAAGCCACCTGTCCCTCAAAATTCAAACTCATCATTAGAGGATATAGTTAAATCTCTTGCTCTAAATACCTAATAATTTCAAAAGGAAACAAAATCCAGCATTCAAAGTCTAGAGAGTTAGGTGAGTCAAATGGCAACTGCTATGAGTCGTTTAGAAGATTAGGTTAGAGAAAAATTACCATCACAAACTGTGGTAAATCTAAAAGATAATGTGAATACTATAACACTCTGAAGTAGTAAGGAACTTGAGGAACCTAAAAGGGTAAGTCTTACTATACCAAATGAAGAAGAAATTGAGAAATAAATAGAGAAAAATAAAATAGCAGCTCAATTTGAGGTAATACCCAAACCTTCAATTCTGCAAGACTAATCATCATATCTTTCCTAGCAGATTCGCAAAATCTAAGAAAGAAGATAAGGATAAGGAAATTCTGGATTTGTTTCATAAAATGGAGATAAATATACCCCTGTTGGATGCAATCAAACAGGTACCCAAGTATGCAAAATTTCTTAAAGAGTTATGTACTAACAAAAGAAAGTTGAATGGTAATGAATTATTAAGTATGTGAGAGAATGTCTCAGTAGTCTCCAAAGAAAATTTCCTCCCAAGTGCAAAGACCTAGGTATGTTCACTATTCCCTATAAAATAGGTAATACCAGAATTGAGAGAGCTATGCTAGATTTAGGAAGATCTATTAATGCAATGCCACAATCCGTTTATGCTTCATTAAATCTAGGCCCCTTATAAGAAACTAGTGTCATTATCCAATTAGCTGATCGTACTAATGCGTACCCTGAAGGGGTATTTGAGGATGTTCTTGTGTAGGTAAATGAGCTAATATTTCCACCTGATTTTTATATTCTGGACATGAAAGATGATGTCTCACCTAATCCTGCACCTATCTTGTTGGGAAGACCATTCCTGAATATAGACCGAACCAAGATAGATGTTCATGATGGTACCCTAATGATGGAGTTTGATGGTGAAGTAATTCATTTTAATATTTTTGAAGCCATGAATCACCCTAATGATGTTCATTCGGTTTTTGCTATTCATACTATTGACTCTATAGTACAGGAAGTTTTTGAGCTAAATAGAAAGACTGAACTAGAGGTTGCTATTATCAAACATCTTGAATAAAAAAAGAAAGAAAAGATAGAGATCAATGAAGAATTAAAGGAGACTGTGGCAACTTTACACTCTTTAAAACCGATTCCAAAAAAATGTGGTGTTTCTTTTATAAAGCTGCCTAATTTTCACAAGAAATTGCTACCTTCTGTTTTATAGGCCGCTACCGTGGAATTGAAGCCATTACTAGCCCATTTAAAGTATGGGTACTTGGGAGAAAATGAGATGTTACCAGTAATAATTGTAAAGAATTTGACACCTAGTCTAGAAGAGAAGATAGTTCGAATGCTAAGGTATCATAAGGAATATTTGGCCTATTGGGCGGTCAAGCATTGCGATATGAATCTGAATGAAGCTGGTCATTAGAGGAAATTACAACTGTAAAAACTTAAGGAGTTGAAGAATTCTTCCACTAAAGAGGTCATGGATCTCCATGAGCCTTTTTACCTCGATCCTTGATTCAGGGAGTTTTTCTTTCCCTTGTCCTTGTTTTTATCTTTCTGCATATATTAAGGACAATGCATGATCTAAGTGTGGGGGGGGGGAGAAATTATGATATGTCATAGGAAATTTAGTTTTATTTAGAGTTTTAAGTTTTACTTAGCTTTAAATTTTTTTTATTTAGTGTCGTGTTTTTATTTTTAGTTTCTTTTAGTATCAATGTGTTTTGAGAGTAGCTTTCATGGAAAATTTTAACATTTTTAACTTTGGTTCTTGGTAAAGTCATAAACTCTTTCTGTGATTTTGACACAAAAGAGAAAGAAGAGAGAGACTTAGGACACCATGATATGCGAAGTAATAAAAACCTATGTGAGGATAGTACGTAGTTTGTACCTTGAAGTGGGAATCAAGTTAGAAAATACATATTACCTGACCTAAATGTATGAATCTTTTATGATTCTAGTTGGTAATTTAAGCCTTTGACTAATGTTGAGACCTTCTTAAACAAAAAGGAGATAATAATAAGAGTTTATGTTCTTGGAACTAGATAGGGCATTCACCTAAAGAAGCAAGGAGTTTTGAATGAAATTCCTTAGAGAGATTTCTTAAAAAAGGAAAAAAAAGTACTCTCTAGCATCAATGTCTTTAAGGATATATGCAAAAAGCAAAGTTACATAAGTAACATGGAAATGCATTACCACCTTCACTTCTCAAGCCAATTGTAGTAGAGAGGAAGAGTGTAGAAAAAAATGTAAAATATAAGTATTGATATCTGAATATGGTCAAATAGGCTCAAAATCTTGGGTCTTTGCCAGTGTGTTACCATAGGTTTTACCTTAAGGAAAGGTATATTTGGAAGATATAACAAGATTCCCTAATTAAATATGCGTACTTAGTGTTTGAATCATATGAGGTAATAAAGTTTAAGTGTGGGAGTTTTCCTATTTTCTTGATACCAAATTGAGTGTCTTGACTGGTAGGATGAGTGTATGTTCTTTTTCCTAAATACCAAAGTTAAAGTTAAAAATTTTTATATGAATTTTATGTGTTTATTCTCTAAAAACACTCACGAGACATAACTCGTCCAGTAGGGGTGACCTAAGGGTTTTAAGGCTTGTTGCATGTGCTAAATACAATCATGATTTCAACGAAAGTGAGTTAGGCTTTTATTTTTTTTATTTTTATATTGTTTTTTGCCTGAGGACATGCAAAAACTAAGTATGGGGGTATTAGATAAGTGTGTGATTTCTATATTTTTATTTCCTTTGGACTATGCTTTTTAATATGTTTTATGCTTTATTAAACTAAATAAGATGAATTTTATTAATTTAACATATTTTAGCGACTTTGTAAATTAATTGCTAAAAGATAAGAAAATTCTAGCATTCTTAATATTGATGTTCTGAGCTTCATATAGGTTTTTGATGTAAAAAGAGTTTTAGAATTAAAAAGTTATCTTCAGTAAAGTTGTAGAGGATGTCTCAACCTTTTTGGTATGGTATTATGAAGAAAAATCTGAATTTGTTTGGGCCTCTAAACATTGCCTCAAAGTCTGACATAAAAATCTGATCCTAATTGGAATTGGAACAGCCGTACAATCTTATTAAAGCATTCAACGGTGGATGAAATTTAGATAAAGAGTCTCTTACTCAAGTTAAGAAACCTATAATAGAAGATTCCAAGGAAGAAAGGAAACTCTATAATTTTAGAATTCTAAATAGAAAAAGAATTCTACACAAAGAAGGGCTTCTAAGCTACAAAGGATTGTGATGTTTTATATATAGAGCACTAGTATTAAAGATAATCAATCTCTGTCTTTTTTGTTGAAAATTTTTCTCTCTGAAAGGATTGTAATGTCTAGCTAATTTTGTCATTCAATTCAAGGGGATTTTGAAGCCCAAACTCATGTCAATGGTGTAATTGCTATTCAGTAACATTGTTCTTCTTCTCTTTTTTATTGGAACTGCTTATGTTATTATTTTCTCTTTATTTATGATATTTGTCTGAATAATTCAGTAATAGCCTACTGAATCAATTAGATTAATATTAATTGCAAGATCTAGAATCTATGATACGTAATCGTCTTGATTCTAATCACAAAAAACAAATAGTGGTAGATGATTATGTCCAAGTTTTCATTTTATCATTTTGAATAATATAACTTAGGTTAAATATTCTCCACTTGGGTGTGATTGTTGCTTAGATTGTTTTAATTTTCACTTACTTAATGCTGTCATTGAATTAAATATTGAGAGCTTATTCAATGTTGTTCAATGGTTAGATCTCTCTGAAGAGCTTATTTCAGTAGAGATACTTAAGGGAAAACTTAGGTAATAGAGTGTATTGTTATCTAGGGTCTTTATTTCTAATTGGGAGAAAGAGATTAACGTTGCGATTGATTTTACTCATTGCATGTGTGGTTGGATATTGAACCAAGAACTGAATTATTTCTCTAATTATTTTTCTATTTAAATCTTATCTGTTTACTTTCAATTTGATTCAACCAATCAAAACCCCCTTCCATTATTGTGTTTGCTTAGCATTAATTAGTATATTTAGTTTGAGTGGAATATAAATTTTAATCAATTCATTCTCTATGGGATCAATCTTTACTTACCCAGGCTATAGTTTTTTAATCAAGTCAATAAAGAAATATTTAATTAAAATTGGTGCATTTGACACGCTACTAGTAGGCCGGTGACAAAATCCATGGTGATACAATCCCATTTCCATTCAAGTATTGGTAGTGGTTGTAGTAATCCAAATGATTTTTTACGAACTACCTTTACTTGTTGGCAAGTCAAACACTTGTAAACAAAGCTTGCTACATCTTCCTTTATTCTTCTCCACTATATTGTTTTCTTTAAGTCATGATACATCTTTGTACTTCCTGGATGTCATTAGCTATCATAGGAATGCAAAGCCTTCCTTAAAATCTGAGTCCACCATCCTGAGAGATTTTGAAGTCAGGGTCAAGTTTTCCTCTCTGTAGGTCTTCCTTTAGAAATATGAGGTAATGGTCCTTCAGTAGTTCTTTTATTACTTTAGTGACCAACTCTGCCTTTATTTGCGATGTTGTAAAGAGACTTGCAAATTCACAGAATACTTTGTCTCCTAGGGATCTTTCTGATATGTCCAGTTTGTTTTGCATTTTCTTGTGATTGCTGGTACATATTGGTTGAGCTGAGTCAATTTTGATCCCTTCATCTGATCTAGTCAAACTCTTCCTACTTAGTGCATCAGCTACGACATTAGCTTTTCCTGGGTGATAGAGGATCTCACAGTTATAATCCTTTAGCAATTCCATCCATCTTCGCTGTCTCATATTCAAATTCTTCTGTGTAAACAGATAAGTGAGACTCTTATGGTTAGACTTGATTTAAAACTTTTCCCCATACAAGTAGTGTCTCCATGCCTTGAGAGCGAAAACTATTACTGCTAATTGTAAGTCATGAGTGGGGTAATTTTCCTCATGCTTCTTCAATTATCTCGAGGCATAAGCTATGACTTAGTCTCCCTATATGAGCACACTTCCCAAGCCTAGCTTAAAGGCATCAGTGTACAAAGCGAACGATTTATTCGGCTTTGGAATCTTCAATATAGGGGCTGAGACCAATCTATCCTTCAAAGTTTGTAAACTTCTCTTACATTGGTCTGACGAAATGAATTTTTCTCCCTTCTTGGTCAGTTTAGTCAAAGGTACTGCGACTTGGAGTAATCTTCCATGAACCTATGGTATTATGTGGCTAAAACCAAAAAGCTACGAACTTTGGTAACAGTCTTGGATGCTTTCTAGTTTATAATGGTGTCGATCTTGCTGGGATCCACCTTGATTCCTTCAGCTAAAATCATGTGGCCTAGGAACACCACCTTGTCTAGCTAGAAATCACACTTCTTGAACTTGGTATAAAGTGTCTTCTCTCTTAGCCTTTGCAAAGCTTGATCCAAGTACACCTTGTGATCTTTCTTAGTCTGAGAGTAGATCAGAATATCACCGATGAAAACTATGACCAATGTATCTAACATGTCATGAAACTCTCAGTACATGAGTTCTATGAATGAAGCAGGAGCATTTGTTAGTCCAAAAGACATAACTAAGAACTCATAGTGTCCATACCTAGATCGAAAGTTTGTTTTAGGTATGTCACTCTCCTTGATCTTCAATTGATGATACCTTGATCTGAGGTCAATTTTCAAAAACACAGTAGCACCTTGAAGTTGGTCGAATAAATTGTCGATATGCGGTAGTGGGTATTGATTTTTGATTGTTAGTTTATTCAGCTCCCGATAGTTTATACATAGATGTACGCTGCCATCCTTCTTCTTCACAAACAGTACTGACGCACCCCAAGGAAAAATACTGGGTCTAATGAAACCCTTGTCCATTAGTTCTTGCAGTTGCACCTTCAATTCCTTGAGTTCGGTAGGCGTCATTCGGTATGGAGCTTTAGATACTGGTGCTGATCCTAGTAGTAAATCAATGATGAACTCCATTGCTCGATTAGGTGGTAGTCCTGGTAGATCTTTAGGGAACACATCTAAAAATTCCCTTACTACTTCCAAGTCTTCTAGATGAGGTTGTTCAGCTGTGACATCTAGGACTGACACCAGGTAACCTACACCACACTTCTATGAACATCTAACTGCTTTTAGTTCAGAAAGGAACAACTTCCTCTTCTTTTCTTGACCCCTACAAACTCAAAAGTCTTCCCATCACCTTCATCAGATGCCAATATCTTTTATGCACACTGGAGGCTGGCTTTGTATTGAAATTACTAGTCCATTCCCAAAATCATGTCAAAGTCGGACATCTCCAATAAGATTAGGTTAGCATTCAGAATTTTACCTTCGATGAGGACTGGGCATGGGCCTTGATACTCTTCAAGTACCACTTTAACACTAAGGGGTGATTGGACAATCAGTAGTAACTTAAGGGGTTTCGAAATACTATATTTTCCCCAAAAGATGAAGACGTAAAAGAATGGGTAGCTCATGAGTAAAAGATTACCCTTGCAAGTTATACTATGTTTCAGTCTCATGCACAAGAATTCAGTAAAACAATAATTTAGAACACATACCTGTTACCATGTCTAGGGACGCTTCTACTTCTTTGACATATATTGCATATACTTTCCCCATCTGAGCTACTTCTGGAGGGCGAGGACATGTTCTAGTACCCGTCTGACCACAGTTAAAGCATTTCAGATTGGCAACCACAGTAGTGGTAGTTACACGGCCTCCTACAGGTGTAACCTTAGTAGCTGCAGGTTTTGCTAAGGTTTGCGTAGTATGGAAGCTTTTGCTATTGGCTTTTCCACGGTAAAGTGGGCTTTCCTTTTATTTCCTCATTTTTGAGCAAAACAACCTTCTCTCAGACTGGCTTTAATGACTTTAGCGGTTTGCACCACTTTAGAGTACACCTCCTTCCCTAGACCATCGACTGTAGCCCGGATGTTACCTCGCAATCCCTTAGTGAAGCTTCAAGCCTTGGCTGACTCTTCCTTCATGTTAACAGGGGCAAAGTAAAAGAGCTCTTCAAATCGGTGTTGATAGTCATCCACCATCTGTTGGCCTTGATATATTTTCAGGTACTCGACCTCCATCTTGTCTTTGAAGCTTCTTGGGAAATACTTGTCAACGAATGCCTCCTTGAATATCTTCCAAGTTATTTGAGGCTGTTTTGCAGCTAAGAGAGGTCGAGTAGATTCCCACCATGTATTTGGTTCATCTTCATGTAGGTGGCATACAAAATCTTCTCATCCTCTGTACAAATCATCATCCAAAGGGTCTTCTCGATTGACTTGATCTAGATAGTAGGTTGCAGCTGATTTATACCAACTCCAACGAATTTCAGAGGCTTCATCTTTGTGAACCTCTTGATGGTTTTGGCTGGATCATAATATTGCGGCACAAGCATGACTGGCGGTTGGTTTTGAGCAGCCACTACAGTTCGATTGGCATCAGTTGCAGTCATTTCTTGAGCTTGATTCTGAAAAGTAGATGCCCCAACAGTATTGACAGCATTAATTCCCGGCAGGGGAATCGTAACATTGGTAGTTCTCTGAGCACCTATAGTTTGAGTTATATTTGCTGGCCTTAGAATAGCTATTAGCTCATCAATTAAATGCTGCTGTTGGGCTTGGTTCTCCTGGTGTTGTTCCCTCAACAACTCACACTGTTCTTCCCCCATGGCACATGCTAAATTGTTTAATATAGTAGGGAAATCCCCAGGAGTAGCCTTTGGTAGTGGTGGAGGTAGATCCTGATTGATCCCTTATTGCGAGGCAATCAATAGCAACGAACCATTCGGGTCAATTCTGTTACCCTCTTTGGGTCAATTTTGTTACCCTCTTCTCCTCCCGCTGAAGCATCGTGGTTCTCATTAGAGTGTAGAGCGGAACGAGTATTAGGTGCCATTGATAATTAGTAACGATCCCTGTAACGTTACTCAATATGGTTAGTAACATGTCCCATGGTGAACGGTGCGAGGGTAATGATGTAAATAGAACATGAATGAAAACGGCACCAAGCACATTCAAAGACAATTGCCTACGGTTCAATAGTTTAAAATCAATTCACTAGGTATTTGGTGTAGTGTCCGAAGTCAAAACTTGCGACCGGGACTCAAAACCGTATACAATTTATAGCCTTTTGGAACCATCTAGTTGCAATACTAGTCGTAACAGTCATGCGATCGGTTGTTTTGACTAGAGCCATTACCGAGGGCTCAAAATTTCAATTGGAGGGATATCCAGTTGCAGAACCAGTAGCAGCTGCCATCGGGATTCATGACCAGAAGGAACGATTTTTCCCTCCTATAAATTGAACTCGTGTTTTAAAATTTTATTTCTTTCTCCAACTTTCTTCTCAAGCGGTTGGAGCTCGGTTTCTGCCTCTGGACACCAACTTCTTGCATCCGGTAGTGCTCCAAGCTATCAAACTTCAACCAAACTCCTTCTTCATCGATCAAAGGTATGATTCTTACTATTTCCCAAGGGAAAACTCTCTCTAGGGTTTGAGAATAACCAAAATAAACCCTAGTTTCTCTTTCTTTGAGTTTTCTCCATCAAAACTCGATGCAATCACATATTACTTTTTCAAATGCTTTCATGATGCTCCTTTTGTGACCATCCAATCTCTACACCATGTTTTTCTTACACATACCATATTGGTCATGCAAAATTGAGTTCTTTTTCTTTTCTCTTTCTTTTTTTCTTAAACTCATTCTAACTATTTGTTACATGATTGGATGTTCTCATAGTGACTTTTACATCACCTCACCATGTTTTAACATGATTTTCTTACATTCTCCTTAGCTCCCAATGTAAAACATGTGAAATTATTTCTTCTTGTTTGTATACTCTATTTTTCGATGTTTTGCCAATTTTTGGACATTGTCTCAATGAGTTCCATGCTTCCCATCGATGCATAACTTTCTAACTTAAACCTTCATTCTCGATGATCCTCTTATTGCAGACCATGGCTCCAAGGAAATCTACTGCACCCAAATGTCAATGGGTTCGTACTCCTTCCGTTTTGGATGAGGTACGCTTCCATTCTTTGGAAGAGTAGGAGTCATATTCTTGTTTCGATGACAAGTTAGTGGAAGCCGGTTGATGTGTAATATTTGATGACTTGGAAAGGTTCGACGTCCAAGCAACCTTTGATGCAATGGGTTGGTCTTTCATTCTTCGAATCAGCATTATTACAAGGTCGAATTCGGTATGATTGTTTTACTGCAACTTGAGAGCGGAAAGCGGGTTAGGCGATGGTGATTCTGTGCGAGACCTTTGCATCTCGAGTTGAGTGATGGGTGTCGATATCTTCTTCAACATTGAGCAATTGATGGGTTTATTGGGAATTTCAATGGATGGAGAAATGACATTTTATGGTCCAAGTGATAAAGAATTTATGGATCATATGCGAAATGTAATATGGAATTTGCTTCTGAAACCAAGTCATCGTCATCAGTCAACAAATTATCATCTAGTGCCCAGAGTGTACTGCATAATCGTTCAACACAACATCTTGCCATAGTGGGGTCACTACAATGAAGTATCCACCTTTTGTTAGTACCTTACCTACTCTCTGCTGACAAGGCACCAAGTCTGTCTTCCTTACATTTTGATGCGGGTTAAGATCTTGGCGGCTAAGGGCCAAGGACCTACTAACCTACCTTATCTGAAGTTGCTCAAGCACTTATTTGTGCATTTGGGCATTGACATGCATGAAGAGTTGGCCATGGATGAGACGGTAGCAGCTGATTTTGATTGGCATGCCATTGCCAAAATGCATCTTCATCAGGTAGTGCTTAGTAAGGAGGAGTTGGAGGCTAGGCCTCATCCTAGAGATCGTGATGCACAAGTGGCATAGGCAGAAGAGGATGTAAATGATAGAGCGGACTAGAAGGCACCGGTTGAGATTGAAAGAGAGAGTAGAGACATTTTGGTGGGTCCTTCCCGTGTTCACGTCACTTTAGAGGATGTGATGGTAGAGATCCGTGAGGCTTGGGCTGACTAGAGGCAACATGCCCATACGAAGTAGAAACAAGTCAGACGGATTTGTCACACCCAGACTTTATTCTCTTTTCGACTTGACTCACTTCAGGTAGCGATGGTGAGGGCTTACTTACTGCCTGCAGAGGACATTGGAGAGGAGTTGGCGTCGGGTTTAGTACTAGTGTAGACTTTCCAGTGGGTTCATGGGTCTACACCTCTACCTTCAGATTCATGATCATCCTACTCATTAATTCACTTTATTTTGAGAAGAGTTACAGTTTGACTTGTGAACTAAACTCAAGAACAGTTTATTTCCTTTTTTTTTTTTTTTGTTCATATTACTTTCTTTTATGCACAATACTATCATTAACATTAATCTCTAATCTTTCCTAGCACATTACGCTTGTTCGGTTTTTGTTTATTAAGCATACAACAACTTTATTTCATATTTATGTGTTATGCTTTTTCAGATTTTATTAACCTAATGCTCAGTTTACTGACATGTCACTCAAGGCATTAACCGGGTTGGTGTGGTACTATAGAGCTTATCACTCTGATACCAATGTTGCCACACCCCATTTTCGATACATATGTAAATTTGGAGTATGACTGAACAGACACACATTTTATGTTCTATCCAACCCAAAACCACATAAGCTATGTGCACCTCCACTAAGCCCACACCAGTTAAATACCAAAAAAGATGAATTAGAGTAAATACAATAGTGGAATTATAACTAAGTAAACCAAGCTTCTATTGATAAATAAATAACACTGAGTTGTCCACGTCTTATTTTAAACCCAGATCAAACCATCAACAAGGTCTATAGCGCAACCTTAAAATAACTAATCCATAAATCAAAATAAATGTATATAAAGTTCAATAAAAGAATAAATGCTTGAGCCACTTCCTTTACTTGAACAAATAAGCATTACATTCACAATCCCCATCGTGCTCTTCCTCTTCCAGTGGCTGTACACCCAATTGAGCGAAGTTGGTGATGACAGGAGCATTCACATAATCAATAATGGTAGTACCTGTAACATCGTCTAGAAAAAGGCGTACGCAAGGGTAAGCTCTCCAACTTGAGCTTAGTAAAAAGTAGACAGGCAATTTAGCAATAATGCATGATCAGTTTATTATACATAGTAAGGGTCTGGTATAATGTATGCTAGTACTAAGGTAAGGCCTAGTCATACTCACCAAAGCGGACCATAACCTCCATGCACAGGAGAGAATAGACACTCGTCAGCATGCATCGATAGCCCTGGTAAAGCCACATGTCTCCTAAATAGACAGTGATAGAGTAGAGTCTGGCCAATGAGGCTCCAACAACCATTGCCAATACCTCCCCCTCATCCCCCATCCATACCAACACCTGACTCCCTGTTGGCCAGGGTCACATACATGGGTAATTCCACTAACCAGTCCTACATGTCATCCTATGAACCTCCTCGATACCCTAATAAAATCCCAATCCGTCCGTCATCCCCCTAGACGTTGTCAGTCAGTTAGGATACAAAGCAGCCTATGGTAAGTTTTGCATAGTGGGTTGGATCTACAGTCCTCGATCACTTCACCACTTCCCACACAAGCATCAATCATCACACAATCACAAGACATAATATATTAATGCAATGCATAGAAAGTATAGATATTATATGACATGTTATCAATCAAGATGCAACACAGGCAGGCATGTGATTAGAAACACACCAAAAATAAGTCAAGGGTTCTGTTCCTCACCTGAGATACGATTAACTCTATAATTCACACTAGGTGAGTTGATATTGGCTAAGTACATGTCACCTATTTTATGAGTTAGGTCATTAGTTACAATGTACATTGAAATAGCTTGATTCAGGGCTTCCTGGGACTAACCAGTTGCAGCATCGGCTTGCATAGTAGTGCGACCGGTATTGCCTCTAGTTGCTACAGACGTACGACTAGTATTGCTGTCGGTTACCTCATGGAGGCTTCTCGAACGCATCTAGTCACATATCTGGTTGTAACATTCATGTGACAAGTTATTACAATCGGATGCTCAGAAAGGCTGGTCTTCAGTATAAGACCCACACTCCACTAACCCGGTCTAACTTGGTTAATGCATGGTGATAGGTCTTCCCATAATAATCGGGTCGGATGAACCAACAAGATGATGGAACCACAAAGCCAGGTACATAAACTAACAACTCGAAGATTGTCTAGTCGAACAAACTGACTAGTCTGATCTGCGTATTATGTGACCGGACAAGCGACGGGTCAATCATAGAATGAACTCTAAGTTTAGGAAATTTTCTTAGTTTTGGTAGGACTACTCTCCTAATTAGGAGAGGACTCTATTAAGAAGTTTCCTCCTATATAAGTGACGATTCTCCACTTTCGACCACTCTTTTGATGAATCACAAACCTTAGAATTGAGAGGCAGAGTTGAGAAGAAGGCTTGGAGAAGAAGAAGGCTCTAGAGAAGGAAGAAAGAGAAGAAGGAGAAGAACTCATTATCGGTTTCCACTAGACATCGTTGAGAAATCAATGGTAAATCCTCTCATTACTGTAACTAGGTTAGGATGTACGTGAGGTTGGACTCATAGCCGTCAGAGGCGGTGATGTAATTTCACTATTGCATGAAACGTATAACGAAGACCAATAAGGGTGTGTTTGTCATACCCCAATTCTAGACTAACCAGAATAGTGTGATGAATTATAAATAAACCAATGGTTCAATCAGGATCTCCATTAGGTAATGCCCACCATATTAACCACACACACCATCCACATAAATAATCAGAGACAAAAAATAAATAAGCGGAGGTCTTATAGATAATGAACTGAGTGTCTAACAATGGTATACTAATTATTTAATCCAATTATTTCCCAAAAAATCAAGACATAAAGGTAAATAATCCGTTACATGATCCAATAACCAAATATAGCTAAACTAATAAAAAATGCATTGATTGTACTAGCATGAAGGATCATGCACATCTTCAACAGCTTCTACGTCCATGGCCACAACGTGTCTGTACATCAGCACATTCACATAATCTTCAAGAGTAGGACTTGCATTATCAATAAAAATATTCGATGTCGAAAGGGTGAGCACACATCACAGCTCAGTGAGTAAAACAAAACAATGCAACAAACATATGCATGCATTCAATTCATATCTTTGGTCTGGTTTTTAGTTTGCAATATGCTATAGAAAGGATTGGCGGCCACCGCACCTCTATACGAGAGTGTATGAATCCGCCTAATCGATCAAACACCATTGCCTTCCCACATGCACCCACCATGGAATAGAGATAGAGCTACAGTGTCCAGATCAAACACCGCCAACACTTCCCCTGATGCCCTACCCATACCAACACGTAAGCCCTTATTGGCGAGGGCCTACAAACTGGGCTCGCAACTAACCAATCCTAAATGTCATCCAGTGTATCCAAGGCCTCACCCCAGCATCCCTCAATACGTCCATAGAGATAGAGCTAAGGCCCCTCGACAGAGTCAGAAACTACACGGTTCGAGACCACCTCCCCTGATGCCCTACGACGTAATAGTTCTGCTAAGGTAATGACAATACGTTGATGTCAGTGGGTAAGACTTGAGTAGAGATAGAGCAAGAGTCTGGTGATCAGGTCAGAGACCACAATGCCACATCCTCCCCCTGATGCCTTACTCGCATCCAACACACTAACCACATACACACAATCAAATGCCTATTCCTATCATCATCAATAAACATGGTAGTAAATTGACAGAAGTAAATATGCATGAGCAGTAATAACAATAATATTGGATGACATGTGAGATGGACATTACAAGCATACAAACATAGCATCATTCATGGCCTTGGACACAATAAAGTAAACAGTTTGTTATTATCCAATAGTTTAGGTCTTGTTCTCTCACCTGTTAGCAAAACTCGATCTCCTTTCAAGCCTTGTAATTCTCTTTGAATCTCTTTAATACCCTAAAAGTTATATGAATTTAAGTTAGGGTTCATATGTAACATATTATAGTAGTCAAAAATCGAAATAGAGCACTAATATATGTCTGATTGGTCTTATGGTCTCATACTGTGTCGACCTTACTACCTACGGTCGATACCCTACGGTCGCACCATATGCCACCATACCTGTGACCATATGGTTTCTGAATTCTTCCCGAATGCCTATGGTCGATACATTGATCATGCTGGTCATGCTATGGTCGACCGTAGTTGTGGCCTTGAGATTTCTGGTTACAAACTACATTCAATCCGAGTCCTTCTTGGGTCAACTCTTCAGCTCTTCAATTGGGTTTATCCTAATGATTATTCTAAGGCTAAGTTTCTTAGTTTTACCAACTAATTACTCTAACCTATTCTCCATGGTTTTCCATTAGAGGCTTGCTTAGCAATTCCCATGGTTGCATTCTTACGTTGGTTTTGGTATCTCAATTTACATTAGAAACCTTTACTCCTAGTGTTCTAAGGCTACAGAGACAAGGTTCATACCTTAATTGTTGTAGAGAGTCTATGGAACTCTTCTCTCAGTCTCCTCCTAAGTCTTCTCTTCTTTCCCTTCTTTTCCTTCTCTTTCCTTCTCTTTCTCTAGGGTTTACTAATGTCCTAAAAGAGTGAAAAAGGATGAGGAACATCTTTTATATAGAGAAAAATTCTCTATATAGAGTTCTCCAACATTAAGAAAGAAATCCTCCTAAAATTCGGAAAGTTTCCATCTCGGAATCTGGTCTGGGATCTCAAGGTCGATGGCCTATGGTCATAGAATCCGTCGACCATAGGGTCGAAAACATCAATCGTAGGGTCTTGGATCAGTGACCTTTGTTTCATACCTTATGGTCGACCATATCTACCCAGGTATTCAACCATACGCCTACTTTTGAGCATTTTTAACTCGATTCATACTTGGTTTTATGATCCATCTTCACACAGTCGGTCCACTTGGTCCAGCAATGATGGAAAGACCTGACATGACATGGTTAGACCAAGTTAGTGGAGTGCGGGTCTTACAACTCTCCCCTTTACATAAATTTCATTCTCGAAATTTGTACATACATTTCGCGTCGAATAGGTAAGGATATTGCTTCCGCATAGCATTTTCTTTCCCATGTAATTTCTTCTACATTTTAGCTTCTCCAAGTAACTTTAAC
This sequence comes from Protea cynaroides, assembly GCA_028583415.1. Lineage (NCBI taxonomy): Eukaryota > Viridiplantae > Streptophyta > Magnoliopsida > Proteales > Proteaceae > Protea > Protea cynaroides. The sequence goes on from CM053271.1 coordinate 76,423,485, forward strand.
ATAATAGATGTTATGGTTGTGAAGACGTTGAACCTTCTGGCTAGTGATTTCAAAAGGTACCACTTCGAACGTTAAGTCTTCAGCCAAATTCGGTGGATCCGTTGTTATTGTATTGGATCACTGACATACTTCTTCAGTTGGGAGACATGGAATACATCATGTACACTATACATTAATGGTGGTAGTGCTAACTGATATGCTACCTTTCCATGCCTAGCTAGAACTTCATAAGGTCCAATATATCTGGGATACAGCTTTCCCTTCTGTCCAAACCTTTTTAAACCACACATAGGAGATATTTTCAGAAATACCTTATCACCTATGGTAAATTCAAGATCTCTTTGTCGATTGTCCACATATTGTTTCTGACGGTTCTGAGCTGTTCAGACTCTTTCCTTGATGATGTCGACCACTCGACATGTCTCTTCAACAAACTCTGATCCAATAACACTACGCTTTCCAACTTCGTTCCAAAACAAAGGAGTTTGACACTTTCTACTATACAGTACTTCATAGGGCGACATCTGTATTATAGTTTGATAGCTGTTGTTATAAGCGGACTCAATCAATGGTAACTTTTCATCCCATGATCCCTTAAAATCAATTACACAAGCTCAGAGCATGTCTTCTAAAATTTGAATGGTGCGCTCCAACTGTTCGTCTGTCTGAGGATGGAATGCGGTACTAAACTTCAATGTTGTACCCATAGCCTTCTGTAATCCTTCCCAAAACTTTGAGGTAAAGCGTGGGTCTCTGTCGGACACAATGCTTTCAGGTACACCATGTAATCTGATAATATTATCCACATATAGCTTAGCTAACCTCTCTAGTGTATACTGTCACACCCCAATTTTAGTTTAACCAGATTAGTGTGATGAACTGCTAATAAACCAACGGTTCAACTAGGATCTCGTATAGGTCGTACCCACCATATCAAACCATAAACACATTCCATGATAATAATCAAAGGTAATAAACAAATAAGCAGAAGTCTTACAGATAATGAACTGAGTGTCTAACAATGATAATAAAGAATTAATCCGATTATCTCCAAAACTCAAGACATAAAAGTAAATAATCCATTACATGTTCCATTAATTAAATATAACTAAACTAATAAAAAATGCACTGGTTGCACTCGCATGATGAATCATGTGCATCTTCAACAGCGTCTACGTCCATGGCGGCAACATGTCTATACATAGACGCATTTATATATTCTTCAATAGTAGGACCTACATCATCAACTAAAAAAATTAGACGTCAAAAAGGGTGAGCATACATCACAGCTCAGTGAGCGAACAAAAAAATGCAACAAACATATGCATGCATTCAATCCATATCTTTGGTCTGGTTTTTAAATTTGCAATGTGCTATAGAAAGGTATGGCGGCCCCCGCACCTCTATACACGAGTGTGTAAATCTGCCCAATAGATCAAACACCATTACCATTCCACATGCACCCACCATGGAATAGAGATAGAGCTAAAGTGTCTGGATCAAACGCTGCCAACACTTCCCCTGATGCCTTACCCATACCAACATGTAAGTCCTTATTGATGAGGGCTTGCAAACTGGGCTCGCAACTAACCAATCCTAATGCCAAATAGTGTATCCAAGGCCTCACCCTAGCATCCCTCAATATGTCCATAGAGATAGAGCTAAGCCCCCCCGAAAGAGTCAGAGACCACATGGTCCGATACTACTTCCCCTGATGCCCTACGACGTAATAGTTCTGCTAAGGTAATGGCGATACGACGATGTTAGTGGGCAAGACTTGAGTAGAGATAGAGTTAGAGTCTGGTGACGAGGTCAAAGACCACCATGCCACGTCCTTACCCTGATGCTCCACTGGCATCTAACACACCAACCACACACATACATTCACATACCTATTCCTAGCATCATCATCATCATCATGTTATAAATATACAGAATTAAATATCCATGAACAGTAATAGCAGGAATATTGGATGACATGCGAGATGCACATTACAAGCATACACGCATAGAATCAATCATGGCATTGGACTCAATAAAAGTAAACAATTTGTTATTAAACAATTAGTTTAGGTCTTGTTCCTTCACCTGTTAGCAATACTCGATCTCCTTCCAAGCCTTGAAATTCTCTTTTAATCAATTTAACAACCTAAAAGTTATGTGAATTTAAGTTAGGATTCATATGTAACATGTTATAGTAGTCAAAAATTGAAATAGAGCACTGATATGTGTCTGATTGATCCTACGGTCTCATACTGTGTCGACCTTACTGCCTATGGTCAATACCCTATGGTTGCATATGGTGCATTCATTGCTGCAACCATACGATTTCTGAATCTTCCCAAATGCCTATGGTCGATCCTCTGATCAGGCTGGTCGTGCTATGGTTGATCATAGCTGCAACCTTGGGATTTCTGGTCACAGACTACATGCAATTCGAGTTCTTCCTGGGTCAAATCCTTAGTTCTTCAATTGGGTTTATCCTAAGGTCATCCTATGGTCATCATTAGTAGTATCTTATCAACCCTAATCATCAAACTCATCCCTCATGGTTATCTTTGAAATTTTCTCAAGGAATCACATAGATCATAATAGGTTGATATCTTCTATCCTCCATAGAAGTCTTATTCCTTAGAGTTTACATCTCCGGAGATTAGGTTCATACCTTTGCCTGTGATAGAGAGCTAAAATATTCTTAGCAAAACCTTTTCCTTAGTCTTCTCTTCTTCTCCTTCTCTTCTTTCTCGTCCCTTCTCTTTCTTTAGGGTTTACTAATGTTCTAAAAGAGTGAAAAGGGCTGAGGGATGTCATTTATATAAAGGAAAACTCTTTATATAGAGTCTTCTTTCAATTAGGAAAGAAATCCCTTAGTTTAGGAAAGTTTCCAAAAGTCAGAGTCTGACCTGGGGTCTCACGGTAGATGGCTACGGTGGCAGAACCAGTTAACCATAGGGTCGAAATCATCGACCATGGGGTCCTGCATATGTGATCTTCATTCTTACCATATGGTCAACCGTACCTACCTAGGTATCCGACCATATGCATACAGATTTAGGTATTGAGTCGATTTTTATACCTGGTTTGTGATCCATCTTCACACGCTCGGTCCACTTGGTCCAAGAATGATGGAAAGACCTGGCACGACACAGTTAAACCGGATTAGTAGAGTGTGGTTCTTACATATACTGAGGTCGTATAGCTATGAAACGAGCTGTCTTAGTCAAACGAGCTATGATCACCCAGACTGCGTCAACTACTCTGGAAGTCAAAGGTAACCCGGTGACAAAGTCCATAGTGATACAGTCCCATTTCCATGATGGTTCTAGTAGTAGTTGCAACAAGCCTGCAGGCCTTTGCCTTATAGCCTTGACCTTCTGACAATTCAGGCACTGCGACACAAACTTAGCTACATCTGCTTTCATTCTCCTCCATCAATATAATTTCTTCAGATCATGATATGTCACACCCCAATTCTGAACCAACTAAAATGGTGTGATGAACCGTCTATGATCCAACAGTGCAACCAGGATCTTGAATAAGCCGTGTCCCTTTGCTTAGACCATATACATCCACAACCATAATCAGAGTAAATAAACAATAGCAGAAGTCTTTAATATTAATGAATTGAGTATCTAACAGTGATATCATAAATAAAGTATCCAATTATCTCCAAAAGACTAAGACATAAAATAAAATAAATTAATCAATTACATCTTCTAAATAATCCAACAAATAATCTAATCAAAGATGCATGAGTTGCACTCGCACGATGAATCATGCGACTCCATCATAGCTTCTGCATCCATCGCTGCAACATGCCCGTACATTGGAGTATTTATATAATCTTCTACTGTAGGACTTGCATCATCAACTAAAAATATTCGACGTCGAAAGGGTGAGTACACATCATGGATCAGTGAGCAAACAAAACAATGCAACAAACATATGCATGCATTCAATTCATATCTTTGGTATGGTTCATAAGTTTGCAATGTGCAATAGAAAGAATTGGTGGCCGTCGCACCTCTATACACGAGTGTGTGAAGCTGCCCAATGGATCAAACACCATTGCCGTCCCACATGCACCCATCATGGAATAGAGATAGAGCTAAAGTGCTCGGATCAAACATTGCACACTTCCCCTGATGTCCTACCCATACCAAGACGTAAGCCCCTATTGGCATGGGCTTGCAAACTGGGCTCGCAACTAACCAGTCCTAATGTCAAACAATGTATCCAAGGCTTCACCTCAGCATCCTTTAATACGTCCATAGAGATAGAGCTAAGGCCCCCCGGCAGAGTCAGAGACTACACGGTCCGAGACCACCTCCCCTGATGCCCTACGACGTAATAGTTCTGCTAAGGTAATAGCGATACGATGATGTCAGTGGACAAGACTTGAGTAGAGATAGAGCTAGAGTCTGGTGACCAGGATGAAACACAGTGTCACGTCCTCCCCCTGATGCTTCACTCGCATCAAGTACACTAACCACACACATACATTCACATGCCTATTCCTAGCATCATCATTATCATCATGTTATAAATAAACTGAATTAAATATGCATGAACAGTAATAACAGGAATATTGGATGACATATGAAATGCATAATACACGCATACAAGCATAGAATCATTCATGGCATTGGACTCAATAAATAAAAATAGTTTATTATTAGCCAATTAATTTAGGTCTTGTTTCCTCACCTTTGGTTGATAATAGATCCTCGTTCAAGCTTTGTAAATCTCTTTTAAACCACTTAAAAACCTAATAAATTTATAGATTTTAAATTAGAATTAATTCTCATGAATTTAGACTAATAGAAACTGAGGGGTCGCAGGTGTAACAGCACATGTGGTCTCAATTTCTGTGACCACAGGGCATGGGGTCCCAAGGTGTGGTGGCATATCCTGCGACCACACGTGCGACCACACCCTCCCTGGAAACTTTCCGAGGGCATGTGGTCGGACATGTGTATCTCGTGTGGTCGCACATCATGCGACCACACGTGCGACCACACATGTGATGGTCGACCTTTCACTCTCAACTCTAATTCTTTCATGCTCAGATTCCTTGGCTTATCATTATGGTCCTTCCTATTATTGTTCTATGGCTTAGAACTAGTATTTTATACAGAATCCCTTGTCCACATAATTTCCTCCCATGGATTCTCTTAGAATTTATCCATGGATAGATGATTTGGGTTTCACCTAAATCCTATCTCTTTCATGAATTATTCTAGGCTCTCAATTTAACATGGGGATGTTTTCATACCTTAAGCTTGTTGAAGATTCAGAGTTTTTTCTGAATTTTCTTCCTCCTTAGTCTTCCTCTTCAATTCTCCTTCTCTTTCTTCTCTTCTCTTTCTCCCACTTTCAGTTTGAGTTCTAAAAGGGTGAAAGAGGCTAAGGGACATCCTATTTACAGAGAAAAACCCTCCATAATAAGCCCTACTGAGTTTAGGAAAGAACCCCCTTCGGATTAGGAAGGTTTCCTAAATTCGGTTCTATCTGGAATCTGTGTGGTTAGAGGTGGGGTCGTAGAACCCATCGACCATACCTTCTGAAATATGCGACTACACGACCAAAATTCCTGTGGTTGCACTATTTTGAGGTGTGGTCGATCATATCTATTTAGGTATGCGACCACACACTCATAATTGACTGTTTTTGGGTTAAATTTCATACCTGGTCTTATGGTTTCTTCATGCACTTGGTCCACTTAGCCCGACCATGATAGGAAGACCTGATACAAGGTGGTAAGACCAATTAGTTTTATACGGGTCTTACATGATACATCTTTGTACTTTCAGGGTGTACCGAATAAGTAGTAGTGTGGGCTTGCTTCATTAGTCTGTGTCTAATACCAAATCTTCATTCTCAGGAACACATACTCTCCCTTTGTATCTTAATACTTCCTCAGAATCCAAAGTGAAGTCAGGGTTGGTCTAACCTTTTTCAAGGTCTTCTTTCACTGTTCTCAAATAGGGGTCTAATTGAATAGCTATTTTCACTTCATCTATCAGATCAGGTACAATCTTTAATGTAGCAAACATGTTTGAGAATTGATGAATAAACCCCCGGTTGGTTGGTCTATCCGAAGTATCAATCACGAACTGCTCATTGCCACAATTGAATACTTTTTCGACGTCACACATTGCAACATTGGTATTAGCTTCTTCCTGAGGTCTTGTCATTGCTTTTCTACTTAGTGCATCAGCAACTACATTAGCCTTTCTTGGAAGATACTGGATATCACAATCATAATCCTTTAGCAATTCCAATCATCTCCTCTGTCTTATGTTTAACTCCTTCTGATTGAAAAGATGAGTAAGACTCTTATAATCTGATTTAATATAAAATTTCTCTCCATACAAATAATATCTCCATATCTTGACAGCATGTATTACTGCTACTAGTTCCAAGTCATGAGTGGGGTAGTTCTTTTCATGAGTTTAATTGTCTAGACACATACGCGATCACTTGCTCTCCTTGCATGAGAAAGCATCCCAAACCTAACCCAGACGCATCGGTGTACAAGGTAAATGGTTGTCCTGGGATCGAAATAGTCAAGATGGGAGTTGATATTAATCTTGCCTTTAATGTTTGGAAACACTCTTCACACTTGTTTTTCCAAACAAACTTTTCTCATTTCTTAGTCAGACTGATGAGTGGTACAGTGATTCTAGAGTAATCTTCCATGAATCGTTGATAATAACCAGCTAAACCTAAGAAACTTCTGATTTTTGCAACGTTCCTAGGTGCTTCCCATTTCACAATATACCAAACTGAATAGTCGATTGGATAATGTCTGAAAGGGTTGTTTGCCAGTCTTGACAGTGAGTCTGAATAACAAAAAATTTACAAAACGAAACCCTAACTGAATCCTAATGATTTTCTACAACTTGTAACCAAGCAAAGCTACTTTTAAGGTCTTGGAGAAAGTTAACATCACTCAACAAGTGAGGGACAAGACCCCAAACAAATGGACTAATAATAAACTACCTTATGTGTGTGTTGATTTGATTGTCTATGCATATAATATGTCATCCAATATCTATTATATATTTTTCATGCATATTTATTTATTTTTGTATGATGATGATAATGAAGATAGACATGTGTTTATGTGTGGTTGGTGTATTGGGTGGGGAGAGGTTTTAGCCTCAAACTATTCACTGCACTGGCATCATCTTATCAATGTTACCTTAATTAGCATGCTTAGTATGTTGTAGGGTATCGAAGGGGTTTGGTGGTGTTGGCCATAGCCTTACCATTAGACTCTTGTTCTATCTCTATTCCATATTGAAGGATGCTGAGATAAGGCCTTGGATACACTTTGTTGACATCTAGGATTGGTTAGTGACGAACCCAGTTTGTAAGCCTTCACTAGTAGGGACATACGTACTGGTATGGGTACAGTATCAGGGGAGGTGCTGATGGTTTGGTTGTTGCTTGTCATTGGGTTCTAGCTCTATCTCTATTTTGTAGTGAGTGTTATGGGGCAATAGCAGTTTTGATTGTAGCTTGACCATTGGGTGTGCTCACACTCTCATTTATGGAGGTGTGGTTATAGCCTATCCTTACGATAGCACATTACAGACTTAAACTAGAGCAAATGATTGAATGCTACATCATGCATATTGCTTGTTGCATGTTTTGTTTCTTACCAAGCTAAGTTGTGAATTCACCCCACGATATCTTTTTCTTTTAGTCGATGATGGAGGTACTATGGTGGAAGATTATATAAGTGCGCCATCTTATGGACAAACGGCAGCTATGGACGTGCAATTAATAGAGAACGAGCATGACTCATCATGCGAGTATCTCTATTGTGTTTATTTGTAGGATTTATTTTTGTATTTGGGATTATAAACTTGTAATGAATATTTAATTATGTTTTGAGTTTTGAGATAACTGGTTAACTATTATTTATCACTTAGACATTTAATTTAATATTAATAAAAACTTCTGTTGATTATTTATACATTTCTAGTTGTGATTGAATGTATGGTTTGAACATTGGCATGGTCCTATGTGATCTTGGCTTGAGCCATTGGTCCATTGATGGTCAATTTACACTTCTGGTTTGACCAAAATTAGGGTACGAAAACTTGGTATCAGAGTACTAGGGCTCTACCAATCAACTAGCATACAATAACCCATGTCTATGAACTGAGATACGTTAACATTAAAAGCCTTAATACAAACTCACCATTTAAGCACATGTGTTAGTTGAAACAAAAATTTAAACAAGCAAGATCATAACACACTACATAAAAGAAAGAATTATATATATATATATATATATATATATATATATATATATATATATATATATATATATATATATATATATATATATATACAGTCCACAGGTCGGATAGTTACCCTAGGAAAAAAGAGAAAAACAAGGTAATAACAAGAGATGAAAAGAAGAAAAACCATTACTAGGCTGGTGGAGGAGGTGGTATGGGTTGGTCTCAATCGTAATCCTGCTCTTAAGCCACCCGAAGCCAATGCACCTGCTTGTGGATGGTACGGAGACTCTCAGCGAGTGCTGTTACCCACCAGTCCATCGCTCGTTGAGCCTCCATCAGAGTTCGCTGACCCTCCCTAAGGGCCAGGAGATGGGAAAAAATCTGATCACAGACAAACTGAGAAGGCCCAACCACTAGTACGGGCTAGGGTGTCAGAGGAGGAATGTTTTCTACATCCATGTACAAGTGATCCTCACTTCCAACCTTAGCTACGGTTGCCTCGACTGGTGCTGCTGCCCCTTGTAGTGGCCGCTCGCATGCCTTTAATTCATCATCGTTAATGACGATGTCATGCAAGCCCATCTTGCAGATGGCCTCCCAGTCTAAGCCGCCATCATCGTCTCCTCGAACATATGCTCACCCTCCAATCCACACCAAGACGGTCAAGGAGGGTGGTGATCAAACGACCATAGGGCTGATTGCCCTTTAACTTAGGCTTTTATCACACCCTGTTCTCGACGTATCGATACTATGAAATTGACGAAATCTCCATATCCTATTTTAGGGCATTGAAAATCCCCTTCTAGGATCACGAAATATGGTACGCCAATCATCAAACCATCCCAGCACATAAACATTAAAAAAAATTATCTACACTACAAGAATATAAATATTTAAACCAGAGCTTAGCGAAAGATAAGTTGTAACCATAGAAGCTGATTAATCAAATGATAAGTATAAGAAAAAATTTCATCTACACCCCATCAAGGATTGCTAATATCATCTATACCCACAAGATTGTAAAAACATCACCTAGGTCCACTTAACTGATGGAAATCACTAAAATTGCTGAAATATAGTTTTACCCCTCATATTATAAATTAAAAAATTAAAAAATTAAAAAATTATGTTGATTTACTAATTTTACCTTTAAATCAAACTTATATTTTCTCTCCCTCTTTTCTTTTCACTCTCACCCAAGCCCTAACCCCAAACATTGGAGTCCCCTCTGTGTTGTGCGTCCACGATGGCATCCCATCTCCGACATCAAGTCAGTGTATGTGCTCCCATCTCTTTCTACTATTCATCATCTTTCTCCCCTCTATTTCATCTATCCGTCATCTTCTCCCTCTGTTTCCCCTGTCCGTTCAATCCTTTGGAGGATTAGCAGAAGGGCATGGGTTGGGCATGTTGTGAAATCAAGGGATCCACGGTGTAGAAGGCCATATCAAAAATCTGAAACATGAGATTCAAATTCTTGGGAGGCCCTGCCGAAGCTCCGCAGCCAGTGGTGGAGGTGGTGCCTGATACCTGGGCATAGCATCCACTCAAATCTAAGTTTCTCTTGAACCTGATCTCATAATTCCCAAGATTACTAGTAGTCCCTTCCTTCCACATCATTACTTGGCTGCCATTTCCCCCATAGGCCACCCCTACATTTGCCCCTGCAACCCCAAAACAACATTATCACATGTATAACATTGATGAACTTTGAAAATGGAGGTATCTTTCTTGCTCACTGTTGAGTAGGTAATAATAGATGCTTCTCTTTCCATCTTTACATTGGTCGCCGATGATGGTACCAGTAACCAAGGCATTGCCTTGTATTTCTCTTATGGTAGAGGAGAGAAGCAGAATAGCCATACTGAAGAAGAACTTGAGGAGCAAATCCACGATCATGGGATGATGGGACATGCTTACCTTGAATTGGATGAACCCGGGTTGAGTTAGGGGGCTTTGGCTTCACTGGTTGGTTCTTCAACTTGAGTTTGTAACAGAGAGATGAAAAAGTTAAATAAAGGAACAAACATTAATCCAACTCTCAACTGTCAGCATGTTTGATGATGTTTATCATCGTCGTCATCGCCGAAGGAGATATTTAAAGGATTGAACGAAGTGTGGTGGTCAGGGAATAAGAAGACAAATGTCGATTAACCTTGTCGTCATAACTAAACCATAGTAGGGAAAGATGAAGACATCCACCGTCGTTGGCAAAAAAGAAGAAGTTACAAACTATAAATTACATAAAGGGTATAATGGTCATTTCAACCTGCTAAAAGGGTAGTATCGTCCATGAAATATTCAAATCTAACGGGAATCTTGTAACGGAGTGGACTTTTTTAATTAGTACAACAAAGTTTTTGGGTGGTAGGTGATGTTTTCGTAATCTTGTAGGTGTAGATGATGTTAGCAATCCTTGATGGGGTGTAGATGAATTTTTTTCTAAATATAATATGTATCCCCAAACCTTTGTAAGTATAAGTAGAATAATTAAGTCTTCAAACATAAATTGTTCATATGGGCAATAGGCCCCCAAATCCAAAAGAAATAAACTGAAGTATAAATAAGTTTATCAAATGATTAAAGTGTCTATCCGTAGACATAGTCGTCACACTTGCACATCTCGTCATGAACGTCTTTATCACTAGTGTCCGTGTCATCGAAATTCACATCAACCATACCTGTATCTAAAAGAGTTTGTGTACACAAGGGTAAGCTCAACCACCGAGCTTAGCAAGGAAATTAAACAAGAGCAAACAAAATGCATGAATTAATAATTACGGTTTGGTGTATAACTGTAAGTGCTAGCTCAAGACAACCCACACATGGAGTTTTCGATTGTACGGGTCTCCTCCCATCAGATGATATGACCTCCCTTAGTGTACAGTATCACCCCCATATATGGGTCTATTGTTACAGAACAAGCATGTATTATGCCAGCCACTTAGCCGCAACTCATCCCAAGCTTGTATTATGCTAGTCACTTGAGGAGGTGACGATCCCACTAGTCGACTTACCCGCCCAGCTGTATTACATCGGTCATTGGGAGCAACGCAACTATGTTCACATCACCCTTTATTGAACCCATGCCATTACATAACCCCCTAATGGCTAGGGGTACAGTTATTAGGGTAATTTAATATGCAACTAACCTAATTTTCCTATTAACCAAATTATTGGACTGTAACATTGCCAAACTTCCAACTACGTCCGTCCTCCCACCTAGGGCATCGTGACTTGACTAAGTTACACACCGTCATTGCAAAGCAGTGCCTATAAGAAGTGGTGTAAACATCCCGTATTGCCCACCTTCCTCCTTATAGACTTAACCAGTCATTACGAATCAATCATGGGTCAGCCGCTTTTATGGAAAGGTAGCGAGTGTCCCATACCACTCACCTTCTAATCTTTACCGGCACTACTGACCCCAAGTTCAAGGATGCATATGCATGGGCAAATAAATAGTTCATTGGATGACATGTTATCATACAAGGCATGTTATCAATCGCATTGCATTACTTACATAGTCAAATAGAATCTATTCTACCAAACAAGGTCTAATTCCCCTACTTGAGATAGCAACAAGAAAATAAAGAGAATATGAATCCAAAGTAGCTCTCCTAGGGTTCTTCTATACCTATCATAGCATTAATAATAAAAATTAATTATTTGCCTTGTTATTGGTCTCTAAGTTTTGCTCATGGCATCCTAGTATCTTATTCACATTTCTAGAGGTTTGTCTAGCATCTAAGATCATTCAACACCTGCAGCCCAGGTGTTTTAAGCACAAGGAACCATAAACAACAAGCATTAAGAATAAATATTAAAAGTTATAACCCAAAATGATGTGGAATGTACACGTAAACATAATATTCAAGGGATATGAGCACATGGATAGGCTCACAAAAATCCTAGCAAACTATTGTCCAAAGATGGGCAGCAACCGAGGTCAAAATGCCATGTGGCACATGGAACCGACGGCATGATTTCTGGCCATAGACGTGTGGCTTGTGTCATCGACCGCACTTTAATTCCTGGTCAGAATTGACTGCTTCCAATTTGTGAATTTTCTTTGGATTTTTTAATGCCTAGATTCAAGATTTGGGTTCTAGATTCCCATCCTAGCCTAGGTTACTGATATCGTCTTTACTCTCTTGTCAACTGATATTGTTGGATTTAGTTTCATAATTCTTGGATTTGATTCTAGCAAAACTAGGGACAGTTTTCTTTGAAGGTTATGCCCAAAATTATTTTTCAATAGGATCCCATGGAATAGGGTCCTTAGATCCATTCAATAATCATCTTGATCCATATTTTGGTGTTCTTAAGACCTTAATTCTTAAGGGTTTGGATCCTTGATTTGATTCAGTTAAGGAATGAATCTCAGTACCAGATTCAAGAGACATAGGTCTGAGAAACCAGATCAGGGATCCTTTGGATTCTTACTTATCGTATTTTAACTCAAAGGAAGTAAAGAGAGAGGAAAAATCGATACCAGTTATGGGTCTCTGGTGTTGGTGCTAACCAATATTGATTTCCGTCAGTGGTAGTGTGGCAGGGCTCCTTTCTCTCTTTCTCATGGTTGTAGAGAATGTATGAGAGATTAGAGTTGAGAGGGACACAACTCAATCTCATCCTAATCACGTTGAAGTGATTTGGGGTTCCAAACTTGGTAGATTGGAGGATTCCCTCCTTTTTTTCCATTTTCAAACAATCAAGAACCTGGACACTAATTCAAATGTGTGTGGGGTGAAGTCCAATTCATAGACCAAATAATCCATGGGTTCAAACTAGGCTAGACCAGTCTCGGTCCAAAGGGTGTGGCACACGATCGACCCCATCTTGGTGGTGTAGTGCGAGACCTAAATTTTATTCTATTTTGCTTAAATCCTATTACATGGTTCACTAGGTTACCTTCATTGAGATTTCATTGGCTTGGTCTACCTTGGTTTAAACTGTTTGTCGTGGTAAGACCCGTTACAAAGCCAAAATTTTAAATTAGGATCAAAATTTTCAGTGCAGGTCTTACAACTCCACCCCCCTTACAAAAATTTCATCCTTGAAATTTGACATACCTTCATTATTGAACAAATGCAGATACTGCTCCAGCATCTCATCTTCTATTTCCTAGAGGTTTCCTCCTCATTGTGGCTCTTCTACATCACCTAAACAAAAGGAATGCTTCTATTTCTAAGTTCTTGCACTTTTCGGTCTACAATTCTTGAAGGTTCAACTTCATAGGATAAATCCTCCTTCAGTTGTGGTGGTTCAGTGGTCAACATGTCCTGGATTACTAATGTACTTCTTTAGCATGGACACGTGAAACACATTGTGGACACTTCATAGCGTTGGAGTAGTGCTAATTGGTAGGCTACATTTCTACTCCTCCCAAGGATTTCGTAGGGTCCAACGTATCGAGGACTCAGCTTCCCTTTCTTGTCAAATCTCTTTACAGCTCTAAACGGAGAGACCTTTAAGGACACTTATCACCAATTTTGAATTCTAATTCCTTTCGTCTTACATTAGCATAACTTTTCTGCCGAGCCTGGGCTGCTTTAATTCTTGCCCGTATCAAATCTACCTTTTCACATCTTTCTTGGACAATCTTAGGTACTATATTCTCCTTTCTCCAACTTCATTCCCGTATTAATGGGGTCCTACACTTTCTCCCATATAATGCCTCAAATGGAGCCATACCGATCGTGGCTTGGTAGATGTTATTGTAAGCAAACTCCATAAGTGCTAAGTTCTCATCCCACTTGGTTTTAAAATCCAATGTACATGCCCTGAGCATATCCTCCAATATTTAAATCATTCTTTCTGATTGGCCATCGGTTTACAGATGATATGTTGTACTAAACTTTAGTTGAGTACCCATCGCACTTTGTAATCCTTCCCAGAAATGGGAAGTGAATCATGGATCTCAATCTGATACAATGCTGGTCGGTACTCCATGCAGTCGGACAATGTTGTCAACGTACAATTTGGCTAAACGATCCATTGAATATTGTTGGTGGACAGCAATGAACCTTGTAGTCTTCGTTATTCGATCAATGATTACCCAAATGGAGTCTATAGCTCGAGTTGTTAATGGTAGACCAATGACGAAGTCCATAGTTACATGATCCCATTTTCACTCAGGGACTGGTAACGGTTGCAACTTTCCTGCAGGTCTTTGGCGATCGACTTTTACCTGTTGCCAGGTCAGGCATTTATAAACAAATTTGGCCACATCGTCTTTCTTTCCCTTCCACCAAAAATTTTATTTTAGATCTTGGTATATCTTTATGCTATTGGGATGTATAGTGTACGGAGTCTTATGTGCTTCTACCATGATGGCTTTTTTGATGTTTTCATCACCTTCTGATACATATTCTTTCTCAAAAATAGAGTAACCTGTTGTCACTCATGGAAAAATCAAGGACTAAGGTACCCTCCTTCAATTCCATCATGATTTTCCCCAAGTACGTATCCTTTGGTATTACTTCCTTTATTTGGTCTGGTAAGGTGGGTGCAAAGCTCAGTGCATTAAAAAGTGTGGAGACTGATGTTACTAATTCTTCCAGCAACATTTTCGAAGTTGCATTACCAGATGTGGGTGGAGGTTTAGTAGTTACTTCATGAGTAGATATATATGCATCACTTTCTTCTTCTTGCATTTCTTCTAGCCTTAAGCCTAATTTTTCTACTTAAGTCGTCTGCTACTATGTTCGCCTTTCTTGGGTGATACTGTATGTCTAGCTCGTAATCCTTTAGAAGTTCCAACCAACGGCATTGCCTCATGTTCGACTCTTTTTGGTTGAATAAATAGATTAAACTCTTGTGATTTGACTTAATCTTAAAGGCTGCACCGAATAGATAATGTCTCCATATCTTCAATGCGTAGACTACTGCTACCAGTTCCAAATCCTGAGTGGGGTAGTTCATCTCGTGTTCTTTTAATTGTCAAGATGCATAGGCAATGACTCAATCATGCTGCATCAAGACACAGCCCAGTCCTATGTTGGACGCATCAGTGTACACCGTGTACCCAGTATCTCCATCTGGTACTATCAACACTGGGGCTATTACGAGCTTCTCCTTTAGAGTTTGGAAACTAGCTTCTCGCTTTGCTGTCCATTCAAACTTCTATCCTTTCTTCGTGAGTTGGGTAAGTGGCACAACGATTCGTGAGTAGTCTTGAATGAATCTCCGATAATACCCTGCAAGACCTAAGAAACTCCTTACTTCCGTGACTATTTTTGGGGTTTCCCTCTCCAATACGGCTTGTACTTTGCTAGGGTCCATAGCTATACCTTCCCCTGATACAACGTGTCAGAGGAATGCCACTTTCCTTAACCAAAACTTACACTTCTTAAATTTGGCATACAACTTTTCTTCTTTAAGTCACCTTCCTCAAATATTCTTCATGTTCTTCAGAAGAGTGAGAATATACGAGAATGTCGTCAATGAATACCGAGACAAACTGATCCAGAAAATCATGGAATACCCTATTCATTAATTCCATGAATGACACCAGAGCATTTGTCAACCCAAAAGACATAACCTTAAACTCGTAATGGCCATATCTGGTTTTAAAGGCTGCCTTTGGAATATCAAATTCTCTAATCTTCAATTGGTGGTAACCTGACCTCAAGTCAATCTTCGAGAACATTGATGCTCCTTGCAGTTGATCTAATAGATCATCGATCCTGGGTTGAGGGTATTGATTCTTGATTGTGAGTTTTTCAGTTCATGATAATCAATACACAGTCTGACGCTTCTGTCCTTTTTTTTAACGAGCAAGACTGGTGCTCTCTAAGGTAAAATGCTAGCCCTAATGAAGCCATTATTGAGTAGTTCCTGTAGTTGAACTTTGAGTTCTTTCAATTCTATTGGCACCATTCTATAGGGGGCTTTAGATACAGGTGCTGACCCTGGGAGTAGATCAATTACAAAATCTGTTGCTCGGTCAGGTGGCAGACTTGGTAAATCCTTGAGAAATACATCCAAAAACTCATTTACTACTCTTAGGTCTTCTAATTTGGGTGTTTCTATGGTAGTGTCCACAACTGATGCAATGTATGCTGTGCATCCTTTATTTAGCAACTTACTTGCTTGCATAGCCAAAATGAATAACTTCTTCTACTTCTTTAGCTTGTCTCCAATGAACACAATTGGCTTGTCATCATCAACTTTGAAGGAGACCTTTCTTTCTGCACAGAGGACACTGGCTTTATGTGTGGCTAGTCAATCGATTCCTAAAATTGCATCAAAGTCCGACATGTCTAGAAGTATCAAGTTTGCCTCCAATTGCGTGTTGCCAATTTGGACTTTATAAGGGCCAAGGTAGTAGTTTAATTCTACTTACTCTCCCAATGGTGTGCTGACTAGAAGTCGAGACTTCATCTGCTGTAGGGATGTTCCCAACTTCTCAATAAATGAGGGCACACAAAGGAGTGGGTCGTTCCCGAGTTGAAAAGTACTCATGCTGGTAGATTGGATATGGATATGGTACCTAAAGGTATGTAACTTATTAATCTGATTGATACTTCATGGACATACTCGATTCATACATAATAGCTTAACTACAGTGATAGAGAGATACCTATAACTACACTGGTAGAATTTTCCGCATCTTCTGACGTAGTGGCATAGACCTTGCCTTGGTGCAATCGTTGCATTGACGAGTGAGGGCAGTATCTGGAAATGTGTCCCTCCTATTGACAATTGTAGCACCTTACTGAGCTAGGTGCTGTCTTGGTTGAAGCAGGGGTAGTAGACTTCTTCATCGGAGCTTGGGTAGTCGACTTCTTGATCAGAGCTTGGGTAGTCGACTTCTTCACAGTTGTGGTTCGGAATGGCTTCTTGACCTTGCGTTTGTTGGAGAAGGTACTTGTTCTCTTGGTACCCAATGTTGTGGCTTTGTCTTTCCAACGTGCTTGATAACCATCCCGATGGCTGTCTTCCACAACCTTGGCCATTTAAACGACGCTGGCATAAGTGGTTTGACCCTGAGCTTTGACAATGGTGCAAATTCCTCCTCTAAGACCATCAGCAAACCTCTTTGCTTTTTGTGCATTAGTGCGCATACTTGGTGTGGCGAAGTAATATAGCCATTTAAAGTCTCTCTGATATTCGGTGACTGATCTTTGCACTTGGCTGAATGTTAGATATTCGGCTTCCTTTTGGTCTCTGTAACTTTAGAGAAAATAATTACCAAAGAGTGCCTCCTTGAAATTTTTCCATGAGATATTTTCGCATCTAGCCTCCAGGATAGGCCTTGTGGAATCCCACCAATTATCCAATTCGTCCTTGAACATAAAGGTAGCACAGAGTATTTTCTGCTCGTCGGTGCATGTGATCATTAGGAGTGTCTTTTCAACGGTATGCATCCATATGGTAGGACGCAAAGGCTCGTTTCCTACACCAGTGAACTTAGGAGGCTTCATTTTCTAGAAGGCTTTCACTAACTTTGCCATTAGTGTCAATGTAGGTGGTAACATCGCTGGTGGCATGATACCACATCGCTGGTGGCATGACTAGAGCAATCCCTGTGGGTGCTGGTGGTATATCTGGGTGCACGTAGGCTACAGCTGTAGGTGCAGGAGCAGGTATCTGGTTGGAATTCGGGGGCACTGGCACTTGGACAGGTACTAGATTGATTGGAGATGCCTGAGCTGGTGCGATTGTGGAGCTGCTTCCCCACGAATTGTGGCTATGAGTTCAGTCATTAACTATTGTTGCTAGATGCTTAGGTCACAAGCAAAGTTTCCCATGATTGTGGTGAGATCCGTTGCCATTAACGCTAGTGATGGCAGCAGTACAAGTACAGGTTCTTGGTGCATCCCAGGTAGAGGTATTGGTTCTTGAGTCACCCCTTCTAGTGGAGCATTACTCTCAGCTGTATTTGGTCCATGCCTGCTCGCCTGGTACTAGGAGCCATGATCAGAAACTTAGGTCATACCTAAGAATTTGTAGACAGTCGGTCTTCTCTTGGGTGTGAATGTTTAAATTTACATCATTGCAAGGTAGAACATCATGTTTCAACTCAATCTACAATTTCCAACTTATTGCATATGAACCAAACGATCAAACATTCAACATAATCGAAACAAACTGAAAAATGGCCATGTGGCACATCATTGACTACACCATTATTTTGGTGAGGGGCATGTGGTAAGTGATCAACCGCACGTCACTGTCATGTTTTAAATTAAAACTGTGTTCTTCATTTCTTCATTTCCTACTATAGCGGGGCATAAGTGCGGTTGGTGGATAGTGCACACCCCCCAAATTCAATACTTGAGGCTTCCCTTGGTGATTTCTTACTTCCTTTCACCTCAGAATCGTCATTGCACCATGTTGCGGTAAGTTCTTCATACCAATTTTTGTTTTTGAGATCCCTAGGTTGGATTTTTGTCAATTTCTTCTTGTTTCCTCCATGTAATAGCTTGGAACGCTGGGGCTTTGCTATAATATCATTTTAGAAAGTGTTTCCCATAGTTTCCCTTAGTTTGGACTCTTTTTTTTTTGATCTATGGTGTTGCTCATATTCAAAATCAAGATTTTTCCCATTTTTCTCCAAAATCGAAATTTGGGATTTTCTTGTTTAATGATTTCTTCAATCCCATGAGCACTTTAATTCACTTCCTAGGATCTATAATGAGGCTTGGAATGCATTGAAACCTCTTTTAATTCTCACTTAATAGTATACATGGGTTTCTCTAGTTCGGCTATTTTCCAAAAACTGAGTTTTCGTTAACTGGGATAGGCTCCAATCCTTTGAATCATTGTTTTGATCTCTTTGATATGAAATTTGGTTTGTTGTTACCAATTCTCCATTTTCTAATCTGTCATTCCTACTTTTCTTGTATAAATCTCCATTGTCTGAACATTTCACTTACTTAGATGGCTACCAGAGATATCCCTAGCTCTTCTGGGGTTGAGTCTTCCACTGCAGGAATAGACAGACAGCAGGGACATCCACCTCTAGCCTATGATCACTTTCATTTCAGGTCAGCAGAGGCTGCTGCAGCTTGGCTAGCCTTTGAGCATAGATCAGTAGAGCCTGGCTGGTTTGTTATTGCGGAGGAATTAAATAGATTCGATGATCGACAGGTGTTTATTGAGATGGGTTGGTTGCATGCTATTAGCTTTTACTTACCCACATGGGTAAACTTAGTGCGGCACTTCTACTGCAACTTGCAGGTGGATCAGGGTAAGGAGGATGATGCAGATGGTTCTACCCTACAGGTTTCCAGTTGGGTTGTTTGAGGCCATCCAATTGTCATTATCATTGATAGTTTGGCATGGAGTTTGGGCATCTTTGCTGAGGGAGAGAGGGTTTATGTAGAGCCTAAATTCCCTGTGGTTGGTGAGTGGGAGTTGGCAGAGATCCTAAAGCAAATGATGCTGGGTTCAGATTTGCACGAGAGCCACTGTCGTCTCGTGCCTAGGATATACAGTCACATTACACAGCACAACTTGGTGCCTAGATGCAGACACAGGGATGCGATAGTGTACCTTTGTGAGTTTGTGGTTTACTACATCATTGTCCATTACCAAATATGCCTTCTTTACCTGATCATGAGGCTATGATACATAAAACTTTGTACACATGGACCGGTAGTCTTCCATACTGTCGGTTGCTCACCCAGTTGTTCTTCAACATGGGGTTTAACCTTTTTTTGGAGATTGATGAGGAGATTGGGGTGCACACAGATTTTGGTTAGAACATGCTGCACAAGCTTTGACTTTAGGATGTTGTGCTTAGTGATGAGGAGCTAGAGCAGCATCCACCACCTCATCTTGTTCGTAGACATCAGCTAACCAGGAGGGCTCATTGTAGGGTTGTCATATCTTCTTCCTCTTCTAATGATGAGCCAACAGTACCTAGCAGTAGTGTAGATGCTTCTCTTATGCGAGTGGATTTCGATGAGGATGTTCCATCTGGACTGATAACAGAGGACATGGCTGCGTCTACTAATGAGCAGGAGAGTTCATTACATGATGTAGGTGGTGATGAGGTACTAGCAGCGATGGCTCCTCAGAGTGCAGTTGTCGAGATGGCAGAGTTACGAGAGCTGTTGGGTGATGTTCACTCCTTGGTGACTACTTTAGCTACGCACAAGCATTGTATGCTTCAGAAACTTACCAGCATGGAGCAACGAGTGTCTGGGCTTGAACGAGGTTTCATCCAGTTCCAGGATTCGCTGGATGCTATTAGACATGAGGTCACTTACACCCAAACTATGTTGGTTACTGAGGGTCTCATTGTGCCTATGCCTGACAACGTGGCTACTACAACATCAGCTAGACTTGAGAGCACTCATCGACTATGGCTTTGGTCAGTTGCGAGAGTTCGGGCCACCTATTCTGCAGACAATCCTGATTGCTAGGATTATCGAAGTTCCCAGCATGGAGATTCATAGATCATCTCATGCTCATTTAATCTATCTTTGTTATATCTAACCGGATACATTTCACACTCTTTCGGATTATGTTTGATATTGATGGGTGAAGATCTGAGTTGTGGATAACGACCCATCTTTAGTGCATTATTCACTGTGGTTCCCTGGATGTTTTTATTTTGTTATTATTTGTCTTGCAGCTCATTCGTAGTTCTTATCCCTCATAGTATATGTTTTATGATTCCTAATTTCAGCTTCTATATATGGTGGTGTAAATGTATGTTATGGTTTAAGTATTGACGTGGCACACTTGTGCTCTGATACCAACTTCTGTCACACCCCGTTCTCGACGTATTGATACTATGGAATGGACAAGATATCCACATCCTATTTTAGGGCATTGGAAATCCCCTTCCAGGATCATGAAATGTGGTACGCCAATCATCAAACCATCCCAGTACATAAACATTAAAAAGAATTATCTACACCACAAGAATATAAGTATTTAAACTAGAGCTTAGCGAAAGATAAGTTGTAACCATAGAAGCTGATTAATTAAATGATAAATATAATATGTATCCCCAAACCATTATAAGTATAAGTAGAATAATTAAGTCTTCAAATATAAATTGTTCAAAGAGGCAATACATCCCCAAATCCAAAAAAAAAATAAATTGAAGTATAAATAATTTATCAAATGATTAAAGTGTCTATCCATAGACACAGTCGTCACACTTGCACATTTTGTCATGAATGTCTTCATCACTAGTGTCCATGTCATCGAAATTCACATCAGTCATACCTACATCTAAAAGAGTTTGTGTACACAAGGGTAAGCTCAACCACCGAGCTTAACAAGGAAATTAAACATGCGCAAACAAAATGCATGAATTAATAACTACAGTCTAGTGTATAACTGTAAGTGCTAGCTCAAGACAACCGACATATGGAGTTTTCGATTGCACGGGTCTCCTCTCATCAGATGATACGGCCTTCCTCCGTGTACAGTATCACCCCCATATATGGGTCCATCATTATGGAACAAGCCTATATTACTTCAGCCACTTACCCGTAACTCATCCCAAGCCTGATTACTCCAGCCACATGAGGAGGTAACAATCTCACTAGTCGACTCGCCAGGCCATTCGTATTACACCGGCCATGGGAAGCACCACAGCTATGTTCACATCACCCTTTATTGAACCCATGCCACTACATAACCCCCTAATGGCTAGGGGTATAGTTATTAGGGTAATTTAATATGCAACTAACCCAGTTTTCCTATTAATCAAATTACTGGACCGTAACGTTGCCAAGTTTCCAACCCCGTCCGTCTTCCCCCTTAGGGCATCGTGACTTGACTAAGTTACACACGGTCATTGCAAAGCAGTGCCTGTAAGAAGTGGTGCAAACATCCCATACCGCCCACCTTCCTCCTTATAAACTTAACTAGTCATTACGAATCAATCATGGGTTAGTCGCTTTTATGGAAAGGTAGTAAGTGTCCCATACTACTTGCCCTCCCATCCTTACCGATACTATTGACCCCAAGTTCAAGGATGCATATGCATTAGCAAACAAATTGTTCATTGGATGACTTGTTATCATACAAGGCATGTTATCAATCGCATAGCATTACTCACATAGTCAAATAGAATCTATACTACCAGACAAGGTCTAATTCCCTTACTTAAGAAAGCGGCAACAAAATAAAGAGAATACAAATCCAAAGTAGCTCTCCTAGGGTTCTGCTGTACCTATCATAGCATTAATAATAAATATTAATTATTTACCTTGTTATTGGTCTCTAAGCTTTGCTCATGGCATCCTAGTATCTTATTTACATTTCCAGAGGTCTGTCTAGCATCTAAGATCAGTCAATACTTGCTTCCCAGGTGTTTCAAGCACAAAGAACCATGAACAACAAGCATTAGGAATAAATATTATAAGCTATAACTAAAAATGATAAGGAATGTATATGTAAACACAATATCCAGGGATATGAGCACATGGACAGGCTCACAAAAATTCCAGCAAACTACTGTCCAAAGATGGGTAACAACCGAGGTCAAAATGCCGTGTGGCACATGGAATAGACCGTACGGTTTCTGGCCATAGACGTGCGGCTGGTGTCATCGACCGCACGTTGATTCCTGGTCAGAATTGACTGCTTCCAATTTGTGAATTTTCTTTGGATTTTTCTAAGCCAAGATTCAAGATTTGGGTTCGAGATTCCCATCCTAGCCTAGGTTACTGACATCGTCTTCACTCTCCAGTTAACTGATATTGTTGGATTTAGTTTTTTAGCTCTCAGATTTGGTTCCGACAATACTAGGGATAGTTTTCCTTGAAGGTTAATCCCAAAATAATTTATTTAATTGGATCCCCATGGTCTAGGGTCCTTAGATCCATTCAATAATCATCTTGATCCATATTTCAGTGTTCTTAGGACCTTAATTCTTAAGGGTTCGGATCCTTGCTTTGATTCAGTTGAGGAATGAATCTCAGTACCAGATTCAAGAGACATAGGTCTGAGAAACCAGATCAGGGATCCCTTGGATTCTTACTTATCGTGTTTTAACTCAAAGGAAGTAAAGAGAGAGGAAAAATCGATACCAGTTATGGGTTTCTGGTGTTGGTGCTAACCAATGATGAATTCCATTAGTGGCAGAGGTTCCTTCCACTTTCTCCCTTCTCTTTTCTCCTCCAGGTATGGCAGAGCTCCTTTCTCTCTTTTTCACGATTGCAGAGAATGGGTATGAGAGATTGGAGTTGAGAGGGACACAACCTAATCTCATCCCAATCACGTTTGAGTAATTTGGGGTTCCAAACTTGGTAGATTGGAGGATTCCCAATTTTCAAACAATTAAGAACCTAGACATTAATTCAAATGGGTGTGGGTGAAGTGTAATTCATAGACCAAACAACCCATGGATTCAAACTAGGCTGGTTCTAAACAAGTCTTGATCCAGAGGGTGTGGCACTAGGGTACGGCACATGATTGAGCGCACCTTAGTGGTGTCGTGTTGGACCTATTTAATTATGTTTTGCTTAAATTCAGTTACATGGTTCACTAGGTTACCTTCATTGAGATTTCATTGGCTTGGTCCACCTTTGTTTTGAACCGTTTGTCATGGTAAGACCTATTATAAAGCCAAAATTTTAAAAATTAGGACCAAAATTTTGGGTGTGGGTATTACAGTGTTGTATCATGGTACATGGTGTGGATGATAATATAGGACAAGCACACCTCTTGCCTAGTGCTGACATAAAAAATGAGGTACTGAGTCAACTAGGATACCTCATTGTAGTAACCACTCTGAGGTAAGATGTTATGCTGAATGATGTGGCAATTGACATGGGGAACATGATGCAAGTTGACCGCCTTCATCACCTTGTGGCCACCCTGCATAATCTGACTCCATATGATGCCATGGAGATCCTCAGGTAGGTACTTGCACTCTTTCGACGCACAGTAGACAAGCTCGTCGGGATTTGAGATGCCCAGTAAATCTGCCAACTCTTGGGTGTTGAACAAAATGTCTACACCCTTTACCCTGCTGATGATGCAGAGCTCCCAGACTCTGTCAAAGTTATTGAGGTTGCCCTCCAACTGTAAGTTGCAGTAGAACTTGTCACACCTCAATTCGGGATTAACCAGATTAGTGTGACAAACCACCAATAAATCAACGATTTAATCAGCATCTCGTATAGGTTGTACCCACCATATCAAACCATACACATATTCCACGGTAATAATAAGAGGTAATAAACAAATAAGCGGAAGTCTTATAGATAATGAACTGAGTATCTAACAATGATAAATAATTGCTTAATCCAGTTATCTTTAAATGACTCAAGACATAAAAGTAAATAATCCATTACATGGTTCAATAATCAAACATAGCTAAACTAATCGAATATGAACTGGTTGCACTCATACGATGAATCATGCACATCTTTAACAGCTTCTACGTCCATGGTCACAATGTGTCCATACATCGGCGCATTCACATAATCTTCAACAGTAAGACCTGAATCATTAACTAAAATATTTAACGTCGAAAGGGTGAGCACACATCATGGCTCAATGAGTAAACAAAACAATGCAACAAACATATGCATGCATTCAATTCATATATTTGGTTTGGTTTTTAAGTTTGCAATGTGTTATAGAAAGGTTTGGAGGCCCCTGCACCTCTATACACGAGTGTGTGAATCCGTCCAATGGATCAAACACCATTGTCATCCCACATGCACCCACAATGGAATAGATATAGAGCTAAAGTGTCCAGATTAAACACCCCCAATGCTTCCCTTGATGCCCTACCCATACCAACATGTAAGCCCCTATTGGCAAGGGCTTGCAAACTGGACTCGCAACTAACCAATCCTAAATGTCATCTAGTGTATCCAAGGCCTCATCCCAGCATCCCTCAATACGTCCATAAGGATAGAGCTAAGCCCCCCCGGCAGAGTCAGAGACCACACGGTCCGAGACCACCTCCCTTGATGCCCTACGATGTAATAGTTCTGCTAAGCTAATGGCGATACGACGATGTCAGTGAACAAGACTGGAGTAGAGATAGAGCTAGAGTCTGATGACTAGGTCAAGACCACCCTGCCATATTCTCTCCCTGATGCTCCACTCGCATCAAGCACACTAACCACACACATAATCACATGCCTATTCCTAGCATCATCATCATCATATTGTAAATAGACAAAAATAAATATGCATGAGTAGTAATAACAGGAATATTGGATGACATGTGAGATGCACATTACAAACATACAAGCATAAAATCAATCATGGCATTGGACTCAAATAAATAAACAGTTTGTTATTATCCAATTAGTTTAGGTCTTGTTCCCTCACTTGTTAGCAAAACTTAATCTCCTTCCAAGCCTTGTAATTCTCTTTGAATTGATTTAATAACCTAAAAGTTATATGAATATAAGCTAGGGTTCATATGTAACATGTTACAGTAGTCGAAAATCAAAATAGAGCATTGATATGTGTCTGATTGATCATATGGTCTCATACTGTATCGACCTTATTGCCTACGGCCGATACCCTATGGTCGCATATGGTGCGACCGTAGCTGCAACCATATGGTTTCTAAAATCTTTCTGAATGCTTATGGTCGATCCTTTGGTCATGCTGGTCATGCTATGGTCGACCGTAGCTGCGACCTTGAGATTTTTGGTCACAGACTACATGCAATTCGAGTTCTTCCTGGGTCAATTCCTCTACTTTTCAATTGGGTTAATCCTAAGGTCATCCTATGGCCATCATTAGTAGTTTCTTATCAACCCTAATCATCAAATGCATCCCTCATGGTTATCCTTGGGATTTTCTCAAGGAATTACATAGATCGTAATAGGTTGATATCTCCTAACCTCCATAAAAGTCTTATTCCTTAGAGTTTACATCTCCAGAGATTAGGTTCATACCTTTGCCTGTGATATAGAGCCAATCTCTTCTCAGCAAAATCCTCTCCTTAGCCTTTTCTTCTTCTCCTTCTCTTCCTTCTCTTTCCTTTTCTTTCTCTAGGGTTTACTAATGTTCTAAAAGAGTGAAAAAAGGCTGAGGGACGTCTTTTATATAGAGGAAAACTCTCCATATATGGAGTTTTTTCCTCTTTCAATTAAAAAAGAATTCCTCCTCAAATTAGGAAAGTTCCCAACTCGGAGTCTGATCTGGGATCTCACGATCGATGGCTACGGTCGCAGAACCCATCGACCGTAGGGTCAAAATCATTGACTATGGGGTCCTGGATCTGAGATCTTCATTCTTACCATATGGTCGACCATACCTACCCAGGTATCCGACCATATGCATACAATTTTGGGTATTGAGTCAATTTTTATGCCTGGTTTGTGATCCATCTTTACACGATCGGTCCACTTGGTCCAGCTATGATGGAAAGACCTGGCACGACACGATTAGACTAAGTTAGTGGAGTGTGGGTCTTACAGAACTACTTTACCAAGTTTGGAAGGGTAGATGCCTGATACTGAATCACTGGCAACCAAGCTAGTGCACCAAATACTGCCTCCACATCAAACCTCTCTAACTCCTGAGGTTCGCAAAGTGCCCCACCTCAATGCTCTTGACCTGAAACTAAGGGTACTGAGCCTTTGCCTCTGCCAAACGGAATCGGTGCCCATCATATAGCCTAGTGGGTGGGGATGGACCTCATAAACTAGAGGGGCCAACATTCTTGGCTACAGCTTGATGTCTAGACATAATGGTTCTACAAGAAATAAAGTCAAATAAACAAGTATTAGTTGAAATTTTTTAGAAATTTCGACAACATAAAGGCATAAAATGGGAAAAAGCCTCGATCTCGCCCAAATACATGGACAGGAGGACTTACATCAATTGGAAAATACACAAACAGATCAGAATAACATCTAATTAATTAAGAATTTAAAGAACTGACAAAAAAATTTCAAAATTTTGAGTTTTCCCCCAAATTCTAGGGCACAAATCGAAATTTTTGGGGGTTTTGATGAACCTACCAACAAAACCCTAAATTGATTGTGGGTTTTCGTGGGTCCCCAATAGTGATCCCACGTAAAGAAGTAAAGTTTTCCATGGTAAAATTTTTCTAATTGAAGGAAAACTACAAAAACCCTTAGAAACCCTAGAAAAACTATCCAAAGAATAGGTTTGAAAGGAAGTACTTAGCTCTGGAAAGGGAATAAAGACTTCAACTGGAGGAAAACACTTCAAAGTTTATCCGAAGGGACTATAGAGACTCACCAGCACCTAGATGATTCATAGATAAGGGAGAGAGCCAAAGAGAAAAGTGAAAAATGACTTAAAATCGCATAATATAATATGATTTTTAGTTGTCTGATCGGACATTTCTACGCTTAAAGTCGATTGGATACTCTCGAGAAGTGTCTCAGAGTTTGTCTGCCACGACTACTTACCTGACTGGATAAAATTTTCTAATTGTCAGAATGTATCCGATAAGCTAATCGGTAGGTCAAAATTGGGTTATAAGGGACCGATCAAGGGCGACTGGACAAGATTTCTGGTATATATATTTGCTGCTTTGTTCTACTAGGATTTCTGTTCATGCATTGTATGGGACTAACCTTGTAAATTTTTCCCTATAGATCTTTCGATAGCAGTAGGATAAAATGGCAGGTTGTACTTGTAGAGCCAGATGAAGGGGTAGTAACCCAACTCCACCACAGCCATCTGGGGCAAGAAATGAGAACTAGAACCTAGTTGAGCAGACGCAAAATAATGAAAATGCGATTGATGCGAATCAAGAGACAACTGTGCAGGCCAATCAAAATAACTTACCTGGACCTCCAGGGAACTTGGCTACAATCGTAACCAATATGGCTCATCAAGTACAAGAACAGCATCAGGTACTGCTAAAACTAAGAGCTTCATTGGGCAATACTGTACCACCTAGTACCACTGCTACATCAACACTTCTAGGCCAGACTAATATGGCACTAGTGAGCAGTAATGCTATTCATATCATTCAATAACAACAACATTAGATTCTAGTGATGGATACCCTAGTACAAAACCAGGGTGTATACCAAGGTGGTTACCCATACCAACTACTCATGTATGGAGTGAATGCTCCTGGATAAAATGATCTGACGAGACTAATGGAACGGTTCATGAAGATGAAGCCGCAAACATTCTCAGGCAAGGGATCAGACCTGTTGTGGCTAGAACAATGGATTGATGAGATGGAAAAGACCTTCTTGATGATGGTTATCATGAAAGAAGAAAAGGTTTGGTATGCCACTTTCATGCTGAGGGAGGGTGCAAACCATTGGTGGAGATCTACTCACACCTATCTGCTGACCAAGCACACTCAGGTGGCTTAGGCCATATTTAAGGAGGCGTTCTTCAAGAAATACTTTCTTAGAAGCTTCAGAGATCAGATGGAGTGAGAATTCTTATGTCTACATCAAGGATAGATGACTGTGGATGCTTACCAACAGTGTTATGAAGAGCTATTCTTCTTCACTCCTACCAGCATGCAAGAAGAAGATATAAAGACTCGACAGTTCACCATGGGGCTTAGAGGTAGCATCCATGAAATGTGTTGGGTCTAGAGAAGAAGATATATAATGTGGTAGTGCAGATTGCTTGAGTTATGGAGTCCAACTAGAAGGAGAATTTCTTTGCACAGAGCCGTGGACTAAAAAGCATTAATAATGATACGTCGACTGGAGGAAACTCGAAGCCTTTCCGTCCTTTCAGGCCATAGACAACTACTGGGCCAGTCAAGATTACCTCGAATAATGGGCAATAAGAAAGTAGTCAGGCCGAAAACATAAAGTGCTTTAATTGCAACCAAATGGGGCACTATGCAAAGAGGTGCCCTTAGCCAAAGAAGCAACTACAACAAGGAAAGGTGTATGCTGTGACATCTAAAGATGTAGCTGCATCACTTGATGTGGTTACAAATATGACCTAATCCTTATTTACAATACACTTGTGTGAGCATGTAGACTAAACCTAGGTAAAACTATAAGTAGTGTAATCATAGTTGGGTTACCTGCCAGTATTTTCTTCAACTCTAGGGCCACCCATTCTTTTGTGTTCATTTTATTTGGGAGGAGATTGGACATACCCGTCAGACCTTTAGTCCAAAAACTATTAGTACGATCTCCTTTGGGACTGGAGGTAGTGTTAGACGAATGCTATGGACCATGTCCGGTTTATATTGATGGAAGAAATTTGAATGCAAACCTAGTTCAGTATGAGATGCACACTTTGACGTTATCTTGGGGATAGATTGGTTAGCTCAACACTCCACAAAGCTGCTATGTGTCAAAAAGAGACTGTAATTCAAGGGCAAAGATGGCGTAAAATTTAGTTTTACTGGAAGCAAACTGCCTAGGAAGCAAAAGCTTATACTTTTTATACTCAAGGCAAAAAGATGTCTCGAGAAGGGTGGAATCGATTATCTCATTTCAGTGGTGGATGTTACTGCTAAAGCACCACGAATGGAAGACATCAAAGTAGTATGAAAGTTTTTAGATGTGTTTCCAAAAGATTTGCCTAGGTTACCAACAGACCGAGAGACTGAGTTTATGATAGACCTCCTACCAGGGGGGTCGGCCCCAGTGTCCAAGGCACCTTATCGAATGGCTCCAATAGAGTTGAAGGAACTGAAAACCCAACCACAGGAGTTATTGGACAAGGGATTCATACGACCGAGTATTTCACTATGGGGAGAACCAGTATTGTTCATGAAGAAGAAGGACGATAGTGTTTGCTAATACATCGATTATTAGGAATTGAACAAGCTCATTATCAAGAATAAGTATCCACTGCCTTGGATCAATGACCTATTCGATTAATTGCAAGGTGCGAAAGTGTTCTCGAAGATTGAACTTCGGTCGGGTTATCATCAGTTGAAGATCAAGGATGGTGACATCCCTAAGACGGTGTTTAGAACCAGGTATAGGCACTACGAGTTCCTAGTTATGTCATTTGGATTGACCTATGCCCCCGCATCATTTATGGAGCTTACGAACCGAGTATTCCATGACATGTTGGACACTTCGATCATAGTTTTCATAGACTATATTTTAGTTTACTCCAAGGACAAAGAAACTCATGCAACACATCTTAGAGCAGCTTTACAATGGCTGAGAAGAGAGAAGCCTTTTGTGAAGTTTAAGAAGTGTGAGTTCTGGTTGAACTAAGTGACTTTCTTGGGTCATGTAGTTTCATCAGAAGGAATAAAAGTAGACCCAAGCAAGATCGAAGCAATTATAGGGTGGGAAGTACCTAAGAACATTGCTGAGATAAAAAGTTTCTTGGGATTAGCTGGCTACCATAGATGATTTATAAAGGACTCCTCGAGGATCGTAGTACCTCTTACCAAGCTAACAAAGAAAGGGAAAAAGTTTATTTGGACCACCAAGTGCGAAGAATGTTTCTAGACGTTGAAGATGAAGTTAATTTCAGCACCCATCTTGACACCAGGGCAAAAATTTACTCTTTATACAGTTACCACGGAGTTGGGTTTAGGATGTGTTCTAATGGAAGGTGAACAAGTGATCATGTCTCAAGGCAACTAAAGGAGCACAAGAAAACATGACTTGGAGCTAGCAATGGTGATTAATGCAATAAAACTTGGAAACATTACTTGTATGATGAGAAATTTTAGATAAAGTCAGATAAAAAGAGCCTCACCTATCTCTTTACTTAGAAGGAGTTGAACATGAGACAGAGAAGGTGGTTAGAATTGCTAAAGGATTATGACTGTGATATTCAGTATCATTCGTGCAAGGTCAACGTAGTAGCAGATGCGTTGAGTAGAAAGGGAATACTAAAGCCAGAAGGAGGACCTAGTACGAATGCCGCTCTATGTTACATGGTGTCAACTTCTGAAAAGGATGAAGTGCAACACGTACTGGAATCTCTCGATGACCCGATAAGCAAGGGTTGATCCACAAGTTTTCACTTATGTTCGCCGCACTGAAAATTCTACCAGACCTGATAGACGAAATAAAAGTAGCAATCCTACGAGACCCGTAACAGTACAAGAAGATTTGAAGAAAGGTAAACCTAACCCTAACTTCACATTGGATGCAGGTAAGATACTCAGATACAGAGGTATGTTGTGTATACATGAAAGTAAAGATTCATACCTCAGACATAAAATAATGATAGAAGCCCATTCGACTCCTTACTCAGTGCATCCTGGAAGTACCAAGATGTACCATGATTTGAAGAGATTGTACTGGTGGAGAGGAATGAAAGCAGACATAACTAGGCACGTGTTTTAGTGCTTAAATTACCAAAAGTGAAGGTTGAAAGACAGAGACCAGCAACTTCACTACAACCATTGTCTGAACTAGTAAGGAAATGGGATTGCATCACTATGGATTTCATCATTGGGCTACCACTAACTCCCAAATCCGTTAACGAAGTCTGGGTGATTGTAGATTGCCTTAGGAAGACAGCTCATTTCATTATGATTAGACCTCAATATACCTTAAAGAGACTGGCCAAACTGTATGTGGACAACATTGTCAGACTCCATGGTGTACCCGAGAGTATAGTGTCAGATAGAGATCCTAGCTTTACTTTCAAGTTTTGGCAAAGACTACAAACAGCTATGGGAACAAAGTTGAAGTTTAGCACAGTGTTTCATCCTCAGACACATGGACAGTCAAAGAGGACCATTCAGATCTTAAAAGATATGCTCTGAGCTTATGCGATTGATTTCAAGGGAGCTTGGGATGAGAAACTATCATTGATTGAGTTTACTTACAAAAATAGCTACCAATCTACCATACAGATGTCACCCTATGAGGCATTATACAGTAGGAAATATTAGACCCCTCTATTTTGGAATGAAATTGGTGAATGAAGAATTATGGGGTCAGAATTCATTGAAGAAACCTGTCAAGTGGTAGACAAGATCAAGGAGAAGGTGAAGACTGCTCATGGTTAACAGAAGAATTATGCGGATAACAGGCACCGAGATCTTGAGTTCATTGTAAGTGACAAAGTGTTCTTGAAGTTATCACCTATGCAAAGTTTAAAGCAGTTCCGTAAGATGGGGAAGTTATGTCCAAGATATGTGGGACCATATGAAATTCTATCTAGATGTAGAAAAGTGGTGTATCGGCTTACACTACCACTGTCTATGTATAGTGTACATGACGTATTCCATGTTTCCCTACTAAAGAAGTACATCAGAGATCCATCCCACATATTGACGGCAAATCTTCCAGACCTGACAAAGGAATTGGTATTCAAAGTTGTGTCAGCCGAGATCACAAGTTGAAAGGTACAAAAACTCTGAAACTGGGATATCTTCTATGTCAAAGTTACTGAGAGAAGTCAAGACATGGAAGAGGTAATATGGAAAGAAGAAACTACAACGCAAAAACAATACCTTCATCTATTTTACTCAGAAGCTATGTGTAAATTTTAAGGACGAAATTTCTTTTTAAGGGGGAGTTGTAAGACCCGCACTCTATTAACCCAGTCTAACCTGGTCAATGCATCGTGACAAGTCCTCCCATCATAACTGGGTCAGACAAACCAACTAGATGAGGAACCACAAAGCCAGGTATGTAAACTAACAACTCGAAGCTTTTCCAGTCAGACATACTTACTTGTCCGGTTTGCATATTAGGTGACCAGATAAGCGATGGTCAATCATAGGATGGACTCTGAATTTAGGAAAGATTCCTAATTTTGGTGGGACTACTCTCTTAATTTAAAGAGGACTCTATTAGGAAGTTTCCTTTATATAAGTGATGATTCTCTACTTTTTTCCACTCTTTTGATGAATCACAAACCCTAGAATTGAGAGGGAGAGTTGAGAAGAAGGCTCTGGAGAAGGAAGAAGGAGAAAAAGGAGAAGAACTCACCGTCGGTTTTCAACAGACATCATCGCGAAACCAATGGTAAGTCATCTCATTACTGTAACTAGATGTGCATGAGGTTGGACTCACAACCGTTAGAGGCAGTGATCTAATTTTATTACTGTATGAAACCTATAATGAAGACCAATAAGGGTGTGTAGATCTAGGGTTATAGTAAGAACCCTAACCCTAATGTATTTTCAACCTTAGAATGATGTAGGATGAACCCTAGAATGAGCTTAAGAATCGACTCTGAAGGAAGTCAGATTGAAAGACAGCCTGAAGGATACCTTAAAGCTTGTCGGTTTGGTTGTTCGGAAGGACCTTGTTTGGGACCGGACAAGCTACCAGACCCTTTCGGGAATCATCTCAGGGTTGTCTGGTGTCACACCCCAATTCTGATCCAACCAGAACGGTGTGAGTGAACCGCCATTAAACCAACGGTTCACACCAGGATCTCGAATAGGCCGTGTCCACCCATACAAACCAATTACATATAACCACAATCAGAATATAAATAGACAGCGGAAGACTTTAAATAGAATGAACTGAGTATCTATTGATAATAAAATATCCAATTATTCAAATCCAAACATAAACTATAATATCTTTTACATCTCTTAATACCAAACAAAAATAACAGAAACAGCTAAATAAAATCCATCACAAGTACACGCAGAAAGGGCACTCGCATGAAGCATCATGCTCGTCCTCCCCTGCTTGCACATCCAGAGCAGCCACACCTCCACACGCCGGAGCGTTCACATAGTCATCCACGGTGTAACCTGCATCAACATCTAAAAACAATGTACGTACAAAGGGTGAGCACACAACACAGCTCAGTAAGACAATCAGACAGTTTCACAATATTATGCATGAGTAACAACCAATTTCATGCTGTGGTCTGGTTTTAAGTTTGCAATGTGCTATAGAAAGGTTTGGTGGCCCCCGCACCTCTATACACGAGTGTGTGGCGTCGCACAGTAATCACACTACCACCAACCCACATGCACCCATCATGGAATAGAGATAGAGCTAAGGTATACCCGCACCTCCCCTGATACTCTACCCATACCGGTACCTAAGCCCCTACCGGGCCCGGGCTCGCAAACTGGGCTCGCAACTAACCAATCCTATATGTCAACAATGTATGCTCTATCCCAGCACAGCCGTCTACGGCATAGAGATAGAGCTAGAGCGTGCAGGCCGGGTCGGAGACCACCACACCTCACCTCCCCCTGATACCCTATCCGCAACTAACCCACTAGGATAGAAACAATACGCAGGTAGACCCTATCCCAACATAACTCCCTACGGCATAGAGATAGAGCTAAAGCATCGTGGACAAGCCAGCGTCGACTCGGAATCCTCAGTACCACCCAACGATGGCCGGGACAACATCAATATCGGAGACCACCGTACCACGATCTTCCCTGATACCCCACCTGTACCAAGCATGTTAAGACGAATACTACAAAAAGTGCCGGTGTGAAGAGCGATCCCGGGCCCATGCCCCACTCCACACACCAACGAAAACAATCACATGCCTAACAATCACATCCTATGAATGCATGAACAATAATAATAGCCGAAAGTAAATGATGGCATGTGAATATGCACAAACATCACATCATAGATATTCAATGATTAACAACGATTTCTTGTCCATTAATTATTAGGTTTAGGTCGATTCCCTTACCTGACGCTCGTTCGATTACTTGCTCCACGTCGCAAGACCCAAACGACAAGTCACAGCGTCCTACATAATATTAGGGTTTCATTAGAATATATTATCTAGGGTTTCATGTTGGTCGGAAACCAACAGAGATCACAAAATACCCTCACGAGCTGACCGGTGGCATGTACCGGTCGCAGCTCTGTGGGAAAGACTGGCGACCGGTATGGTCAGCCGGTCCCCCACAAACAACCTCCCGAGAGGTAGCGGTCGCAACATACCGGTCGCACTATGTGCAACCGGTATAGTCGACCGGTATGTCTCCGGAAGACCATACATGGGTTCTTCGACTGCCGTCGATCATCCTCCATGGATTTTCAGGGTTTCTCCTATCCATTCTAAGTCTAGGCTTTGAGTTAGAGTTATCCCCAACTCATTCAAGTCTCGTTTCGACGAATATCATCTCGAAACTCGAATCTAGGGTTTGATGGCAACTTAGGGTTTATTGGTCAATTTAGGGTTTTAGATCAATACCTACTTTGCATGGTATTGATCCACCCACACAACTAACATAGGGTAAGAAGATGGATTCAAACACTTACCGTTGACAGGCGTAGCGAGAGCTTCGTCAAACGGTAATGGCGGCACCTCCTTCTTCTTCCTAGCTCCTTCTCCTTTCCAAGCTCTTTCTCTCCTCTAGGGTTTGTGAGAGACAATGGAAGGGATTTGAGGGGTTTAAGGGTGTATTTATAGGCTAGAAATAGGGTTTAGTAACCCTACTAGGATTAGGAAACTTCTAGGATTTGAAATCAGGAAAGCGGGACCCGCAGAGACTAATTTCCAAATTCCCGCACATAGCTGTGCAGGCCATACCGGTCGACCGGTACCATCATCCGGTACCATCGACCGGTATACCTAAAATCAGGTATAATTGGTCGACTTCGGTCCGATTTCGTACCTGTTTGTTATCCGCTTGCCCCGTCTGGCTCGGTGATGATCGGAAGACCTGTCACGACACGAAACCAAGGTTAGACCGGGTTTTCAGAGTGCGGGTCTTACATCTGGTATGGAGTCTGGTTGGATAATATACCATACCAGACACTCGACTAGACAATGTCCGAAAGGGCTATTTGCCAGTCCAGACAATGAGTCTGAATAATAGAAAATTTACAGAATGGAACCCTAACTGAATCTTAATGATTTTCTAGGACTTGTAACCAAGCAAAGCTACTTCCAAGGTCTAGGAAAAAGTCAACATCACTCAACAAGTGAAGGATAAGACCCCAAACTAATTGGCTAATAAGAAACTACCTTATGTATGTGTTGATTTGATTATCTGTGCATATAACATGTCATCTAATATCTGTTATATATTGTCCATGCATATTTATTTATTTTTGTATGATGATGATGACAAGGATATACATGTATTTGTGTGTGGTTGGTATGTTGGGTGGAGAGTGATTGTAGCCTTAAACCATTCACTGCATTGACATTGTCGTATCACTGTTATCTTAATTAACGTGCTTAGTACGTTGCAGGGTATCAGGGGGGGTTTGGCGGTGTTGCCCATAGCCTTACCGTTAGACTTTAGCTCTATCTCTATTTTGTATTGAAGGATGCTAGAGTAAGACCTTGGATACACTTTGTTGACATCTAAGATTGGTTAGTGATGAATCCAGTTTGCAAGTCCTCGTCGGTAGGGGTATAAGTACTAGTACAGGTAGAGTATCAGGGGGTGCAGATGGTTTAGTTGTAGCCTACTGTTAGGCTTTAGCTCTATCTTTATTTTGTAGTGAGTGTTGTGGGGAGATGGTGGTTTTGATTGTAGCCTAACCGTTGGGTGTGCTTATACTCTCATGTATGGACATGTGGTTGTAGCCTATCCTTATCATAGCACATTGTAAACTTAAACTAGACCAAATGATTAAATGCTACATCATGCATATTGCTTGCTGTATGTATTGTTTCTCACTGAGCTAAGTTGTGAGCTTACTTCAAAATATTATTTTTTTTAGTTGATAATGCAGGTACTACGATGGAAGATTATATAAGTGCAGCATCATATGGACACATGGCAACTATGGACATGCATTTAGTAGAGAACGAGCATGACTCGTCATGCGAGTATCTCTGCTGTGTTTATTTTTAGGATTTATTTTTGTATTTGGGATTATACACTTGTAATGAAAATTTAATTATTTTTTAGGTTTTAAGTAACTGGTTAACTATTATTTACCACTTAAATACTCAGTTCAATATTAATAAAGACTTTTGCTGATTATTTATACATTTTTTACTATGGTTGAATGTATGGTTTGAACATTGGCGCGGTCCTATATGATCCTGGCTTGAGCCATTGGTTCATTGATGTTTCATTATCACTTGGTTTGATTAGAATTGGGGTGTGACATTCAGTCTAGTCTTCCAGGAGGTACAAATCTTGCCTCTAAAACTCCCTCCGAATACCATTTAGAACTACTATCGTGGAAGTCTATTAACGGATCTTCTGGCTAGAGTTTCGACAAGGTGTTCGAATCCCAACTTATGGCTTAGCAAAGCCAATTAAGGATGCATCTCCTAGGTCTAGGGTTCATTGTTATACTCAACCATGAATGAGCTCAAGATCTAACTTGAGCCGATTCGAAGGAACCTTCCTGTCATGCTCATCCATTAATGGAGAGAAAGCTCCACAAGAATGGAGGTTGAGGTTTCCTCAAAGGAAATCAAATATGCAGATAATCATATGGTAATAGGTTATAAAGCTTACCGGCGATGTGTTCAAACAAATGTGTAGTATTGTTGAATGGCGTCAGCAGTTCCCAAAGAATGCTGTCACACCCTAAATTTTTGATATGAAAAATTTTGAAGTACGATTGGACCGACACCGTAGTTTAGATGTGATCCAACTCAAAATCACGTGAACGGTGCATATCGATACCAACCACACAACCACATAATGCCACAATTTAGATTAATATAATAGCAGAAGTAACTATGTAACACTGAGCATTTAGTGATATTTATAAAAATAATAACCAGCATCTGTTCAAATCTTTTACTTGTTCATCCATCGACAAATTAAATAAAGCATCAATCATAATCCTATAGTACTGTGTTCATAACATTGTCTCAAAAAAATATAAACTAAATAAAAATAATTCAAAATCTCTGTTTAAGGTAGCTTGTAGCAGCTCTACTACTCGAAGACACATGCATCGCACTCACAGTGCGCTTTGTGTTCGTTCTCCTCCAAGGGTTGCATACCTAACTGTGCCAAGTATGTAATGGCAGGGGCGTTCATGAAATCAGCTACCATAACACTTGCAACATCATCTAAAAAAATGGGCGTATGCAAAGGTAAGCTCTCCAACTTGAGTTTAGTAAGAAATAGACAAACAAGCAAGCAGATGCATGATAGATTTATTACACACAACAATACAAAAGTTCGATTTATTGTATGCTAGTGCTAAGGTAAGGCCTAGTCACACTCATCGAAGTTGACTAAAGCCTCCATGCATAGGAGAGAATGGACCCTGCCAGCCTATACCGATAATCCTGGTGAAGCCATGTGTGAGGATAGTGATGTAAAATGTCCTTCCACGCTGAAACGGACTGTGAAAGATTTGGAGTCGCCACCTAGATTAAGGTCTAGGACCTAAAATGTAGCCTCATCCTGAGATAAGACTTTTATTAACTCATGACCCAACATATCGGCTTTGGTCCATCAGAGTACGGGTAAGCATTCAAAGTATAGTTTGGGAATGTGTTTGGCACCCAAAGCTGCCCGATCCAAAAATCGGCCTCCTATATGATTCTACTTTCCTTAGACTTCATGGTTCCCACTGTTCATGGTCAATGGATAACAACTAGGGCTAATGGGGGATCCTATGCCAAGTTGCTAAGTTCTTCTAGCCTAAATTCAGCTAAACATGTTCTCGAAGTAAGAAAACAAACAAAATAATATACAATGAACCGAACCAAAGATGGTTCGATGATGGACTGAATCTGAGATGTCCAAAACGTCTCAAATTGCCTACGTATTCCAATCCTAGAAATCAAGTCCAAAAATGTAGTTCGAATGCGGAAAGTGATTAAAGTTTATGGATGTGGATTATGATTAAGCTTTCTTAGATTCAATTTATTCAAGTTGAAGTTTATGCCTGATGATGATGGAGATTGAATCTAGAGATAGCCTAAATATGGATTGAAGTGAAGATGGATTTGGAAATGGATATGGATGTAGGGGAACTAAGGATACTAAGATGGGGTACTGTACTTGGAGGATCCTTCAAGTTTCCTACGTATCCCAGAGGTCCTGGAAATCAGGTACAACGTAGTTCGTTTTTGGGTGGATTAGGTAACCTCAAGGGCTAGGGTATGTCTCTCAGGGAGTAGAGTGTGGCTCTCAGGGAGTAGAGTGTGGCTCTCAGGGAGTAGAGTGTGTCTCTCAGGGAGTAGGGTGTGGCTCTCAGGGAGTAGAGTGTGTCTGTCAAGGAGTAGGTGTATCTCTTAGGGAGTGGAGTATGTATGTCTCTCAGGGAGTAGGGTGTATGTCTCTCAGGGAGTGGAGTATATATGTTTCTCAGGGAGTAGGGTGTATGTCTCTCAGGGAGTAGGGTGTGGCTCTCATGGAGTAGAGTATGTATGAACGTATATTGATTGAGGTGTGGAACCGTATCTGGGAGTTTCCCAGATTATCTATGTATCTTAGGGTTTGCCCTAAGAATCAGGATCCGCGCAGTTCGGAAGGTTGTTCATTGGGCGACCCGCTTGGATCAGAATATGGGTGGTCCAGTCGGACCGAATGATGATCCTAGATGATCTATGATTGGGTTCACATTACACCTATCTAGGTTCTGCACCCTAGGGGAAATGAACTGAGGGGTAGGGATCGTCCTAAACTACCCTTGTAACTTACAACCCTGATTTTGGAACTGTGTTGGGCTAGGCTTCATGATTCTTGATTAAGACTTTTATCATTTTTCCATTATTACCCTTCCCATAAATGTGGGTGCCTACATGCACGTCCCCGCACCTAGGAATGTCTTCTATCAGTGTACATGCACGGCAGTTCGACTAGGGTGTAGCGAAAAGTAAGTTCTTGCCGACATAAACATCATTCAAGCACAACATAGAGCAACAGATCAGCATGGCAGTGTGTACAAAGCTAGCAGTGTAAGCATTCTAAACATGGTAGTGGATAATATGATAGTTTAGTCAAGTGAACATGATAGATGCATGGATATAACAACGTAGACAATATCAGATCCTCAATCTAATGGTTATATCTCTTCAAAAAATGATAATCATGATCAACACTCAGATTTCATCAAAACAGCCAAAATCAACGGCTCAAATCTCACATCAAGTTATAATCGTGATCAATGACTCATATCTCATCAAAATAGCTAAGATCTACGGCTTAGATCTCACAAAAGATAATCTAGCGGTTCAGATCACTCATCATGATAATCCAACCGTTCAGGTTCATCAAAAACACTCTTGATCAAGATCCAATGGTTCAAATCACTCAAAATTACTCACAATGAAAATCCAACGGTTCAAATCATTCAAGACCATAATCCAACCATTCATATACTTTTAAAAATACCCACAATGAGGATCCAACGTTGAAATAATTCAAAATCACTCACAATAAAGATCCAACGGTTGAAATCATTCAAAATCATTCACAGTGAAGATCTAACGGTTGGAATTAATTGAAATGATAATCTAATGGTTTAGATCATTTAAATCGCTCACAGTGAAGATCTAACAGTCTAAATTGCCATCCAATGGCCCATATTTCATCACATCAAAATTACTCACAATGAAGATCTAACAATTGAAATCATTCAAGATCATAATCCAACCATTCACATTCCTTTAAAAAAAATCCACAATGAAGATCCAAGGTTGAAATAAATTCAAGATCACTCACAATAAAGATCCAACGGTTGAAATCATTCAAAATCACTCACAGTGAAGATCTAACGGTTGAAATCATTTGAAATGATAATCTAATAGTTTAGATCATTTAAATCACTCATGATGTCGATCCAACGGTCCAAATCAACATCCAATGGCCCATATTTCATCACATCATAATTTATAATCAATGGGCTAGATTTAACTTATTCAAGATTGATAGCCAATATTAAATCACATCAAATATGAACATCATGGTATTGACACACATGCCATATAGCATTTGAAGATCATGATTATCGAAATAGGCATATTTAGACAATTTTCGATTATTTGAGCTTCATGAAAGCTATCAAAATAAAGTTTGAGGTACCAATCTTGTCCCCAACAATGGGGTGGAGCCTTTGATGATGGTTGGAGACGATCTATGGCACGAGCGGCAAGCTTTCCCTCTTTCTTTCCTCCTTTCCTTTCTCTCTCTTCCTGAATCTCTCCTCTTGATCCCAATATCTCTTCTCTCTCAAACTCACTTCTATTCTCCCTTTTTTTTAGCCCTTTCCCCTCCCCTCTTCTTTTTTTTCAAGTGATTAGATGGGTGCTCCTTTTATAGATGGCCCTTGGTTGCTTGAGCATGGCTCAAGAAGATGATGTGTGATGGAGTTGGGCTCAAGGAAGTGAGGTGATGGGATGGGAAAGGTGTTGGGCTCAAGAAGGAGGGATTTATGGCTCAAGATGTGGAAGGGAGGGAGTGAGTGGCTCAAGAGGTGGAAGGGACTAGGGGCATGGAGGTTCAAGAAGTGGAGGGATTTATAGCTCAAGATGTGGAAGGGTTTATGGCTCTAGAAGGAGGTGGAAGGGAGTAGGGGCATGGAGGTTCAAGAAGTGGAGGGATTTATGACTCAAGATGTGGAAGGGTTTATGGCTCAAGAAGGAGGTGGAAGGGAGTAGGGGCATGGAGGTTCAAGAAGTGGAGGGATTTATGGCTCAAGATGTGGAAGGGAGGGAGTGAGTGGCTTAAGAGGTGGAAGGGAGTAGGGGCTCAAGAAGGAGGTGGCGGTAAGGGAGTAGGGGCTTTTGGGCTGGTAGCATGGTGGGGCTCAAGGAAGTGAGCCGATTTGGGCTCAAGGAGGAGGTGGCGGTGAGGGAGTAGGGGCTGTTGGGATGGTAGCATGGTGGGGCTCTAGGAAGTGAGCCGATTTAGGCTCAAGGAGGAGGTGGCGGTGAAGGAGTAGGGGTTGTTGGGCTGGTAGCATGGTGGTGCTCAAGGAAGTGAGCCGATTTGGGCTCAAGGAGGAGGTGGCTGTGAGGGAGTAAGGCATGGGAAAGGTGGAAGGGAGTAGGGGCATGGAAGGAGGTGGCAGTGAGGGAGTGTGGGCATGGGAAAGGTGGAGGTGGCAGCACCTCCATTTTTTCCTCCACCGAACTCTCCCACTCTTCGGCTTTTCTTCCTCCCTCTCTCTCTCTCTTATCGGGTTCTTCTTCTCTCTTCCCATTCTCTCTCTCTTCCTCTCTCTCTCCTCTCTCTCTCTCTCTTCCTCTCTCTCTCTTCTTGACCGAACATATATATATATATATATATATATATTTGGCTTCTTCTTTTCTCTTCCCATTCTCTCTCTCTTCCTCTCTGTCTCTCTCTCTTATAGGGTTTATGACCAAATCTAAATATATATATATATATATATATATATATATATATATATATATATAATACTTAGAAATATTATTTAATATATAAATATATAATATATATCATATGAACATATAGGTATAACAAAATACGAACATACAAAAAAATACAAGCACATGGGTTGAACTGACTTGGTCTGGACTGGTCTGGGCTGGGTAAGGCTGGACTAGTTGAGTTTGACGGGGTTCGACTAAATTGGGCTTGAGCTGGGTTGGGCTGAGTAAGTATGGACTGGGTTGATTTCTCTCTCTATTATGGATTCTCTCAGCTTGCAATTCCGCATGAAAAATTTCGACAGCCTCTGTCTCAGATTTTCCACGTCCACATTGAAGAAGACGGACAAAGGAGCACACTGGTGCTCGAATCACCTGATTCGGACGTCAGATGACCAAAATATGAAGAATTGAAGCTTTGACGATAATCCTACTGGCAACTTTGCATGGGACCCGCTGACGGCTTTTGCCCAAAATTCGTTACGTCCACTTTGAAGAGGACAGGCAATGGAGCACACTGGCACTTGAATCGCCTAATTCAGACTTTGGATGATCAAGATATGATGAATTGGAGTTTTGACGATAATTCTACGAGCAACTTTGCATGGGACCCGCTGGCGGCTTTTGTCCGAAATTCTTTACATCTACTTTGAAGAGGACAGGAAATGGAGCACACTGGTTCTTGAATCGCCTGATTTGGACTTTGATGATCAAGATATGAAGAATTGAAGTCCGATCAAAACAAATTTATGATAATTCACCCAAAAGTCCTTAATTTATGATAATTTGCACAAAAAACCCTCTGCACTTTCATATCGCGATCTCTTCTCCGTCTGACATCAGAATTAAGCGATTCTGGTTTCATTTTGGAGATGATTATGTGTCATATGCATCCATGCAAATTGTAGCTCATGACCTTGCTGTGGAGTCCACAAAAATCAGCCTCGAAGTCACCGCTTACCGTGCAAACCTTGAATTGACCCGCAACCTTTCCGAATCCATTCACCAAAACTCTTGCACACTAGGGCACTTTGGCTCAGCTCAGAACACCGTAGAGAGCACACATGGACTAATTGACTGCTAGTTTGAAAGAGTTTCA
Source organism: Protea cynaroides (assembly GCA_028583415.1). Classification (NCBI taxonomy): domain Eukaryota; kingdom Viridiplantae; phylum Streptophyta; class Magnoliopsida; order Proteales; family Proteaceae; genus Protea; species Protea cynaroides. Next base: position 76,466,913 of record CM053271.1, read on the forward strand.
CTCGTCTCCCCTCTCTTGCTATTTACACACCAATATGGTTGTCCTAGTTAAGGAAGGCAAAAATGGGGTGCTTACAAATACCCTTTTTTAACCGAGATTGTACTAATTGAGGGTAAAGATAAAAGAAGCACATTTTTGTCTCTCGAATCAGAGAGATGAAATTTTTCATAACGTAATATCATCAGATCTATCAACTTCACTTTTACACAAATTCCATGGTAATCACATTAACATTAGGACTTAGCAAAATATTTTATCATTCACATCATGCAATCGAAACAAATGACAGTTAGTGTGCACACTTCGAATGAGACAGGGTGGATTGTTGGAATTTGAAATGATGCTCATCGGGACTAAACTTTGTCTGATTACATAGTTTTTCAAAGAACATTCAAATACATCAGGTAAGTCTAAAAACCCTCTGAAGAGTCCGCTGATCCCATCCAGAAGCAATAGCCTTAACCATATCAAGGTCCAATTCTTTGGGAGCTTCACAACTGGTTCCCATCTTGTCGATGTCTCTCAACGCCCCATATTGATGGACCAACCTTGCAGGTGAATAAAATGAAGTGTGTGTCAGTCCCATGATCTGAACATCTGCACTACCTGGAGTGTTTATAACAACTTTCTCTGCATTCCACCTGCTACACTTCGATTGGATGCTCGAAATGGTCATCTGCTTTAGACGAGATGGCCAATCTGTATCCACTTGATAAGTAGTAGGATCCGCTCTTTTCACCATTTGATAACTGTAAGACCCATATCGAACTAACCCGGTCTTACCACCTTGAACCAGCTCTACCCATCATGGTCGAGCCAAATGGATCAAGTACGTGAGGGAGATCGCGATCCCAGGTATTAAACTGACCCAAAAACACTAAAATAAGGGGGAGGGTCGCATACCCAGCAAGGCAGGCTCGGACCCCTCCAGTATAAAAGTCAGACCCTGAGTTTTTAACCGGGGGTCGGACATTTTAGAACCAGGGGTCGACGGGATCTCCGACCCCCTCATCGACCCCCAGTCTGTCGACAGAAACCGTGAATTAGGAACTTTCCAAATTTCAATGGGATTCTTTCCTAATCTCAATGGGACTTATTTTGGGAGTTTCTACTCTATAAATAGGACGTCCCTAAGCCTCTTTCACTCCTTTTAGAACACTAATTGGATTGAGAGAAAAAGAAGAGAAGGAGAAGAGAAAGAGAAGAGAAGGAAAGTGGAGAAGAGGATCAAAGAGAAGGCTTCAAAGAAACCAGCCTAATTCTCAGGTATGGATACTATCTCCATGTAATTCTACAGACCTTAGAATAGATAGTGAAGAGGGAATGATCTAGGAGAAACCCAAATCATCCATCCATGGTTAGGTTTTCATGGAAAACCATGGGGGAGATCATAAAAACCATATAAGAGAATGAACTACGGCTCTAGACCATAGAAAATGTATGGAATGGATTGTAGAAGCAAGCCATAGGACCCCAAACACGAAGGAATGGACTGTAGGATGAAAATTTGACTAAATCCACAGGGGGTCGCACGGGGGGTCGATGGCCAATCGACCCTACCAGACCCTAACAATCAACCCCCAGTGTTCGGGAAGTCCAGAATCTGGGTGGTAGCACCCAAGGTCGATGGATCCTCTGACCCTAGCATCGACCCCCAGTTAACAACAAGCTTTTTAAAATCAGAATTAATTCTAATTAAATTCTATCGACTTGATAAGGTCTTCTAGTGAAATAATATTGATATTTAGTTGATTCTTAAAGCTTGAAAGAGGATCTACGGTCAAGCAAAGGTGAGGGAACAAGACCTAAACTAATTGGTTAATAATAAACTATTTTTATTCCTTGAGTCCAATGCCATGATTGATTCTATGCGTGTATGCTTGTTATGTGCATTCAACATGTCATCCAATATTTCCATTATTACTGTTCATGCATATTTAAATTATTGTTTATAACATGATGTTGATGATGATGATAGGAATATGCATGTGAATGTATGTGTGTGGTTGGTGTGCTTGATGCTAGCGAGTATCAGGGGGGGTGTCATAGGCCGGGCCTCAGCACTCTATCTCTATCTCTAACTCAAGTCTTGTCCACTGACATCGTCGTATCGCCATTACCTTAGCAGAACTATTATGTCGTAGGGTATGAGGGGAGGTGGTCTCGGACCGTGTAGTCTCTGACTGTCGGGGGGGCTTAGCCCTATCTCTATGGACGTATTGAGGGATGCTGGGGTGAGGCCTTGGATACACTGATTGACATTAGGATTGGTTAGTTGCGAGCCCAGTTTGCGAGCCCTCGCCAGCAGGGGCTTACGTGTAGGTATGGGTAACTGGTACAACAATAAACGTGACCTTTGCGTGTACATTGTCCATGGTGGGTGCATGTGGGATGACAATAAACGTTACCTTTGGGCGGCTTCACACACTCGTGTATAGAGGTGCGGCGGCCACCTATCCTTTCTATAGCACATTGCAAACTTATTTACCAGACCAAAGATATGAATTGAATGGATGCATATGTTTGTTGCATTGTTTTGTTTGCTCACTGAGCCATGATGTGTGCTCACCCTCTCGACGTCGAATATTTTTAGTTGATGATGCAGGTATCACTGTCGAAGATTATATGAGTGCTCCGGTGTACGTGCGTATTGCTGCAATGGAAGCCAAAGACTTAGTAGATACGCATGACTCCTCATGCAAGTGCAACTCATGCGTATTCGATTAGATTTTTTATTTGAATTTATTAAGGAAATGTAATTGATATTTTATTTACTTATGTCTCAGTTGATACAACATAGTTTGATACTTTATTTATGATTGTCACAGTTAGATTCCTCAGTTCATTTACTATAAGACTTCCGCTATTGTGTATTTATTCTGATTATGGTTGTGGATGTGCATGATTTTATTTTTAATGGATATAGCCTATTAGAGATCCTGGTTGAACCGTTGGTTTATTAGTGGTTCATCACACCGTTCTGAATGGTGCAGAATTGGGGTGTGACAACTTGGTATCAGAGCATCTTAGGCCTTGTCTGTGAAACCGTATACTTCCACAAAAGGTCTTGAACTGAGATAGGATAAAAATTTAACAGATGTAATAATAACACACCATAAGCATCTATGTTGTTTGAGACAAAACTGAAAGAGAATAATGCTTCTATTAAATGAGAAATAAATTTTTATATACAACCAAAGGAAGAACAAACATTTATATATATATGATTAAAGCAGAGTACAGTCCATAGTCCGGACAGTTAATCTGAAGTAAAAAAAGAAAGATAAAAGAAATACATCAAGAAGCTGGAGGTGATGGGGGAGGCAGTGCCTCACAGTCTCTATCATAATCCTCAGCGTAGACTCTAGTCAACCAAGCTATCTGAGTCTGGGTCTTCTGGAAACTAGCTATGAGATCAGCCACCCGCTGGTCAATCACACACTGAGCATCCCTAAGCTCTCCCATCCACTAGTCAATCATGTGCTGAGCAGCTAGAAGCTCTCCCACCCGCTAGTCCGACACCCGCTGAGCAACCAGAAGCTCTCCCACCCGCTGATCGGACAAGCGCTGAGCCTCTAGAAGCTCTCCCATCCTCAAGTCAGACATACGCTAAGCCTCTTGAATCTCGTACAAGATCCCCATCATGTCATCAGAAGGAGCATACGAAGGACCAGCTGAAGAAGACAGACCAGCTCCTGTAGTATGAGTAGGTGATGGAGGAGGTATGGCGTCTACATCCATGTATAGCCGATCGTCATCATCCCTATGAACCCCTGCTCCAGCGGCTGCTACTGCTGCTGCCTCAGCGTCAGCCATCTCCACTCGAGTGCGAGGGCGCACCATCGCGTTCCTCTCCTCATCGCTGACCTGGGCATCCCGCATGCCCATCTTGCAAATAGCCTCCCAATCCAGAGGCGATGAGAAGGATTTCTCCTGAATATTCTCATCCAACAAATCAATCCACAGGCGGGTCAGCAAGGTAGTGATCATGCGTCCATAAGGAAGGTTGCCAGTGTGACTGGGCAACGTGGCACTGATCATCGTCCGCATGATGATGTAGGGAAGGTAGACGGGCTGCCTAGTGCATATGCAATACAACAGATACTGGGTCAACTGGGAGACCCTCTCGTAATGACCACTCTGCGGTATCAGATTCTGCTGATTGATCTTGCAGTATACCCGTGGATCTGAACGCAGATAACTCGCTTTCATCTTATAGCGATCAGGTCTGATGAGCTGACGGTCTATCTCAGCCCTCATCTGTAATGAAAAGAATTGGGCTCTCTAGGAGCACAGAACACCAAGGGGCCATCATAGGAAATGCCCAAGAAGTTGGTCAGCTGCCGATAATCGAATGAAACATCAACCCCCTTGACGTAGCTAGTGATCCGAAGCTCACCACCTCTCTCAACATCGTTGTAATCCCCCACCACTTGGAGATTACAATAAAACTGGCGTACCAAGTCAGGACGGGTACAGGCGTCATAGGTGATGACAAGGAGCCATCCCATATTGCCAAAAGCCCCCTCCACATTGAACAAGGCCAGGTTAGCCAAGTCCACTTTACGGCCTCCCTCTACTTTCTTGCGAGCGTAGTGGGCATATTGCGTCTCGGCTTCATTGGAATGGAAGCGAAGATGGTCGCAAACCCTAGGTACCTTGGTACGAGCCATAGTATCTGCAAATAACAAAGAAAAACAAATAATGGCTTAGTAGAGATGAAAAACCCGAAATTTTGACATAATAACGACGTAAATGGGTCAAAAGCCTCATTTTTCACCCATACACATGGTCAGGAGGACTTACATAGATCCTAAACTATCCTGTGAGACTCATACAGTAAAAAATTTTAGCTAATAAGATTGAATTGGAAGAAATTTCAAGAAATTCAAAATCTCGACAAAATTAGGGCAAAAAGAGTAAATTTTGAGTTTCTCGATAACCAACCGATGAAACTCAAATATTTTTGAGGGCTTTTGTTCCTCGAGTCACCAACAACAAAAGCCCCCAATAAAAATCGAATTTTTACGGTTGGAAAAAGTTTAATTTGAAAAATACAAGATATGCGAGCAAAAACCTAGGTAAAGAAACCTAAAAACATGAAAAGGTAGAAGACATACCTGTAGCGGAGGTGTAGACGACGAAACAAGGGTGAAAACCACCAACGGACCGGAGTTGTCACTGTAGCAACTCAGAGGGACGAGTCGAGTCGAAGCAGAGAAGAAAGAATGGGAAATGGAATTTGAATCGGAGTTTAAAAATCTGACAGAGAACCAGGGGTCGCACCCTGGGTCGGACATCATCCGACCCCCCCATCGACCCCCGGCTCTCGGGAAGAATTGTTGATTTCCCAGGTTCGCATACTGAGGGTCGGACACCCATCGACCTCCACCATCGACCCTACAGTGAAAATACAGTATTTTCGACAGAATGACCCGAAAAATTTGAAATTTGCATTTGTTAGTGGTTTCAAAATATGAGAATGAAGTATTTAATGATTGTCTCTCGTGTTCAATGATTTCAGGCAATCCCACTATCAGATTAATTAGTGGCGAGACGCAGAGTAACCAGACAGAGCCGTAACTCTATTCCACTACCACCACCTGTGGGGGAGTATAACCAGACACACCCAAAAATACAAGGGAATACGAACACGGCACCGTCTTTCATGAATGGGCAGACAAATCCTACAAATCTGTCAGCTCCACCTACAGATTTGGCCACAGTCGTAATGAACTTGGCCCAACAGCTGCAGCAAATGCAACAGACACAAGCTACTATACAAGCTGCCATAGGCATAACTCTTCCAGCTGCACAGACACCTCCAATGCCAGCAGGATAGGCAAGCACAACACCAGGGGAAGTAACACAGTACCCCACGCACCTCAGACTCCCATCATGCAGGCTCCAGTACAAAATCCAGAGATAGCTCAAGGTGGATATCAATACCAACCACCTATGTATGGAGCGTATGTCCCGCAGCAACTAGACCACTCCAGACTGGTGGAGTGTTTTCTGAAACTGAAGCCCAGAGAATTTAATGGCAAGCCAGCAAATCCTTTATGGCCGCCACACTAGGTTGACGAAATGGAATGAAATTTTATGATGATGACACTAAATGAAGAAGAAAAAGTGTTGTGTGCCACCTTTATGCTGAAAGGAGATGCACACCATTGGTAGAGGTCTACCAGGACTTATTTATTAACAAAGCACGCCCAACTGACTTGGGATATCTATAAGGAGGCATTCTTTGAGAACTACTTTCCGAGAAGTTTCAGAGATTCTATGGAAAGAGAATTCCTGAGTTTATATCAGGGGTAGATGATCGTGGATGCATATCAACAGCGTTATGAAGAGCTGTTCTTCTTTGCACCCACCGGTATGCAAGAGGAAAACACCAAGACCCGAAGGTTCATCATGGGACTTAGGGGAAGCATCTGCGAGCATGTTCTGGGACATGAAAAGAAAATCTATAATGAAGCAGCACAAATTGCTCGAGTTATAGAATCTAGCCAGAAGGAGAGTTATTTCATGCAAAACAGAGGTATAAAAAGGCCAGCTAATTCTTATAACGGAGGGAATAACAAGACATTCAAACCCTTCCGTGCTCAAGGATTTTTCGCTGCAATCAAGACTACCCCAGTAGCTCAACAACAACAAAAGCCAATTACTAAAGGGATAAAATGTTTTAACTGCAACCAAGTGGGACATATGGCAAGGGAATGTCCTAAGCCCAAGAAGCAGCTACATCAAGGACGAGTTTACGTGGTTACATATGAGGATGCTGCCGCATCGCCTGATGCGGTCACAGGTATGACTTAAATTTTTAGTTAGTTGTATTACATTGTATGAGCATGTAGACTAAACCAAAACAAATCACAGGTATCGTACCTATTAATGGCATTCCCGCCAGAGTACTCTTTGATTCAGGAGCTACTCATTCCTTTATATCTGTGACATTTGGAAAGAAGTTAAATCTACCCCATAAATCCTTAGACTGCAAACTACTTGTACGATCACCTATGGGATTAGAAGTGGAGTTAGAAAAAGGTTATGGACCATGCCAAATTCTTATTGATGAAAAGACCTTGGATGCAACCTTGATCCAACTTGAGATGGCAGACTTTGACGTCATCTTGGGAATGGACTGGTTAGTTTGGCATTCTGCAAACCTATTGTGTGCCGAAAAGAAGCTGACATTTAAAGACAAGGAAGGAGTAGACTTCAGTTTTTCGGGGACCAAATTTCCCCTTAAGCGAAAGCTCATACTCTCTGCGCTAAAGGCTAAGAAGTGCCTTGAGAAAGGGGCAGTCAGGTATTTAGTATCTGTGGTCGACCTTACCAAAGAAGCACCACGGATGGAGGATATTGATGTCGTGTGTGACTTTCCAGACATATTTCCTGAAGAACTACCAGGATTACCACTCGACCGAGCCATAGAGTTTGTTATAGATCTTATACCTGGAGCCGCACCAGTATCGAAAGCACCTTATTGAATGGCTCCTACCGAACTGAAGGAATTGAAAGTACAACTACAAGAACTGCTGGACAAGGGTTACATTTGCCCTAGCATATCACCATGGGGAGCGCCAGTATTATTCGTGAAGAAGAAGGACGGTAGCGTTCGATTGTGTATAGACTACCGAGAACTGAATAAACTGACAATCAAGAATCGGTATCCATTGCCTCGGATCGATGACCTATTCGATCAGTTGCAAGGTGCCAAAGTGTTCTCCAAGATTGATCTTCGGTCAGGCTACCATCAGCTGAAGATTAAGGACGGTGATATTCCCAAGACAGCATTCAGGACCAGATATGGACATTATGAATTTTTAGTTATGTCTTTTGGATTGACAAACACATCAGCAACTTTTATGAAACTTATGAACCGGGTTTTCCACGACATGTTGGATACGTCGATTATTGTATTCATTGATGATATATTGGTCTACTCCAAAGACGAGGAAACTCATATTAAGAATCTAAACGCCGCTCTGCAGCGACTACGGAAGGAGAAGCTCTACGCCAAATTTTCAAAGTGTGAGTTTTGGCTAAAGGAAGTCGCATTTCTAGGCTATGTAGTATCCGCTGAAGGAATTAAAGTGGATCCCAGCAAAATCGAGGCTATTGTAAAGTGGGAAGCACCGAAGAGCTTTGTAGAAATTAGAAGTTTCTTGGGTCTAGCTGGGTATTATCGACGATTTGTGGAAGACAATTCCCAAATTGCCATACCTCTTACCAGTTTGACTAAGAAGGGCGAGAAGTATGTTAGGATGGATAAATGCGAGAAGAGTTTCCAAACCTTGAAGGCTAGATTGATATCAGCTCCAATCTTGACCATCCCGATTCCAGGACAACCATTTATCTTGTACACCGATGCGTCAGGACTGGGATTAGGATGTGTACTTATGCAAGGAGAACAAGTAATCGCTTATGCCTCAAGACAATTGAAGACACATGAAAAGAACTATCCGACTCATGATTTGGAATTAGCGGCAGTAGTACATGCTGTCAAAATATGGAGACATTATCTGTACGGGGAGAAGTTTCAGATCAAATCAGACCATAAAAGTTTTACTTATCTATTTAATCAGAAGGAGCTGAATATGACACAAAGAAGATGACTGGAATTATTGAAAGACTATGATTGTGATATCCAGTATCATCTGGGGGAAGCTAATGTAGTAGCCGATGCGTTGAGTAGAAAGGCAATGATAAAATCTTAGGGAGAGGTTAGCACAACTGCCGCAATGTGTACTACCAGAAAGGTATTCAAGCACGGTAATGTGCAGTTTGTGATAGATGCACCATGGATCAACCAACCAAGGGTTTATTCATCGGTTTTCAAATATGTTCGCCGCATTGAAGATTATACCAGATATAGTTGATGAAGTAAAGACAGCTATCAAATCAGACCCTTACCTAAGAACGGTACAAGAGGACATCAAAAAAGGTAGGACTAACCTTGAGTTCACCTTGGACGAAGAAAAGATACTGAAGTACAAAGGAAGAATATGTGTACCCGAAACAGAAAGCTTGGACATTAGACACCGATTAATGAAAGAAGCCCATACCACCATCTATTCGATACATCTTGGAAGTACAAAAATGTATCATGACCTAAAGAAATTATATTGGTGGAGAGGAATGAAAGCAGATGTAGCTAAGTTCGTGTCTCAATGCCTAAATTGTCAAAAAGTAAAGGCTGAACGACAAAGACCGGCAGGGCTATTACAGCCGTTACCAGAACTAGCATGGAAATGGGACTGCATCACTATGGACTTCGTCACAGGACTACCATTGACTCCTCGAGTAGTTGACGCAGTTTGGGTGATTGTAGACCTCCTGACTAAAACAGCTCACTTTATACCTATATGACCTCAGTATACATTGGAGAGGTTAGCTAAGCTGTATGTGGATAACATAGTGCGATTACACGGTGTACCTGAAAGTATTGTGTCTGATAGAGATCCACAATTTACTTCAAAGTTTTGGGAAGGATTGCAAAAGGCTATGGGTACAACATTGAAGTTTAGTACCGCATTCCATCCGCAGACAGACGGACAGTCAGAGCGTACAATTCAGATTCTAGAAGATATGTTTCGAGCATGTGTAATTGATTTTAAAGGATCATGGGATGAAAAGTTACCACTGATTGAGTTCGCTTATAACAATAGCTATCAGGCTACTATACAGATGTCACCCTATGAAGCACTGTATGGCAGAAAGTGTCGAACTTCTTTGTTTTGGAATGAAGTTGGGGAACGTAGTATTGTTGGACTAGAATTTGTTGAAGAGACTTGTTGAGTGGTCGACATTATCAAAGAAAGAGTGAGAACAGCTCAAAATCGTCAGAAGCAATATGCAGATACCCGACGCCAAGACCTTGAATTTGTCATGGGTGATAAAGTATTCTTAAAAGTATCGCCTATGCGAGGATTGAAGCGGTTTGGACAGAAAGGGAAATTAAGTCCAAGATATGTCGGGCCATATGAGATTCTAACTAAGCGTAGAAAAGTGGCGTACCAGTTAGCACTACCACCATCTATGTCAAGTGTGCATGAGGTATTTCATATTTCCTTATTGAAGAAGTATGTCAAGGACCCAACGCACGTTCTGACAATAGACTTACCTAATTTGACTAAAGATTTGACATTTGAAGTAGCACCAGCTGAAATCACTAGTCGGAAGGTTCAACGACTATGCAACCGTGATATCTATTATGTTAAGGTCACCTGGAGAAGTAGAGATATGGAAGAAATTACATGGGAAGAAGAGAATGCTATCGAAAGCAATACCCTCATCTGTTCGACTCGGAAGGTATGTACAATTTCGAGGACAAAATTTTTATAAGTAGGGGGGAGTTGTAAGACCCGTATCGAACTAACCCGGTCTTACCACCTTGAACCAGGTCTACCCATCATGGTCGAGCCAAATGGATCAAGTACGTGAGGGAGATCACGATCCCAAGTATTAAACTGACTCAAAAACACTAAAATAAAGGGGAGGGTCGCATACCCAGCAAGGCAGGGTCAGACCCCCCCAGTATAAAAGTCAGACCCTGAGTTTTTAACTGGGGGTCAAACATTTTAGAACCAGGGGTCGACGGGATCTTCGACCCCCTCATCGACCCCCAGTCTGCCGACAGAAACCGTGAATTAGAAACTTTCCAAATTTCAATGGGATTCTTTCCTAATCTCAATGGGACTTATTTTGGGAGTTTATACTCTATAAATAGGATGTCCCTAAGCCTCTTTCACTCCTTTTAGAACCCTAATTGGATTGAGAGAAAGAAAAGAGAAGGAGAAGAGAAAGAGAATAGAAGGAAAGTGGAGAAGAGGATCAAAGAGAAGGCTTCAGAGAAACCAGCCTAATTCTCAGGTATGGATACTATCTCCATGTAATTCTATAGACCTTAGAATAGATAGTGAAGAGGGAATGATCTAGGAGAAATCCAAATCATCCATCCCTGGTTAGGTTTTCATGGAAAACCATGGGAGAGATCATAACAACCACATAGGTGAATGAACTACAGTTCTAGACCATAGAACATGTGTGGAATGGATTGTAGAAGCAAGCCGTAGGACCCCAAACATGAAGGAATGGACTATAGGATGAAAATTTGACTAAACCCACAGGGGGTCGCACGGGGGGTCGATGGCCAATCGACCCTACCAGACCCTAACAATCGACCCCCAGTGTTCGGAAAGTCCAGAATCTGGGTGGTAGCACCTAGGGTCGATGGAACCTCCGACCCTAGCATCGACCCCCAGTTAACAGCATGCTTTTTAAAATCAGAATTAATTCTAATTAAATTCTATCGACTTGATTAGGTCTTCTAGTGAAATAATATTGATATTTAGTTGATTCTTAAAGCTTGAAAGAGGATCTACGGTCAAGCAAAGGTGAGGGACCAAGACCTAAACTAATTGGTTAATAATAAACTATTTTTATTCCTTGAGTCCAATGCCATGATTGATTCTATGCGTGTATGCTTGTTATGTGCATTCAATATGTCATCCAATATTTCTATTATTACTGTTCATGCATATTTAAATTATTGTTTATAACATGATGATGATGATGATGATAGGAATAGGCATGTGAATGTATGTATGTGGTTGGTGTGCTTGATGCGAGCGAGTATCAAGGGGGGTGTCATAGGCCGGGCCTCAGCACTCTAACTTTATCTCTAACTCAAGTCTTGTCCACTGACATCGTCGTATCTCCATTACCTTAGCAGAATTATTACGTCGTAGGGTATGAGGGGAGGTGGTCTCGGACCATGTAGTCTCTGACTTTGTCGGGGGGCCTTAGCCCTATCTCTATGGACGTATTGAGGGATGCTGGGGTGAGGCCTTGGATACACTGATTGGCATTAGGATTGGTTAGTTGCGAGCCCAGTTTGCGAGCCCTCGCCAGCAGGGGCTTACGTGTTGGTATGGGCAACTGGTACAGCAATAAACGTGATCTTTGCGTGTACATTGTCCATGGTGGGTGCATGTGGGACGAGAATAAACGTTACCTTTGGGTGGCTTCACACACTCGTGTATAGAGGTGCGGCGGCCTCCTATCCTTTCTATAGCACATTGCAAACTTATTTACCAGACCAAAGATATGAATTGAATGCATGCATATGTTTGTTGCATTGTTTTGTTTGCTCACTGAGCCATGATGTGTGCTCACCCTCTCGACGTCAAATATTTTTAGTTGATGATGCAGGTACCACTGTCAAAGATTATATGAGTGCTCCGGTGTACGTGCGTGTTGCTGCAATGGAAGCCGAAGACTTAGTGGATACGCATGATTCCTCATGCGAGTCCAACTCATGCGTATTCGATTAGATTTTTCATTTGAATTTATTAAGGAAATATAATTGATATTTATTTACTTATGTCTCAGTTGATACAACATAATTTGATACTTTATTTATGATTATCACAATTAGATTCCTCAGTTCATTTACTATAAGACTTCCGCTATTGTGTATTTATTCTGATTATGGTTGTGGATGTGTATGATTTTATTTTTAATAGACATAGCCTATTAGAGATCCTGGTTGAACCGTTGGTTTATTAGCGGTTCATCACACCGTTATGAATGGTGCAGAATTGGGGTGTGACAATAACGGTCATGGTTCGATACCCCAAGTTCTTCTACCAAACCAACCTCTCGACCAACCAGATTGAAGCAAATATAACGATCCATTGAACTTCTATACACGACATCGGCTATGGAGGTCTTCCGCAAGATCAAGTCCCCTCAATGTCTCTGCTAATATGGTGGGTACGATATATCTTTTGCCCTCTGCATGTCTGAAGAGATCAATAATGATAGGAGACCTTGTGCCTTCTTGACTCTGCTATAATGTTCAAGCAATGATGCAATAGAGATTGTAAGGGACGATTTGGTTTAATCTGTGATTTGCATTAAATGTAAAATGTAAAAAATGAAATGAAAATAGAATGGAGTCGCCACCTAGAAAAGGTCTAGGACCTATATACGATTTCTCATATGAGAAATACTAATGACTCACGTAGGGATTAAGGCTTAATGGTCAAACCAAAGAAATAGTGGGTAAGTGTCATGTTACAATTTGGGAAGGTATTAGGCACCCAAATTGCCTAATCCGAAGATTAGTCTCCATATACTATCCTTTCCTATCCTAATTTAAATTACAGGCAATGGCTAAACAATTTTTAATAGGCACCAAACCTAGGTTCTAGATGTATTTAAATCTAGGAGCAAGCCATCAAGATAACAGTAAGAAAAATTAAAGTGTGGTATGGATCAGAAATAAAATGATTGGATGGCGGACCAATCAGCCAATTTCGAATGACAAGCGTACCACTCAACATGCTGACAGACAAAAATCATTTTTTAGTTATTGAAACGTAGTCCAAAGTTCAAATGCAATGATTTTTGAAAGAAATGAAAGTAATGAAAGTAAATTAAAATAAATTAGTTTAGGACTGAACTTGAATGATGAACACTCAAGCTACCTACGTATCTTAAAACAAGCTTAAGAATCAAGCCCAACGTAGTTCAACCATTTGGGTTGACAAGATGGTAGATCCCTATAGCCACTAGTCAAGCTAATAGGTCATCTAGGTTTAGGATATTGAATAGACTCCTACGGTCACTAGTCAAACCGGTAGGCCGTCTATGTAAAACAATCGAATAGACTTCTACAGCCACTAGTCAAGCCGATAGACCGTCTATGTAAAGCACATCGAATAGACTTCTACAGCCACTAGTCAAGCTGGTAGACCGTCTATGTAAAGAGACATCGAATAGACTTCCACGCCACTAGCTTCCAAGTTGGTAGGGATCGTCTATGTAAAGTAGGGTTTGAAAGGGACTTCCATGCGATGATGGAATGCTTGCCCAAGATTGAAAAGGGACTTCCATGCGATGATGGAATGTTTGCCCAAAATTCCATGCGAAGATGGAGAATTGAAATGAAGTTTTGAAATTTGAAAACTTAGATTGAATTTGAATTTGAAATTGAAATTGGAACTTGAAATTGAAATAGAAATTGAATTGAACTTGAATTTTGAAATGAATTTGAATTGAAATTGAAATTGAAATTGAAATCGAATTGAGTTTGAAATAGAAATTGAAATGGAAATTGAAATTAGAAATTGAATTGAATTTGAAATTAAAATTGAAATAGAAATTGAATTGAATTAAAATTGAAAATAGATTTGGAATTAAAATTGAAATTGAGATAAAAATAGAAATTGAAAATTGAAAATTGAATTGAATTTGAAATTAAAATAGAAATAAAAATTGAATTGAATTTCAAATTGAAGATAGATTTAGAATTAAAATTGAAATTGGGATAGAAATAGAAATTGAAATTGAAAATTGAATTGAATTTGAAATTAAAATAGAAATAGAAATTGAATTGAATTTAAAATTGAAGATAGATTTGGAATTAAAATTGAAATTGAAATTGAATTGAAATTGAAATTAGAAAGATATTTGGAATTTAAATTGAAACTGAATCCGAAATCGAATTAAAATTGAATTTTTGAAAATTGACTTTGAATTTGCAATTTCATTAAAATTAGAATAAAATTGGAATTAAAATCCAAATCGAAATAGAAATTGAAATTGAAATGGGAAATTGAATTTAGATTTGGGATTAAATTGAAATTAAAACCAAAATTGAATTGAAATTGAATTTTATTGAAACTATGCAAAACAACTGACATGATAAATTTGAAAGATTATAATTTTTAATCAATGTGTAAATGCATTATGATGCAACTCGGGTATTATTGCAACCCTCATTGCAATTGGACTGAGCTTGGGTAATGGATTCCCAGGCAGCCTACGTATCTCGGGGTGGAGTCCGAGAATCAAGTCCATACGTAGTTCGGAATGAACTACGCATAAAAATGAAACAATTTTAATTTGTCAACATGTGAGAAGTTACTCTCGACATTGGACAATAGGCATCGGTGCCTCGCTTCATTCATACATACATTCACACATCTATATTTGCGCATCACAAGCGCGTGAGTCCGCATTGCACGGAAATAGTTACAAAATTCATAAGAAATTCCTATGGGATACATAAGTGGGGATTGGGGATCAAAACTATTAATACATTTCCTTTCGCATTCGTGGGATACATTGAAAGGGTAGGGGACGTCCTAGTCTATCCCGCCCGTCACTATACTAGGGATGGCAAGTGCCGCATGCATGTCGTGTTACCCACCTGCATCGAATAATTATGGGTGCACGATGGCCGAACCCATATACCACATAAAATAAAGACATAGAGTTAAGGGCGTTACCCCCCGTGAGTAGAGGTGGACGCCGAGAGAAGAAATGATCTTATGTGCCCCTTTAAAATACCCTCCTGCTTGTAGAGTAGATGTAAATCTGTAAAATAATAGAGAAAATCCCACGTGTCTTTGATGTCATACTTGTGTATACGTGGGTGTTTAATGGCACTTCACCATCATCATCTCATGATTAAATGTCCATGATATGGAAACAACATGTGAAATGAATTAATAAGGAATGAAATATTTGTAACTACGGAAATTTTATGTAAACAATTATTAAACTAATGGATAATTTCACAATTTGATGAAACCGAATGGGAACATACAAGTAGGTGAACCTGAACCGCCATCACAAAAAAACTGCAATAACTTTCAAGAATTGGAAATATATTATGGAAAATAAACAATGAATAAGATATTAAAGAAATTTCAAACGAATTTGATTAATCCTGACCGACGGACTGAAATATCTATATCAACGGAAATGTTAGATTGAGATTCTTAAGAAAAAATAAAATAAACCTCGGTAAAGAATGTATGAGTTATAGAAAACACGACACTAAATCGATGATATAGACTAATTTCAAATCTGATTTCAAAAACGCTAAAAAATTGATGAATTTAATCTTTTGATCAAGAAATTTCGAGATGACTTTTTAGAATAGAAGAATGTGAATTAAACCAATGGATCAAGAATATTTTGAACAGGTTTAATTTTAGAAATGTCAAATAGTGGTGATTTTAAGAAGCTTGATCAAGAAAATTCAAATTGAATTACTAGAACAAATCAAATACATAGTTGGATTAATAAATTGCCGGAATTCATCACTGTTTGGACAAGAAATGAAACAAATCATTTCGGTGTCTGGTGAATTTCAAGAATCAAATAGTGTTGATGTTTGATGAGTTTCAAGAACCAAATAATGCCGGCGATTGGAAAGGTTACAGAATCAAACCTCGTAGGATCAGATCGCCGTCGGAGAAGAAGAAAAAAAACTATCGCCACCACGAGAGAAGTACAGACCACCAGTGAGAAAACAAATCAGATCGCCGGATCGTGAACACCAAACTAGATCTGAACCAGATAGTCGGAGCAAGAACTCAGAACAGATCTGCTACTAAACCTGGCATTAGAGCTGGAATTTCTAAACTCAAGCATTTATCAACAAATCTTGACAAGAAACATGAGTTTACCGAACAGATTTCAAAAGAAAAAAAGACAACAATCGGCTATCAGATCCAAGAATCTTTGAAAGAGACTTGGATCTGCCAAACGATTTTCCAGATCCAAGAAACTAGTTAATCGATGAAATTCTTTAAAATTTTTTCCTTCTTTTTTTTTTTCAAAGAATAACTTGAGATCAAGAACATTAGACCGCATTTGTTAAGAAAGAAACTAATCTAACTCACCTGAACTCAGAGTTACTGCAGATTCATCACGGATTACGTCGCCACCGAGCTTCAGATCTGCCGCTATCGAGTGTAGGTCGCTGCTGCCATTACTGCCGAACTAAACTTCAGGATTTCCTCAAAATTTTCGAAGGATCGACGGAGAAGAAGAAAGCTAGAAAACCAGGTTTCAAATCTGGTTTCTAAAAAAATTAGATCGAAACCAGATCTGAAACAGCCATTAGAGCACCTACCCGCCGTCCTCGTCATTTCAGATCGGCGTCGTCATCGCACCGCCACCGCCGTCGTTGCCGCACCACCGCCGTCGACGTCGCCGCTGCTCCAGGTCGCTCTCTCCGTCGACTTCTTCCTCAAACCCTCGTTTCCCTCTCTGTTTCTCTCTCTCGAACCCGCCTCTATTTTCTCTGTTTGGAACGCAGAGAGAAAAAAATGATCTCTCTGCGTTTCATTTGATTTATATATATTATTTTTTATTATTTTTATTTATTTTTATTTTAATTTGATGACGTGGTTGGAGTTCCATTCTCCAACCACGTGAGCACTTTGTTTCTTTTTTTTTTTTTTTTTTTTTTTTTTTTTTTTTTTTTTTTGTCATTATCTTATGTATGAATTTTATCATATTTATTTAAAAAAACAAACTAAAAATATATTTTGTCATAATTAGTTTATTTATTTATTTTATATTATTGTTTTATTTTTATTATATTTTCTTATTTATCATTACATCTTGCTTACTTATTTATTATTTATTTATGGTTATTATTATTATACACTATTTATTTTTTTTATTTCTTATTCCCCTGAGCTATGATTTAACTTCCTCGACAAATTTGAAGCGTCTACAGATACCCCTCTTTAACCGAGATTGGTAAATTGAGGTTAAAGAAAATGAACGCTTCAATTTTGTCGTCTGAAAAGAAAATACGTACCTTTGGCTTCGAAATTTCTCCATGATACCTATTTGTTAAAAATTCGCACCTGCAGTGACTATTACAAACACAAAGTATTTGACAAATAGACATTCCTCAATGGTTACGTTAGTTTGACATTCAGAATGGTTCTCAAGAGTCGAATACATTGCAATTTGAGTATGACATTGTTTGATATACAAAACGATCATCGAGTAAATTGAATAGTCATTTGATTGACATCAGTATTATTGAATTCTAAAGAGAATTAGGAATCAATTCAGAGCGATAATATTTCTCTTGCTCCAGTCCCAAACAATCCCACTTGCAAGCTGTGACGTTAATTCTCTGGGTGTGTCAGATTCATCCGGTTCTTCAAATGCCTCTTGAAGTATTCCAAATTGACGAGACAATCTTCTGGGAGAATAGAAAGTTGAATGTGTCAAGCCCATGATTTGAACGTGTGAATTGCGGAATGTATTCATTATAACCCGATTGAAAGTCCACCAGTTACACCTCCATCTAATGTTTTCTGCCGTTATTGCTTGAAGACGAGCTGGCCAATCATTTTCTCCATGCATTACCGCAACATTCATTCTACTTTCATACTGGAACGAGGCAAACACAGGCATTTCTAATTCAGGGATTAAACCCAACCTTTCGCACAACCAGTATTGTAAAAGATAAGGTGACCCAGAAAATTTGTTGATTTCAAAGCGACCGCTGCCTTTGGATACTTTGTCTAGACCTTTCAGGGTT
This sequence comes from Protea cynaroides, assembly GCA_028583415.1. Taxonomy (NCBI): domain Eukaryota; kingdom Viridiplantae; phylum Streptophyta; class Magnoliopsida; order Proteales; family Proteaceae; genus Protea; species Protea cynaroides. The sequence continues at coordinate 76,485,292 of CM053271.1, forward strand.
TCAGCCAAAATTGTCGGAATGATGTCTATGCCACCCCGGGTAGCAATCATAAGTTCGATGATAGCTGGAGATTCCGTGCTTTGAGAACTACGCAAAAGGGTTCGGGCAATTTTACGTAAAACATATACATTTCTCCTCTGTAATTTCTCTTCCGTATTTCCTGTATCTAGATGGGCATAGGCTTCGATCATCTTGCTCACATTCAGTCGGCCATGTACCACAAACTTGCTCATTTCTTTCTTATTCCACCCAAAGAAATTTTTGATATCTTCAGTATAATCTTCTTTCAGCTTTGGTTTGAATATTCCTTCTCTGTAAGGATACATGAGACAAGCTCGAAACTCTTCAATGGTAGGACAGATTTCTGCTTCTCCAAATCGAAATACATGTACTTTTGGATCCCAGAATTTAATTGCAGCTTTTATCAAGCTAGGGTACAAATGCATGGACATGATTTGAAATAACGCCTCAAGATGAAGCGAACTTAAAGAAGCATGGTCACAAAACATCATACGCCAAGACCGGTGTCGCGAGAACTCGATCCATGTCTGTGCAACAATTAGACAACAACCAAACTTGAACACCATCGAAGATTTCTATATACATTCTGATAAAATCAGTAATTTGACATTTATCTCTGGAATAGCTGTCATCAGAAATGTTTAAATGTGAGGAATATCCCTGCGAAATCGTATATATGATACTGACTTATACGACCATGTCTGGACTCAAAAATCTCAAATCTATAGATAAAATGAGGAGGGTGATGGTCCAGGTGGACAGATAAGAAACTATCCATATGGGGCTACCATTGGAAGAGCTTTTGGCTATTTTGTAGAATGATCGATCCCACTGAGGAGATATCATTTTGGCATATGAAAATGGACTATGAGAATTTTTGATACCGTTGAAGTATTGTACGGCAGACAAATTCCCAGTCAGATTTATGTGAGGAAGCTTAAAAGATTGACATAGCCAAGAGACAAATGTCTGCATATTATAGGAGGACTAAATTTTAACTCCGAGAATAACCGTCGAATTAATGAACGGTAAGAAGAGTTCTGTCAGAAAACAGGATTCTTTCCCAAATAATGATGAGATGATAAACCACTTGTGAATTGGATGGTTATGATAGCTTCATCCGAGAGTTCAGATCAACCGAACAGTAGTTTCAATGTCAACATGCTACTCTGCTCCTTACAATGCGTCATCCATCATCCTTGCTTTGTATAGCCCCCCTTTTTCTTTTTTTCTCTTTCTTTTTTTTTCTTTTTTTTTTTTTTTTTTTTTTTTTTTTTTTTTTTTTTTTTTTTTTTTTTGAAGGCCTTGATTCTATTTCTTTGAATAGATGTGGAGACTACACATAATATTTTTTCACTTGATCCAAATTTGTCAAATATTGCAACTCATTTCCATCAAGGTCTGTCAGACGAACAGCTTTCCCCGCGCGAATTTCTTTGACTGTATAAGGTCCAACCCAATTTGGGTGGAATTTCCCTCTTGGATCAAAAATTGGAGCTCTTTGTTCTTTCAACACCAAATCTCCAACTGCTAGATGACGAATTTTGACTTTCTTATTGAAAGCAGTAGCAATCCTTTGTTGATACTTTTTAACATTATCTATTGATCTCATTCTTCGCTCATCAATGAAATTCAGTTCATCGTATCTATTTTGCATCCAGTCAGCTTCTGGAATCCTACATTCCATGAGGACTCTCAATGAGGGCACTTCTATCTCGATGGGGAGCACAGCTTCCATGCCGTAAACCAATGAATATGGAGTAGCACCAGTAGAAGTCCTAATAGATGTTCGATATGCCCGGAGTGCATATGACAATTTATCAGCCCAGGTCCGAATGAGTTTCAGCCATCTTCCCGAAGAATAACTTTGACATTTTTGTTAGCTGCTTCTATCGCTCCGTTGGTCCGTGGGCGATAAGGAGAGGACTCGTGCCTCTCGGATATGAAATTTGTCACACAACTCTTGTACCTTTCCTCCGAAATGTTGCCCTTGATCCGAAATAATGCTATGAGGCATCCCATGTCGACAAATGATGAATTCTTGTAAAAACTTGGCAACCTTGTTTGCAGCCAACTTAGCATAAGACCGAGCTTCTATCCATTTTGTGAAATAATCTATGGCCACGGAATGAACTCGTGCCCATTTGAAGCTTTGGGATGGATTTTTCCTATTACATCTATACCCCGAGTTGAGAAAGGCCATGGAGAAACGAGGGTATGCAGCTCCGTAGGTGGAACATGTATCAAATTGGCGAAAATCTGACATTTATGACAATGCTTCACAAATTCAACGCGATCGGCTTCCATGGTGTTCGAAATACCCCGGTCGAAGAATTTTCTTTGCTAGCATTTTGGCATTCATGTGTGGACCACAAATTCCATGATGGACTTGCTCTGTGATATTTTGTGCCGGTTCTTCGTCAACACACACCAATTGTACACCGTCATAGGACCTCTTATATAGAATATCTTCGCACAACACAAATTGCATAGCATGTCGTCGTAAAGCCCTTTTATCACTTGAGGATGCATCAACCGGGTACTTCCCTTCTTTGATAAAATCCACTATTTGTGCAAACCACGGTCGACCATCAATTGTCAAAGCATTTATTTCTTCTAAGTATGCGGACCGTGTTCTCTTCTCAATTATCAACGGTTTTGTTTGTTCATCTAATCCACAACTAACCATTGAAGCCAGCATTGCCAAAGCATCAGCATATTTGTTTGTTTCCCTTGGAGAATAGTCAAATTCAATTTCTTGAAAATATTGAGCTAGTGTTAGAGCATATTGTTTGTAAGGTATGAGCTTCTCGTCTTCGGTTTTCCAATCCCCTCCGATTTGATAGATAACTATAGATGAATCTCCATAAACCTTCAAATTCCGGATCCCAATGGCCATTGCTGCTTTGAGACCCAAGATACAAGCTTCATATTCAGCAATGTTATTAGTACATTCAAAATCCAACCGAAATGACAAAGGAGTAAACGTTCCTTCTGGATCAATGAGCAATACCCCAGCTCCACAACCACGATGATTTGCTGCTCCATCAAAGAACATCATCCAGCTATCACCTCCTTCTTCCTGCTGAATGTTATCTATTTCTTCGTCTGGAAACACATCCTCCAATTGTCTTGTATTATCTTCCACTGGTGTTCAGCGATCACACTTCCTTTAATAGCCTTCGAGTGGTATAAGTGATGTCAAATTCTGATAGAAGCAATAACCAACGTGCTAGCCTTCCTGTCAGTGCCGGTTTCTCAAACAAATATTTCAAAGGATCCATTCGAGAGATTAGAATGACTGGGTATGAAAGCATATAGTGTCTCAACCTTCTTGTGACCCACACTAATGCTGTACATGTCTTCTCTAGAGGTGTATACTTGGCTTCATATCCAGTAAACTTTTTGCTCAAATAATAAATGGCCCTTTCTGTACGATTATCAATATCATTTTGAGCTATCATAGACCCCATTGAACCATCCAAAACAGATAAGTATAACAACAAAGGCCTTCCCGGGACTGGAGGAACTAATACTGGTGGCTTCATTAGATATGCTTTGATTTTTTCAAAAGCCAATTGACACTGAGGATTCCAAGTTTTTGGCTGATCTTTCTTTAATAGTTTGAATATTGGCTCACAAATTGCTGTCAGATGGGCTATGAATCTGTTTATGTATTGAACTCTTCCCAGAAAACCTCTTATTTCTTTTTCTTGTGGTGGGAGGTAACATTTCAGATATAGCTTTTGTCTTTGACGGATCTATTTCAATTCCTCTATTACTCGACCATGAAACCCAACATTTTACCAGCCGTGACTCCAAAAGTACATTTCTGAGGATTTAATCTTAACTTGTAAAGCTTGATTCTCTCAAAGAAAGCTCTCAAAGCTATAAAATGATCTTCTCTATTGACTGATTTAACGATCATATCATCAACATACACTTCCACTTCTTTATGGATCATGTCATGGAGTACCGTTGTAGCCATTCTTTGATACGTAGCTCCAGCATTCTTCAACCCAAATGGCATCACAGTATAACAGTATGTACCCCAATCTGTTATAAAAGAGGTCTTGTCTTTATCCTCAGGGGCCATCTTGATTTGATTATATCCGGAAAATCCATCCATGAAAGATAATAGGGCATGTTTGGCAGTGTTATTGACCAAAATATCTATCTTGGGTAGCGGAAAGTCATCCTTTGGACTTGCTTTATTCAAGTTTCGTAATCCACGCAAACCCTCAGTCTTCCATCTTTCTTGGGCACAACCACTATATTTGCCAACCACTCAGGATAAGTAGCTACTTCCAAGAAACCAACATTTAATTGCTTCATAATATCCTCTTTTACTTTTAATGCCCATTCGGCTTTAATCTCCTCAACTTCGCTTATGAGGTTTGAATCCAGGGAGTAGAGGGATTTTATGTTGCACCACAGTAGTATCCACCCCAGGCATATCATCATAAGACCAAGCAAAGACTTCTTGAAATTCAATCAACAAGTCTAACATCTTAGTAGTCTCTTCATCATTCAGAGTGACTCCAATCTTAATTTCCTTAGGTTGCTCCTCTGTGCCCAAATTAATCATCTTGAATTCTTCACCAACTGGTTGAACCTTCATCTCTTCTGAAGCTTTTATAGATTCTAATATTTCAAACGGTGGTTCATCATCATCATCATTACCAGAGTTAGAGTTAGAGTTAAAAACAGAATCAGAAGACGTAGAAACAGTATAGTCAAAATGTTGAACTTTATTTATATCATGCAAATTTTCAGAAGAGGTGGCTCCAAGTGGAACGAATTCAACGCTAGGAAGAGACTCTATCTTATCTAAAGACTCAATCACTTTTGACCCAGACATGGTCATACTATCAGGTTGACATGACAACTCAGAAGGAAGAATGAAATGATTTAAACAAATCCAATTCGGAACTAGCCCATTGATCGGTAGGATGAACTGTTGAGGATCCAGATTTTTATTCTCGATCTCTTCGATGAGAGTCATCACTTGATTGTTGTCGAATAAGTTGCTGACATCGAACACTTCTGCTTCTGGCCTTGACTTATCTTGTTTTTTATTCTGAATATTCATTTGTTCTAATTCCATCCAATCAATATTACAATCAAAGAAAATTTCAAATCCGGGTATTCGAATAGGAAAATGTACATCAATCCAAGGCTCTGAGAACCCACAGTATGGAAAATTTTCTCCTTCACGAATGAAGTACCCATTCAAAGTCTTGAAGTACGTATTCTCTTCTTCATCTAACCCTTCGAAATGAACTTGATTGATTACTTCATCTGATCTTTGTTGTGTCCATGTCTTCCTCTTTATTCTCATATCCTCTCTGAGCTGTCTATTATTCTTGTACTTTTTTTTTTCTAACCTCGAGAATTTGTCATCAGCTATTTTTTGTTTTTCTTTTATTCTATTCAACTCTTCCTTTGTTGGGGTGTACCCTATTCCGAATCTGTACTCATTCACCAAGACAGAGATTATGTTCACATTGCCCTGTTGATGCAAGCCAAGACCCATGCCTGGAAAATAAGCCATGTTAAGCAATTGAAATAATGGAAACACAAGATTTTTACCTGATGGTTCTGGATTGTTGGTAGCTTGGATCGGGCTGATTTGAAATCCACCCAGGCGAATCTCAGGAGAGGTGGTTGAAGTACTGTCAGGTCCAGTACTGTCTACGACCAAAGCACTTACTAGTTCTGAGTCAGCCAAAACAGTTATGGTTACCCCATCATGGATGAATTTGATCTTTTGGTGGAGGGATGATGCTACAGCCCCGGCCTGGTGTAACCAAGGTCTTCCCAAAAGCATATTAAAAGACGCTGGGATATCGATCACTTGAAATTCTGTATTGAACTCAGCACATCCTATCCTGATTGGAATGAAAATTTCTCCCAAGATAGTTCTCCGGGTGTTATCATAGGCACGGATACTCAAATTAGATGGACGTAACTCTTCTTCCCTGAACCCCAGATGCTTGAATGTTCTGAATGGGAATATATTAAGAGCTGATCCATTATCAACCAAGACTTGAGGTATAAAATTTCCTCGACAGCAGATTGTGATATGTAGGGCTTTGGTGTGACTTTTCCCGTCTTGGGTTAGATCAGCATCTCCGAAGGTTAGAGCATTTATGGCATATGCTCCACCAATCAGATTAGCCAACTCTGTGCTATCAGTAGAGACTGGTACCTGAATACTTGCCAATGACTTCAGAACTGCATCTCTATGGGTTTTAGAAGCCATTAACAAACCCCAAATTGACACGTTTGCTTGTGTCTTCTGTAGTTGCTTTAAAACTGGATTCTGAGGTTCTGGTTGACTGATTTGACCTCGCTCTCTTTCTCTCACAAGTTGAGCCGGATTATCTACTGACAAAGCTGCTGGTTTGAATGATTGACCACTCCTTGTTTCACTCACTATGAATTCTTCATCTTCTGGGAAGTATATTTCTAGATTTTCAAAACTTCTATTCACTTGAGCCACTTTTGTCTCATGATCTGTCATGTAAATTGTCAAAGGTTTATTAACACCAATTTCAGCATTGGCATACTCTGGGTCTTCCGGAAAATATACATCCAAATGATGTCCAGCTTCTTGAAGCATGTTAACTTGACTATCCGATTTTATGAACTCGAGTAAAGTTTCAAAAGGAATAATATGAGAAGGTATGGTAATGGGATCAAATTCAGAAGTGATAAGGCAAGTAGGATCAAAGCTTTCTTCAAAAATTTCTATGACATTAGTAGAATGATGCGGGAAAGGGTTGTTGGTTACTGAAGCTGGTTTATTTCCAATCCTGAATGATCCATTTTCCAACATATCTTGAATAACATGCTTCAATTTAAAGCAGTACTCAGTTTCATGTCCATTCTGATTGTGATATTTGCAGAAGCTATTTGGTCGGAAGCTTGCTGGTAAAGGATTTGGGAGGGGTCTGGGATCAAGGATTTTGAGTTTGCCAGCACTCACAAGTTTATCCAAAATAACGGCTCGAGGTAAACCCAACTCAGTAAACTGCCTTCTGTTTCCTTGAGATGAAGCATGATAACCAGAGCTACTGTTTTCAATGACCAACGGTTCTGTATGAGTAGAAGCTACACTTTTCACAGCCGGGGGTATTGTAGTCGATGTTGGCTTCGACGAGTAAGATTTTCTCATTGGGGTTGCATCTATCTTAATTGGTAATTCATCTCCATGATTTATGCTATCCTCTACTTGTTGCCCAGCAGCCATCAATACTTCAAAAGACAAAATGCCTTGAGCGAACAAATAACCTTTGTACACTTTATTTAAACCCTTCATTATCAATGCTACTTGATCTCTTTCTGAAGGTCTGTCCCACATTTGTGCAGCCACTGATCTGAATCGGGTTAGGTAAGAGGTGAATCCTTCATTGGGCAATTGAGTCATGGTTTCCAATTGTCTTCTATTAGTCTCAATCTCTGTATTATAGGAGTATTGTTCGCTGAATGCTCTAGTGATATCTCCCCATGAATGAATTTGAGAAGGTCTTAGATTCATCAACCACCTATGGGCACCACCAGTAAGTGAAAATTGGAAGGCTTGTCCTAGTTGTTCATCAGAAAACCCTCTACCTTGTCTGAGTAATCCAGTGAAAGATCTTAGATGTGTCTTTGGATCACCTGTTCCATCAAATTTCTCTGTAGTCCACTTAAATTTTGACGGTAGTTTAGCATTTGGAAAGAAGCATAGACCTTCCGAGTCGATTATTTGACTCTCCACTCCTTTCAGACCTCTAAGTAGTTGTTCTACATTGTCCATCCTCTTATCAATCTTGGGATGAGGCTTCTTGGTAGATTTAGGTGTTTCGTATAAGATCTCTTCTTCATCCTCTTCACCATCAGACTCAAAATCTCGTGGAGATGGCTCTTTAGAGTTTGAGGTTTGGTTTCTTGGAGTATCAGACTTCTCTTCACTTCTTTTCTTCCTAGTTTCCCCCTGATCTTTCATGCTCTGCTCTATGTGGAATTGATTTTGCTTTACCAGATCTACTAGGGCATTAACGGTTCTCTCCAATTGTATTATTCTCTCCCTATCTTCATTGACATTGGCGGGCTGTTCCGGATGATCTTGACCTTCCATGATGTCTAGACAAGGGTTTTTGGATAGACGCTCTAAAAAGCCTCCTAGTGATGGGATCTCGAGTCCAAATGGCTAAAGAAATGGATGATCACTGTGTTGGGACCGGAAAATAGAAGGAAAGAAATAATCAGGAGGGAATAAGGTTTAGGACAGAGGTCTTGGAAGGAATACACATACACATACAATGACTCGACCATATCATGGTTAGCTCTTTCATAAGCGAAATCAAACTAACCTATCCGTGCCAAACTCTTTAAATTGAATAGCCTTATAGATGGTTTCTGAAAATATGATTCCAAGATGGATTACATGATCACCAACTACACAGACTTGTCAAGCTTGAAAGGTTTGGCACAGATCCGTTAGCATGTCAATTCCCATGAAAGATATCAACAAATTTTTGGTTCAAAATGAATAAGTGAACACACACTTTAATCAAAATATTTGGGTTGATATAAGAAAGAATCGAGTCACCCCCATCCTTGTCATTGATTATGATAAGCCTATTATATGAGTTGTAAGCTCATGGATAGATTTAAGAAAATCAATATATCAAGTTGAGAGTAGAGCGATTCTGAATACATCAACATGAAAATCTTGATTAACGTAATCTTACTCAAATTATTCGATAATGAACCGGATCACAACAAATGTTAGTAGTGTAGATGATAGGTTCGGCAAAAGGGTTACTTTGACGAGGACGAGAATGTCTAACGGTATATAAACACCGAATCATTGACTCTACATCCATTTAATATACCCAAAGGTACGAGGTCAAAGTTGTGGTTTCACTTGACAGGTCATCCAGTATAAACTGGGAACCCGTTACCGCTAGCCACTCAATTGTGTAGCACACCCCCAAGAGATTGCAATATATAGCACACAACAATTTATATCACACAACAGTTCACGTCAACAATAATTACATGGCACCTAACAAACAAGAAAACATAGCTCATTGCCTGATTTTAGGAAAGGATAGTAAATCTGAAGCCTGACATAATATTCCCCAGCGGAGTCGCCACTGTAAGGGACGATTTGGTTTAATCTGTGATTTGCATTAAATGTAAAATGTAAAAAATGAAATGAAAATAGAATGGAGTCGCCACCTAGAAAAGGTCTAGGACCTATATACGATTTCTCATATGAGAAATACTAATGACTCACGTAGGGATTAAGGCTTAATGGTCAAACCAAAGAAATAGTGGGTAAGTGTCATGTTACAATTTGGGAAGGTATTAGGCACCCAAATTGCCTAATCCGAAGATTAGTCTCCATATACTATCCTTTCCTATCCTAATTTAAATTACAGGCAATGGCTAAACAATTTTTAATAGGCACCAAACCTAGGTTCTAGATGTATTTAAATCTAGGAGCAAGCCATCAAGATAACAGTAAGAAAAATTAAAGTGTGGTATGGATCAGAAATAAAATGATTGGATGACGGACCAATCAGCCAATTTCGAATGACAAGCGTACCACTCAACATGCTGACAGACAAAAATCATTTTTTAGTTATTGAAACGTAGTCCAAAGTTCAAATGCAATGATTTTTGAAAGAAATGAAAGTAATGAAAGTAAATTAAAATAAATTAGTTTAGGACTGAACTTGAATGATGAACACTCAAGCTACCTACGTATCTTAAAACAAGCTTAAGAATCAAGCCCAACGTAGTTCAACCATTTGGGTTGACAAGATGGTAGATCCCTATAGCCACTAGTCAAGCTAATAGGTCATCTAGGTTTAGGATATTGAATAGACTCCTACAGTCACTAGTCAAACTGGTAGGCCGTCTATGTAAAACAATCGAATAGACTTCTACAGCCACTAGTCAAGCTGATAGACCGTCTATGTAAAGCACATCGAATAGACTTCTACAGCCACTAGTCAAGCTGGTAGACCGTCTATGTAAAGAGACATCGAATAGACTTCTACAGCCACTAGTCAAGCTGGTAGACCGTCTATGTAAAGTAGGGTTTGAAAGGGACTTCCATGCGATGATGGAATGCTTGCCCAAGATTGAAAAGGGACTTCCATGCGATGATGGAATGTTTGCCCAAAATTCCATGCGAAGATGGAGAATTGAAATGAAGTTTTGAAATTTGAAAACTTAGATTGAATTTGAATTTGAAATTGAAATTGGAACTTGAAATTGAAATAGAAATTGAATTGAACTTGAATTTTGAAATGAATTTGAATTGAAATTGAAATTGAAATTGAAATCGAATTGAGTTTGAAATAGAAATTGAAATGGAAATTGAAATTAGAAATTGAATTGAATTTGAAATTAAAATTGAAATAGAAATTGAATTGAATTAAAATTGAAAATAGATTTGGAATTAAAATTGAAATTGAGATAAAAATAGAAATTGAAAATTGAAAATTGAATTGAATTTGAAATTAAAATAGAAATAAAAATTGAATTGAATTTCAAATTGAAGATAGATTTAGAATTAAAATTGAAATTGGGATAGAAATAGAAATTGAAATTGAAAATTGAATTGAATTTGAAATTAAAATAGAAATAGAAATTGAATTGAATTTAAAATTGAAGATAGATTTGGAATTAAAATTGAAATTGAAATTGAATTGAAATTGAATTGAATTTGAAATTAGAAAGATATTTGGAATTTAAATTGAAACTGAATCCGAAATCGAATTAAAATTGAATTTTTGAAAATTGACTTTGAATTTGCAATTTCATTAAAATTAGAATAAAATTGGAATTAAAATCCAAATCGAAATAGAAATTGAAATTGAAATGGGAAATTGAATTTAGATTTGGGATTAAATTGAAATTGAAACCGAAATTGAATTGAAATTGAATTTTATTGAAACTATGCAAAACAATTGACATGATAAATTTGAAAGATTATAATTTTTAATCAATGTGTAAATGCATTATGATGCAACTCGGGTATTATTGCAACCCTCATTGCAATTGGACTGAGCTTGGGTAATGGATTCCCAGGCAGCCTACGTATCTCGGGGTGGAGTCCGAGAATCAAGTCCATACGTAGTTCGGAATGAACTACGCATAAAAAATGAAGACAATTTTAATTTGTCAACATGTGAGAAGGTACTCTCGACATTGGACAATAGGCATCGGTGCCTCGCTTCATTCATACATACATTCACACATCTATATTTGCGCATCACAAGCGCGTGAGTCCGCATTGCACGGAAATAGTTACAAAATTCATAAGAAATTCCTATGGGATACATAAGTGGGGATTGGGGATCAAAACTATTAATACATTTCCTTTCGCATTCGTGGGGTACATTGAAAGGGTAGGGGACGTCCTAGTCTATCCCGCCCGTCACTATACTAGGGATGGCAAGTGCCGCATGCATGTCGTGTTACCCACCCGCATCGAATAATTATGGGTGCACGATGGCCGAACCCATATACCACATAAAATAAAGACATAGAGTTAAGGGCGTTACCTGCCTGTGAGTAGAGGTGGACGCCGAGAGAAGAAATGATCTTATGTGCCCCTTTAAAATACCCTCCTGCTTGTAGAGTAGATGTAAATCTGTAAAATAATAGAGAAAATCCCACGTGTCTTTGATGTCATACTTGTGTATACGTGGGTGTTTAATGGCACTTCACCATCATCATCTCATGATTAAATGTCCATGATATGGAAACAACATGTGAAATGAATTAATAAGGAATGAAATATTTGTAACTACGGAAATTTTATGTAAACAATTATTAAACTAATGGATAATTTCACAATTTGATGAAACCGAATGGGAACATACAAGTAGGTGAACCTGAACCGCCATCACAAAAAAACTGCAATAACTTTCAAGAATTGGAAATATATTATGGAAAATAAACAATGAATAAGATATTAAAGAAATTTCAAACGAATTTGATTAATCCTGACCGACGGACTGAAATATCTATATCAACGGAAATGTTAGATTGAGATTCTTAAGAAAAAATAAAATAAACCTCGGTAAAGAATGTATGAGTTATAGAAAACACGACACTAAATCGATGATATAGACTAATTTCAAATCTGATTTCAAAAACGCTAAAAAATTGATGAATTTAATCTTTTGATCAAGAAATTTCGAGATGACTTTTTAGAATAGAAGAATGTGAATTAAACCAATGGATCAAGAATATTTTGAACAGGTTTAATTTTAGAAATGTCAAATAGTGGTGATTTTAAGAAGCTTGATCAAGAAAATTCAAATTGAATTACTAGAACAAATCAAATACATAGTTGGATTAATAAATTGCCGGAATTCATCACTGTTTGGACAAGAAATGAAACAAATCATTTCGGTGTCTGGTGAATTTCAAGAATCAAATAGTGTTGATGTTTGATGAGTTTCAAGAACCAAATAATGCCGGCGATTGGAAAGGTTACAGAATCAAACCTCGTAGGATCAGATCGCCGTCGGAGAAGAAGAAAAAAAACTATCGCCACCACGAGAGAAGTACAGACCACCAGTGAGAAAACAAATCAGATCGCCGGATCGTGAACACCAAACTAGATCTGAACCAGATAGTCGGAGCAAGAACTCAGAACAGATCTGCTACTAAACCTGGCATTAGAGCTGGAATTTCTAAACTCAAGCATTTATCAACAAATCTTGACAAGAAACATGAGTTTACCGAACAGATTTCAAAAGAAAAAAAAGACAACAATCGGCTATCAGATCCAAGAATCTTTGGAAGAGACTTGGATCTGCCAAACGATTTTCCAGATCCAAGAAACTAGTTAATCGATGAAATTCTTTAAAATTTTTTCCTTCTTTTTTTTTTTCAAAGAATAACTTGAGATCAAGAACATTAGACCGCATTTGTTAAGAAAGAAACTAATCTAACTCACCTGAACTCAGAGTTACTGCAGATTCATCACGGATTACGTCGCCACCGAGCTTCAGATCTGCCGCTATCGAGTGTAGGTCGCTGCTGCCATTACTGCCGAACTAAACTTCAGGATTTCCTCAAAATTTCCGAAGGATCGACGGAGAAGAAGAAAGCTAGAAAACCAGGTTTCAAATCTGGTTTCTAAAAAAATTAGATCGAAACCAGATCTGAAACAGCCATTAGAGCACCTACCGCCGCCGTCCTCGTCATTTCAGATCGGCGTCGTCATCGCACCGCCACCGTCGTCGTTGCTTCGCACCACTGCCGTCGACGTCGCCGCTGCTCTAGGTCGCTCTCTCCGTCGACTTCTTCCTCAAACCCTCGTTTCCCTCTCTGTTTCTCTCTCTCGAACCCGCCTCTCTATTTCTCTGTTTGGAACGCAGAGAGAAAAAATGATCTCTCTGCGTTTCATTTGATTTATATATATTATTTTTTATTATTTTTATTTATTTTTATTTTAATTTGATGACGTGGTTGGAGTTCCATTCTCCAACCACGTGAGCACTTTGTTTCTTTTTTTTTTTTTTTTTTTTTTTTTTTTTTTTTTTTTTTTGTCATTATCTTATGTATGAATTTTATCATATTTATTTAAAAAAACAAACTAAAAATATATTTTGTCATAATTAGTTTATTTATTTATTTTATATTATTGTTTTATTTTTATTATATTTTCTTATTTATCATTACATCTTGCTTACTTATTTATTATTTATTTATGGTTATTATTATTATACACTATTTATTTTTTTTATTTCTTATTCCCCTGAGCTATGATTTAACTTCCTCGACAAATTTGAAGCGTCTACAGAGATATACTCGTCTCCTCCGTGCTTTTGCTTCTTCATCCTCTGGTTCTAGCCATGCATAAGCCTCTATCATGGGTCGTAATTTCAGCCTCTGGCCCTGAACGAACATACTCACTTCCTCTTCATTCCAGCCAAAGAAGTTTCTTATCTCCTGCTTTTAGTCTTTCTTAGGGGATGGTCTGAACGTCATACCCTTTGGTGGAGAAATGAGGCATGCTCTTAATTCCTCAACAGTAGGACACGATTCCGCATTGTCGAATTTGAATGCATGGGTCATTGGGTTTTAGCATCGGATTGCTGCTTTCAGCAGACTTGGGCATAACTTTATTGTCATCATTTGGAGGAGGACATCTAAATGGCTCTTCATTAAAAATGAGTGGTCTTCAGTGAATTCCATACGCCAACTCCAATTTCACAGTGCCTTATCCATTTTTGTCATGTTTTCTAATGAGTAGAGGCTCTAGAATGCTCGCTGAAATGACCTGCAGAAAATCTTGACCTGGGACAAGGTTAGTAAGGCAATCATTAAAACTTTCTCTTACTGCAATTGTTAGATACATTGAAAACCTGAGTGAGTTGTGCATGAAATGTGTGCATATGTATGACCTTTCTGGACCTAAGTTTCTAAGTCACATGTCAGGTGAGAGAAAATGAAGGCCAAATTTGGCTGATATGAAGCTATCCTGATGAGATTCTCATCAAGAGGATCTTTTGGTTGTTTATGTGGAATGGTCGATCTCTCTAAGGAGATACTACTTTATGGGCTTATAGAATGAAGGGCTCTTTGGAACCTTTGGACGCCGTTGAATGTAATGAACGACAGATAAGAGTTCCAGCCAGATTATCATTACAAATGTTTCAGAATGACACACCCACTAGGGTTGATATCAAAAGATATGAAAGATGGGCTCGTTATGCGACTCTTGGGAAATCCATTGGATAGATGAACGGATGAAAGAGTCCAGCCAGAAAGCAGGAAGTTCTTCCTTTAATAATGACAAGATGATGGAACCAATCCTGAGTAGCAGGTTGTAATAGCCTCTTTAGAGAATCCAACCCAAACCTGTCGTGAAGTTCATCCAAAACGGTCGACTTTCGTGACCAACTGCACCCTCCTCTTTTTTTTCCTTTTTTTTTTGGAAGGTGAAGAGGTCAAACATGATACCGCTTCAACTGATCGAGGTTGGTCAGATATTGTAGCTCTTCACCGTCGAGATCTATCAGTCAAACTGCCTTTCCTAGTAAAATTTCCTTCACTATGAATGGCCCGCTCCAGTTCGAACGAAACTTACCCCTAGTGTCATGGATAGGCACTCTTTGTTCCTTTAATACAAGATCTCCTACTGTCAGGTGACGAAATCTGACCTTCTTGTTGAAAGTGGCGGCTATTCTCTATTGATATTTCTTTGCATTATCAGCTCCTTTCATCCTCCTTTCGTCAATGAGACTCAACTCTTCATAACGGGATCGAAGCCATTCAGCCTCAGGGATTTGGGAATCCATTAGGATCCTTAAGGATGGTACTTCCATTTCTACCGGGAGTACTGTCTCCATACCATATACCCGAGAATATGGTGTGGCTCCAGTAGAGGTCCTTATAGAAGTTCTGTAGGCCCATGGTGCATCTGGTAGCTTATCCGCCCAGTCAATGTGTGACTCTACCATTTTCTGGAGGATGACCTTGACGTTCTTATTAGCGGCCTCTACTGCTCCATTAGTTTATGGCCGGTAAGGGGAAGAACGATGCCTTTGGATACTGAAATTCTCGTTCAATTCTTGTACCTTTCCTCAGAAGTGTTGATCCTGATCTGAGATTAGAGCATGAGGCATCCCGTGCCGACAGATGATATGCTCTTGAAGGAACTTGGCTACCTTATTCGCAGTGAGCTTGGCGTATGATTGAGCCTCTACGCACTTGGTAAAGTAGTCGACGGCTACTAAAATGAACTCTTGCCCAGTTGACGCCTTTGGGTGTATCTTTCCGATCACATCTATACCCCAAGTTGAAAATGGGAAAACTGAGAGTGTGTAATTCTGTAGGTGGTATATGTATCAGATTGGCAAAGATTTGGCATTTGTGACACTTCTTCACAAACTCTACGCAGTCTGCTTCCATTGTATTCCAATAATACCCCATTCTCAGAATCTTCTTTGTGAGCATCCTGGCATTCATATGAGGTTTGCAAACTCCTTGATGTTTCTGCTCAATGAGGACTTGTGCTTGTTCTTCATCGACACAGACCAATTGTACCCCATCATAGGATCTTTTATAAAGGATATAGCATATCGCCTTAATGACTTCTTCTCTCCCGACGTTGCTTCCGTTGGGTATTTACCTTCTCTAATGAAGTCCACTATGGGTGCGAACCAAGGTCTACTATCAATTGTTAGTGCATCGACTTCTGCATATGGTGGTTGTCTCCTTCTTTCTATTACCAGGGGCCTTGTGCGTTCAACAGGATCATCACCGATCATTGAAGCCAAAGTGGCTAATGCATTAGCATATTTATTTGTGTCCCTTGGAGAATAGTCAAACTCGATCTCTATAAAATTCTTCACCAAACTGCTTGTCTGCTGCTGATAAGGTATCAATTTTTCATCTTTTGTCTTCCAATCTCCTCTAACTTGGTAGATCACAATAGATGAATCTCCATAGACTTTCATTTTCTTGATACTGATGGACAATGCTGCTTTGAGTCCCAGGATGCAAGCTTCATATTCTGCCGTGTTGTTCGTACATTCAAACTCTAAATGAAGGGAAAAAGGTACAAATTCACCTTCCGGATCTATGAGAAGCGTGCCTGGTCCGTGCCCTCTATGATTGGCTGCGCCGTTAAAGAACATCATCCATGTGTCTTGCCTTAGCTCTTCTTCTTCCATATGAACTTCCTCATCAGGAAATACATCCTCCTAGTTTCTAAAATTGTCTTCAATTGGGTGGGTAGATAGATGATCCGCGATCGCACTCCGTTTGATGGACATTTGTGTAACATATGTGATGTCAAATTTGGATAACAATAGGAGCCATCTAGCCAATCTCCCCGTCAGTGCTGACTTTTCAAACAGATATTTCAGAGGGTCCATTCTTGAGATAAGCACGATGGAATATGACAGCATATAATGCCTCAACCTTTTGGTTACCCAAACTAGAGCTGCACATGTCTTTTCCAGCGATGAGTAATTGGCTTCATAGCCTGCAAACTTCTTGCTCAAGTAGTATATGGCCTTTTCTGTTCGTCCATCGTCATCATGTTGGGCTATCATTGGCCCCATGGAGTCATCTAATACTGATAGGTAAAGAAGCAGTGGCTTCCCAGGGACTGGAGGGGCCAACACAGGTGGACTTAACAGATATGTCATGATCTTGTCGAAGGCCAACTGACATTTGGGGTTCCACTCTTTGGGTTGACTCTTCCTTAGTAGCTTGAAAATTGGATCGCACGTTGCAGTGAGGTGTGTGATGAACCGATTGATGTATTGGAGTCTCCCCAAGAAACTTCTTATCTCCTTCTCTGTAGACGGGGGTGGCATTTCAGATATTGCCTTTATCTTAGTAGGATCTATCTCAATCCCTTTCTGACTGACCATGAAACCCAACATCTTGCCTGTCGTCACCCCAAATGCACACTTTTGTGGGTTAAGCCTTAGCTTGAACTGCTTGATTCTCTCAAATAATTTTCTCAGTGAAGTGATGTGGTCTCTTCTGGTAAGTGATTTTACAATCATGTCATCCACATATACCTTGACCTCCTTATGGATCAGATCATGTAGTACTGTCGTGGCCATCCTTTGATAGGTCGCCCCTACATTTTTCAATCCAAACGACATTAGGGTGTAGCAGTAGGTGCCCCAATCTATGGTGAAAGCGGTCTTCTCCTTGTCTTCAGGCGCCATCTTGATCTGGTTATACCCCGAGAATCCATCCATGAATGACAAGAGTGCATGGTTAGCTGTGTTATCAACTAGGATATCTATCTTTGGCAGTGGAAAGTCATCCTTGGGACTAGCCTTATTTAGATTCCTGTAATCCACGCACACTCTCAGTCTACCATCTTTCTTAGGCACAATTACCACATTAGCCAACCATTCTGGGTATTTTGATACTTTTAAAAACCCGACGTCAAATTGTTTCATTATATCTTCTTTGACTTTTACTGTCCACTCGGGTTTTAAGTGCCTCAACTTCTGCTTATGTGGCTTAGCATTATGGATCAGAGGTATCTTATGTTGCACCACTTCCGGGTCTATCCTTAGCATATCTTCATAAGACCATGCGAACACCTCCTGGAATTCCACCAATAGCTCCGTCAATTGGACAGTTTCCTCATTGTTAGGGTCATGCCAATTTTGATTTCTCGTGGTTGCTCTTCTGTGCCGAGATTGATCATCTTGAAATCTTCACCGACAGGTTGGGCTTTCTTCTCTTCTGAGGCTTCGATGGATTGTAGAATTTTAGGAGGAAGTTCATCATTTTCATCATCATCAAAGTTAGAGTTAAAAGAAAGGGGATTAGAAGAAGTAGACGCAGTATAATTGGAAAGATTTCTTTCATTAATGCTTGAAAACAGAGGTACAGAGGAGGAGGTTCCAAATGGATCGGACTCAAAGCTTTTTAAAGACTCGATCCCAATTAAAGACTCTTGGACCTCGGGCCCAGACATGGCTATACTATTATGATTACATGAAAACCCCTTTGGGTTGACAAAAGTATCTAAACAAGTCCAATTAGGGATTGTTCCATTGATCAGAAGGATGAACTGTTGTGGATCGAGATTTCCATCATGATCTTCTCCATTGAGCATTAAAACTTGGTCTTCGCTGAACAAGTTATCGATGCTGATTGACCCCGTCTCTGACTTTTGCTCTTCTTCATGCCTTTAGATCTTGATCTGCTCTAGCTCTATCCAATCAGTGGTGCAGACAAAAAATATCTCAAAGCCGGGTACTCGTCTTTGAAGGTTTTCGTCTAGCCATGGTTCGGAGAAACCAAAAAATGCAAAATCCTCTCCTTCTTTGAAGAAATACCCATTGAATGTCTTTGAGTGAGGAACAACTTGTTCATCTTCATCCAACTTGCCGAAATGTGCTTGAAAGACCGGTTCATTTGTCCTTTATTGTTGCCATTTTCTACGACCCATGCCTGTTGCCTTTCTCGTACCCCTGCTGTTGCTCCCATACTTCCTCCTTTCGAGCCTCCAAAATGCATCATTGGCTCTCCTCTGCTTTTCTTCTATCAGACTCAAATCATGCCTGGTGGGGGTATACCCCAATCCAAATCTGTACTCATTGATTAATAGAGACAACATGTTGACATTACCCTGTTGATTTGAACCGAGGCCCATACCTGGGAAATAGGACTTGTTAAGTAATTGATGAAATGGAAATGACAAATGCATACCTGAGGGATTTGGTTCTGTGGAAGCTAAGATGTTATTGATCTGAAACCCTCTGATAGGATGGTCCTGGGGTCCATGTTGTCCTGATCCCATATTACTCTGTCCGGTGGCTAGCGCATTCACAGCTGCCAAATCTGCAAATATTGTCACTGTGGTGCCATTGTGGACGAACTTGACCTTTTGATGCAAACTAGACGTCACTGCGTCAGACATATGTATCCAAGGTCTACCGAGAAGTATATTGAAGGATGATAAAATGTCTATGACTTGGAATTCAGTCAGAAACTCTGTAGGTCCAACTTGTATGGGCACAATGAAAACACCCAAGACAACCCTCCTTGTATTATCGTATGCTCGGATGGTCATATCGGATGGCCTGAGCTCAGATTCACTGAACCCCAAATGCTTGAAGGTGTCAATGGGGAACACATTTAGAGCTGACCCAGTGTCAATGAAAACTTGAAAGATGCTTTTACCCCGGCACTTGATGGTGATGTACAAAGGATTGTTATGATTTTTTCCATCTGGGGGAAGATCCTCATCTCCAAAGACAATGGAGTTCACTGCATACTTTCCTCCTACTATTTTTGCCAATTCATGACAATCAGTTGAAGTTGGGACTTGAATGCTTGCCAAAGACTTGAGGACCGCATCTCTATGAGTTTTGGAGGCCATCAGTAGCCCCCATATGGACACATTTGCTTGAGTCTTTTGAAGCTGCTTTAACACCGAGTCTTGAGGTTCTGGTTGACTACTCTAACCCTTGTTTTTCTCTCTCATTAAATGAGCTGGGTTCTCAACTGCAAGGTGAGCCGGTTTGAAATTTTTACCGGTCCTGGTTTCTGCTATTTCTTCTTCGTCTTCCAGGAAGACCACTTCCATTTCTACAAACTGCTTGTTTAATTGAGCTATTTTTGACTCATCCTCTTAAAAATAGATGATGAGTAGCTCCTCTGAATCTGCATCCGCCAATGAGTACTGATGATCTTCTAGAAAGATTACCTCCATTTCCATAGATTGATCAGCCATATAAGTGTCTTCTGCTTCATCGTCTGATTGGTAGATAATGAGCGGCTCTTCTGACTCTGTCCCAGCCACCGTATGTTGAGGAATTTTTGGGAAGTATGCTTCATACTCACCCCCTACTTCTTCGATGGAAACTAAGCTCACCTCATCACCAGGTGTGGCACTTCTTCCATTCACAAATTGGACTGTTTCAGTTGGAATATCCTCGTCCGAATGCACCTCTCCCCATTCTATAAAATTCATAGCATGATGAGGAAGGGGGTTGTTTGCGACAGACGCTTGCCTTGGTTGGAGCTTGAATTTCCCAGAATCCAGTAGATCTTGTATGGCATGCCTCAAAGCGGTGCAATACTTAGTATCGTGCCCACTTTGATTATGGTACTTGTAGAATTCATTTGGGCGCCAATAGTAAGGTAACGGGTTCGGAACAGGCCGTGTTTCCAGAATTTTGAGCCTTCCACCTTTAACCAACTTGTCCAAGAGCGATGTTTTGGTCATGCCCAGATCTGTGAACTGTCTTCTGGATTTGGACCTTTGTGTAGCAGAGGAAGGAGTTGTAGTCTCTACGATCAATGGTGCTGAGCTTGTAGCGGCCACTTGCTTCGACGCTACAGGTGGGTTAGATCCTGAACCCCTGGATGGGTATGACTTCCGATTCAAACCAAATTCTGACCTTTCTGCCTTGGTTGGTAGGACATCTCCGTGATTGATAGCGTCTTCCACCTGTTGTCCCGCAACCAAAAGTCCTTCGAAAGTGAGTATAGCTTGTCCAAAGATATAGGTCTTATAGGTCTTGTTCAAGCCCCTCATCATCATTTGGACCTGATCCCTTTCATACGGCCGGTCCCAAAGTTTTGCCGCCAACGACTTGAAGCGGGACAAGTATTCAGTGAAAGTTTCATCTGACTTTTGTATCATGGTTTCAAGCTGCCTCCTATGGGTCTCAATCTTAGTATTGTAAGAATAGAGGTTTATGAATGCCCTGGTGATATCCGACCATGAGTGGATTTGTGACAGATTCAGATTCATTAACCACCTATGGGCCCCACCTGTTAGTGAGAATTGGAATGCTTGCGCCAACTGCTCATCAGTGAAACCTTGGCCTTGTTTCAGTAGGCCGGTAAAGGACCTTAAATGGGTTTTGGGATCACCCGACCCATCAAATTTTTCTATGGTCCATTTGAATTTAGGAGGTAGCTTCACCTCCGGGAAGAAACATAAACCTTCGGCATCAATAATCTGACTTTCTACCCCTTTCAGACCTCTCAGAATCTTCACTACTTGACTCAACCTATCTCTGTATGGGCCATCATCTTCTCTTGATTTCTCAACTGTGAGAGCCTTTTGTATGGTTGGGGCTTTCCTGTGTTCAATTTCTTCTACCTCCTTAGGTGTAGAGCTCGAAAGTAGATGCGGTGTCTCCATTCTTTCGGTCCCTGACTCTTGGGACTGCAGTTTTGCATCTATTTTCTTCATCAGGGTAGCCATCATGGTTATGACATCTTCCATCTTTGCCATCCTAGGTTTTACTGCCCCTTGGGCGGGATTCTATCCTTCACTCATAGCTTCAACTGGTCTCGTCGAGGCAGGGCAAATGGGTTCAGGTGTGGACTCTCTTGATTACCTCCCAACGATGGGATCTCTCACCCACGAGGTAGAAATGATTGTTGACTAGGATGACTCCTGATATAGGTCCCAGAAAAAGGCCAAAGTTGACAAGTATTAGGATTCTAGGAATGGAAATAAGATAGAGAGGAAATTAACATGCACAAATAAGGCTGACTCAACCATACAAATGTTAGCTCTCTTATGAAACCCCTTAAACAAATATTATCTATACCAATTTAGTTGCTTTGAATGACCACGTGATCAGGTTTGGACATCTTGACCCAAAACGGGTCATTGGGGTGACAAAGTCCAACCACTTGGTTTATCAAAAACAAAGAAATTGAAACGAATATGCTCATCCTTAAACTTTCATAAGGGATAAGTGTCACACCCCAATTCCGCACTATTCAGAATGGTGTGATGAACCGCTAATAAACCAACGGTTCAACCAGGATCTGTAATAGGCTGTGTCCGTTAAAAATAAAACCATACACATTCACAACCATAATCAGAATAAATACACAATAGAGGAAGTCTTAATAATAAATGAACTGAGAAATCAAATTGTGATAGTCATAGATAAAATATCAAGTTATTGTTGTATCAACTGAGACATAAATAAATAAAATATCAATTACATTCCTTTAATAAATTTAA
This sequence comes from Protea cynaroides, assembly GCA_028583415.1. NCBI lineage: Eukaryota > Viridiplantae > Streptophyta > Magnoliopsida > Proteales > Proteaceae > Protea > Protea cynaroides. The sequence continues at coordinate 76,507,826 of CM053271.1, forward strand.
ATAAAAAAAATCTAATCGAATACGCATGAGTTGCACTCGCATGAGGGATCATGCGTATCCACTAAGTCTTCGACTTCCATTGCAGCAACACGCCCGTACACCGGAGCACTCATATAATCTTTGACCGTAGTACCTGCATCATCAACTAAAAATATTCGACGTCGAGAGAGTGAGCACACATCATGGCTCAGTGGGCAAACAAAACAATGCAACAAACATATGCATGCAATCAATTCATATCTGTGGTCTGGTAAATAAGTTTGTAATGCGCTATAGAAAGGTTCGGTGGCCGCCTCGCCTCTATGCACAGGGTGTGGAAGCCCACCCAAAGGTTAACGTTTATTGTCGTCCCCATCCACCCTACCATGGAATAGAGATAGAGCTAAAGTGCTGAGGCCCGGCCTATGACACTTCCCCTGATACTCTACCCATACCAACACGTAAGCCCCTACTGACGAGGGCTTGCAAACTGGGCTCGCAATTAACCAATCCTAATGCCAATTAGTGTATCCAATGCCTCACCCCAGCATCCCTCAATACGTCCATAGAGATAGGGCTAAGGCCCCCCGGGCAGAGTCAGAGACTACACGATCTGAGACCACCTCCCCTATACACTACCACGTAATAGCTTTGCTAAGGTAATGGCGATACGACGATGTCAGTGGACAAGACTTGAGTTAGAGATAGAGCTAGAGTGCTGAGGCCCAGCCTATGACACCCCCCTGATACTTGCTCGCATCAAGCACACTAACCACACACATACATTCACATGTCTATTCCTAACATCATCATCATCATCATGTTACAAACAATAAATATAAATATGCATGAACAGTAATAATAGAAATATTGGATGACAGGTTAAATGCACATGACAAGCATACACGCATAGAATCAATCATGGCATTGGACTCAAGGAATAAAAACAGTTTGTTATTAACCAAATAGGTTAGGTCTTGTTCCCTTACCTTTGCTTGATTGTAGATCCTCTCTCAAGCTTTAAGAATCAACTAAATATCAATATTATATCACTAGAAGACCTAATCAAGTCGATAGAATTTAATTAGAATTAATTCTGATTTTAAAAAGCCTACTGTTAACTGGGGGTCGATGCCAGGGTCGGACCTTCCATCGACCCTGGGTGCTACCACCCACATTCTGGACTTCCCGAACACTGGGGGTCAATGTTAGGGTCGACTGGCCATCGACCCCCGTGCGACCCCCCGTGGGTTTAGTCAAAATTTTCATCCTACAGTCCATTCTTTCGTGTTTGGGTCCTATGGCATGCTTCTACAATCCATTACATACATGTTCTATGGCTTCGAACCATAGTTTATTCACCTACATGGTTTTAATGATCTCCCCCATGGTTTTCCATTGAAACCTAACCATGGGTGGATGATTTGAATTTCTCCTAGGTCATTCCCTCTTCACTATCTATTCTAAGGTCTTAAGAACTACATGGAGATAGTATCCATACCTGAGAATTAGGCTTGTTTCTTTGAAGCCTTCTCTTTGATCTTCTTCTCCACTTTCCTTCTCTTCTCTTTCTCTTCTCCTTCTCTTCTCTTTCTCTCAATCCAATTAGGGTTTTAAAAGGAGTGAAAGAGGCTTAGGGATGTCGTATTTATAGAGTAGAAACTCCCAAAATAAGTTCCATTGAGATTAGAAAAGAATCCCATTGAAATTTGGAAAGTTCCCAATTCACGGTTTCTGTCGACAGACTGGGGGTCGATGAGGGGGTCGGAGATCCCGTCGACCCCTGGTTCTAAATTGTCCGACCCCCGGTTAGAAACTCAGGGTCTGACTTTTTATTTTGGGGGGGTCCGACCCTACCTTGCTGGGTATGTGACCCTGCCCCTTATTTTTGTGTTTTTGGGTCAGTTTAATACCTGGGATCGTTATCTTCTTCACGCACTTGATCCATTTGGCTCGACCATGATGGGTAGACCTGGTTCAAGGTGGTAAGACCGGGTTAGTTTGATACGGGTCTTACAACTCCCCCCTACTTATAAAAATTTTGTCCTCGAAATTGTACATACCTTCCGAGTCGAATAGATGAGGATATTGCTTTCGCATAGCATTCTCTTCTTCCCATGTGATTTCTTCCATATCTCTACTTCTCCAGGTGACCTTAACATAATAGATATCACAGTTGCATAGTCGTTGAACCTTTCGACTAGTGATTTTAGTCGGTGCTACTTCAAATGTCAAATCTTCAGTCAAATCAGGTAGGTCTACTGTCAAAACATGCGTCGGATCCTTGACATACTTCTTCAATAAGGAAATATGAAATACGTCATGCACACTTGACATAGATGGTGGTAGTGCTAACTGGTAAGCCACTTTTCCACGCTTAGCTAGAATCTCATATGGCCCGACATATCTTGGACTTAATTTCCCTTTCTGTCCGAACCGTTTCAATCCTCGCATAGGCGATACTTTTAAGAATACTTTATCACCCACGACGAATTCAAGGTCTCGGCGTCGAGTATCTGCATATTGCTTCTGACGATTCTGAGCTGTTCTCACTCTTTCCTTGATAATGTCGACCACTCGACAAGTCTCTTCAACAAATTCCGGTCCAACAATACTACGCTCCCCAACTTCATTCCAAAACAAAGGAGTTCGACAGATCCTGCCATACAGTGCTTCATAGGGTGACATCTGTATAGTAGCCTGATAGCTATTGTTATAAGCGAACTCAATCAATGGTAACTTTTCATCCCATGATCCTTTAAAATCAATTACACATGCTCGAAGCATATCTTCTAGAATCTGAATTGTACGCTCTGACTGTCCATCTGTCTGTAGATGGAATGCAGTACTAAACTTTAATGTTGTACCCATAGCCTTTTGCAATCCTTTCCAAAACTTTGAAGTAAATCGTGGATCTCTGTCAGACACAATGCTTTCAGGTACACCGTGTAATCGCACAATGTTATCCACATACAGCTTAGCTAACCTCTCTAGTGTATACTGAGGTCGTATAGGTATAAAGCGAGCTATTTTAGTCAGGCGGTCTACAATCACCCAAACTACGTCAACTACTCGAGGAGTCAATGGTAGTCTGGTGACAAAGTCCATAATGATGCAGTCCCATTTCCATGCTGGTTCCGGTAATGGTTGTAACAGTCCAGCCGGTCTTTGTCGTTCAGCCTTTACTTTCTGACAATTTAGGCATTGAGACACTAACTTAGCTAGATCTGCTTTCATTCCTCTCCACCAATATAATTTCTTTAGATCATGATACATTTTTGTACTTCCAGGATGTATCGAATAGATGGTGGTATGGGCTTCTTTCATCAATCGGTGTCTAATGTCCAAGCTTTCTGTTTCAGGTACACATATTCTTCCTTTGTATTTCAGTACCTTCTCTTCGTCCAAGGTGAACTCAGGGTTAGTCCTACCTTTTTCGATGTCCTCTTATACCGTTCTTAGGTAAGGGTCTGATTTGATAGCTGTCTTTACTTCATCAACTATGTCTGGTATAATCTTCAATGCGGCGAACATATTTGAAAACCGATGAATAAATCCTTGGTTGGCTGATCCATCTGGTGCATTTATCACAAACTGTTCATTATCGTGACTGAATACCTTCCCGATAGTACACATTGCGGCAGTTTTGCTAACCTCTCCCTGAGATTTTATCATTGCCTTTCTACTCAGCGCATCGGCTACTACGTTAGCTTTCCCCGGATGATATTGGATATCACAGTCATAGTCTTTCAATAATTCCAGCCATCTTCTTTGTGTCATATTCAACTCCTTCTGATTAAATAGGTAAGTAAGACTTTTATGGTTTGATTTAATCTGAAACTTCTCCCCGTACAGATAATGTCTCCATATTTTGACAGCATGTACTACTGCCGCTAATTCCAAATCATGAGTGGGATAGTTCTTCTCATGTGTCTTCAACTGTCTTGAGGCATAGGCAATTACTTGTTCTCCTTGCATAAGTATGCATCCTAATCCCAGTCCTGATGCATCAGTGTACAAGGTAAATGGCTGTCCTGGAATTAGAATAGTCAAGATCGGAGCGGATATCAATCTAGCCTTCAATGTTTGGAAACTCTTCTCGCATTTATCAGTCCAAACAAACTTCTCGCCCTTCTTAGTCAAACTGGTAAGAGGTACGACAATTTGGGAATAATCTTCCATAAATCGTCGATAATACCCAGCTAGACCCAAGAAACTTCAAATTTCTACAACGCTCTTCGGTGCTTCTGTAAGGACAAAGATGGAAATCTTTAGAAGTCGCCACCTAGATTTAGGTCTAGGACCTTAGAAATGTGAAATCTCACCCCAAGGTAAGACTTCGATTGACTCATGACCCTTAGATTGGAATTCTGGTCCATCAGAGATTGGGTAAGTGTCAGGTTACGGTTATGGGAAGGGGTTAGACACCCAAACCGCCCGATCGAAATCGGTTTCCTATACCTTTCCTATGCTAGACTCTATTTGTTAAACCAAACCAAACCAAGTGGTTTGATATCATTGAACCGAATCTGTATCCATCAGATTGCCTACGTATCACGGAATTATTCCGAAAATCAAGTTCACCATCGTAGTTCAGGTGTGATTAAAGTTTATGGCTGTGATTTATGCTTGTGCATGATTAAGTTTATTGTTCAAGTTGAAATTTATGCTTGAAAGGCTGAGAAAACCCTATGGGTTAGGATCTGGATAGTCCATGTGGACTGATAGATAGTCCTAGTGGATTTAAGGATAACCCTATTTGGGTTGAAATATGGATAACCCATTATGGGTTGGAATGTGGATAACCCTATGTGGGTCAAAATGTGAATAAATATCCTAGTGGATCTATGGATAGTCCAAGTGGACTAAGATTTGGATAACCCTTTTTGGGTTGGAATATGGATAGATATCCTAGTGGATCTATGGATAGTCTGAGTGGACTAAGGTGTGGATAAATATCCTAGTGGATCTATGGATAGTCCGAGTGGACTAAGGTGTGGATCCGAATTTGGGATTCTCCCAAATGGCCTACGTATCCTAGGGTTTGCCCTAGGAATCAGAATCCGCGTAGTTCGAAAAAAAAATTAAAATTACCAAGTGGTTTGATATCATTGAACCGAATCTGTATCCATCAGATTGTCTACGTATTACGGAATTATTCCGAAAATCAGGTTCACCATCGTAGTTCAGGTGTGATTAAAGTTTATGGATGTGATTTATGCTTGTGCATGATTAAGTTCATTGTTCAAGTTGAAGTTTATGCTTGAAAGGTTGAGAAAACCCTATGGGTTAGGATCTGGATAGTCCAAGTGGACTGATAGATAGTCCTAGTGGATCTAAGAATAACCCTATTTGGGTTGGAATGTGGATAACCCTATCTGGGTTGAAATATAGATAACCCTATGTGGGTTAAAATGTGGATAAATATCCTAGTGGATCTATGGATAGTCCGAGTGGACTAAGGTGTGGATAACCCTATTTGGGTTAAAATATGGGGATATCCTAGTGGCTCTATGGATAGTCCGAGTGGACTAAATTGTGGATCCGAATTTGGGTTTCTCCCAAATGGCCTACGTATCCTAGGGTTTGACCTAGGAATCAGAATCTGCGTAGTTCGGGTTGGATAACCCATTTTAGGTTAATGATTGAAAACCTATTCTAGGTTTAGGGTTGAGAACCTATTCAAGGTTTAGGGTTTACCGATGGGCAAAATCATCCTAAATTACCCTTTTCATCCTGAATTCTAATTTTGGAAGGTTTGGCAAAGCATTTTTCTTTCTTTATTAAGGCTTTTATTATTCCCATTATGCCCTTCCCAAGAATGTGGGTGCCTAAATGCACGTCCCCACACCTAATATGTTTGCTAGGTGTATAGATATGGCAGTTCGACTAGGGTGTTGTATAAATTAAATTATTGCCCAAAATAGAATATTCTATCTAAATATGGCATATAAAATATTTATGGCAAGAAATTCACATGTAGTAAGATTGTTTAAAATCTCTCAAATATGACATGTATTGCAAATAAGGCAAGAGCCTAATATGGTAAGATCTAATATGGCAAGATCTAATATGGCAAGATCTAAGCATGGCAAGATCTAATATGGCAAGATCTAATATGCAAGATCTAATATGCATCTATATATCAATATGGTAAGTACCAATCATAGAATGCATATATGACATGAATTTTTCAAAAAAAGGAAAGATCTTATATGCTATTTTCTAAGCATAGTAAGACTTAAAAAAAATTAAGATTTTGCTAAAATATGGTAAAAATTTATCTATTCTACCAAAAATAGCAATACATGGAATGTGGCAAACATGGTATGCACAATCCAAACAAAGCATATGAATGCTCCAAATATAGCCATTTTTCCAAATATGGCGAATTCATTTTAAACAATCATTGATGTTATAATGAATGAGACATCAATGAAACATTTTTTGAAAAGTGCAAAATTATCAAAACAAATATATGTTCAATGTTCTTTGAAAAATTGTAATTTTTATGAAGAAATTTGGAAAGATTAATTGTGAAAATTGTGACACAAGGTTCTAGATAATGGACAAAACTATGAACTGTATTCAGATTTGTCACATTATACAAGAATGACCATAAGTAGGTCTTTCGAAACTCAAATCAAGCTCAACTTTTTTTTCATAGAAAGATGACTTAATATATTATATTTCATATGAAGGATTTGAATCCCAACAGAAAGAAAAAACAGGTCAAAGATATGCCCTAAGACCGACCATGTGCACTGGTCAAATCTGTTCCAGATTTTTGACCAGTTGCACCATAAATTCCAAATAAAATTATATTCTTAATGAAAATTAAATACAGACATATGTCTATGTACATAACTGTCTGATCTAAAATTTCATTAAGAAAAACAAGTTAAAACAGTATATTTTCTTTGTGAAAAATGACTCTTTTCAATCATGCAAATCAGTACATCATGACAGATTTAAAATCAGAGCACTATGCACTTAAAAATTGATATCAATTCAAAAAAAAATGGAAAAAATATGAAGCTAGTGCCATTTTTTAGGAGACTTTCATGTCTAAAAATTTCATGTCAAGTGGATTTTCTGATTATGGCCATAAGGCCTTTGTCTAGAGACTTTCTGATGGAGGATTGCATTACATCCGAGAAAAATAGCAATGTCAAAGACAAATTTTTTGATATATTTTCCCAATTCCAAATGGAACGAAATTTTTAGGGTAGTCTTCTAACATATCAGAGAGACTCCCATAAAATTTTGGGCTTCAAAATCTTAGAAAAAATACATATGATGTACGTCCTAAGTTTGAACCCTAAATCTGGAATTTTCAGATCAGAAAACCACTTTATGAAATTTGCAAAAAAAATCCAAAAATTCATCATTGAATAGCTTAGACAAATTATAATTCATGAAAAATGTTAGACATAGGCATCCTAACATTAACAAGCATGTAATAGAGCATTCATGATTGAGATTTCATGAAAATTAGCCTTTTTCAAGCAAAATTGGCATTCGAGCATTATAACGACCTCTAAATTTGTTTAGAGTACTAACCTTGGGCTCAAATCGAGCGAAACCGTTGATGAAGGGTGATTGGAGATTGTATCAACCCCCTTTGAATGTTCTTCTCTTTTCTCTCTTTTCTTCTTCTCTTTTCTTTCTTTTCTCTTTTCTCTCTCTTTCTTTCTTCCTCTCTCACGTTTTCTCTCTCTCACTCACGATTTTCTCTCCCTCACCCACGTTCTCCTCTCTCTATGGTCTCCAAAAAGTGACCCTCCTCTCTCTTCTCTTGCCTATTTATAATTTTTCTCTCCTTTTCTAGAAGATCTTTCTTTCCTTTCTTCTTTTTTCTAGAAAATTTTTTTTTTCCATTTTTTCTTCTTTCCTTTCTTTTCTTCCTTTGCACGTTTTTTCTTCTTCCTTTCTTTCCTTTTTCTCCTTCTTCTTCTAGAAAACCCCTTCTCTCTTTCCTTTCTCTCATTCCTTCTTCTAGAAAAATCCTTCTCTCTTTCCTTTCTTTCTTCTTTCCTTTTCTTCTTCCTTCTTTTCCTTTCTTTTTTCTTTCTCCCATTCTCTTTCCTATGGCCTCTCTTTTCTCTCTCTTTCCACGGCCTCACTTTCCTCTCTCTTTCCTAATACATATATATATATATATATATATATATATATATATATATATATATATATATATATATATATATATATATATATATATATATATATATATATATATATATATATATATATATATATATATATATATATATATATATATATATATATATATATATATAATATATATATATATATATATATATATATATATATATATATATATATATATATATATAATATATATATAATATATATATATATATATATATATATATATGTATTATATATAATAATATATTATACATTATACATATATAAAAGAAATACATGCATATGGGCCGACATAACTTGGTGCGGTTGATTGGTGCGAAATCTGGGCCGAGCTAAGTTAGACTAAAAGGTTGGATTAAAGGCTGGTTTGGACTAAGGTTGACATTTCATAGTCCATTTTTGTCGCCCTTCCATATGGAATTTTCTGATAGCATCTGTTCCAAATTTTCTAAGTTCACTTTGTAGAACATTAAAAATAAGGAATATTGAAGCTTGAATCATCTCATTTGGAAATGAAATAGCCAACTTATGAATTTTTGAAGATTAAATAACCATTTCCATGTGTAATCTTGCATGGGATTTTTTACGTCCACTTTGAAGAGGACTAAAAATAAGGAATATTGGCCTTTGAATCATCTGATTCCGATATCAGATGACCAAGATATGATGTCTTGAAGTTTGAATGATAATGCATGCATGATACGATAATTACGTAAATGCCCTTGTATTTTCAAACTACGATATCTTCCTTGTTTGACGTCAGAATTTGATGATTTCGGTCTCATTTCGAAGATAATTTCACGACCTATTCATCTAAGTAGGTAATAGCCTATGACCCTACTGAGGGGTTCATTAGAGAATCACCAACCTTTGGGTTAAAGGTCGGAAACCTACCATATTGGTTCACTTATGGAGAGGGTGGCAAAAATGGGGTGCTTACAGATGCCCCTCTTTAGCCGAGATTGTTACCAATTGAAGGCTGAAGATAAAAGAACCACATTTTTGGGATATGAGTGAGATTGTTTATTGGGCTGCACTTAGGGTAATTCATCCTAAACTGCCTACGTATTCTAAGGGTGTCCTAGAAATCAAGCCCCGAGCGTAGTTCGGTCGGCAAGAAGGTTTGCTCTTCTTGGAGAATTGATGAATGTTCTTCTTGTATGAAGCTAGGCTGTGAATACAAGGCTCATTTGTAGGCTGGGAACCTCTTCTTGCTGAGGTGGAACTCATGATGCAAGGTACGTGCGGGCTTGGACCCGGCTTGATCCATTTGTAGGCTGATAAACCTCTTCTTGTACGAAGCTAGGCTGTGAATACAAGGCTCATTTGTAGGCCGGGAACCTCTTCTTCTTGAGGTGACTCATGATGCAAGGTATGTGCGGGGGCTTGGACCCGGCTTGATCCATTTGTAGGTTGGGAACTGAGGTGACTCATGATGCAAGGTATGTACGGGCTTGGACCCGGCTTGATCCATTTGTAGGCTGATGAACCTCTTCTTGTATGGAGCTAGGCTGTGAATACAAGGCTCATTTGTAGGCTGGGAACCTCTTCTTGTTGAGGTGACTCATGATGCAAGGTATGTGCGGGCTTGGACCCGGCTTGATTCATTTGTAGGCTGATAAACCTCTTCTTGTACGGAGCTAGGCTGTGAATACAAGGCTCATTTGTAGGCTGGGAACCTCTTCTTGTTGAGGTGACTCATGATGCAAGGTATGTGCAGGCATGGACCCGGCTTGATTCGTTTGTAGGCTGTTAAACCTCTTCTTGTATGAAGCGGGGCTCTGCATTTGATTCACTTATCGTCTTGATCTTTGAATGAGCTAGGGCTCTACATTTGCCACTAATAGGCTGAGATTGACTTGATCTTTGAATGAGCTAGGGCTCTGGATTCACTTATAGGCTGAGATTGCTGTGACTTGATCTTTGAATGAGCTAGGGCTCTACATTTGATTCCGAAATGAGTAAGAACTCGAGAAGGTCACTTATAGGGTGATCTTGAATGACTCGTCTTGGCGGTTCCTACCGGCTTTGGACCTTCGGGGTTGAAAATAGGAATATCCTTCTTGGAAGCTCTATGGCTATGAACCTTTAGGATGCTTGAAAGTTACCCATACGGGAAGGCTTTGTTGACTTTAAACCGTTAGGGTTGGAATCTGACCCATCTTGGAAGTCTCTTGACTTTGAACCTATAGAGTCTTGGACATATTTGAAATGATGGTGAATTCCTTGGCAGTTTTTCAAGTTTTTTGCTCTGCTTTATTGGTGAAGGCACAAAATTGTGCACTATGGTAGACCAAATTGATAGAACAGCCAAGCGGCGATGAAATGTGACATGGGTTTGGCCCTTGATCTAGGCTCATGAAAAGCTCAGGGCTTTGCAACATTGTTGTGCCAATTTTGAAAGATGAATGAGCCATGGCCCCAAAGTAGGCATGAAGAGCAAAGGATTCAAAATGTTCCTTCGGAGAATTTGGTGATCAAATCCTAACAGGTGGCGACCACATTGGATTTTCTTCATCAACATGATTGGGAGGCGAGAAATTGGCAAAAACCAGCTTGGGCGGACCTACTTCCATTGACTAGGAAAGTAGTGACTTCGGACTAGACAATGGATCCTTATGATCAAGTTCAATTCCTCTACATACGGTATATCTATGCCCCGGGGTGCACGCATGTTGTGACAGACCGCTACTATAGAAGGAAACGAGCAACCTAACAAAGTTGGAACTAGGTTGAATCTGGATTGCATCAAGAATTTGACCGTGCTTCCAAGGTCAAGGGAAGATTGACAAATTGATTGCAGAAAATGATTTCTTAGATAAACCCTTCTTGAATCTTGGAAAATGAGGGAGCTGATGATTTGATGAATTTGGCTACATCCGTAACCAGGCCATGAGAATTTGCTCTCTCCCTAACATGACCAAAGGATTTGAAGATAGAATTCTGTTGAAAGGCAATGCTTTGGAGCCCAAAAGGTGATGGTTTGTTCAACTCCTCCGAGTATGATTCACTGGAGAGCAAGAGGGGTTCCTTTCCTTATGGAGGGTAGGCTGGTATGACACTTGTCTACATGAACCACTGAATTTTTCTATGAATGGCCAATGAGGGCAATGCTTTAGGGTTGCATCAGGTCGCCTATCCCCACTGAGGTATTATGGGTTACCCATTGAGGTTTCTCGGGTTGCCTTTCCCTTGTTGAGGTTTCTTTTCTTCCCTTTATTTTTTTTTATTTTTTCTTTTTGCAAAACCCATCTTGGGTTGAATAAAGAGTCCTGATATGGTGAGGATATTGCCAAAACTATGGTCTTATCCAATGGTCTGAAACCCTTAGGGGAAATCCGAATGGCACGACTTTCATGACAAATGGGTAGCCTTGCCCCAATGTTTAAGTTAACACCTACACGCATTGATAGGCGGGCAGCTATTTGAATCATCACTAAAAGCGATCTTAGGGAAATGCAGTCCCACACCAAAATTAAAAATGGTACCGAATTATGTTTTCCTTTCTTGGAGATGTTTAGATGGAACACGTGTCTCAACAAGCTACATCGAGATGCCGAATCAGTCATGATCATATCTGGGCCTGAAACCTTTAAGTTTGTTGACAAGTATTGATGTTGAATGTCCAAGAGGACTAATGTGAAACTGTCCACATGGGTCTACCATTGGGAGAGTGTTTGGTTGTTTATGTAGAATGGGTTTATCTTACCGAGAAGATCCCATTTTATTGGCTTGAGAAATGAAGGGCTTATAGGAACTTTGGGAAGCCGTCGGATGTAATGAACGACAGATGAGAGTTCCGGCCAGATTCATGAATTGGTACATAAGATGATGACATGATCATAAGATACAATGCCATAAAAATTGATAGTCAAAAGAAGGGCTTGTGATAGAGACTCCTTGGAAGGCCTAATGCCGATGTGTAAACTTTATGAGCATTTGTGACTACTCATATAGTATCCGATTTTATCTGAACGGTGAATCCGTATGCTGTCCTCTAGAAGTTACTCATCACCTTCTGTCTGATGTGACTACCTCCCTTTATTGATGTAGGTAAAACATAGGCTTGAATATTTTTTTTTGAGTATCCCAATGACCTCATTCTTTGATTTTGAGATTGATCATTCATCATGTATCTCTTGCTTGCGGATGATGTACATTGTAAGAACTTTGAAATTTCTATCCTTTTGGTGGCACATCTGTCCTCTACTCATTTGTGCTTGATTGGGTGACCTGTTGATCCTAATGCTTTCCTTGGAATCTTTTCAGGTAGAACAAATGGCAGCTTCTCCAATACATGTTTCTTGAGACTACTCTTGTGTCTCCCGATTGATCATTTAAACCTTTCCCGGGCGGGTTGGACCTTTCTTTCTCAAGAGGCCGGGTGGCGTAGAAGTTCGGGAGGCGGCTCATCGTTTCAATCATCTTGAGTCAGAATTGGCTGCGCACGTAGAATAGGAAGATGTATGGAGCGGGAGGAAATGTATGGAAGAGACAAGGCACAGAGATTGAAATCCCAAGCGGGGGTTTGTTTTTTTTTTACTTACGAGGGGCAGATTGGTTGGACTTGTCAGCAAGCATATCAATCTTGGACCTAGACATGGATGACCTATCGAATATCGATAATAGAAAGTTGAAACAACTAGTTCGTCCAAGCGGCTCCAGTTGGGCATAACGCCTTCGACGACCACCTTCAGTCGTTGCAGGAACAAGTCTTCCTTCAAATCTCTAATAGCAGGACTCATCATGCCCCTCTATCAATAGGTGCAAGATACCTACCTTTCAGGGTTCCATATAATTCTTACCTTATATTTTTTTCTCAGTTTGGGATCCATTCATAACCGGACTATTGCTTTTTAAGCTCAAGGTTACTCTGGTTCATGCCCCGGTTTGGGGTTCAGTGGATTCATCAATGGACCACTTCTAGTTGAATTCAAAATCATTTTGGCTTATGCCCCAGTTTGGGGAGCAAGGGGTATCGCCATTGCACTACACCATTTTGAGTCCAAGATTAGACTAGTTTATGCCTCGGCTTAGGAGGTTCAATGTATTTCTTCATTAGACCACTCTCAGTTTGGGTCCAAGGTCAATTTGGTCCATGCCCCAGTTTAAGGCATAATGGCTTTTCTCATTGGACTACACTCAATTTGGGTCCAAGGTCAATCTGGTTCATGACCAGCTTGGGGCTCAATGGCTTTCCTTATTGGACCACACTCAATTTGGGTCCAAGGTCAATCCGGTTCATGCCCTAGTTTAGGGACTCAAGGGCTTCATCATTGGACCACACTCAATTTGGGTCCAGGTTCAATCTGGTTCATGCCCCACTTAGGGCTCAAGGGCTTCATTCTGGTTCTTATCCTGTCCTGGGGCATATCGGATCTCATCTTCGGTCTACCCTACTGCTCGGAAAAATTCCATTCCTCCTTTTTGAATAATGAGAAATATGAGGGCAACTCTTTGGATTCTAGCATTTCCTTGGCCAGTGGGGCAGAAATGCCCGAGATGGGACAGCACTATCATAGCTGAAGGTTCATGATTTCTTGATGACTCCAGAATCTAGAATTGATCTTTACTGACAAGCAATGAGGAATGCTTCTCATTCACCATTCCAGACGGCTATCCTAACTTGTAGCACTGGGCTATGATAGACATGGATTGGGCTCTAATTGATAGAGCCAGAGATTGATTTTGAATCGGACACCGATTGATAGAGACAGAGTTGACTTTGAATTGGTCTCTGATTGATAGAGACAAAGATTGACTTTGAATTGGTCTCTGATTGATAGAGATCAAGATTGACTTTGAATTGGTCTCTGATTGATAGAGATCAAGATTGACTTTGAATTGGTCTCTGATTGATAGAGATCAAGATTGACTTTGAATTGGTCTCTGATTGATAGAGATCAAGATTGACTTTGAATTGGTCTCTGATTGATAGAGATCAAGATTGACTTTGAATTGGGGTTTTGATTGTAGAGATCAAGATTGATTTTGAATTGGTCTACGATTGATAGAAATCAAGATTGACTTTGAATTGATCTATGATTGATAGAGATCAAGATTGATAGTCATGGACTGGGCTCTAATTGCTAGAGGCAAGGATTGCTTGAGTTGGGCTCCGATTGATAGAGGCCAAGGAAGACAATCATGGATTGGACTCTAATTGATAGAGATGATGGATTGATTGAGTTGAAATGACTGAAATTCTCTTTAATTCCTTCATGAAATGGAACATGGACCAGAGGTAATGGTTGAACAGGCCTAGAGGCTAACTCATGCTCACATTGAGTTCATATAAATGGAACATTCCTTAGTTCCAACATGAATTGGAACCTGACTGGAGTTGACAGTTGGGCAAGCCTAGGGGCTAATTAAATTCAAATGAATGGAACTCTTCTTAGTTCCAACATGAATCAGAACATGAACCATAGTTGATGGTTGGACAGGCCTAGTGGCTAATTGAATTCAAATGAATGGAACTCTTCTTAGTTCCAACATGAATCAGAACTTGAACCATAATTGACGGTTGGATAAGCCTAGTGGCTAATTGAATTCAGATGAATGGAACTTTTCCTAGTTCGACATAAATCAGAACCCTAACCAAAGTTGATGGTTGGTTAATGGAACTTTTCTTAGTTCCAACATGAATCAGAACCCTAACCAAAGTTGATGGTTGGATAAGCCTAGTGGCTAATTGAATTCAGATGAATGGAACTTTTTCTAGTTCCAACATGAACCGGAACCCTAACCAAAATTGATGGTTGGATAAGCCTAGTGGCTAATTGAATTAAGATGAATGGAACTTTTCTTAGTTCCTGACATGAATCAGAAACCCTAACCAAAGATGATGGTTGGATAAGCCTAGTGGCTAATTGAATTCATATGAATGAAACTTTTCCTAGTTCCGACATGAACAGGAACCCTAACCAAAATTGATGGTTGGATAAGCCTAGTGGCTAATTGAATTAAGATGAATGAAACTTTTCCTAGTTCCTGACATGAATCAGAATCCTAACCAAAGTTGATGGTTGGATAAGCCTAGTGGCTAATTGAATTCATATGAATGAAACTTTTCCTAGTTCCAACATGAACCAGAACCTAAATAGGAGGTGAAAGGTGAAAAAAGCCTAGGGGCCAAATGCCTCCTCCATTTTAACATGATCTGGGAGTGATGATTGAACCTGCCTAGGGGTTAAAGCCTTCTTCAGTTATGAGATGAACCAGAAATGGTGGTTGAATCTGGGGTTGAATATATATATTTTTTTTTCGAGATGGCTGGATGTGATTGAATCTGCCTAGGGGCAGAATCTTTCCTTAATTCTGGATAACCGAAATGATGATTGGACCTGCCTAGGGGCTGAATCTTTCCTTCAGTTCTGAGATGAAATAGAAATGGTGGTTGGACCTGCCTAGGGGCTGAATATTTTTTTATTCTAAGATGAACTGGATGTGATTGAATTTGCCAGGGGCTAAATCTTACCTTAATTCTGGATGAACCAAATTAATGATTGGACCTGCCTAGGGGCTGAATCTTTCCTTAATTCAAAGGTGAATAGGGAATAATGATTAGATTTGCCTAGGGGCTGAATCTTTCCTTAATTCAAAGGTGAATAGGGAACAATAATTGGATTTGCCTAGGGGCTGAATCTTTCCTTAATTCATAGATGAATCGAGAACTATGATTGGATTTTCCTAGGGGCTGGATCTCTCCTTAATTTTGAGATAAATTGAGAACTATGATTGGATTTGCCTAGGGGCTGAATCTTTCCTTAATTCAGAGATGAATCGGGGAACTATGATTGAATCTGCCTAGGGGTTAAATCTTTCCTTGATTCAGGGGTGAATCGAGAACTATGATTGGACTTGCCTAGGGGCTGAATCTTTCCTTAATTCTAAGGTACATTGAGAAAGTGATTGGATTTGCCTAGGGGCTGATCTTTCCTTAATTCAGAGATGAATCGAGAATGGTGATTGGATTTGCCTAGGGGCTGAATCTTTCCTTAATTTTGAGGTGAATCGAGGAACTATTGTTTGATTCTCTTTTCCAAAGGCATTGAAATCCAATGGAGGAATATTGAGATTCTAGACATCTAGAGGAGTAGAAGTCACATGCATAATCAAGGATGACTCAACCAAACAAGAGTTAGATCCCTCATAAGGGCGATTGGGTAAACATTATCCAAGTCAATTTAATTGAATTTGATTAAGCCATGTGTTCAGTCTTGGGACCTCATGATTCTAAAATGGATAATCGGTGGTACCAAGGTCTGACCAATTGGATTACCGAATTCGATGAAATTGAAATGGATATATTAATCCGTCGTTCTTATTAGGGATGGTTACCAAAAGCGGTTCATAGATGAAAAAACCGGTAAATTTCTACTTGATCATAGTATCTATGCCGTCACGAAGATTTTCCGATCGTTTTTTGAGATTGATGTATCAATATTGAACGGTCAACACAGTGAGCTTTGTACGATGGAGGGCGTGTACAGACCGCCCACACTAATGTGTATGCGGGTATACGTAACCCTCACGCTCCCAACAAGTGAGAGACAAGAATACTCAAGTGTGGATCCAAACATGTTGACAAGTCAAGGACAAAAACGGGCGAACTCGGCGTCTCGGGCGTAAATATTATGATCGAGTGGATTTTACCATGTTGGTTCAAAAATGGACCAAAAATAACATACATGTGGCTCAAAGCCGGGTTAGGACAGAAAAGGCCACCTTGATGAGGATGGGGTAACCTATCACCGAATGCATGATGAATAATGGGCCCCCAATCCCTTTATATACTATGTTGCAAGGATCCAAGCGACGGGGAGTAGCATAACGCATTCCTAGGTGGACCCAAGAAACGCTCGTTAGAGGCTACTCGCCGGTCGTGGTCTCATAAAGTACAGGCCAAGGCTGTGTGTTTCGCCTAGCGGGCTGCCCCATATGCATGGGACCCGGTTCGGCTACTCGCACGAATGTGTGACTAAACCCATTCCCCCCAAAGCAATAATATACAAGCATAAATATAGTATCCTAAAATCTAGCATCCAATTCACACATTTAGGAGTTTGACATTTTATATCCGCAGGTGGAGTCGCCCTTTGTGAGGACAAAGATGGAAATCTTTAGAAGTCGCCACCTAGATTTGGGTCTGGGACCTTAGAAATGTGAAATCTCACCCCAAGGTAAGACTTCGATTGACTCATGACCCTTAGATTGGATTTCTGGTCCATCAGAGATTGGGTAAGCGTCAGGTTACGGTTATGGGAAGGGGTTAGGCACCCAAACCGCCCGATCGAAATCGGTTTCCTATACCTTTCCTATGCTAGACTCTATTTGTTAAACCAAACCAAACCAAGTGGTTTGATATCATTGAACCGAATCTGTATCCATCAGATTGCCTACGTATCACGGAATTATTCTGAAAATCAGGTTCACCATCGTAGTTCAGGAATGATTAAAGTTTATGGCTGTGATTTATGCTTGTGCATGATTAAGTTTATTGTTCAAGTTGAAATTTATGCTTGAAAGGCTAAGAAAACCCTATGGGTTAGGATCTGGATAGTCCATGTGGACTGATAGATAGTCCTAGTGGATTTAAGGATAACCCTATTTGGGTTGAAATATGGATAACCCATTCTGGGTTGGAATGTGGATAACCCTATGTGGGTCAAAATGTGAATAAATATCCTAGTGGATCTATGGATAGTCCAAGTGGACTAAGATTTGGATAACCCTTTTTGGGTTGGAATATGGATAGATATCCTAGTGGATCTATGGATAGTCTGAGTGGACTAAGGTGTGGATAAATATCCTAGTGGATCTATGGATAGTCCAAGTGGACTAAGGTGTGGATAACCCTATTTGGGTTAAAATATGGGGATATCCTAGTGGATCTATGGATAGTCCAAGTGGACTAAATTAAGGATCCGAATTTGGAGAAACCAAATGGCCTACTTATCCTAGTGTTTGACCTAAGAATCAAAATCTGCGTAGTTCGGGTTGGATAACCCATTTTAGGTTAATGATTGAAAACCTATTCTAGGTTTAGGGTTGAGAACCTATTCAAGGTTTAGGGTTTACCGATGGGCAAAATCATCCTAAATTACCCTTTTCATCCTGAATTCTAATTTTGGAAGGTTTGGCAAAGCATTTTTTCTTTCTTTATTAAGGCTTTTATTATTCCCATTATGCCCTTCCCAAGAATGTGGGTGCCTAAATGCACGTCCCCACACCTAATATGTTTGCTAGGTGTATAGATATGGCAGTTCGACTAGGGTGTTGCATAAATTAAATTATTGCCCAAAATAGAATATTCTATCTAAATATGGCATATAAAATATTTATGGCAAGAAATTCACATGTAGTAAGATTGTTTAAAATCTCTCAAATATGACATGTATTGCAAATAAGGCAAGAGCCTAATATGGCAAGATCTAAGCATGGCAAGATCTAATATGGCAAGATCTAATATGCAAGATCTAATATGCATCTATATATCAATATGGTAAGTACCAATCATAGAATGCATATATGACATGAATTTTTCAAAAAAAGGAAAGATCTTATATGCTATTTTCTAAGCATAGTAAGACTTAAAAAAAATTAAGATTTTGCTAAAATATGGTAAAAATTTATCTATTCTACCAAAAATAGCAATACATGGAATGTGGCAAACATGGTATGCACAATCCAAACAAAGCATATGAATGCTCCAAATATAGCCATTTATCCAAATATGGCAGAATTCATTTAAACAATCATTGATGTTATAATGAATGAGACATCAATGAAACATTTTTTGAAAAGTACAAAATTATCAAAAAAAATATATGTTCAATGTTCTTTGAAAAATTGTAATTTTTATGAAGAAATTTGGAAAGATTAATGACTCAAAACTGTGAAAATTGTGACACAAGGTTCCAGATAATGGACAAAACTATGAACTGTATTCAGATTTATCACATTATACAAGAATGACCATAAGTAGGTCTTTCGAAACTCAAATCAAGCTCAACTTTTTTTCATAGAAATATGACTTAATATATTATATTTCATATGAAGGATTTGAATCCCAACAGAAAGAAAAAACAGGTCAAAGATATGCCCTAAGACCGACCATGTGCATTGTTCAAATCTGTTCCAGATTTTTGACCAGTTGCACCATAAATTCCAAATAAAATTATATTCTTAATGAAAATTAAATACAGACATATGTCTATGTACATAACTATCTGATCTAAAATTTCATTAAGAAAAACAAGTTAAAACAGTATATTTTCTTTGTGAAAATGACTCTTTTCAATCATGCAAATCAGTACATCATGACAGATTTAAAATCAGAGCACTATGCACTTAAAAATTGATATCAATTCAAAGAAAAATGGAAAAAATATGAAACCAGTGCCATTTTTTAGGAGACTTTCATGTCTAAAAAGTTCATGTCAAGTGGATTTTCTGATTATGGCCATAAGGCCTTTGTCTAGAGACTTTCTGATGGAGGATTGCATTACATCCGAGAAAAATAGCAATGTCAAAGACAAATTTTTTTGATATATTTTCCCAATTCCAAATGGAACGAAATTTTTAGGGTAGTCTTCTAACATATCAGAGAGACTCTCATAAAATTTTGGGCTTCAAAATCTTAGAAAACATACATATGATGTACGTCCTAATTTTGAACCCTAAATCTGGAATTTTCAGATCAGAAAACCACTTTATGAAATTTGCAAAAAACATCAAACATCATTGTATATCATTCAAAAATTCATCATTGAATAGCTTAGACAAATTATAATTCATGAAAAATATTAGACATAGGCATCCTAACATTAACAAGCATGTAATAGAGCATTCATGATTGAGATTTCATGAAAATTAGCCTTTTTAAGCAAAATTGGCATTCGAGCATTATAACGACCTCTAAATTTGTTTAGAGTACTAACCTTGGGCTCAAATCAAGCGAAACCGTTGATGAAGGGTGATTGAAGGTTGTATCAACCCCCTTTGAATGTGAATCCTCCTTATCCTCTCTTCTGCTTCTTTCTCTCTTCTCTTTCTCTCTTTTCTTCTTCTCTTTTCTTTCTTTTCTCTTTTCTCTCTCTTTCTTTCTTCCTCTCTCACGTTTTCTCTCTCTCACTCACGATTTTCTCTCCCTCACCCACGTTCTCCTCTCTCTATGGTCTCCAAAAAGTGACCCTCCTCTCTCTTCTCTTGCCTATTTATAATTTTTCTCTCCTTTTCTAGAAGATCTTTCTTTCCTTTCTTCTTTTTTCTAGAAAATTCTTTTTTTTTTCCATGTTTTCTTCTTTCCTTTCTTTTCTTCCTTCCCACGTTTTTTCTTCATCCTTTCTTTCCTTTTTCTCCTTCTTCTTCTAGAAAACCCCTTATCTCTTTCCTTTCTCTCATTCCTTCTTCTAGAAAAATCCTTCTCTCTTTCCTTTCTCTTTCTTTTTTCTTTCCTTTTCTTCTTCCCTTTTCTTTTCCTTTTCCTTTTTTTTTTCTTTCTCCCATTCTCTTTCCTATGGCCTCTCTTTTCTCTCTCTTTCCACGGCCTCACTTTCCTCTCTCTCTCTTTTTATATATATATATATATATATATATATATATATATATATATATATATATATATATATATATATATATATATATATATATATATATGTATATATATATATATATATATATATATATATATATATATATATATTAATACATATAATATATCCATAAGATATATATATGTATTATATACAATAATATATTATACATTATACATATATAAAAGAAATACATGCATATGGACTGACATAACTTGGTCTGGATTGGTCTGAGCTGGGCCGATCTAAGTTAGACTAAGCTGGATTAAGCTGGTTTGGACTAAGGTTGACATTTCATAGTCCATTTCTGTCGCCCTTCCATATGGAATTTTCTGATAGCATCTGTTCCAAATTTTCTACGTTCACTTTGTAGAACATTAAAAATAAGGAATATTGAAGCTTGAATCATCTCATTTGGAAATGAAATGGCCAACTTATGAATTTTTGAAGATTAAATAACCATTTCCATGTGTAATCTTGCATGGGACCCATTGGTGACTTCTACCTGGGATTTTTTACGTCCACTTTGAAGAGGACTAAAAATAAGGAATATTGGCCTTTGAATCATTTGATTCCGATATCAGATGACCAAGATATGATGTCTTGAAGTTTGAATGATAATGCATGCATGATACGATAATTACGTAAATGCCCTTGTATTTTCAAACTACGATATCTTCCTTGTTTGACGTCAGAATTTGATGATTTCGGTCTCATTTCGAAGATAATTTCACGACCTATTCATCTAAGTAGGTAATAGCCTATGACCCTACTGTGGGGTTCATTAGAGAATCACCAACCTTTGGGTTAAAGGTCGGAAACCTACCATATTGGTTCACTTATGCAGAGGGTGGCAAAATGGGGTGCTTACAGCTTCCCACTTTACAATAGCCTCGATCTTGTTTTAATTCCTTTAGCGGATACTAAATAATAAAAATTTTTAATTATTTTTTTTAAAAAAAAAATTTTTAAATTTAAAAAAAAAATTTTTTTTTTTTTTTTTAAATAATTTTTTTTTTTTTTTTTTTGGTTAATTTTCTTTTTTGTGCGGCTCCAGGTATAAGATTTATAACAAACTTTGTAGCTCGGTCGGGTGGTAATCCTGGTAGTTCTTCAGGAAATACGTCTGGATAGTCACACACGACATCAATATCCTCCATTCGTGGTGCTTCTTTGGTAAGGTCGACCACAGATACTAAATACCCGACTGCTCCTTTCTCAAGGCACTTCTTAGCCTTCAGCGCAGAGAGTATGAGCTTTCATTTATGGGGAAGTTTGGTTCCCACAAAATTGAACTCTGCTCCTTCTTTGTCTTTAAACGTCAGCTTCTTTTCGACACACAATAGGTTTGCAGAATGCCGAGCTAACCAGTCCATTCCCAAGATGACGTCAAAGTCTGCCATCTCAAGTTGGATCAAGGTTGCATCCAAGGTCTTTTCATCAATAAGAACTGGACATGGTCCATAACCTTTTTCTAACTCCACTTCTAATCCCATAGGTGATCGTACAAGTAGTTTGTAGTCTAAGGATTTAATGGGTAAATTCAACTTCTTTCCAAATGACACAGATATAAATGAATGAGTAGCTCCTGAGTCAAAGAGTACTCTGGTGGGTATGCCATTTATAGGTACGATACCTGTGATTTATTTTAACTTAGTCTACATGCTCATACAATGTAATACAACAAAAAAAATAATTTTAAGTC
Organism: Protea cynaroides; assembly: GCA_028583415.1. NCBI lineage: Eukaryota > Viridiplantae > Streptophyta > Magnoliopsida > Proteales > Proteaceae > Protea > Protea cynaroides. The sequence continues at coordinate 76,530,284 of CM053271.1, forward strand.
ATACCTGTGACCACATCAGGCGATGCGGCAGCATCCTCAGATGTAACCGTGTAAACTCGTCCTTGATGTAGCTGCTTCCTGGGCTTAGGACATTCCCTTGCCATATGTCCCACTTGATTACAGTTAAAACATTTTATCCCTTCAGTAATTGGCTTTGGTTGCTGTGGAGCTATGGGGATAGTCTTGGCTGCAGTATTAAAGCCTTGAGTATGGAAGGGTTTGAATGTCTTGTTATTCCCTCTGTTATAAGAATTTTCAGCTGGCCTTTTTATACCTCTGTTTTGCATGAAATAACCCTCCTTCTGGCTTGATTCTATAACTCGAGCAATTTGTGTAGCTTCATTATAGATTTTCTTTTCATGTCCCAGAACATGCTCGCGGATGCTTCCCCTAAGTCCCATGATGAATCTTTGGGTCTTTATGTTTTCCTCTTGCATACTGGTGGGTGCAAAAAAGAACAGCTCTTCATAACACTGTTGATATGCATCCATGGTCATCTGCCCCTGATATAAACTCAGGAACTCTCTTTCCATAGAATCTCTGAAACTTCTAGGAAAGTACTTCTCAAAGAACACCTCCTTATAAATATCCCAAGTCAGTTGGGCGTGTTTTGTTAATAAATATGTCCTGGTAGACCTCCACCAATGGTGTGCATCTCCTTTCAGCATAAAGGTGGCACACAACACTTTTTCTTCTTCATTTAATGTCATCATCATAAAATTTCTTTCCATTTCGTCAACCCAGTGTGCTGACCATAAAGGATCTGCTGGCTTGCCATTAAATTCTTTGGGCTTTAGCTTCAGAAAACGCTCCACCAGTCTGGAGTGGTCTAGCTGTTGCGAGACATACGCCCCATACATAGGTGGTTGGTATTGATATGCACATTGAGCTACCTCAGGATTTTATACTTGAGCCTACATGATGGGAGTCTGAGGTGCGTGGGGTACTGTGTTACTTCCCCCTGGAGCTGTGCTTGCCTGTCCTGCTGGCATTGGAGGTGTCTGTGCAGCTGGAAGAGTTATGCCTATGGCAGCTTGTATAGTAGCTTGTGCCTGTTGCATTTGTTGCAGCTGTTGGGTCAAGTTCATTACGACTGTGGCCAAGTCTGTAGGTGGAGCTGGCAGATTTGTAGGATTTGTCTACCCATTCATGACGGACGGTGCGGTGTTCATATTCCCCTGTGCTTCCAGGTGTGTCTGGCTATTTTCCCCCCAGGTGGTGGTGGTGGGATAGAGTTACGGCTCTGTGTGGTTACTCTGCGTCCAGCCATTAACTAATCTGATAGTGGGATTGCCTGAAAATCATTGAACACGTGAGACAATCATTAAATACTTCATTCCCATATTTTAAAACCACTAACAAATGCAAATTTCAAAATTTTTAGATCATTCTATCGAAAATGCTGTATTTTCACTGTAGGGTCGATGGAGAGGGTCGATGGGTGTCCGACCCTCAGTATGCGACCCTGAGAAATCAACAATTCTTCCCGAGAAAAGGGGTCGATGGGGGGGTTGGAAGATGTCCGACCTAGGGTGCGACCCCTGGTTCTCTGTCAGATTCCCGAGAGCCGAGGGTCGATGCGGGGGTCGATGGGTGGGTCGATGGTTTTAGTCGAATTTTCCGACCCCCGGACTAAAAATCAGATTTTTAAGTTCCGATTCAAAGTCCATTTCCCATTCTTTCTTCTCCGTTCGACTCGTCTCATCCCTCTGAGTTGCTACAGTGACAACTCCGATCCGTTGGTTGTTTGTACTCCTTGTTTCGTTGTCTACACCACCGCTACAGGTATATCTTCTACATTTTCATGTTTTTAGGTTTCCTTACCTAGGTTTTTGCTCGTATTTCTCATATTTTTCAAATTAAACTTTTTTCAACCGTAAAAATTAGATTTTTATTGGGGGCTTTTGTTATTGGTGACTCGAGGAACGAAAGCCCTCAAAAATATTTGAGTTTCATTGGTTGGTTATCGAGAAACTCAAAATTTACTCTTTTTGCCCTAATTTTGTCGAGATTTTGAATTTCTTGAAATTTCTTCTAATTCAATATTATTAGCTAAAATTTCCGACTGTATGAGTCTTACAGGATAATTTAGGTCTATGTAAGTCCTCCTGCCCACGTGTATGGGTGAAAAGTGAGGCTTTTGACCAATTTACGTCGTTATAATGTCAAAATTTTAGGTTTTTCACCTCTACTAAACCAATATTTGTTTTTCTTTCTTATTTGCAGATACTATGGCTCGTACCAAGGTACCCAGTGTTCGTGACCGTCTTCGCTTCCGTTCCACTGAAGCCGAGACACAGTATGCCCGCTACGCTCGTAAGAAAGTAGAGGGAGGCCGCAAAGTGGATTTGGCTAGCTTGGCCTTGTTCAATGTGGAGAGGGCTTTCGGCGATAAGGGATGGCTCCCTATCATCACCTATGACGCCTGTACCTGTCCTGACTTGGTACGCCAGTTCTATTGTAATCTCCAAGTGGTGGGGGATTACAACGATGTTCAGAGGGGTAGTGAGCTCAAGACCACTAGCTATGTCAAGGGAGTTGAGATCTCCTTTGACTATCGACAGCAAGCAGATTTACTGGGTATCTCATATGATGGATCCTTCGTATTCTGTGCCCCTGGAGAGCCCCAGTTCTTTTCATTACAGATGAGGGCTGAGATAGATCGTCAGCTCATCAGACCTGATCGCTGGGAGATGAAAGCGAGTTATCTGTGTTCAGATCCACGGGTGTACTGCAAGATCATTCAGCATAACCTGATACTACAGAGTGGACACTACGAGAGGGTCTCCCAGTTGACCCAGTATCTGTTGTATTGCATATGCACTAGGCAGCCCGTCTACCTTCCCTATATCATCATACAGACGATGATCAATACCACGTTTCCCAGTCACACTGGAAACCTTCCTTATGGACGTATGATCACTACATTGCTTACCCGCCTGGGGGTTGATTTGTTGGATGAGAAGATTCAGGAGAAATCCTTCTCATCGCCTCTGGATTGGGAGGCCATCTGCAAGATGGGCATGCGGGATGCCCAGATCAGCGATGAGGAAAGGAAAGCGATGGTGCGCCTTCGCACTCGAGTGGAGATGGCTGACGCTGAGCCAGCAGCAGTAACCACTGGAGCAGGGGTTCATGTCGATGATGACGATCGGCTATACATGGATGTAGATGCCATACCTCCTCTATCACCAACTCATACTACCGGAGCTGGTCCGTCTTCTTTAGCTGGTCCTTCACATGCAGCTGGTCCTTCGTATGCTCCTTCTGATGACATGATGGGGATAATGCACGAGATACGAGAGGCTCAGCGCATGTCTGACTTGAGGATGGGAGAGCTTCTAGAGGCTCAACGCTTGTCCGATCAGTGGGTGGGAGAGCTTTTGGTTGCTCAGCGCATGTCGGATCAGCGGGTAGAGAGCTTAGGGATGCTCAGCGAGTGACTGACCAGCGGGTGGCTGATCTCACAGCTAGTCTTCAGACGACTCAAACTCAGATAGCTTGGTTGACTAGAGTCTATGCTGAGGAGTATGATAGAGATCGTGAGGCACCGCCTCCCCCATCATCTCCAGCTTCTTGATGTATTTCTTTTATCTTTCTTTTGTACTTCAGAGTAACTGTCCGGGCTGTGGACTGTACTCTGCTTTAATCATATATATATATAAATGTTTGTTCTTCCTTTGGTTGTATATAACTTTGTTTCTCATTTAATAGATGCATTATTCTCTTTCGGTTTTGTCTCAAACAACACAGATCCTTATGGTGGGTTATTATTACATCTTTTAAATTTTTACCCTATCTCAGTTTACGAACTTTTATGGAAGTATACTGGTTTCACAGACAGGGCCTGAGATGTTCTGATACCAAGTTGTCACACCCCAATTCTGCACTATTCAGAATGGTGTGATGAACCGCTAATAAACCAACGGTTCAACCAGGATCTCTAATAGGCTGTGTCTGTTAAAAATAAAACCATACACATCCACAACCATAATCAGAATAAATACACAATAGCAGAAGTCTTAATAATAAATGAACTGAGAAATCTAACTGTGATAATCATAGATAAAATATCAAGTTATTGTTGTATCAACTGAGATATAAATAAATAAAATATCAATTACATTCCTTTAATAAATTTAAATGAAAATAAAATCTAATCGAATACGCATGAGTTGCACTCGCATGAGGGATCATGCGTATCCATTAAGTCTTCGGCTTCCATTGCAGCAACACGCCCGTACACCGGAGCACTCATACAATCTTCGATCATAGTACCTGCATCATCAATTAAAAATATTCGACGTCGAGAGGGTGAGCACACATCATGGCTCAGTGAGCAAACAAAACAATGCAACAAACATATGCATGTAAGCAATTCATATCTGTGGTCTGGTAAATAAGTTTGCAATGCGCTATAGAAAGGTTCGGTGGTCGCTTCGCCTCTATGCACAGGGTGTGGAAGCCCGCCCAAAGGTTAACGTTTATTGTCGTCCCCATCCACCCTACCATTGAATAGAGATAGAGCTAAAGTGCTGAGGCCCGACCTATGACACATCCCCTGATACTCTACCCATACCAACACGTAAGCCCCTGCTGGCGAGGGCTTGCAAACTGGGCTCGCAACTAACCAATCCTAATGCCAATCAGTGTATCCAAGGCCTCACCCCAGCATCCCTCAATAAGTCTATAGAGATAGGGCTAAGGCCCCCTGACAGAGTCAGAGACTACACGGTCTGAGACCACCTCCCCTCATACACTACGACGTAATAGCTCTGCTAAGGTAATGGTGATACGATGATGTCAGTGGACAAGACTTGAGTTAGAGATAGAGCTAGAGTCCTGAGGCCCAGCCTAGGACACCCCCCTGATACTCGCTCGCATCAAGCACACTAACCACACACATACATTCATATGCCTATTCCTAACATCATCATCATCATCATGTTATAAACAATAAATGTAAATATGCATGAACAATAATAATAGAAATATTGGATGACATGTTAAATGCACATGGCAAGCATACACGCATAGAATCAATCATGGCATTGGACTCAAGGAATAAAAACAGTTTGTTATTAACCAATTAGTTTAGGTCTTGTTCCCTCACCTTTTCTTGATTGTAGATCATCTCTCAAGCTTTAAAAATCAACTAAATATCAATATTATATCACTAGAAGACCTAATCAAGTTGATAGAATTTAATTAGAATTAATTTTGATTTTAAAAAGCCTACTGTTAACTGGGGGTCGATGCCAGGGTTGGACCTTCCATCGACCCTGGGTGCTACCACCCACATTCTAGACTACCCGAACACTGGGGGTTGATGTTTGGGTCTGGTAGGGTCGATTGGCCATCGACCCCCGTGCGACCCCCCGTGGGTTTAGTCAAAATTTTCATCCTACAACCCATTCTTTCGTGTTTGGGTCCTATGGCTTGCTTCTACAATCCTTTACAGGCTTAGAACCATAGTTTATTCAACTACATGGTTTTAATGATCTCCCCCATGGTTTTTCATTGAAACCTAACCATGGGTGGATGATTTGGGTTTCTCCTAGATCATTCCCTCTTCACTATCTATTCTAAGGTCTTAAGAACTACATGGAGATAGTATTCTTACCTGAGAATTAGGCTCGTTTCTATGAAGCCTTCTCTTTGATCTTCTTCTCCACTTTCCTTCTCTTCTCTTTCTCTTCTCCTTTTCTTCTCTTTCTCTCAATCCAATTAGGGTTTTAAAAGGAGTGAAAGAGGCTTAGGGACGTCCTATTTATAGAGTAGAAACTCCCAAAATAAGTCCCATTGAGATTAGGAAAGAATCCCATTGAAATTTGGAAAGTTTCCAATTCATGGTTTCTGTCGGCAGACTGGGGGTCGATGAGGGGCTCGGAGATCCCGTCGACCCCTGGTTCTAAATTGTCTGACCCCCGGTTAGAAACTCAGGGTCTGACTTTTTATCTTGGGGGGGGTCCGACCCCGCCTTGCTGGGTATGCGACCCTCCCCCTTATTTTTGTGTTTTTGGGTCAGTTTAATACCTGGGATCGTTATCTCCTTCACGCACTTGATCCATTTGGCTCGACCATGATGGGTAGACCTAGTTCAAGGTGGTAAGACCGGGTTAGTTTGATACGGGTCTTACAATAAGTTAGCAAAAGGCGGTTTATGACTGAACAAACTGGTAAACTCCCATTCGATCATAATATCCATGCCATGATAGAGATTTTCCGATCATTTTTAAGACTTGATGTATCAACAATGAATGGTTCGACACATTGAATCCTCAAGTGTGAATCCAAACATGTTGATAGATCGAGAATCAAAACGGGCAGAACTTCGACGTCATAGGCATAGATGTCGTAATTGAGTTGAAATTTACATAGTCAGTTCAGGGATGAATAAAAAATAATACGTATGTGGCTCACTCTGTGTTAGGACCGGCAAAGGCTACCTTGATGAAGAGGAGTGGAACTATTCCCGTCTACACGGTGAATCATGGGCACCTCGATTCCTTTTGATATACCATTTTGCAAAATGTCAAACGACCTAGAGATGTATAACGCCTCCCCGAGCGGACCCGAGAAACAAACGTCAGAGGTTCTCCACAGTCGAGACTTTTACAAGGTACGTGTCAAGGTTCTGCTTTTCACCTAGCGGGCGATCCCATATGCATGAGGACCTGGGTCGGCTAATAGCATGATGTGTGACTGAACCCAAACCCCCCAAAACAATATGTACAATCATAAATATAGTAGCCTTAGATCAAGCATCCAATGTCAGTCAATCAATGTAAGGAAAGTGAATCAGTAGTCTGAACGTAGAATCCCCAGCGGAGTCGCCACCGTGAGGATAGTGATGCAAAATGTCCTTCCACGCTGAAACAGACTGTGAAAGATTTGGAGTCGCCACCTAGATTAAGGTCTAGGACCTAAAATATAGCCTCATCCTGAGATAAGACTTCTATTGACTCATGACCCAACATATCGGCTTTGGTCCATCAGAGAACGGGTAAGCATTCAAAGTACAGTTTGGGAAGGTGTTAGGCACCCAAAGCTACCCGATCCCAAAATCGACCTCCTATATGATTCTACTTTCCTTAGACTTCATGGTTCTAACTGTTCATGGTCAATGGATAACGACTAGGGCTAATGGGGGATCCTATGCTAAGTTGCTAAGTTCTTCTAGCCTAAATTCAGCCAAACATGTTCTCGAAGTAAGAAAACAAACAAAATAATATACAATGAACCAAACCAAAGATGGTTCGGTGATGGACTGAATCTGAGATGTCCAAAACATCTCAAAGTGCCTACGTATTCCAATCCTGGAAATCAAGTCCAAAAACGTAGTTCAAACGTGGGAAGTGATTAAGGTTTATGGATGTGGATTATGAATAAGCTTTCTTAGATTCAATTTATTCAAGTTGAAGTTTATGCTTAATGATGATGGAGATTGAATCTAGAGATAGCCTAAATATGGATTGAAGTGAAGATGGATTTGGAAATGGATATGGATGTAGGGGACCTAAGGATACTAAGATGAGGTACCGTACTTGGAGGATCCTTTAAGTTGCCTACGTATCCCGGAGGTCCTGGAAATCAGGTACAACGTAGTTCGTTTTTTGGGTGGATTAGGTAACCTCAGGAGCTAAGGTATGTCTCTCCGGGAGTAGTATGTGGCTCTCAGGGAGTAGAGTATGGCTCTCAGGGAGTAGAGTGTGTCTCTCGGGGAGTAGGGTGTGGTTCTCAGGGAGTAGAGTGTGTCTCTCAGGGAGTAGGTGTATCTATCAGGGAGTAGAGTATGTATGTCTCTCAGGGAGTAGGGTGTATGTCTCTCAGGGAGTAGGGTGTGGATCTCTTAGAGTAGAGTATGTATGAGGGTATATTGATTGAGGTGTGGAACCGTATCTGGGAGTTTCCCAGATTACCTACGTATTTTAGGGTTTACCCTAAGAATCAGGATCCGCGTAGTTCGGAAGGTTGTTCATTGGGCGACCCGCTTGGATCGGAATATGGGTGGTCCAGTCGGACCGAATGATGATCCTAGATGATCTATTGTTGGGTTCACGTTACACCTATCTAGGTTCTGCACCCTAGGGGAAATGAACTGAGGGGTAGGGATCGTCCTAAACTACCCTTGTAACTTACAACCCTAATTTTGGAATTGTATTGGGCTAGGCTTCATGATTCTTGATTAAGACTTTTAGCATTTTTCCATTATTACCCTTTCCATGAATGTGGGTGCCTACATGCACGTCCCCGCACCTAGGAATGTCTTCTATCAGTGTACATGCATGGCAGTTCGACTAGGGTGTAGCGAAAAGTAAGTTCTTGCTGACATAAACATCATTCTAGCACAGCATACAGCAATAGATCAGCATGGCAGTGTGCACAAAGCTAGTAGTGTAAGCATTCTAAACATGGTTGTGCATAATATGACAGTGTAGTCAAGTGAACATGATAGATGCATGGATATAACAACGTAGACAATATCAGATCCTCAATCTAACGGTTATATCTCTTGAAAAAATGATGATCATGATCAACACTTATGTTCATCAAAATAGCCAAGATCAACGGCTCAAATCTCACATCAAGTTATAATCGTGATCAATGACTCATATCTCATCAAAATAGCTAAGATCTACGACTTAGATCTCACAAAAGATAATCTAGCGGTTTAGATCACTCATCATGATAATCCAACCGTTTAGGTTCATAAAAAACACTCATGATCAAGATCCAATGGTTCAAATCACTCAAAATTACTCACAATGAAAATTCAACGGATCAAATCATTCAAGATCATAATACAACCATTCATATTCCTTTAAAAACACCCACATTGAGGATACAACGTTGAAATAATTCAAAATCACTCACAATAATGATCGAACGATTGAAATCATTCAAAATCATTCATAGTGAAGATCTAACGGTTGAAATCATTCAAAATCACTCACAGTGAAGATCTAACGGTTGAAATCAATTAAAATGATAATGTAATGGTTTAGATCATTTAAAACGCTCACAGTGAAGATCTAACGGTCCAAATCAATATCCAATGGCCCATATTTCATCACATCAAAATTACTCAGAATGAAGATCTAACGATTGAAATCATTCAAGATCATAATCCAACCATTCATATTCCTTTAAAAAAAACCGACAATGAAGATCCAATGTTGAAATAAATTTAAGATCACTCACAATAAAGATTCAACGGATGAAATCATTCAAAATCACTTACAGTGAAGATTTAACGGTTGAAAAAATTTGAAATGATAATCTAATGGTTTAGATCATTTAAATCACTCATGATGTCGATCCAATGGTCCAAATCAACATCCAATGGCCCATATTTCATCACATCAAAATTTAGAATCAATGGGCCAGATTTAACTTATTTAATATTCAAGATTGATGGCCAATATTAAATCAAATCAAACACGAACATCATAGTATTGACACACATGCCATATAGCATTTGAAGATCATGATTATCGAAATAGGCATAAGTAGACAATTTTCGATTATTTGAGCTTCATGAAAGCTATCAAAATAAAGTTTGAGGTACCAACCTTGTCCCCAACAATGGGGTGGAGCCTTTGATGATGGTTGGAGATGATCTATGGCATGAGCAGCAAGCTTTCCCTCATTCTTTCCTCCTTTCCTTTATCTCTCTTCTGGAATCTCCCCTCTTGATCCCAATATCTTTTCTCTCTCCCTTTTTTTTCTCTCTCTCAAGCTCACTTCTATTCTCCCTTTTTTTTTTTAGCCTTTTTCCCTCCCCTCTTCCTTTATTTCAAGTGGTTATGTCACACCCCAATTCTGTACCAACTAGAATGGTGTGATGAATCGTCAATAAACCAACGGTTCAACCAGGATCTCGAATAGGCTATGCCCACGTTGTTAAACCAAAACACATTCCACATTAATCAGAGGTAATAAAGTAAATAGCGAAAGTCTTAAAGATAAAGAACTGAGGTCTAGTCATGATAAATAATTAATATCCCATTTATCTCAAATAACCAAAACATAATTTAATACATATTACAAATATCCAAATACGAAAATTAAACTCTAAGCGTATCCACAGTGAAACGCTTGCTTAATGAATCATAATAGTCCTCCAAAGCTTGCTCATCATAGCCGCCACATATTCATATGTTGGCTTGTTGACATAATCTTCAACCGTAATACCTGAAACATCAGAAACTAAAAAGAATTTCGTGCACGAGGATCAGCTCTCCAACTTGAGCTCAGTGAGTAAACAAAACAATGCAACAAACATATGCATGCATTCAATTCATATCTGTGGTCTGGTATATAAGTTTGCAATGTGCTATAGAAAGGTTCGGTGGCCACCTCACCTCTATACACGAGTGTGTGAATCCGCCCAATAAATATCGTTATTGCCGTCCAACATGCACCCACCATGGAATAGAGATAGAGCTAAAGTGCTTAGGACCGCACCGCATCACACTTCCCCTGATGCTCTACCCATACCAAGACGTAAGCCCCTGTTGGCGAGGGCTTGTAAACTGGGCTCGTAACTAACCAATCCTAATGTCAAACAGTGTATCCAAGGCCTCACCCCAGCATCCCTCAATACGTCCATAGAGATAGAGCTAAGGCCCCCCGACAGAGTGGAAGACTATACGGTCCGAGACCACCTCTCCTGATGCCCTACGACGTAATAGTTTTGCTAAGGTAATGGCGATACGACGATGTCAGTGGACAAGACTTGAGTAGAGACAGAGCTAGAGTCTGGTGACCAGGACACACCACAATATCACGTCCTCCCCCTGATGCTCCACTCGCATCAAGCACACTAACCACACACATACATTCACATGCCTATTCCTAGCATCATCATCATCATCATCATCATGTTATAAATAAATAGAAATTAAATATGCATGAACAATAATAGCAAGAATATTGGATGAGATGTTGAATGCACATTACAAGCATACACGCATAGAATTAGTCATGGCATTGGACTCGAGAAATAAAAATAGTTTATTATCAGCCAATTAGTTTAGGTCTTGTTCCCTTACCTTTGCTTGAGTGTAAATCCTCTTTCAAGCTCTAAGAATCACCTTTATATCAATAGGAAAACCTAACAAGTCGATAGATGTTAATTAGAATTCATTCCGACAGTTTTAAGCTTGCTGTAAAGCTAGGGTCACAGGATGGGTCGCAGGTAGGGTCACAGGTTTATGCGACCCCAGGGTATAGGGTCGATGCTAGGGTCGATTGTCCCATCGACCCTAGGTGCGACCACAACTTTCCTGGACTTCCCAGGAGCTAGGGGTCGATCCTGTGGTCTGGTAGGGTCGATTCCCAATCGACCCTACGAGCGACCGCACGTGGTTTGAGTCGACCTTTTCATTATACAGTCTATTCTTTCATGTTTGGGTCCTTTGGCTTACTTTTTAGTCCATTCTATGATTGTTCTATGGCTCTAAACTCCAAGTTACTCACTTTTCATAGTTTTCAATGATTTTCTCCATGATTTCCATTGGAATTTATCCATGGATGGATGGTATTAGGGTTTCTCCTAACCTAACTTCATCATAATCTATTCTAAGCTTTCAATTCAAATAGGGATTGAGGTCCATACCTTCTGTAGTCTGAGTTTCAAAGATTTCTCTAAACTTCTTCTTCTTCCTTGGCCTTTTCTTCAAGTTTCCTTCTCTTATTCTCTTCCTTCTCTTCTCTTTCTCTCACTTTCAATTAGGGTTCTAAAAGGAGTGAAAGAGGCTTAGGGACGTCCTATTTATAGAGGAAAATCTCCCAAAATAAGTCCCATTGAGTTTAGCAAAGGTCCTAATTGAAATTAGAAAAGTTTCCTAATTTTTGGTTCGTACTGTTTTTGCTGTTTTCCTAGGGTCGATGCTAGGGTCGGACAATCCGAGACCCATGCAATCCCACGACCAAAAAGTCATGGGTTGGACTTCTTTTGAGGTGGGGTCGACCCTACCTGTTTAGGCATGCGACCCTACCCTCATTTTGATTGTTTTTGAGTTAAATTTCATATTGGGTCTTGGGTTTCTTCACGCACTTGGTCCACTTGGCTCGACATACTGGTCACGACACAAAATGTAAGGTTAGACCGGGTTTGTGGTGTGCCGGTCTTACAACTCCACCACCGTTAAAAGAAATTCCATCCTCGAAATTTGAACGTATGGATCTTACAACTCCCCCCTCCTTAAAATAAATTTTGTCCTCAAAATTTGAATTTACTTTGGAGTCAATAGGTGGGAATTCTGTTTCCGCATTGCATCTTCTTCCTCCCATGCAATCTTCTTCACGTCTTGTCTTTGCCAGATTATCTTCATATAATAATTATCCCAGTTTTTGAGATGTTTGTACCTTCAAACTAGTGAACTAGGCTGGTACCACTTCAATAGTTAAATCTTCTATCTAATCCAGTGGATCAGTGGTCAATACCTTTGATATAGATCTCCAACATACTTCTTCAATAGAGATATGCGAAATACGTCATGCGCACTAGACATGGACAGTGGTAATGCTAGTTGATATGCAACTTTTCAATGTCTCTCCAAAAATTTACAAGGTCCAACACATATATAGGATACCACTTTCCCTTCTTGCTGAACCGCTTCAAACCATACATAAGTGATACCTTCAAGAACACTTTGTCACTTATGGCGAACTCAAGGTCTTGGTGTCTCTCCTGACAAATTTGAGCTATCTTGTCCCTTTTCTTTGATCTTGTCTGCCACTCGACAGGTTTCTTCAATAGGCTCAGGTCTTAAAACTCTTCATTCATCAACTTCATTCCAACATAGAGGGGTTTGACATTTCTACCGTACCATGCTATATAGGTGACATTTACATCGTAGCTTGATAGCAACCTCAATCTGTGGTAACTTTTCAACCCAAGCTCCTTGAAATCAATTTCACAAGCTCAGCATGTCTCTTAGGATCTGTATAGTCCGCCTCGACTGTCCATCGATTTAAGGTAAAATGTTGTATTAAACTTTAACTTTGTCCCCATTGTTTTTGATAGATCCTCCCAAAACTTCGAGATAAACATGAGCCTCTGACCGATACTAAGCTCTCACGCATACCATTCAATCTGGAAATATTATCCACATATAGCTTAATTAGCCGCTCCAAAGCATACCGAGGTCGTATAGCAATGGAATGAGCTATCTTCATAAGGTGATCAACAATCACCCAAACCATGTCAACCGATCTGGGAGTCAGTACATAGTTCATTGTACTGCAGTTCCACTTCCAGACTGGCTCCGATAGTGGTTATGGTAAGCCATGTTGGTATTTTTCTTTCAGCCTTTACTTGCTGATAATTCAGACACTGAAACATGCATCTAGCCACAACTACTTCCATTCCCTTCTACCAAAATAAACTCTTCATGTTTTGGTATATATTATATTTGTAGAATGTATCTAATACGGAATAGAATGGGCTTTTAACATTATCTTATATCTTATGATCAGCATTTTTCACTTCAGGTATACATAATCATCCTCTGTATCATAGGACCTTTTTCGCATCCAGAGTAAGTCAGGGTTTGGTTTTCCTTCCTCTAAATCTGCTTACACTGTTCTTATATACAGATTTAACAAAATTGCTACTTTTACTTCATCCATCAATTCAGAGATGATCTTTAATGCCAGAAGCACAGTCGACGAACTATTGCTCCGTAAGTTCATCCATAATTCTCGCTCAATTGGATCATCACGAGTTTCTATTATATGTTACTCTCCTTTCAATCTGAATTTGTTGCTGTGAAATATAAGACATCATCTATACTGGTTCCTTCCTCGGACTTCATAATTCTCTTTTTGCTCAAGGCCTTAGCTACTACCTTAGCCTTACTCGGATGACACTGTATATCACAGTCTTAATCCTTGGGCAATTCCATCTATTTTTATCCTCATGTTTAACTTTTTCTAATGAAGAGATAAATAAAACTCTTGTGTTCCCATTTAATCTAAATTCTTCTCCGTATAGATAATGTCTCCAAGTCTTGATTGCATAATTCATCACCGATAATTCCAAGTCATGAGTAGGGTAATTCTTTTAATGCTTCTTCAGTTTTCTTAAAGCATATGCAATCACTTATTTACCTTGCATCAACCTGCATCCTAGATCCAATCCGAAAGCTTCGATATATAGGGTAACATGTTTCCCTAGTACCGGAACGATCAAGATGGAAGCTGATATCAACCTTGTTTTTTTTTTAGAGTTTGGAAATATTCTTCACACTTGTCAGTCCAATTAAACTCCTCTCCTTTCTGGGTTAGCATGGAAAGAGGTATTGCGATCTTAGAGGGGTCCTCTACAAATCGTTTGTAGTAACCAGCTAAACCCAAGAACTTCTGATCTTCGCAATATTCTTTAGGTGTTTCTCTCCATAAGATTACTTCTATCTTAATAGGGTCTACTTTAATCCCTTTTTATGATGCTACGCGATCTAAGAGTATCACTTTGTTTAATTAGGTCTCATATTTCTTGGACTTGGCATAAAGCTTTTCCCTTCTCAGTTGTTGTGAAGTTGTTCTAAGATCCGTTGTATGAGTTGCTTCATTCTTGGAATAAACCAAAATATCATCTATGAAAACTATGACCGACGTGTCGAATATATCATGAAACACCCAGTTTATCAGTTCCATAAAAATGTAAGGGCATTGGTTAATCCAAACGTCATTATCGAGAACTCATAATGTCCAATCTTGACTCTAAAAGCTTTCTTCGGAATATCGCTGTCCAAATTCTTCAGCTGATGATATCTCGATCGAAGATCAACCTTAGGAAATACCTTTGCTCTTTGCAACTATTTAAACAAGTCATTGATCTGAGGTAGTAGATATCGATTCTTGATCGTGACCTTGTTTAGTTTTCGGTAGTCTATACATAATCTGACACTACCGTCCTTCTTCTTCACAAATTTCATTGGTGCTCCCCGTGACACAATACTTAGCCGATTAGAACCCTTGTCTAATAACTCCCGTAGTTGAGTCTCAATCCCTTCATCTACATAGGAACTACTCTATAGATGCCTTTGACACAAGTATCGTCCTTGGTAACAAGTCGATGACGAACTCGGTCATATGATCAGATGGTAACCCAGGTAAGTCTACTGGAAACACATCAGGAATTTATGCATCACATCAATATCTTCCATCTGTGGTGCTTCTTTGGTAACATATACCATAGATACCATATATCCAACTTCTTTCTCTTCAAAGCATCTCTTGGCCTTTAGCATAGAGAGGATCAGCTTTCACTTCTTAGGCAACATGCTTCCAATAAAACTAATTTATATGTCGTCTTTACTCTTGAATGATAACCTCTTCTATGCACATAACACTTGTAGAGTGTTGAGACAACCAGTCTATTCCCAAGATGACGTCAAAGTCTGCCATCTCAAGTCGATTTAGGTTGCATCCAACTTTCGTCCATCCATATGCTTCGAACATTGTTAATAACATTCATCCAATACAACATCTAGTCCAAAAGGGCTTGAACTAGCAAAATCTGGTATAAGGTCTTAAGAGCTTATGTAGTTCCTTCATCTCTTAGTTTTTCAAAGACTATTGCTTAAAGTCTCATATATCCCCAAAAAGCTCATTAGCTTACACCTTCTTTTATCACTTCTGTTCTATCCTAATCTCTCTTTCATATATCTTATGATTGTTACTTCATATCCCAAGTCTATCCATAAGCATTAGGGTATATGCTTATAAATTCATTAATCCAACCAAACTATTTTGGTCTTTACTTAATCATCTCACTCGACATTTGGCATAACCCAGTATTACTTATACTAATCTGAATACTATCAATGCCATAATTTTGACTTTATCCTTGTATCCACTCTTAGATTTGCTTTTAGGAATCTTCTGCTTTGTCAAAATTTATACCGATATAACCATCTTTAACTTTACTTGAGTGCTATCTACTATTTCCTAGTTACTCTTGATAGTTTTCACTTTTTGCTCATGCACTCTTTTATAGACATGGCTCATATCCATCAAATCAGTAATCTTAAAATAGATTCTCCATTACTTCATCTGAGGTTCATTGGTCATAACATTTAATCTGAATCCAATCATCTTTCTTCTAATAATTCCATTATCAATAAACATCTTATCAATGGATGTCGAGAAATGTAAGAATCAGAATGTTTATCCAAAATAATTAATTTCCTTCTTTAAATTTAGTATGATGACAAACACTTTCTTTATCTAATGAACTTAAGTTTAACGGATCAGGAGTAAATCTGTGGTAATCCAACCGACACTAAAAGGTCGTTAAGTTGCACGGTGGTTCAAATACATGGAAATAGAGGTTTTACAACTCTTAACCTCATGGTTATAGGTTCTATTGAGTATATATAATGCCATTAGTCAAGGCACTATAGGAATAAATCTGGAGAAAGTTTTCGTACATCAGTAAATTAGGTAAAATCAAAAAGATGTACGCTCAACATGATTAAACATTTAACTGTTCATTCAGTTCATATCTCTGTTCATGTTTTCGATAATGAGAGTGGCTCAGTTTGGTATAATCAGGACTAACACTAAAGAAACAATATCTATAACTCCAATTGACATGTTAAATCAAGAAGGTATCCTGTCAAGGCACGAGAGTTTAAAATCTGGTATGTGCATCCTCTATAATCATAAGAGTAAGTCAATATTGCACCGCATCCTATATAAACCTATCTATTTATAAGGCCACAATAGATTTGATCCTTTGCTAAAAACGTTTGAGGCTTCATCTTCAGAAAATATTCTTCATTCATTGTTGGATCATTTTTTCATGATGTAGCTATCCAATATATCAATGGTTGATAAGGGCAACCACCTTGATACACTGCTTGTTGTGCACCAAGCTTTTGTACTGGGATGTGTATTACTGGGACTTGCTGTATGGTAGGCACTGTGTTATAGCTAACAGGTGTTGGGGGTACAGTGTTGCTACCAATTGGTACCGTACTTGGTTTGACCCGGAGGTGTTGATATAGCATCGGAAACTTGGGTAGTGATTTACATAGCAACTTGCATAGTCGGTCTCATCTATTGTTGCTCTTGTATTTTGTCAGGCTAAATTTATTACAACTGTGGCCAAGGTACTTGGTAGTCCAGGTGATTGGCTGGAGTGGCCTGGTTGTTCACCTCCTTTGATTTGTTTTAATCTGATTATCATTATTTAGCATCTGCTCAAATGAGTTTTCACTACCCGTTCTCGACCCAGATAGTGGTGGGGGTCAAGTTGCAACATCTTCTTAATGTTTAGTGGGCAATGGATCAGCATGTGATGGATCTCACTCTGATTCTCCACGTCACCCAGGAGTATAGCTTTATCATCTTTTATAGTTACTCTCATTTTTAGTGTATAGCCATTGTTCTCTTATCTCTGTTGGATATAGCCTAAGCTCCTTCCCTTTACCTTTGCAGGGAAGTTAGGCATTACTAGCCATTTTTCTCCTTTCCCAATCACACATCGAGTTTTACATCTTGTGAGTACTAACTCGGTATTCTAATTTTCTACTTTATAGATGCTTCCTCCTTGCTACTATATTATATCCTTTGTATACTTAGGTAATTGCCCGACTTATAGATCCTACCCTATATTATTTGTTTATCAGGATACGTTTTGGTCTTCTCTTTCTGTTTGAGTGTATATATATGGTTTCACCTTTTATATGTACATTATTGCCTTGTTTAAGTTCGGTCTCAACCAACACAGGTGCTTATGTGGGTTCGTATTAAAGCTTTTAATTATCCTAACTCAGTACATGGACTCCAGTGAAAGTATTCAGGTTTCATGGGAAGGCCAGAGAGCTCTGATACCAAGTTGTCACACCCCAATTCTGCACCAACCAGAATGGTGTGATGAACCGGCAATAAACCAACGGTTTAACCAGGATCTCGAATAGGCTATGCCCACGTTGTTAAACCAAAACACATTCCACATTAATCAGAGGTAATAAAGTAAATAGCGAAAGTCTTACAGATAATGAACTGAGGTCTAGTCATGATAAATAATTAATATCCCATTTATCTCCAAGTAATCAAAACATAATTTAATACATATTACAAATATCCAAATATGAAAATTAAACTCTAAACGTATCCACAGTGAAACTCTCGTTTAACGAATCATAATAGTCCTCCACAGCTTACTCATCATAGCCGCCACATGTTCATATGTTGGCGTGTTAACATAATCTTCAACCGTAATACCTGCAACATCAGAAACTAAAAAGAATTTTGTGTACGAGGGTCAGCTCTCCAACTTGAGCTCAGTGAGTAAACAAAACAATGCAACAAACATATGCATGCATTCAATTCATATCTGTGGTCTGGTATATAAGTTTGCAATGTCCTATAGAAAGGTTTGGTGGCCACCTCACCTCTATATACGAGTGTGTGAATTCACCCAATGAATATCGTTATTGCCTTCCCACATGCACCCACCATGGAATAGAGATAGAGCTAAAGTGCTTAGGACCGCACCGCATCACACTTCCCCTGATGCTCTACCCATACCAACACGTAAGCCCCTATTGGCAAGGGCTTGCAAACTGGGCTCGCAACTAACAAATCCTAATGTCAAACAGTGTATCCAAGGCCTCACCCCAGCATCCCTCAATACGTCCATAGAGATAGAGCTAAGGCCCCCCGGAAGAGTCGAAGACTACACGGTCTGAGACCACCTCCCCTGATGCCCTACGACATAATAGTTCTGCTAAGGTAATGGCGATACGATGATGTCAGTGGACAAGACTTGAGTAGAGATAGAGCTAGAGTCTGGTGACCAGGACACATCACAATATCACGTCCTCCCCCTGATGCTCCACTCGCATCAAGCACACTAACCACACACATACATTCACATGCCTATTCCTAGCATCATCATCATCATCATGTTATAAATAAATAGAATTAAATATGTATGAATATTAATAGCAGAAATATTGGATGACATGTTGAATGCACATTACAAGAATACACGCATAGAATCAGTCATGGCATTGGACTCAAGAAATAAAAATAATTTATTATTAGCCAATTAGTTTAGGTCTTGTTCCCTCACCTTTGCTTGAGTGTAAATCCTCTTTCAAGCTCTAAGAATCACCTTTATATCAATAGGAAAACCTAACAAGTCGATAGATGTTAATTAAAATTCATTCCGACAGTTTTAAGCTTGCTGTAAAGCTAGGGTCACAGGATGGGTCGCAGGTAGGGTCATGGGTTTATGCGACCCCAGGGTATAGGGTCGATGCTAGGGTCGGTTGTCCCATCGACCCTAGGTGCGACCGCAGCTTTCCTGGACTTCCCGGGAGCTAGGGGTCGATCCTGTGGTCTGGTAGGGTCGATTCCCAATCGACCCTACATGCGACCGCACGTGGTTTGAGTCGACCTTTTCATTCTACAGTCTACTCTTTCATGTTTGGGTCCTTTGGCTTACTTTTATAGTCCATTCTATGATTGTTCTATGGTTCAAAACTTCAAGTTACTCACTTTTCATAGTTTTCAATGATTTCCTCCATGATTTTCATTGGAATTTATCCATGGATGGATGGTATTAGGGTTTCTCCTAACCTAACTTCATCATAATCTATTCTAAGCTTTCAATTCAGATAGGGATTGAGGTTCATACCTTTTTTAGTCTGAGTTTCAAAGATTTCTCTGAACTTCTTCTTCTTCCTTAGCCTTTTCTTCAAGTTTCCTTCTCTTCTCTTTCTCTCACCTTCAACTAGGGTTCTAAAAGGAGTGAAAGAGGCTTAGGGACATCCTATTTATAGAGGAAAATCTCCCAAAATAAGTCCCATTGAGTTTAGAAAAGCTCCTAATTGAAATTAGGAAAGTTTCCTAATTTTTGGTTCGTGCTGTTTTTGCTGTTTTCCTAGGTCGATGCTAGGGTCGGACAATCCGAGACCCATGCGACCCCACAACCAAAAAGTCATGGGTTGGACTTATTTTGAGGTGGGGTCGACCCTACCTGTTTAGGCATGCGACCTTGCCCTCATTTTGACTGTTTTTGAGTTAAATTTCATATTGGATCTTGGGTTTCTTCATGCACTTGGTCCACTTGGCTCGACCATGATATGTATATTGGTCACGACACAAAATGTAAGGTTAGACCGGGTTCGTGGCGTGCGGGTCTTACAACTCCACCACCCTTAAAAGAAATTTGGTCCTCAAAATTTAAACGTACGGACCTTACAGGTTAGGTGGGTGCTCCTTTTATTGATGGCCCTTGGTTGCTTGAGCATGGCTCAAGAAGATGATGTGTGATGGAGTTGGGCTCAAGGAAGTGAGGTGATGGGATGGGAAAGGTGTTGGGCTCAAGAAGGAGGGATTTATGGCTCAAGATGTGGAAGGGAGGGAGTGAGTGGCTCAAGAGGTGGAAGGGAGTAGGGGCATAGAGGATCAAGAAGTGGAGGGATTTATGGCTCAAGATGTGGAAGGGTTTATGGCTCAAGAGGTGGAAGGGAGTAGGGGCATGGAGGTTCAAGAAGTGGAGGGATTTATGGCTCAAGATGTGGAAGGGTTTATTGCTCAAGAAGGAGGTGGAAGGGAGTAGGGGCATGGAGGTTCAAGAAGTGGAGGGATTTATGGCTCAAGATGTGGAAGGGAGGGAGTGAGTGGCTCAAGAGGTGGAAGGGAGTAGGGGCTCAAGAAGGAGGTGGTGGTGAGGGAGTAGGGGCTGTTGGGCTGGTAGCATGGTGGGGCTCAAGGAAGTGAGCCGATTTGGGCTCAAGGAGGAGGTGGCGGTGAGGGAGTAGGGGTTGTTGGGCTGGTAGCATGGTGGGGCTCAAGGAGGAGGTGGCTGTGTGGGAGTAGGGCATGGGAAAGGTGGAAGGAAGTAGGGGCATGGATGGAGGTGGCGGTGAGGGAGTGTGGGCCTGGGAAAGTTGGAGGGGGCAGCACCTCCATTTTTCCCTCCACCGAACTCTCCCACCCTTCGGCTTTTCTTCCTCCCTCTCTCTCTCTCTCTCTCTCTTCTTGACCGAACATTTATATATATATATATCTCTCTCCCTCTCTCTCTCTTATCAGGTTTATGACCAAATCTAAATATATATATATATATATATATATATATATATATATATATATATATAATATAATACTTTGAAATATTATATAATATATAAATATATAATATATATCATATGAACATATAGGTATAACAAAATATGAACATACAAAAAAATACAAGTACATGGATTGAATTGACTTTGTCTGGACTGGTCTGGGCTGGGTAAGGCTGGACTGGTTGAGTTCGACGGGGTTGGACTAAATTGGGCTTCAGCTGGGTTGGGCTGAGTAAATATGGACTGGGTTGATTTCTCTCTCTATTATGGATCCTCTCAGGTTGCAATTCTGCATGAAAAATTTTGACGGCCTCTATCTCAGATTTTCCACGTCCACTTTGAAGAGGACGGACGAAGGAGCACGCTGGTGCTCGAATCACCTGATTCGGACGTCAGATGACCAAAATATGAAAAATTGAAGCTTTGACGATAATCCTACTGGCAACTTTGCATGGGACCCGCTGGCGGCTTCTGCCCAAAATTCTTTACGTCCAATTTGAAGAGGACAGGAAGCTCCACTGGCACTTGAATAGCCTGATTCGGACTTCGAATGATCAAGATATGAAGAATTAGAGTTTTGATGATAATCCTACTGGCAACTTTGCATGGGACCCGCTGGCAGCTTCTGCCCAAAATTCTTTATGTCCACTATGAAGAGGATAGGAAATGGAGCACACTGGCACTTGAATCGCCTGATTCGGACTTTGGATGATCGAGATATGAAGAATTGAATTCTGATCAAAACAAATTTATGATAATTCACACAAAAGTCCTTAATTTATGATAATTCGCACAAAAAACCCTCTGCACTTTCATATCGCAATCTCTTCTCCGTCCGATATCAGAATTAAGCGATTCTGGTTTCATTTTGGAGATGATATGTGTCCTATGCATCCATGCAAACTATAACCCATGACCTTGCTATGGAGTCCACAAAAATCATCCTCAAAGTCACCGCTTACCGTCCAAACCTTGAATTGACCCGCAACCTTTCCGAATCCATTCACCAAAACTCTTGCACACTGGGGCACTTTGACTCAGCTCAGAACACCGTAGAGAGCACACAGGGACTAATTGACTGCTAGTTTGAAAGAGTTTCACTCGCCTCCCCTCTCTTGCTATTTACACACCAATATAGCTGTCCTAGTTAAGAAAAGCAAAAATGGGGTGCTTACAGATTCCCTTCTTTAATCGAGATTGTGCTAATTGAGGGTAAAGATAAAAGAAGCACATTTTTGTCTCTTGAATCGGAGAGATGAAATTTTTCATAACGCAATATCATCAAATCTATCAACTTCACTTTCACATAAATGCCATGGTAATCACATTAACATTAGGACTGAGCAAAATAATTTATCATTCACATCATGCAATCGAAACAAATGACAGTTAGTGTGCACACTTTAAATGAGACTGGGTGGATTGTTGGAATTTGAAATGATGCTCATCGGGGCTAAACTTTTTCTGATTACATAATTTTTCAAAGAACATTCAAATACATCAAGTAAGTCTAAAAACCCTCTGAAGAGTCTGCTGATCCCACCCAGAAGCAATAGCCTCAACCATATCGAGGTCCAATTCTTTGGGAGCTTCACAACTGGTTCCCATCTCGCCGATGTCTCTCAACGCCCCATATTGATGGACCAACCTTGCATGTGAATAAAATGAAGTGTGTGTCACTCCCACGATCTAAACATCTACACTACCTGGAGTGTTTATAACAACTTTCTCTGCATTCCACCAGCTACACTTCCATCAGATGCTCGAAATGGTCATCAGCTTTAGGCGAGATGGCCAATCTGTATCCACTTGATAAGTAGTAGGATCCGCTATTTTCACCATTTGATGACGATCACGGTTCGATGCCCCAAGTTATTCTACCAAACCCAACCTCACGACCAACCAGATTTGAAGCTAATATAACGATCCATTGAACTTCTCTAAACGACATCGGCCTTGGAGGTATGCTGCAAGATCAAGTCCCCTCAATGTCTTTGCCAATATGGTGGGTACGATATCTCTTTTGCCCTCTGCATGTCTGATGAGATCAATAATGATAGGAGACCCTGTGCCTTCTTGACTCTGCAATAATGTTCGAGCAATGATGCAATAGAGATATACTCATCTCCTCCGTGCTTTTGCTACTTCATCCTCAGGTTCTAGCCATGTATAAGCCTCTATCATGGGTTGTAATTTCAGCCTCTGGCCCTGAACGAACATACTCACTTCCTGTTCATTCCAGCCAAAGAAGTTTCTTATCCCCAGCTTATAGTCTTTCTTAGGGGATGGTCTGAACATCATACCCTTTGGTGGAGAAATGAGGCATGCTCTGAATTCCTCAACAGTAGGACACAATTCCGCATTGCCAAATCTAAATACAT
Organism: Protea cynaroides; assembly: GCA_028583415.1. Taxonomy (NCBI): domain Eukaryota; kingdom Viridiplantae; phylum Streptophyta; class Magnoliopsida; order Proteales; family Proteaceae; genus Protea; species Protea cynaroides. The sequence goes on from CM053271.1 coordinate 76,553,772, forward strand.
GGGTCATTGGGTTCCAGCATCGGATTACTGCTTTCAGAAGACTTGGGCACAACTTTATTGTCATCATTTGGAGGAGGACATCTAAATGGATCTTTATTAAAAATGAGTGGTCTTTAGTGAATTCCATACTTCAACTCCAATTTCGCAGTGCCTTATCCATTTTTGTCATGTTGTCTGACGAGTAGAGGCTCTAGAATGCTCACTGAAATGACCTGCAGAAAATCCTGACCTGGGATAAGGTTAGTAGGGCAATCATTATAACTTTCTCTTACTGCAATTATTAGATACATTAAAAACCTTAGTGAGTTGTGCATGAAATGTGTGCATATGTATGACATTGTCTGGACCTATGTTTCTAAGTCACAAGTTAGGTGAGAGAAAATGAAGGCCAAATTTGGCTGATATGAAGCTATCCTGATGAGATTCCCATCAAAAGGATCTTTGGGTTGTTTATGTGGAATGGTCGTTCTCTCCGAGGAGATACCACTTTATGGGCTTATAGAATGAAGGGCTCTTTGGAACCTTTGGACGCCATTGAATGTAATGAACGACAGATAAGAGTTCCAGTCAGATTATCATTACAATTATTTTGGAATGACACACCCACTAGGGTTGATATCAAAAGATATGAAAGATGGGCTCGTTATGCGACTCTTTGGAAATCCATTAGATAGATGAACGGATGAAAGAGTCTAACCAGAAAGCAGGAAGTTTTTCCTTTAATAATGACAAGATGATGGAACCAATCCTGAGTAGTAGGGTGTAATAGCCTCTTTAGAGAATCCAACCCAAACCTGTCGTGAAGTTCATCCAAAACGGTCCACTTTCGTGACCAACTGCACCCTCTTTTTTTTTTTTTTTTGGAGGGTGAAGAGGTCAAACATGATACCGCTTCAACTGATCGAGGTTGGTCAGATATTGTAGCTCTTCACCGTCCAGATCTATCAGTCAAACTGCGTTTCCTAGTAAAATTTCCTTCACTATGAATGGCCTGCTCCAGTTCGGACGAAACATACCCCTAGGGTCATGGATAGGCACTCTTTGTTCCTTTAATACAAGATCTCCTACCGTCAAGTGACGAAATCTGACCTTCTGGTTGAAAGTGGGTGCCATTCTCTGTTGGTATTTCTTTGCATTATCAGCTACTTTCATCTTCCTTTTGTCAATGAGACTCAACTCTTCATAACTGGATCGAAGCCATTCAGCCTCAGGGATTTGGGAATCCATTAGGATCCTTAAGGATGGTACATCCATTTCTACCGGGAGTACTGCCTCCATACCATATACCAGAGAATATGGTGTGGCTCCAGTAGAGGTCCTTATAGAAGTTCTATAGGCCCATAGTGCATATGGTAGCTTATCTGCCCAGTGAGTGTGTGACTGCCATTTTCTGGAGGATGACCTTGACGTTCTTATTAGCGGCCTCTACTACTCCATTAGTTTGTGGCCGGTAAGGGGATGAACGATGCCTTTGGATACTGAAATTCTTGCACAATTCTTGTACCTTTCTCTGAAGTGTTGACCCTGACCTGAGATTAGAGCATGAGCCATCCCGTGCCGACAGATGATATGCTCTTGAAGGAACTTGGCTACCTTATTCGTAGTGAGCTTGGTGTATGATTGAGCCTCCACCCACTTGGTAAAGTAGTCAATGGCTACTAAAATGAACTCATGCCCAGTTGACGCCTTTAGGTGAATCCTTTTGATCACATCTACACCCCAAGTTGAAAATGGCTAGGGCGAACTGAGAGTGTGTAATTCTGTAGGTGGTATATGTATCAGATTGGCAATGATTTGGCATTTGTGACACTTCTTCACAAACTCCACGTAGTCTGCTTCCATTGTATTCCAATAATACCCCATTCTCATAATCTTCTTTGCGAGCATCCTGGCATTCATATGAGGTCCGCTAACTCCTTGATGTATCTGCTCGATGAGGACTTGTGCTTATTCTTCATCGACACAGACCAATTGTACCCCATCATAGGATCTTTTATAAAGGATATAGCATATCTTCTTAATGACTTCTTCTCTCTCGACGTTGCTTTCGTTGGGTATTGACCTTCTCTAATGAAGTCCACTATGGGTGCGAACCAAGGTCTACCATCAATTGTTAGTGCAACGACTTCTGCATATGCTGGTTGTCTCCTTCTTTCTATTACCAGGGGCCTTGTGTGTTTAATAGGATCATCACTGATCAATGAAGCCAAAGTGGCTAATGCATTAGCATATTTATTTGTGTCCCTTGCAGAATAGTCGAACTCGATCTCTGTAAAATTCTTCACCAAACTGCTTGCTTGCTGCTGATAAGGTATCAATTTTTCATCTTTTGTCTTCCAATCTCCTCTAACTTGGTAGATCACAATATATGAATCTCCATAGACTTTCATTTTCTTGATACCGATGGACAATGCTGCTTTAAGTCCCAGGATGCAAGCTTTATATTCCGCCGTGTTGTTCGTGCATTCAAACTCTAAACAGAGGAAAAAAGGTACAAATTCACCTTCCGTATCTATGAGAAGCGCGCCTGGTCCGTGCCCTCTATGATTGGCTGCGCCGCCAAAGAACATCGTCCATGTGTCTTGCCTTAGTTCTTCTTCTGCCATATGAACTTCCTCATCAGGAAATACATCCTCCAAGTTTCTAAAATTGCCTTCAATTGGGTGGGCAAATAGATGATCCGCGATCGCACTCCCTTTGAATGTCTTCTGTGTAAAATACGTGATGTCAAATTCGGATAACAATAGGAGCCATCTAGCCAATCTCCCCGCCAGTGCCGGCTTTTCAAACAGATATTTCAGAGGGTTCATTCTTGAGATAAGCACGATGGAATATGACAGCATATAATGCCTCAACCTTTTAATTACCCAAACTAGAGCTGCACATGTCTTTTCCAGCGGTGAGTAATTGGCTTCATAGCCTGCAAACTTCTTGCTCAAGTAGTATATGGCCTTTTCTGTTCCATCATCATCATGTTGGGCTATCGTTGACCCCATGGAGTCATCTAATACTAATAGGTGAAGGACCAGTGGCTTCCCAGGGGCTGGAGGGGCCAACACAGGTGGATTTAATAGATAGGTCTTGATCTTGTTGAAGGCCAACAGATATTTGAGGTTCCACCCTTTGGGTTAATTCTTCCTTAGTAGTTTAAAAATTGGATCGCACGTTGCAGTGAGGTGTGCGATGAACCGATTGATGTATTGGAGTCTCCCCAAGAAACTTCTTATCTCCTTCTCTATAGATGGGGGTGGCATTCCAGATATTGCCTTTATCTTAGCAGGATCTATCTCAATCCCTCTCTGACTGACCATGAAACCCAACATCTTGCCTGTCGTCACCCCAAATGCATACTTTTGTGGGTTAAGCCTGAGCTTGAACTGCTTGATTCTCTCAAATAATTTTCTTAGTGTTGTGATGTGGTCTCTTCTGGTAAGTGATTTTACAATCATGTCATCCACATATACCTCGACCTCCTTATGGATCAGATCATGTAGTAATGTCGTGGCCATCCTTTGATAGGTCGCCCCTGCATTTTTCAGTCCAAAGGGCATTACGGTGTAGCAGTAGGTACCCTAATCTGTGGTGAAAGCTGTCTTCTCCTTGTCTTCAGGAGCCATCTTGTTCTGGTTATACCCCAAGAATCCGTCAATGAATGACAAGAGTGCATGGTTACTGTGTTATCAACTAGGATATCTATCTTTGGCAGCGGAAAGTCGTCCTTGGGACTGGCCTTATTTAGATTCCTGTAATCCACGCACACACTCAGTCTACCATCTTTCTTAGGCACAATTACCACATTAGCCAACCATTCTGGGTATTTTGATAATTTTAAAAACCCGGCGTCAAACTGTTTCATTATATCTTCTTTGACTTTTAGTGTCCACTCGGGTTTTAAGCGCCTCAACTTCTGCTTATGTGGCTTAGCATTGTGGATCAGAGGTATCTTATGTTGCACCACTTCCGGGTCTATCCCTGGCATATCTTCATAAGACCATGCGATCACCTCCTGGAATTCCACCAATAGCTCCATCAATTGGAAAGTTTCCTCATCTGTTAGGGTCATGCCAATTTTGATTTCTCGTGGTTGCTCTTGTGTGCCGAGATTGATCATCTTGAAATCTTCACCGGCAGGTTGGGCTTTCTTCTCTTCTGAGGCTTCGATGGATTGTAGAATTTCAGGAGGAAGTTCATCACTTTCATCATCATCAAAGTTAGAGTTAAAAGAAAGGGGATTGGAAGAAGTAGACGCAGTATAATTGGAAAGATTTCTTTCATTAATGCTTGAAACAGAGGTACAGAGGAGGAGGTTCCAAATGGAACGGACTCAAAGCTTTTTAAAGACTCGACCCCAATTAAAGACTCTTAGACCTCGGGCCCAGACATGGCTATACTATTATGATTACATGACAACCCCTTTGGGTAGACAAAAGTATCTAAACAAGTCCAAATAGGGATTGTTCCATTGATCGGAACGATGAACTGTTGTGGATCAAAATTTCCATCATGATCTTCTCCATTGAGCATTAAAACTTGGTCTTCGCTGAACAAGCTACCGATGCTGATTGACCCCGTCTCTGACTTTTGCGCTTCTTCATGCCTTTGGATCTTGATCTGCTCTAGCTCTATCCAATCAATGGTGTAGTCAAAAAAAAATCTCAAAGCCGGGTACTCGTCTTTGAAGGTTTTCGTCTGGAAATGGTTCGGAGAAGCTACAAAATGCAAAATCCTCTCCTTCTTTGACGAAATACCCATTGAGCTTCTTTGAGTGAGGAACGACTTGTTCATCTTCATCCAACTTGCCGAACTATGCTTGAAAGACTGGTTCATTTGTCCTTTGTGGTTGCCATTTTCTATGACCCATGCTTGTTGCCTTTCTCGTACCCCTGCTGTTGCTCCCATACTTCCTCCTTTCGAGCCTCCAAAATGCATCATTGGCTCTCCTCTGCTTTTCTTCTATCAGACTCAAATCATGCCTGGTGGGGGTATACCCCAATCCAAATCTATACTCATTGATTAACAGAGACAACATGTTGACATTACCCTGTTGATTTGAACCGAGGCCCATACTTAGGAAATAAGACATGTTAAGTAATTGACGAAATGGAAATGACAAATGCGTACCTGAGGGATTTGGTTCTGTGGTAGCTAAGATGTTACTGATCTAAAACCCTCTGATAGGATGGTCCTGGGGTCCATGTTGTCCGGATCCCATATTACTCTGTCCGGTGGCTAGCGTAGTTACAGCTGCCAAATCTACAAATATCGTCACTGTGGTGCCATTGTGGACGAACTTGACCTTCTGATGCAAACTAGACGTCACTGCGCCAGACATATGTATCCAAGGTCTGTCGAGAAGTATACTGAAGGATGATGAAATGTCTATGACTTGGAATTCATTCAGAAACTCTGCAAGTCCAACTTGTATGGGCACAGTGAAAACACCCAAGACAGCCCTCCTTGTATTATCGTATACTCGGATGGTCATATCGGAAGGCCTGAGCTCAGATTCACTGAACCCAAAATGCTTGAAGGTGTCAACGGGGAACACATTTAGAGCTAACCCGGTGTCAATGAAAACTTGAAAGATGCTTTTACCCCGGCACTTGATGGTGATGTATAAAGGATTGTTATGATTTTTGCCTTCCGGGGGAAGATCCTCATCTCCAAAGACGATGGAGTTCACTGTATACTTTCCTCCTACTATTTTTGCCAATTCATGATAATCAATTGAAGTTGGGACTAGAATGCTCACCAAAGACTTGAGGACCGCATCTCTATGAGTTTTGGAGGCCATCAGTAGCCCCCGTATGGACACATTTGCTTGAGTTTTTTGAAGCTGGTTCAACACCAAGTCCTGAGGTTCTAGTAGACTACTCTAACCCTTGTTTTTCTCTCTCATTAAATGAGCTGGGTTCTCAACTGCAAGGTGAGCCGGTTTGAAATTTTTACCAGTCCTAGTTTCTGCTATTTCTTCTTCGTCTTCCAGGAAGACCACTTCCATTTCCACAAACAGCTTGTTTAATTGAGTTATTTCTGACTCATCCTCTGAAAAATAGATGATGAGTGGCTCCTCTAAATCTGCCTCCGCCAATGAGTACTGATGATCTTCTAGAAATTACCTCCATTTTCAAAGATTGATCAGCCATATAAGTGTCTTCCGCCTCATCGTTTGATTGGTAGATAATGAGCGGCTCTTCTGAGTCTGTCCCTGCCACCGTATGTTGAGGAATTTCTGGGAAGTATGCTTCATACTCACCCCCTACTTCTTCGATGGAAACTAAGCTCACATCATCACCAGGTGTGGCACTTCTTCCATTTACAAATTGGACTGTTTCAGTTGAAATATCCTTGTCCGAATGCACCTCTCCCCATTCTATAAAATTCATAGCATGATGAGGAAGGGGGTTGTTTGTGACAGACGCTTGCCTTGGATGGAGCATGAATTTCCCAGAATCGAGTAGATCTTGTATGGCATGCCTCAAAGCAGTGCAATACTCAGTATTGTGCCCACTTTGATTATGGTACTTGCAGAATTCATTCGGGCGCCAATAGTGAGGTAACGAGTTCAGAACAGGTCGTGTTTCCAGAATTTTGAGCTTTCCACCTTTAACCAACTTGTCCAAGAGTGATGTTTTGGTCATGCTCAGATCTGTGAACTATCTTCGGGGTCCGGACCTTTGTGTAGTAGAGGAAGGAGCTGTAGTCTCTACGATCAATGGTGCTGAGCATGTAGCGGCCACTTGCTTCGACGTTGCAAGTGGGTTAGATCCTGAACCCCTTGATGGGTATGACTTCCGATTCAAACCAAATTTTGACCTTTCTGCCTTGGTTGGTAGGACATCTCCGTGATTGATAGCGTCTTCCACCTGTTGTCCCACAACCAAAAGTCCTTCAAAAGTTAGTATAGCTTGTCCAAAGATATAGGTCTTATAAGTCATGTTCAAGCCCCTCATCATCATTTGGACCTGATCCCTTTCAGACGGCCGGTCCCAAAGTTTTGCCATCAACGACCAGAAGCGGGACAAGTATTCAGTGAAAGTTTCATCTGACTTTTGTATCATGGTTTGAAGTTGCCACCTATGGGTCTCAATCTCAGTATTGTAAGAATAGAAGTTTATGAATGCCCTGGTGATATCCGACCATGAGTGGATTTGTGACGGATTCAGATTCATGAACCACCTATGGGCCCCACCTGTCAGTGAGAATTGGAATGCTTGCGCCAACTGCTCATCAGTGAAACCTTGGCCTTGTTTTAGTAGGCCGGTGAAGGACCTTAAATGGGTTTTGGGATCACCCGACCCATCAAATTTTTCTGTGGTCCATTTGAATTTAGGAGGCAGCTTCACCTCCAGGAAGAAACATAAACCTTTGGCATCAATAATTTGACTTTCTACCCCTTTCAGACCTCTCAGAATCTTCTCTACTTGACTCAACCTGTCTCTGTAAGGGCCATCATCTTCTCTTGATTTCTCAACTGTGAGAGCCTTTTGTATGGTTGGGGCTTTCCTGTGTTCAATTTCTTCTACCTCCTCAAGTGTAGAGCTCGAAAGTAAATGCGGTGTCTCCACTCTTTCGGTCCCTGACTCTTGGGACTACAGTTTTGCATCCATTTTCTTCATCAGGGTAGCCATCATGGTTATGGCATCTTCCATCTTTGACATCCTAGCTTTTGCTGCACCTTGGGTGGGATTCTATCCATCACTCATAGCTTCAACTGGTCTCGTCGAGGTAGGGCAAATGGTTCAAGTGTGGACTCTCTTGAAAACCTCCCAGCGATGGGATCTCTCACCCACGAGGTAGAAATGATTGTTGACTAGGGTGACTCCTGATATAGGTCCCAGAAAAAGGCCAAAGTTGACAAGTATTAGGATTCTTGGAATGGAAATAGGATAGAGAGGAAATTAACATGCACAAATAAGGCTGACTCAACCATACAAATGTTAGCTCTCTTATGAAACCCCTTAAACAAATATTATCTGTACCAATTTAGTTGCTTTCAATGACCATGTGATTGGGTTTGAACCTCTTGACCCAAAACGGGTCATTGGGGTGACAAAGTCCAACCACTTGGTTTATCAAAAACAAAGAAATTGAAACGAATATGCTCATCCTTAAACTTTCATAAGGGATAAGTTAGCAAAAGGCGGTTTATGACTGAACAAACTGGTAAACTCCCATTCGATTATAATATCCATGCCATGATAGAGATTTTTCGATCGTTTTCAAGACTTGATGTATCAACAATGAAAGGTTCAACACATTGAATCCTCAAGTGTGAATCAAAACATGTTGATAGATCGGGAATCAAAACGGGCAGAACTTGGACGTCATAGGCATAGATGTCGTAATTGAGTTGGAATTTACATAGTCAGTTCAGGGATGAACCAAAAATAATACGAATGTAGCTTACTCTGGGTTATGATCGGCAAAGGCTACCTTGACGAGGAGGAGTGGACCTATTCCCATCTACACGGTGAATCATGGGCCCCTCGATTTCTTTTGATATACCATTTTACAAAATGCCAAACGACCTAGAGAAGTATAACGCCTCCCCAGGCAGACCCGAGAAACAAACGTTAAAGGCTCTCCACAGTCGAAACTTTTACAAGGTACGTGTCAAGGTTGTGCTTTTCACCTAGCGGGCGATCCCATAGGCATGAGGACCCGGGTCAGCTAATAGCACGATGTGTGACTGAACCCAAACCCCCCAAAACAATATGTACAATCATAAATATAGTAGCCCTAGATTTAGCATCCAATGTCAGTAAATCAATGTAAGGAAAGTGAATCAGGAGTCTGAATGTGGAATCCCCAACGGAGTCGCCACTATGAGGATAGTGATGTAAAATGTCCTTCCACGCTGAAATGGACTGTGAAAGATTTGGAGTCGCCACCTAGATTAAGGTCTAGGACCTAAAATGTAGCCTCATCCTGAGATAAGACTTCTATTGACTCATGACCCATCATATCGGCTTTGGTCCATCGGAGAACGAGTAAGTGTTCAAAGTACAGTTTGGGAAGGTGTTAGGCACCCAAAGCTGCCCGATCCAGAAATCGGCCTCTTATATGATTCAACTTTCCTTAGACTTCATGGTCAGTGGATAACGACTAGGGCTAATGGGGGATCCTATGCCAAGTTGCTAAGTTCTTCTAGCCTAAATTCAGCCAAACATATTCTCGAAGTAAGAAAACAAACAAAATAATGTACAATGAACCGAAACAAAGATGGTTCAACGATGGACTGAATCTAAGATGTCCAAAACGTCTCAAATTGCCTACGTATTCCAATCCTGGAAATCAAGTCCAAAAACGTAGTTCGAACGCGGGAAGTGATTAAAGTTTATGGATGTGGATTATGATTAAGCTTTCTTAGATTCAATTTATTCAAGTTGAAGTTTATGCTTGATGATGATGGAGATTGAATCTAGAGATAGCCTAAATATGGATTGAAGTGAAGATGGATTTCGAAATGGATATGGATGTAGGGGACCTAAGGATACTAAGATGGGGTGCCGTACTTGGAGGATCCTTCAAGTTGCCTACGTATCCCAGAGGTCCTGGAAATCAGGTACAATGTGTAAGACCCGTATCAAACTAATCCGGTCTTATCACCTTGAACCAGGTTTACCCATCATGGTTGAGTTAAATGGACCAAGGGCGTGAAGGAGATCGTGATCCCAGGTATCAAATCGACCCAAAAACAATTAAATTAGGGGGAGGGTCGCATACCCAGCAAGGGAGGGTTGGACCCCCCCAAGACAGAAAGTCAGACCCTTAATTTTACCGGGAGGGTCGGACAGATTAGAAACCTAGGGTCGACGGGATCATCGACCCTCCTATCGACCCTCAGTTGCCGCCGAAACTGAAATTAGGAAATTTCCATAATTTCGATTGGGATTCTTTCCTAATCTCAAAGGGACATATTTAGGATGTTTCTACTCTATTTAAAGGACGTCCCTAAGCCTCTGTCACTCCTTTAACAACCCTAATCGAATTGAGAGAAAGAGAAGAGAAGGAAGAGAAGAAGAAGAGAAACAAGGTAGAGAAGAAAGCAAAAGGAGAAGAGTTGCAGTGAAGGAGTGTTCTTCTCAGGTATGGATACTAATTCCATGAGTTTCTACAGGCCTTAGGTTAGATAATGATGAGAGTGTGATCTCGGAGAAACCCAAACCATCAACCCATGGTTAGGTTTTCATGGAAAACCATGGGAGAATACATGAAAGCTATTTGGGTGGGTGATTCAAGGTTCTAGACCATGGAATGCATGTTGAATGGACTGTAGGAGCAAGCCATAGGACCCCAAACTCGAAGAATGGATTAAAAGGATGAAAATTGACCAAAACCACCAAGGGTCACACAGAGGTTCGATGACCATCCGACCCTATGTGATCCTGAGTATCGACCCTCAGGGTTCTGGAAGTTCAGATTTGGGGAGGGTCGCACCCAGGGTCGATCATGACTCTGACCCTACCTCCGACCCTCAGTTAACAGAATGGTTTTTAAATTCAGAATTAATTCTAATTAAATTCTATCGACTTTGTTAGGTCTTCTAGCAATATAATAACATCATAAAGGTGATTCTAAAGCTTGAAAGAGTATCTATTAGCAAGCTAAGGTGAGGAAACGGAACTCTAAACTAATTGGTTAATAACAAACTGTTTTCTCTTTTCTTGAGCCCAATCCCATGCTTGATTTTATGCGACTATGTTTGTAATGTGCATACAACATGTCATCCAATATTTCTATTACTTGTTCATGCATATTTACTTTATTGTTTATAACATGATGATGATGATGATGATAGGAATAGGCATGTGATTGTATGTGTGTGGTTGGTGTACTTGATGCGAGCGAGTATCAGGGGAGGTGTGATGAGAACGTCAATAAACGTTAACCTTTGACGGGTCTCAGCATTTTAGCTCTATCTCTAACTCAAGTCTTGTGCACTAGCATCGTCGTATCGCCATTACTTTAGCAGAACTATTATGTCGTAGAGTATCAGGGGAGGTGGTCTCGGTCCTTGTAGTCTCTGACTCTACCGGGGGGCCTTAGCTCTATCTCTATGGACATTCTGAGGGATGTTGGGGTGAGGCCTTTGATACACTGTTTGGCATTAGGATTGGTTAGTTGCGAGCCCAGTTTGCAAGCCCTCGCCAGTAGGGGCTTACGTGTTGGTATGACACTATACAGCAATAAACGTTAACCTTTGTTGTATATTGTTCATGATTAGGGTCGATGGGGACGACAATAAACGTTAACCTTTGGGCGGACTTCCACAACCTGTGTATAGAGGCGGGGTCAATAAAGGTTAACCTTTGACCACCCAACCTTTCTATTGCGCGTTGCAAACTATAAATCAGACCAAAGATATGAATTGATTGCATGCATATGTACTGTTGCATTGTTTTGTTTGCTTATTGAGCCATGATGTGTGCTCACGCCTCGATGTCGAATATTTTTAGTTGATGATGCAGGTTATACCGTTAAAGATTATGTAAATACTCCAGCGTACGGGAACGTTGCGGCGATGGAAGTTGAAGCTGAAGTGGATACACATGACTCCTCTTGCGAGTGCAACTCATGTGTATTTGATTAGATATTTTCTTAGTTTTCTTACTTGGATTTATTATGGACATGTATTTGATATTTATTTATGTCTCAGTTGATACAGAATAATTTGCTATTTAAATATTAATATCACAGTAGATTCTCAGTTCATTTTACTATAAGACTTCTGCTATTATATATTTACTCTGATTATGAATGTGGATGTATGGAGTTTAGATAACACGGATACAGCCTACTCGAGATCCTGGTTGAACCGTTGGTTTGTTAGTGGTTCATCACACCATTCTGAATAGTACGGAATTGGGGTGTGACAACTTGGTATCAGAGCATCTCAGGCCCTGTCCACGGAACTAGCATACATTCCAGACAATTGTGAACTGAGATAGGATAAAAGTAAAAACTGTAATATGAACCCACTATAAGCACAAGTGATGGTTGAGAGCAAATTAAAAAAAAAGAATAATGCATCTATTAAAGGGGAAACAATTTTACATACAATGAGAGAGAAACAAACGTATATACATAACTAAAGCAGAGTACAGTCCACAACCCGGACAGTTACTCTGTAGTACAAAGAAAATAAATACAATCAAGAAGCTGGAGGTGAAGGAGGAGGCGATGCCTCACAATCTCTGTCATAGTCCTCGGCATAGACTCTAGTCAACCAGGCCACCTAAGTCTGAGTCGCCTGAAGACTAGCTGTGAGATCAGCCACCCGCTGATCAGTCCGGCGCTGGGCATCAAGAAGTTCCTCCATCCTCAGATCAGATCTGCGCTGAGCCTCTCTGATCTCATGCAACATCTCCATCATATCAGAAGGTGGGCGTGAAGGACCAGCCGCATGAAAAGGACCAGTCTCAGGTGCAGGAACTGCCGCAGAGGAAGTACGAGCTCTAGCCGCATGCTGGGGTGAAGGCGGTGGTATCGAGTCGACATCCATATACATGCGGTCATCGTCATCGGTAGGATCCGCATGAACTCTAGCAGCGGCAGCAGCTGCCTCAGCGTCAGCCATCTCGATGCGAGTGTGAGGGCGCACCATTTCGTTCCTCTCCTCGTCACTGACTTGGGCATCTCGCATACCCATCTTGTAGATAGCCTCCCAATCTAGAGGCGATGAGAAGGTTTTCTCCTGAATCTTCTCATCCACTAAATCAACCCCCAGGTGGGTAAGCAGAACAGTGATCATACGTCCATAGGGTAGATTACCCCTATGACTGGGCAGTGTGGCACTGATCATAGTCCGCATGATGATGTAAGGAAGGCAGACGGGCTGTCTAGTGCAAATACTGTACAGAAGATACTGGGTCAGCTGAGAAACCCTCTCGTAATGGCCACTCTGCGGGATCAGATTATGCTGGATAATCTTGCAAAAGACCCGTGGAGTAAGACGCATATAGCAAGCTCTCATCTGCCAGCGATCAGGTCGTAGTAGCTGACTATCAATCTCAGCCCTCATCTCTAGGGAAACGAACTGGGGCTCTCCAGGAGCACAGTAAACCATGGGGCCATCATAGGGAATGCCCAGTAAGTCAGCCAGTTTCCGATAATTCAAATGAAATGTTCACTCCCTTGACGTAGCTGGTGATGCGTAGCTCGTGACCCCTATCCACATCATTGTAATCCCCCACCACCTGGAGAGTACAATAAAACTATCGCACTAAATCCGGGCATGTGCAAGCGTCGTAAGTGATGACAGGGAGCCACCCCATATCACTAAAGGCCCTCTCCACGTTGAACAAGGCTAACTCAGCCAAGTTCACCATACGACCACCCTCTACCTTCTTACGAGCATAGTGGGAATACTGTGCCTCGGCTTTGTTGGAGCGGAAGCGAAGTGGATCACGAACTCTGGGTACCTTGGTACGAGCCATGGTATCTGCCAAATAGGAAGGAAAAACAGATAATGAGTTAATAGGATAAAAATCCGAAATTTGACATTATAACGACGTAAGTTGGCCAAAAGCCTCACTTGTCACCCATACACGTGGGCAGGAGGACTTATGTAGGTTCCAACATATTCTATAACACTCAGACAGCAGGAAATTCTAACTAATGAAGTCCAATTTGCAGAAATTGCGAGAAATTGAAAATTTCAACAAATTAGGGCAAAAAGAGCAAAAATCCAAGTTTCTCGATAACCAACCGATGAAACTCAAAAAATTTTGAGGGCTTTCGTTCCTCGAGACACCAATAACAAAAGTCCTCAATAAAAATCAAATTTTTACGATTGGAAAAAGTTTAATTTGAAAAATACAAGATAAAGGGACAAAAACCTAGAAATGAAAACCTAAAAACAGGTAAAAACGAGAAAGCATACCTGTAGGGATGACGTGGACGACGAAACACGGATCCAAACTGACCAAAATAGCGTAGTGGCACTGTAGCAACTTAGAGGTGAGAGACGAGTCAAAACGGGAGGGAAATAATAGAGAATGAACCCATAATCGGATCTTAAAGGTCTGATTTTTAGTCTGAGGGTCAGACAATTCAACCAGGATCATCGACCCTCAGATCGACCCTCCCATCGACCCTCAGCTCTCGGGAATCTGACAGAAAACTAGGGTCGGATACTAAGGGTCAGATACCCATCGACCCTCACATCGACCCTCAACTCTCAGGAAGAACAGGTCATTCCCAGGGTCGGATACCCATCGACCCTCACATCGACCCTCAGCTCTCGGGAAGAACAGGTTATCCCCAGGGTCGGATACTGAGGGTCGGACATACCATCGACCCCCACCATCGACCCTGCATAGAAAAGACAGTATTTTTCATAGAATGAGCTGAAAATTTTGAAATTTTACATCGGTTAGCATGCCTACATGTAGTATAAATGATTGTCTCACCTATTTTGATGATTTTCAAGCACCACCAATCTCAGAAGAAAATATGTCTGGGCGTAGAGTTACCAGGCAAAGCCGAAATGCAGTTCCACCACCACCTGTGGAGGAAACTAGCCAAGAAGATATATACACCCAGGGAAATCCACAGGTTGTACCCCCAGGAAATCCAGACCAGGCAAATCCTGCCAACTTGCCACCTCCACCCCCGGAGTTTGCAACCGTGGTAATGAATCTAACACAGTAGCAGCAACAAATGCAACACACATAGGCTCAAATGCAAGTTACAATGGGGATTATGTTCCAGGCCGCACATGCTACACCCAAGCAGACCGGACAAGCCAGTGCAGCACCGGTGGGTAACCACCCAGCACCTCAAACACCTCAACCACCAGCTGCATAAATTCCAGTACCCAGTCTGGAAGCAGCTCAGGTTAACTATCAGTATCCACAACCTATGTTTGGGGCATATGTAAGACCTATGTCAAACTAACCCGGTCTTACCACCTTGAACCAGGTTCACCCATCATGGCCGAGGCAAATGGACCAAGGGCGTGAAGGAGAGCGAGATCCCAGGTATCAAATTGACCCAAAAACACTTAAAATAGAGGAAGGGTCGCATACCCAGCTAAACAGGGTTGACCCTCCCAAAACAGAAACCCAGACCCTTAAAAGTTGGGAGAGGGTCGGACAGTGTCAGACCACAGGGTCGACGGGATCATCGACCCTCACTTGCCGCCGAAACTGAAATTAGGAAATTTCCTAATTTTCGATTGGGATTCTTTCCAAATCCCAATGGGACTATTATAGGACATTCCTACTCTATTTAAAGGACGTCCCTAAGCCACTTTCACTCCTTTCACAACCCTAATTGAATTGAGAGAAAGAGAGAAGAAGGAAAAGAGGAAGAAAAGAGGCAAGGAAGAAGACTTAGCAAAAAGGAGAAGAATTTCCAGAGAAAAGTAATCTTCTCAGGTATGGATACTAATTCCATGAGTTTCTACAGACCTTAGGTTGGATATGGTTGAGTGTAGGATTTCGGAGAAACCCAAACCATCCATTCATGGTTAGGTTTTCATGGAAAACCCTAGGATAATGCATGAAAGCCATCTAGGAGGATGAATCATGATTTCAGACCATGGAATGAATGTTTAATGGAATGTGAAAGCAAGCTATAGGACCCCAAACATGAAGAATGAATTAAAAAGTAGAAATTGGACCAGAGTGCACCGAGGGTCGCACACAGGGTCGATAGACCCATCGACCCTATGTATCCTAAGCATCGACCCTCTGATCGACCCTTAGTTAACAGCATGGTTTTTAAATTCGGAATTAATTCTAATTAAATTCCATCGACTTTGTTAGGTTTGCTAGCATTATAATAACACTGTAGAGGTGATTTTAAAGCTTGAAAAAGTATCTTATAGCAAACTAAGGTGAGGAACCTTAACTCCAAACTAAATTGGTTAATAATAAACTGTTTTCTATTTCTTGAGTCCAATGCCATGCTTGATTCTATGCGAATATGTTTGTAATGTGCATACAACATGCCATCCAATATTTCTATTACTTGTTCATGCATATTTACTTTATCGTTTATAACATGATGATGATGATGATGATAGGAATAGGCATGTGCTTGTATGTGTGTGGTTGATGTACTTGATGCGAGTGAGTATCAGGGGAGGTGTGATGAGAATGTCAATAAACGTTAACCTTTGGCGGGTCTCAGCACTTTAGCTCTATCTCTAACTCAAGTCTTGTGCATTGACATCGTCGTATCACCATTACCTTAGCAGAACTATTGTGTCGTAGGGTATCAGGGAGGTGGTCTCGGTCCTTGTAGTCTCTGACTCTACCGGGGGGCCTTAGCTCTATCTCTATGGACATTCTGAGGGATGCTGGGGTGAGGCCTTGGATACACTGTTTGGCATTAGGATTGGTTAGTAGCGAGCCCAGTTTGCAAGCCCTCGCTAACAGGGGCTTACGTGTTGGTATAGCATTATATAGCAATAAACGTTAACCTTTGTTTTATAATGTTATAGTAGGGTGGATGGGGACGACGATAAACGTTAACCTTAGGGCGGGCTTCCACACCCTGTGTATAGAGGCGGTGTCAATAAACGTTAACCTTTGACCACCCAACCTTTCTATTGCGCATTGCAAACTATAAACCAGACCAAAGAGATAAATGAATGTGCATGCATATGTAATGTTGCATTGTTTTGGCTACTCACTGAGCCGTGTTGTGTGCTCACCCCTCGACGTCGAATATTTTTAGTTGATGATGCAGGTTACACAGTTGAAGATAAAATGAATGCGCCTATGTACGGGATGGTAGCAGCAATGGACGCTGGAGCTGAAGATGATGCACACGACTCCTCTTGCGAGTGCAACTCGTGTGTATTTGACTAGATATTTTTATAGGTTTCTTTATTGGATTTATAAGACATGTATTTGGTACTTAAATATTTATGTCTCAGTTAAACACAGAATAATTTGCTATTATTTATGGATATCATTTTAGTTCTCAGTTCATTTATTTATAAGACTTCCGCTATTGTGTATTTACTCTGATTATGATGGTGAGTATATGAAGGTTCAGGTAACGCGGGGATAGCCTATTTGAGATCCTGGTTGAACCGTTGGTTATTTAGCAATTCATCACACCATTCTGAAATGTACGGAATTGGGGTGTGACAACTTGGTATCAGAGCATCTCAGGCCTTGCCCGCTGAACTATCGTACATTCACAGCAATAGTGAACTGAGATAGGATAAAATAAAAACAGTAATATCAACACATTATAAGCACAAGTGATGTTGAGACCAAATTTAAAAAGAGAATAATACATCTATTAAAAGGAGAAACAAGTTGACATACAATGAGAGCGAAACAAAGTGTAAATATATATCTAAAGCAGAGTACAGTCCATAACCCGGACAGTTACTCTGAAGTACAGGAAAAACAAAAAGTACAATCAGGAAGCGGGAGGCGAAGGAGGAGGTGGAGCCTCACGATCTCTATCGTAGTCCTCAGCATAGACTCTGGTCAACCAGGCTATCTGAGTCTGGGTCGTCTGTAGACTAGCTGTGAGATCGACTACTCTCCTGTCAGTCGCACGCTGGATCTCCATGAGCTCACCTATCCGCACGTCAGATGTGTGCTGAGCAGCCAACAGCTCATCCACTCTCATGCGCTGAGCATCTAGCAACTCCTCCATCCTCAGGTCCGATCTGCACTGAGTCTCTCTAATCTCGCGCAACATCTCCATCATATCAGAAGACGGATGCGAAGGACCAGCCTCATGAGAAGGACCAGTCTCAGGTACAGAATCCGCCGCATGCGAAGTACCAACTCCAGCCGCATGTGTAGGTGAAGGCGGGGGTATCGCGTCGACATCCATGTACATACGATCATCATCGTCGACGGGATCCACCTGAGCTCTAGCAGCAGCAGCAGCAGCCTCAGCATCAGCCACCTCAACCCGAGTGTGAGGGCGCACCATCGCGTTCCTCTCATCATCGCTAACCTGAGCGTCTCGATGTCCCATCTTGCATATAGCCTCCCAATCTAGAGGCGACGAGAAGGTCTTCTCCTGAATCTTCTGATCAACTAGGTCAACCCCCAGACGAATCAATAGTATGGTGATCATACGTCCATAGGGTAGATTACCCTTATGACCGGACAATGTAGCACTGATCATCGTCCGCATGATGATGTAAGGAAGACAGACGGGCTGATGAGTGCATATACCGTAGATCAAAAACTGGGTCAGTTGAGACACCCTCTCATAATGCCCACTCTGCGGGATCAGGTTATGCTGAATGATCCTACAGAACACCCGTGGAGCTGGACGCAAGTAGCATGCCCTCATCTGCCAACGATCGGGCTGTAGTAACTGACTATCAATCTCGGCCCGCAACCACGTCTCAATAAAGTCGTGCTCACCAGGTGCACAGTACACCATAGGACCATCATAAGGAATGCCCAACAGGTCGGCCAGCTGCCGATAATCAAAGGAAATCTACACCCCCTTGACGTAGCTAGTGATGCACAACTCCTGAGCAAGCTCCACATCGTTGTGGTTTCCCACAATCTGAAGGCTACAGTAGAACTGGCTCACTAACTCTGGACGTGTGCACGCATCATATGTGATGACAGGGAGCCACCCCATATCACCAAAAGCTCTCTCTACATTGAACAAGGCTAGCTCAGCCAGGTTCACCATACGACCCCCTTCCACTTTCTTGCCTGTATAGTAGGCATACTGTGCCTCGGCTTCATTGGAGCGGAAGCGAAGCGGATCACGAACTCTGGGTACTTTGGTACGAGCCATAGTATCTGCAGATAAGAAAGAAAAAGGAAAACAAGGAGTTAATAGGATAAAAATTTAAAAATTGGGCATTATAACGACGTAAGTTGGTCAAAAGCCTCACTTTTCACCCATACAAGTGGGCAGGAGGACCTACATAAGTTCCAACACATCATACAACAGTTAAACAGAAGGAAATTTTAACTGAGAAGGTCCAATTTGAAGAAATTGCGAGAAATCAAAAAATTTCGACAAATTAGGGCAAAAAGAGAAAAATCTAAGTTTCTCGATAACCAACCGATGAAACTCAAAAAATTTTGAGGGCTTTCATTCCTCAAGACGCCAACAACAAAAGCCCCCAATAAAAATTGAATTTTTACGGTTGGAAAAAGTTTAATTTGAAAAATACAAGTTAAATGGGAAAAAACCTAGGAATGGAAACCTAAAGACAGGTAAAAATGGGAAAGCATACCTGTAGGGATGAAGTGGATGTCGAAACTCGGACTAAAATCGATCCACAACAGTGAAGTAGCACTGTAGCAACTCGGAGAGAAGAGACGAGTCGAAACGGGAGGGAAATAATAGAAAATGACCCATAATCAGACTTCAAAATTCTGATTTTTGGTCAGAGGGTCGGACAATTCGACTAGAGCCATCGACCCTCTGATCGACCCTCTAATCGACCCTCAGCTCTCGGGATTCTGACAGAAAAACACAGGGTCGGACATTAAGGGTCTGACATACCATCGACCCTCATCATCGACCCTGTATAGAAAAGATAGTATTTTGTTTATAAAATGAGCTCCAATTGGAATTGATTATTGGTCAACGTGCCTACATGACATATACATGATTTCTCACCTATTTTGATGATTTTCAGGCACCACAATCATCGAAAAGAAATATGTCTGGACGTAGAGTTACCCGACAGACCCGAAATACAGTCCCACCACCACCACCAGTGGAGGAGACTAGTTAAGAAAATAACCATGCACAGGGTAATCCAGAACCGGCAAACCCTACAAATTTGCCACCTCCACCACCGGAGATAGCAACTGTGGTTATGAACCTAGCTCAGCAGCTACAGCAGATGCAACACGCACAAGCTCAAATGCAGGTTGCCATGGGGATTATGTATCAAGCCACTCAGGCTGCACCCATACACACTGGGCAAGCCAGTGCAGCACCAGTGGGTAACCACCCAGCCCCTCAGACACCTCAACAATCGGCTGCACCAATTCCAGTGCAGGTCCCAAAAGCAGCACAAGGGATGTACAACTATCCACCCCCTATGTTTGGTGCATACCAAAATCAACTGGATCACTCCCGGCTAGTGGAGAGATTTTTGAAAATGAAACCGAGAGAATTCAACGGCAAGCCGTCTGATCCACTGTGGCCAGCACACTGGATAGACGAGATGGAAAGGAACTTCCTTATGATGACTATCACCGAGGAAGAGAAAGTACTATGCGCCACCTTCATGCTCAAGGGCGACGCACACCATTGGTGGAAATCTACAAAGACGTACTTATTGACCAAGCACGTCCTACTGACATGGGCTATATATAAAGAAGCGTTCTTCGAGAAGTATTTCCCAAGAAGCTTCAGAGATTCAATGGAGAAAGAGTTCTTGAGTCTGTACCAGGGGCAGATGTCCGTAGACTCGTATCAACAGCGCTATGAAGAGCTGCTTTTCTTCGCACCGGCTAGTATGCAGGAAGAAGATACCAAAACCTGTAGGTTTGTCGCGGGACGAAGAGGAAGCATAAGAGAAAATGTTCTGGGCTTAGAGAAGAAAATCTACAACGAAGCTGTCAAGATTGCTCGAGTGATCGAATCAAGCCAGAAGGAGAGTTATTTCTTCCAGAACAGAGGCATCAAGAGACCAACTGGAAACTCCTACAACGGAGGCAATAATAGGATGTATAAACCTTTTCATCCTCAGAATTTTGCTACTGCACCAAAGTCTACTTCCGCAGCTCAACCACAGCCAAAGCCAAATTCTGAAGCCCCGAAGTGCTATAACTGCAACCAACCAGGGCATATGGCAAGAGAATGCCCAAAACCCAAGAAGCAGTTACATCAAGGACGGGTATATGCTGTTACATCAAAGGATGCTGCCGCATCGCCCGATGTGGTTACAGGTATCGTACCTATCAATGGCATACCCGCCAGAGTACTCTTTGATTCAGGAGCTACTCATTCATTTATATCTGTGTCGTTTGGAAAGAAGGCCAATTTACCCATCAAAACATTAGACTACAAATTACTTCGTACGGTCACCGATGGGATTAGAAGTGGAATTAGAGAAAGGTTATGGGCCATGTCCAGTTCTCATTGGCGAGAAAACCTTAGATGCAACTTTAATACAACTTGAGATGGCAGACTTTGACGTCATCTTGGGAATGGACTTGTTAGCTCGGCATTCAACAAATCTTTTTTGCGCCAAAAAGAAGCTAACGTTCAAAGACAAAGAAGGAGCAGAATTCAGTTTCTCGGGAACCAAACTTCCCAGGAGACGTAAGCTCATACTCTCAGCATTAAAGGCTAAGAAGTGCCTTGAAAAGGGAGCCGTCGGATATCTAGTATCAGTGGTCGACCTAACCAAGGACGCGCCACGAATGGAAGATATTGATGTCGTGCGGGATTACCCAGATGTGTATCCGGAGGAACTACCCGGATTACCACCCGACCGAGCCACGGAGTTTGTAATAGACCTTCTACCCGGAGCCGCACCAGTATCAAAAGCACCTTATAGAATGGCTCCTACTGAACTGAAGGAATTAAAAGTGCAATTACAAGAACTACTGGATAAGGGCTATATTAGACCCAGTATATCTCCATGGGGAGCACCGGTGTTGTTCGTAAAGAAGAAGGATGGTAGCGTTCGATTATGGATCGACTATCGGGAGTTGAACAAACTGACAATCAAGAATCGATATCCACTACCTAGGATCGATGACTTGTTCGATCAGTTACAGGGGGCAAGAGTATTTTCAAAGATCGATCTTCGATCAGGCTATCATCAGCTGAAGATTAAAGAAGGTGACATTCCGAAGACAGCTTTCAGGACAAGATACGGACATTATGAATTCTTAGTGATGTCATTCGGATTAACTAATGCACCGGCAACGTTCATGGAACTTATGAACTGAGTTTTCCACGATATGCTGGATACGTCGGTTATAGTATTTATTGATGACATATTGGTATACTCCAAGGACAAGGAAACCCATGTCAAGAACCTAAACGCAACCCTACAACGTTTAAGGAAAGAGAAGTTATACGCCAAATTTTCAAAGTGTGAGTTTTGGCTATGTGAAGTCGCCTTTCTAGGCCATGTAGTATCCGTTGAAGGAATCAAAGTGGACCCAGTAAGATCGAGGCTATCGTAAAGTAGGAAGCACCAAAGAGCGTTTCAGAAATTAAAAGTTTTCTGGGTCTAGCTGGTTATTATCGGAGATTCGTAGAAGACTATTCTCGGATTGCCGTACCTCTCACCAGTTTGACCAAGAAAGGTGAAAAATTTGTATGGACGGATAAGTGTGAAAAGAGTTTTCAAACACTGAAGACCAGATTGATATCCGCTCCGATTTTGACTATTCTGATCCCAGGACAGACATTTACCTTATATACCGATGCGTCGGGATTGGGATTAAGATGTGTGCTTATGCAAGGAGAGCAAGTAATTGCCTATGCCTCGAGACAGTTGAAGGTACATGAGAAAAATTACCCCACTCACGATTTGGAAATAGCGGCAGTAGTACATGCTGTCAAGATATGGAGACATTACCTATACGGAGAGAAATTCCAAATTAAGTCGGACCATAAAAGTCTTACTTATTTATTTAATCAGAAGGAGTTGAATATGAGACAAAGAAGATGGCTGGAACTATTGAAAGACTATGATTGTGATATCCAGTATCATCCAGGAAAAGCGAACCTAGTAGCAGATGCATTGAGCAGAAAAGCAATGTTAAAATCTCAAGGAGAAGTTAGCACGACTGCGACAATGTGCACTACCGGAATGGTATTCAATCACGGCAACGAGCAGTATGTGATGGACACAACGGATGGATCAGCCAACCAAGGGTTTATTCATCAGTTTTCGAATATGTTCGCGGCATTGAAGATTATACCGGATATAGTGGATGAAGTGAAGACAGCTATCAAAGCAGATCCTTATCTGAGAACAGTACACGAAGATATTGAGAAAGATAGGACTAACCCTGAGTTCACCTTCGATGACGAGAAGGTACTGAAATACAAAGGAAGAATATGTGTACCCGAAACCGAAAGTGTAGACATTAGACACCGACTCATGAAAGAAGCCCACACCATCATCTACTCGGTACATCCTGGAAGTACAAAGATGTATCATGACCTAAAGAAATTAGACTGGTGGAGGGGAATGAAAGAAGATGTAGCTAAGTTCATGTCTCAATGCCTAAATTGTCAGAAAGTAAAGGCTGAACGACAAAGACCCGCAGGACTATTGCAGCCATTACCGAAACCAGGATGGAAATGGGACTGCATCACTATGGACTTCGTCACGGGACTACCATTGACTCCTCGAGTAGTAGACGCAGTTTGGGTGATTGTGGACCGTCTGACTAAAATAGCTCACTTCATACCTATACGACCTCAGTATACACTGGAAAGGTTAGCGAAGCTGTATGTGGATAACATTGTTCACTTACACGGTGTACCAGAAAGTATTGTGTCTGATAGAGATCCACGATTTACTTCCAAGTTTTGGGAAGGATTGCAAAAGGCTATGGGTACAACGTTGAAGTTCTGTACTGCATTCCACCCATAGACAGATGGACAGTCAGAGCGCACAATTCAGATTCTAGAAGATATGCTACGAGCATGTGTAATTGATTTCAAGGGATCATGGGATGAGGTTACCATTGATCGAGTTCGCTTATAACAATAGCTATCAGGATACTATACAGATGTCACCTTATGAAGCACTGTATGACAGAAAGTGTCGAACTCCTTTGTTTTGGAATGAAGTTGGAGAACGTAGTATTGTTGGACCAGAATTTGTTGAAGAGACTTGTCGAGTGGTCGACATTATCAAGGAAAGAGTAAGAACAACTCAGAACCGTTAGAAGCAATATGCGGACACTCGACGAAGAGATCTAGAGTTCGCCGTAGGTGATAAAGTATTTTTGACGGTATCGCCTATGCGGGGATTGAAAAGGTTCGGATAAAAAGGGAAACTAAGTCCAAGATATGTCGGGCCATATGAAATTTTGGCTAAGCGTGGAAAAGTAGCTTATCAGTTAGCACTACCACCATCTATGTCAAGTGTGCATGACGTATTTCACATATCCTTATTGAAGAAGTATGTCAAAGACCCAACACATGTTTTGACAGTGGATTTCCCAGAATTGACTGATGATTTGACATTTGAAGTAACACCAATGGAAATCACTAGTCGAAAGGTTCAACGTCTACGCAACAGAGATATCTACTATGTTAAGGTCACATGGAAAAGTAGAGACATGGAAGAAGTTACATGGGAAGAAGAAAATGCTATGCGGAAGCAATACCCTCATTTATTTGATTCAGAAGGTACGTCCAATTTTGAGGACGAAATTTTTATAAGTTGGGGGGAGTTTTAAGACCCGTGTCAAACTAACCCAGTCTTACCACCTTGAACCAGGTTCACCCATCATGGTCGAGGCAAATGGACCAAGGGCGTGAAGGAGAGCGAGATCCCAGGTATCAAATCGACCCAAAAACACTTAAAATAGAGGAAGGGTTGCATACCCAGCTAAACAGGGTCGACCCTCCCAAAACAGAAACCCAGACCCTTAAAAGTTGGGAGAGGGTCGGATAGTGTCAGACCATAGGGTCGACGGGATCATCGACCCTCTCATCGACCCTCACTTACTGCCGAAACTGAAATTAGGAAATTTCCTAATTTTCGATTGGAATTCTTTCCAAATCTCAATGGGACTATTATAGGACATTCCTACTCTATTTAAAGGACGTCCCTAAGCCACTTTCACTCATTTCACAACCCTAATTGAATTGAGAGAAAGAGAGAAGAAGGAAAAGAGGAAGAAAGGAGGCAAGGAAGAAGACTTAGCAAAAATGAGAAGAATTTCCAGAGAAAAGTAATCTTCTCAGGTATGGATACTAATTCCATGAGTTTCTACAGACCTTAGGTTAGATATGGTTGAGTGTAGGATTTCGGAGAAACCCAAACCATCCATCCATGGTTAGGTTTTCATGGAAAAACCTAGGATAATGCATGAAAGCCATTTAGGAGGATGAATCATGGTTTCAGACCATGGAATGAATGTTTAATGGAATGAGGAAGCAAACCATAGGACCTCAAACATGAAGAATGAATTAAAAAGGGGAAATTGGACCAGAGTGCACCAAGGGTCACACACAGGGTCGATAGACCCATCGACCCTAGGCACCCTGACCATCGACCCTCAGCATTCGGGAAGTTCAAACAGAGGGTAGGGTCGATAGACCCATCAACCCTATGTATCCTGAGCATCGACCCTCTGATCGACCCTCAGTTAACAGCATGGTTTTTAAATTCGGAATCAATTCTAATTAAATTCCATCGACTTTGTTAGGTTTGCTAGCATTATAATAACACTGTAGAGGTGATTTTATAGCTTGGAAAAGTATCTTATAGCAAACTAAGGTGAGGAACCTTAACTACAAACTAAATTGGTTAATAATAAACTATTTTCTATTTCTTGAGTCCAATGCCATGCTTGATTCTATGCGAATATGTTTGTAATGTGCATACAGCATGCCATCCAATATTTCTATTACTTGTTCATGCATATTTACTTTATCGTTTGTAACATGATGATGATGATGATGATAGGAATAGGCATGTGCTTGTATGTGTGTGGTTGATGTACTTGATGCGAGCGAGTATCAGGGGATGTGTGATGAGAACGTCAATAAACGTTAACCTTTGGTGGGTCTCAGCACTTTAGCTCTATCTCTAACTCAAGTCTTGTGCATTGACATCGTCGTATCGCCATTACCTTAGCAGAACTATTGTGTCGTAGGGTATCAGGGGAGGTGGTCTCGGTCCTTGTAGTCTCTGACTCTAGCGGGGGGCCTTAGCTCTATCTCTATGGACATTCTGTGGGATGCTAGGGTGAGGCCTTGGATACACTGTTTGGCATTAGGATTGGTTAGTAGCGAGCCCAGTTTGCAAGCCCTCGCTAACAGGGGCTTACGTGTTGGTATAGCATTATATAGCAATAAACGTTAACCTTTGTTGTATAATGTTATGGTAGTGTGGATGGGGACGACGATAAACGTTAACCTTAGGGCGGGCTTCCACACCCTGTGTATTGAGGCGGTGTCAATAAACGTTAACCTTTGACCACCCAACCTTTCTATTGCGCATTGCAAACTATAAACCAGACCAAAGAGATAAATGAATGTGCATGCATATGTAATGTTGTATTGTTTTGGCTACTCACTGAGCCGTGTTGTGTGCTCACCCCTCGACGTCGAATATTTTTAGTTGATGATGCAGGTTACACAGTTGAAGATTAAATGAATGCGCCTATGTACGGGACGGTAGCAGCAATGGACGCTGGAGCTGAAGATGATGCACACGACTCCTCTTGCGAGTGCAACTCGTGTGTATTTGACTAGATATTTTTATGGGTTTCTTTATTGGATTTATAAGACATGTATTTGGTACTTAAATATTTATGTCTCAGTTAAACACAGAATAATTTTCTATTATTTATGGATATCATTTTAGTTTTCAGTTCATTTATTTATAAGACTTCCGCTATTGTGTATTTACTCTGATTATGATGGTGAGTATATGAAGGTTCAGGTAATGCGGGGAAAGCCTATTTGAGATCCTGGTTGAACCGTTGGTTTTTTAGCGGTTCATCACACCATTCTGAAATGTACGGAATTGGGGTATGACAGCATACCCCCACAATCAGATGGATCACTCTCGACAGGTTGAGAGATTTTTGAAGATGAAGCCCAAGGAATTTAACGGTAAACCGTCTGATCCGTTATGGCCAGCACACTGGATCGACGAGATGGAGAAAAACTTTCTCATGATGACTATCACAGAAGAAGAAAAGGTGTTATGTGCCACCTTCATGCTGAAAGGAGATGCACATCATTGGTGGTAATCTACCAGGGCATATCTACTGACCAAGCACGCCCTATTGACTTGGGCTATTTATAAAGAAGCGTTCTTTGAGAAGTATTTTCCACGAAGCTTCAGAGATGCTATGGAAAAGGAGTTCCTGAGTTTATATCAAGGCCAGATGTCTGTGGATGCATATCAACAGCGTTATGGGGAGCTATTTTTCTTTGCACCACTTAGTATGCAAGAAGAAGACACTAAGATCCGTAGGTTTGTCACGGGGCTTAGAGGAAGCATCAGAGAGCATGTTCTAGGCTTGGAAAAGAAGGTATATAACGAAGCTGTTCAAATTGCTTGAGTGATAGAATCGAGCTAGAAGGAGAGTTATTTTACACAGAACAGAGGTATAAAAAGGCCAGTCGAAAATGCTTATAACAGAGGGAACAACAAGACATTTAAACCCTTCCGTGCTCAATGCTTTACTGCTGCACCCAAGACTACTCCAGTAGCTCAACATCAGCCAAAGCCAAATCCTGAAGGTCCAAAATGTTAAAACTGCAACCAAGCAGGACATATGGCAAGGGAGTGTCCTAAGCCCAAGAAGCAGTTACATCAAGGACGAGTATATGCGGTTAAAATTGAGGATGCTGCCCCATCACCCGATGTGGTCACAGGTATGACTGAAACTTTTTTTAAATTGTAATTACATTGTATGAGCATGTAGACTAAGTAAAATAAATCACAGGTATAGTACCTATAAATGACGTACCTGCCAGAGTACTCTTTGATTCAGAAGCTACTCATTCCTTTATATCTGTGTCATTCGGAAAGAAGCTAAAATTATCCATCAAAACATTGGACTACAAAATACTTGTACAGTCACCGATGGGGTTAGAAGTGGAATTAGAGAAAGGTTATAGACCATGTCCAGTTCTCATTGGCGAGAAAACCTTAGATGCAGTTTTGATCCAACTGGAGATGGTAGACTTTGACGTCATCTTGGGAATGGACTGGTTAGCTTGGCATTCTGCGAACCTATTATGCGCCGAAAAGAAGCTGACATTTAAAGACAAAGAAGGAGCAGAATTTAGTTTTTTGGGAACCAAACTGCCCCGTAAACGCAAGCTCATACTCTCAGCACTAAAGGCTAAGAAGTGCCTTGAGAAGGGGGCAGTCGGGTATCTAGTATCAGTGGTCGACCTAACCAAGGAAGCACCACGAATGGAAGATATTGATGTGGTGCGGGACTATCCCGACGTATTTCCAGAGGAATTACTAGGATTACCACCTGACCGAGCTACAGAGTTTGTGATAGATCTTATACCCGGAGCCGCACCAGTATCAAAAGCACCTTATAGAATGGCTCCTACAGAACTGAAGGAATTGAAAGTGCAACTACAGGAACTGTTGGACAAGGGTTATATTCGACCCAGTAAATCACCATGGGGAGCACTAATATTATTCGTAAAGAAGAATGATGGTAGCGTTCCATTATGTTTCGACTATCGAGAGTTGAACAAACTGACAATCAAGAATCGATATCCACTACCTAGGATCGATGACTTGTTCGATCAGTTACAGGGGGTAAGAGTATTTTCAAAGATCGATCTTCGATCAGGCTATCATCAGCTGAAGATTAAAGAAGGTGACATTCCAAAGACAGCTTTCAGGACAAGATACGGACATTATGAATTCTTTGTGATGTCATTCGGATTAACTAATGCACCGACAACGTTCATGGAACTTATGAACTGAGTTTTCCACGATATGCTGGATACGTCGGTTATAGTATTTATTGATGACATATTGGTATACTCCAAGGACAAGGAAACCCATGTCAAGAACCTAAACGCAACCCTACAGCGTTTAAGGAAAGAGAAGTTATACGCCAAATTTTCAAAGTGTGAGTTTTGGCTAAGTGAAGTCGCCTTTCTAGGCCATGTAGTATCCGCTGAAGGAATCAAAGTGGACCCCAGTAAGATCGAGGCTATCGTAAAGTGGGAAGCACCAAAGAGCGTTTCAGAAATTCGAAGTTTTTTGGGTCTAGCTGGTTATTATCGGAGATTCGTAGAAGACTATTCTTGGATTTCCGTACCTCTCACCAGTTTGACCAAGAAAGGTGAAACATTTGTATGGACGGATAAGTGTGAAAAGAGTTTTCAAACACTGAAGACCAGATTGATATCCGCTCCGATTTTGACTATTCTGATCCCAGGACAGAC
Organism: Protea cynaroides; assembly: GCA_028583415.1. NCBI lineage: Eukaryota > Viridiplantae > Streptophyta > Magnoliopsida > Proteales > Proteaceae > Protea > Protea cynaroides. The sequence continues at coordinate 76,582,839 of CM053271.1, forward strand.
ATTTACCTTATATACCGATGCGTCGGGATTGGGATTAGGATGTGTGCTTATGCAAGGAGAGCAAGTAATTGCCTATGCCTCGAGACAGTTGAAGCTACATGAGAAAAATTACCCCACTCACGATTTGGAGTTAGCGGCAGTAGTACATGCTGTCAAGATATGGAGACATTACCTATACGGAGAGAAATTCCAAATTAAGTCGGACCATAAAAGTCTTACTTATTTATTTAATCAGAAGGAGTTGAATATGAGACAAAGAAGATGGCGATATCCAGTATCATCCAGGAAAAGCGAACGTAGTAGCAGATGCATTGAGCAAAAAAGCAATGTTAAAATCTCAAGGAGAAGTTAGCACGACTGCGACAATGTGCACTACCGGAATGGTATTCAATCACGGCAATGAGCAGTATGTGATAGACACAACGGATGGATCAGCCAACCAAGGGTTTATTCATCAGTTTTCGAATATGTTCGCGGCATTGAAGATTATACCGGATATAGTGGATGAAGTGAAGACAGCTATCAAAGCAGATCCTTATCTGAGAACAGTTCACGAAGATATTGAGAAAGGTAGGACTAACCCTGAGTTCACCTTGGATGACGAGAAGGTACTGAAATACAAAGGAAGAATATGTGTACCCGAAACCGAAAGTGTAGACATTAGACACCGACTCATGAAAGAAGCCCACACCACCATCTACTCGGTACATCCTGGAAGTACAAAGATGTATCATGACTTAAAGAAATTATACTAGTGGAGGGGAATGAATGCAGATGTGGCTAAGTTCATGTCTCAATGCCTAAATTGTTAGAAAGTAAAGGCTGAACGACAAAGACCCGCAGGACTATTGCAGCCGTTACCGAAACCAGGATGGAAATGGGACTGCATCACTATGGACTTCGTCACGGGACTACCATTGACTCCTCGAGTAGTGGACGCAGTTTGGGTGATTGTGGACCGTTTGACTAAAACTGCTCACTTCATACCTATACGACCTCAGTATACACTGGAAAGGTTAGCGAAGCTATATGTGGATAACATTGTTCGCTTACACGGTGTACCAGAAAGTATTGTGTCTGATGGAGATCCACGATTTACTTCCAAGTTTTGGGAAGGATTGCAAAAGGCTATGGGTACAACGTTGAAGTTCAGTACTGCATTCCACCCACAGACAGATGGACAGTCAGAGCACACAATTCAGATTCTAGAAGATATGCTACGAGCATGTGTAATTGATTTCAAGGGATCATGGGATGAAAGGTTACCATTGATCGAGTTCGCTTATAACAATAGCTATCTGGCTACTATACAGATGTCACCTTATGAAGCACTGTATGGCAGAAAGTGTCGAACTCCTTTGTTTTGGAATGAAGTTGGAGAACGTAGTATTGTTGGACCAGAATTTGTTGAAGAGACTTGTCGAGTGGTCGACATTATCAAGGAAAGAGTAAGAACAGCTCAGAACCGTCAGAAGCAACATACGGATACTCGACGAAGAGATCTAGAGTTCGCCGTAGGTGATAAAGTATTTTTGAAGGTATCGCCTATGCGGGGATTGAAAAGGTTTGGACAAAAAGGGAAACTAAGTCCAAGATATGTCGGGCCATATGAAATTCTAGCTAAGCGTGGAAAAGTAGCTTATCAGTTAGCACTACCACCATCTATGTCAAGTGTGCATGACGTATTTCACATATCCTTATTGAAGAAGTATGTCAAAGACCCAACACATGTTTTGACAGTGGATTTCCCAGAATTGACTGATGATTTGACATTTGAAGTAACACCAATGGAAATCACTAGTCGAAAGGTTCAACGTCTACGCAACAGAGATATCTACTATGTTAAGGTCACATGGAAAAGTAGAGACATGGAAGAAGTTACATGGGAAGAAGAAAATGCTATGCGGAAGCAATACCCTCATTTATTTGATTCAGAAGGTACGTCCAATTTTGAGGACAAAATTTTTATAAGTTGGGGGGAGTTGTAAGACCCGTGTCAAACTAACCCGGTCTTACCACCTTGAACCAGGTTCACCCATCATGGTCGAGGTAAATGGACCAAGGGCGTGAAGGAGAGCGAGATCCCTGGTATCAAATCGACCCAAAAACACTTAAAATAGAGGAAGGGTCGCATACCCAGCTAAACAGGGTCGACCCTCCCAAAACAGAAACCCAGACCCTTAAAAGTTGGGAGAGGGTCGGATAGTGTCAGACCACAGGGTCGACGGGATCATCGACCCTCACTTACTGCCGAAACTAAAATTAGGAAATTTCCTAATTTTCGATTGGGATTCTTTCCAAATCTCAATGGGACTATTATAGGACATTCCAACTCTATTTAAAGGACGTCCCTAAGCCACTTTCACTCTTTTCACAACCCTAATTGAATTGAGAGAAAGAGAGAAGAAGGAAAAGAGGAAGAAAGGAGGCAAGGAAGAAGACTTAGCAAAAAGGAGAAGAATTTCCAGAGAAAAGTAATCTTCTCAGGTATGGATACTAATTCCATGGGTTTTTACAGACCTTAGGTTAGATATGGTTGAGTGTAGGATTTCGGAGAAACCCAAACCATCCATCCATGGTTAGGTTTTCATGGAAAAACCTAGGATAATGAATGAAAGCCATTTAGAAGGATGAATCATGGTTTCAGACCATGGAATGAATGTTTAATGGAATGAGGAAGCAAGCCATAGGACCCCAAACATGAAGAATGAATTAAAAAGTGGAAATTGGACCAGAGTGCACCGAGGGTCGCATACAGGGTCGATAGACCCATCGACCCTAGGCACCCTGACCATCGACCCTCAGCATTCGGGAAGTTCAGACAGAGGGTAGGGTCGATAGACCCATCGACCCTATGTATCCTGAGCATCGACCCTTAGTTAACAGCATGGTTTTTAAATTCGGAATTAATTCTAATTAAATTCCATCGACTTTGTTAGGTTTGCTAGCATTATAATAACACTGTAGAGGTGATTTTATAGCTTGGAAAAGTATCTTATAGCAAACTAAGGTGAGGAACCTTAACTCCAAACTAAATTGGTTAATAATAAACTGTTTTCTATTTCTTGAGTCCAATGCCATGCTTGATTCTATGCGAATATGTTTGTAATGTGCATACAGCATGCCATCCAATATTTCTATTACTTGTTCATGCATATTTACTTTATCGTTTATAACATGATGATGATGATGATGATAGGAATAGGCATGTGCTTGTATGTGTGTGGTTGATGTACTTGATGCGAGCGAGTATCAGGGGAGTTGTGATGAGAACGTCAATAAACGTTAACCTTTGGCGGGTCTCAGCACTTTAGCTCTATCTCTAACTCAAGTCTTGTGCATTGACATCGTCGTATCGCCATTACCGTTGCAGAACTATTGTGTCGTAGGGTATCAGGGGAGGTGGTCTCGGTCCTTGTAGTCTCTGACTCTACCGGGGGGCCTTAGCTCTATCTCTATGGACATTCTGAGGGATGCAGGGGTGAGGCCTTGGATACACTGTTTGGCATTAGGATTGGTTAGTAGCGAGCCCAGTTTGCAAGCCCTCGCTAACAGGGGCTTACGTGGTTGTATAGCATTATATAGCAATAAACGTTAACCTTTGTTGTATAATGTTATGGTAGGGTGGAAGGGGACGACGATAAACGTTAACCTTCGGGCGGGCTTCCACACCCTGTGTATAGAGGCGGTGTCAATAAACGTTAACCTTTGACCACCCAACCTTTCTATTGCGCATTGCAAACTATAAACCAGACCAAAGAGATAAATGAATGTGCATGCATATGTAATGTTGCATTGTTTTGGCTACTCACTGAGCCGTGTTGTGTGCTCACCCCTCGACGTCGAATATTTTTAGTTGATGATGCAGGTTACACAGTTGATGATTACATGAATGCGCCTATGTACGGGACGGTAGCAGCAATGGATGCTGGAGCTGAAGATGATACACACAACTCCTCTTGCGAGTGCAACTCGTGTGTATTTGACTAGATATTTTTGTAGGTTTCTTTATTGGATTTATAAGACATGTATTTGGTACTTAAATATTTATGTCTCAGTTAAACACAGAATAATTTGCAATTATTTATGGATATCATTTTAGTTCTCAGTTCATTTATTTATAAGACTTCCGCTATTGTGTATTTACTCTGATTATGATGGTGAGTATATGAAGGTTCAGGTAACGCGGGGATAGCCTATTTGAGATCCTGGTTGAACCATTGGTTATTTAGCGATTCATCACACCATTCTGAAATGTATGGAATTGGGGTGTGACAACATGGTATCAGAGCATCTCAGGCCTTGCCCGCTGAACTATCGTACATTCACAGCAATAGTGAACTGAGATAGGATAAAATAAAAACAGTAATATCAACACATTATAAGCACAAGTGATGTTGAGACCAAATTTAAAAAGATAATAATACATCTATTAAAAGGAGAAACAAGTTGACATACAATGAGAGCGAAACAAAGTGTAAATATATATCTAAAGCAGAGTACAGTCCACAACCCGGACAGTTACTCTGAAGTACAGGAAAAACAAAAAGTACAATCAGGAAGCGGGAGGCGAAGGAGGAGGTGGACCCTCACGATCTCTGTCGTAGTCCTCAGCATAGACTCTAGTCAACCAGGCTATCTGAGTCTGGGTCGTCTGTAGACTAGCTGTGAGATCGGCTACTCTCCTGTCAGTCGCACGCTGGATCTCCATGAGCTCACCTATCCGCGCATCTGATGTGTGCTGAGCAGCCAATAGCTCATCCACTCTCATGCGCTGAGCATCTAGCAACTCCTCCATCCTCAGGTCCGATCTGCGCTAAGTCTCTCTAATCTCGCACAACATCTCCATCATATCAGAAGACGGATGCGAAGGACCAGCCTCATGAGAAGGACCAGTCTCAGGTACAGAATCCGCCGCATGCGAAGTACCAACTCCAGCCGCATGTGTAGGTGAAGGCGGTGGTATCGCGTCGACATCCATGTACATACGATCATCATCGTCGACGGGATCCACCTGAGCTCTAGCAGCAGCAGCAGCAGCCTCAGCATCAGCCACCTCAACCCGAGTGTGAGGGCGCACCATCGCGTTCCTCTCATCATCGCTAACCTGAGCGTCTCGATGTCCCATCTTGTATGTAGCCTCCCAATCTAGAGGCGACAAGAAGGTCTTCTCCTGAATCTTCTCATCAATTAGGTCAACCCCCAGACGAATCAACAGTATGGTGATCATACGTCCATAGGGTAGATTACCCCTATGACCGGACAATGTAGCACTGATCATCGTCCGCATGATGATGTAAGGAAGACAGACGGGCTGATGAGTTCATATACTGTAGATCAAAAACTGGGTCAGTTGAGACACCCTCTCATAATGCCCACTCTGCGGGATCAGGTTATGCTGAATGATCCTATAGAACACCCATGGAGCCGGACGCAAGTAGCACGCCCTCATCTGCCAGCGATCGGGCTGTAGTAACTGACTATCAATCTCGGCCCGCAGCCACGTCTCAATAAAGTCGTGCTCACCAGGTGCACAGTACACCATAGGACCATCATAAGGAATGCCCAACAGGTCGGCCAGCTGCCGATAATCAAAGGAAATCTGCACCCCCTTGACATAGCTAGTGATGCGCAACTCCTGACCAAGCTCCACATCGTTGTGGTTTCCCACAATCTGAAGGTTACAGTAGAACTGGCGCACTAACTCTGGACGTGTGCACGCATCATATGTGATGACAGGGAGCCACCCCATATCACCAAAAGCTCTCTCTACATTGAACAAGGCTAGCTCAGCCAGGTTCACCATACGACCCCCTTCCACTTTCTTGCCTGTATAGTAGGCATACTGTGCCTCGGCTTCATTGGAGCGGAAGCGAAGCGGATCACGAACTCTGGGTACTTTGGTACGAGCCATAGTATCTGCAGATAAGAAAGAAAAAGGAAAACAAGGAGTTAATAGGATAAAAATTTTAAAATTGGGCATTATAACGACGTAAGTTGGTTAAAAGCCTCACTTTTCATCCATACAAGTGGGCAGGAGGACCTACATAAGTTCCAACACATCATACAACAGTTAAATAGAAGGAAATTTTAACTGACAAGGTCCAATTTGAAGAAATTGCAAGAAATCGAAAAATTTCGACAAATTAGGGCAAAAAGAGAAAAATCTAAGTTTCTCGACAACCAACCGATGAAACTCAAAATTTTTTTAGGGCTTTCGTTCCTCAAGACGCCAACAACAAAAGCCCCCAATAAAAATTGAATTTTTACGATTGGAAAAAGTTTAATTTGAAAAATACAAGTTAAGTGGGCAAAAACCTAGGAATGGAAACCTAAAGACAGGTAAAAAAGGGAAAGCATACCTGTAGGGATGAAGTGGATGTCGAAACTCAGACTAAAATCGATCCACAACAGTGAAGTAGCACTGTAGCAACTCGGAGAGAAGAGGTGAGTCGAAACGGGAGGGAAATAATAGAAAATGACCCATAATCAGACTTTAAAAATCTGATTTTTGGTCAGAGGGTCGGACAATTCGACTAGAGCCATCGACCCTCTGATCGACCCTCTAATCGACTCTCAGATCTTGGGATTCTGACAGAAAAACACAGGGTCGGACATTAAGGGTCTGACATACCATCGACCCTCATCATCGACCCTGTATAGAAAAGATAGTATTTTGTTTATAAAATGAGCTCCAATTGGAATTGATTATTGGTCAACGTGCCTACATGACATATACATGATTTCTCACCTATTTTGATGATTTTCAGGCACCACAATCATCGAAAAGAAATATGTCTGGACGTAGAGTTACCCGACAGACCCGAAATACAGTCCCACCACCACCACCAGTGAAGGAGACTAGTCAAGAAAATAACCATGCACAGGGTAATCCAGAATCGGCAAACCATTTAAATTTGCCACCTCCACCACCGGAGCTAGCAACTGTGGTTATGAACCTAGCTCAGCAGCTACAGCAGATGCAACACGCACAAGCTCAAATGCAGGTTGCCATGAGGATTATGTATCAAGCCACTCAGGCTGCACCCATACACACTGGGCAAGCCAGTCCAGCACCAGTGGGTAACCACCCAGCCCCTCAGACACCTCAACAACCGGCTGCACCAATTCCAGTGCAGGTCCCAGAAGCAGCACAAGGGATGCACAACTATCCACCCCCAATGTTTGGGGCATACCAAAATCAACTGGAACACTCCCGGCTAGTAGAGAGATTTTTGGAAATGAAACCGAGAGAATTCAACGGCAAGCCGTCTGATCCACTGTGGCCAGCACACTGGATAGACGAGATGGAAAGGAACTTCCTTATGATGACTATCACCGAGGAAGAGAAAGTACTATGCGCCACCTTCATGCTCAAGGGCGACGCACACCATTGGTGGAAATCTACAAAGACGTACTTATTGACCAAGCACGCCCTACTGACATGGGCTATATATAAAGAAGCGTTCTTCGAGAAGTATTTCCCAAAAAGCTTCAGAGATTCAATGGAGAAAGAGTTCTTGAGTCTGTACCAGGGGCAGATGTCCGTAGACTCGTATCAACAGCGCTATGAAGAGCTGTTTTTCTTCGCACCGGCTAGTATGCAGGAAGAAGATTCCAAAACCCGTAGGTTTGTCGCGGGACTAAGAGGAAGCATAAGAGAAAATGTTCTGGGCTTAGAGAAGAAAATCTACAATGAAGCTGTCCAGATTGCTCGAGTGATAGAATCGAGCCAGAAGGAGAGTTATTTCTTCCAGAACAGAGGCATCAAGAGACCAACCGGAAACTCCTACAACGGAGGCAATAATAGGACGTATAAACCTTTTCGTCCTCAGAATTTTGCTACTGCACCAAAGTCTACCGCAGCTCAACCACAGCCAAAGCCAAATTCTGAAGCCCCAAAGTGCTATAACTGCAACCAACCAGGGCATATGGCAAGATAATGCCCAAAACCCAAGAAGCAGTTACATCAAGGACGGGTATATGCTGTTACATCAGAGGATGCTGCCGCATCGCCCGATGTGGTCACAGGTATCGTACCTATCAACGGCATACCCGCCAGAGTACTCTTTGATTCAGGAGCTACTCATTCATTTATATCTGTGTCGTTTGGAAAGAAGACCAATTTACCCATCAAAACATTAGACTACAAATTACTCGTACGGTCACCGATGGGATTAGAAGTGGAATTAGAGAAAGGTTATGGGCCATGTCCAGTTCTCATTGGCGAGAAAACCTTAGATGCAACTTTAATACAACTTGAGATGGCAGACTTTGACGTCATCTTGGGAATGGACTTGTTAGCTCGGCATTCAACAAATCTATTATGCGCCGAAAAGAAGCTAACGTTCAAAGACAAAGAAGGAGCAGAATTCAGTTTCTCGGGAACCAAACTTCCCAGGAGACGTAAGCTCATACTCTCAGCATTAAAGGCTAAGAAGTGCCTTGAAAAGGGAGCCGTCGGATATCTAGTATCAGTGGTCGACCTAACCAAGGACACGCCACGAATGGAAGATATTGATGTCGTGCGGGATTACCCAGATGTATTTCCGGAGGAACTACCCGGATTACCACCCGACCGAGCCACGGAGTTTGTAATAGACCTTCTACCCGGAGCTGCACCAGTATCAAAAGCACCTTATAGAATGGCTCCTACTGAACTGAAGGAATTAAAAGTGCAATTACAAGAACTACTGGATAAGGGCTATATTAGACCCAGTATATCTCCATGGGGAGCACTGGTGTTGTTTGTAAAGAAGAAGGATGGTAGCGTTCGATTATGTATCGACTATCGGGAGTTGAACAAACTGACAATCAAGAATCGATATCCACTACCTAGGATCGATGACTTGTTCGATCAGTTACAAGGGGCAAGCGTATTTTCAAAGATCGATCTTCGATCAGGCTATCATCAGCTGAAGATTAAAGAAGGTGACATTCCGAAGACAGCTTTCAGGACAAGATACGGACATTGTGAATTCTTAGTGATGTCATTCGGATTAACTAATGCACCGGCAACATTCATGGAACTTATGAACTGAGTTTTCCACGATATGCTGGATACGTCGGTTATAGTATTTATTGATGACATATTGGTATACTCCAAGGACAAGGAAACCCATGTCAAGAACCTAAACGCAACCCTACAGCGTTTAAGGAAAGAGAAGTTATACGCCAAATTTTCAAAGTGTGAGTTTTGGCTAAGTGAAGTCGCCTTTCTAGGCCATGTAGTATCCACTGAAGGAATCAAAGTGGACCCAGTAAGATCGAGGCTATCGTAAAGTGGGAAGCACCAAAGAGCGTTTCGGAAATTAGAAGTTTTCTGGGTCTAGCTGGTTATTATCGGAGATTCGTAGAAGACTATTCTCGGATTGCCGTACCTCTCACCAGTTTGACCAAGAAAGGTGAAAAATTTGTATGGACGGATAAGTGTGAAAAGAGTTTTCAAACACTGAAGACCAGATTGATATCCGCTCCGATTTTGACTATTCTGATCCCAGGACAGACATTTACCTTATATACCAATGCGTCGGGATTGGGATTAGGATGTGTGCTTATGCAAGGAGAGCAAGTAATTGCCTATGCCTCGAGACAGTTGAAGGTACATGAGAAAAATTACCCCACTCACGATTTGGAGTTAGTGGCAGTAGTACATGCTGTCAAGATATGGAGACATTACCTATACGGAGAGAAATTCCAAATTAAGTCGGACCATAAAAGTCTTACTTATTTATTTAATCAGAAGGAGTTGAATATGAGACAAAGAAGATGGCTGGAACTATTGAAAGACTATGATTGTGATATCCAGTATCATCCAGGAAAGCGAACGTAGTAGCAGATGCATTGAGCAGAAAAGCAATGTTAAAATCTCAAGGAGAAGTTAGCACGACTGCGACAATGTGCACTACCGGAATGGTATTCAATCACGGCAACGAGCAGTATGTGATGGACACAACGGATGGATCAGCCAACCAAGGGTTTATTCATCAGTTTTCGAATATGTTCGCGGCATTGAAGATTATACCGGATATAGTGGATGAAGTGAAGACAGCTATCAAAGCAGATCCTTATCTGAGAACAGTACACGAAGATATTGAGAAAGGTAGGACTAACCCTGAGTTCACCTTCGATGACGAGAAGGTACTGAAATACAAAGGAAGAATATGTGTACCCAAAACAGAAAGTGTAGACATTAGACACCGACTCATGAAAGAAGCCCACACCACCATCTACTCGGTACATCCTAGAAGTACAAAGATGTACCATGACATAAAGAAATTATACTGGTGGAGGGGAATGAAAGCAGATGTAGCTAAGTTCGTGTCTCAATGCCTAAATTGTCAGAAAGTAAAGGCTGAACGACAAAGACCCGCAGGACTATTGCATCCGTTACCGAAACCAGGATGGAAATGGGACTGCATCGCTATGGACTTCGTCACGGGACTACCATTGACTCCTCGAGTAGTAGACGCAGTTTGGGTGATTGTGGACCGTCTGACTAAAACAGCTCACATCATACCTATACGACCTCAATATACACTGGAAAGGTTAGCGAAGCTGTATGTGGATAACATTGTTCGCTTACACGGTGTACCAGAAATTATTGTGTCTGATAGAGATCCACGATATACTTCCAAGTTTTAGGAAGGATTGCAAAAGGCTATGGGTACAACGTTGAAGTTCAGTACTGCATTCCACCCACAGACAGATGGACAGTCAGAGCGCACAATTCATATTCTAGAAGATATGCTACGAGCATGTGTAATTGATTTCAAGGGATCATGGGATGAAAGGTTACCATTGATCGAGTTCGCTTATAACAATAGCTATCAGGCTACTATACAGATGTCACCTTATGAAGCACTGTATGGCAGAAAGTGTCGAACTCCTTTGTTTTGGAATGAAGTTGGAGAACGTAGTATTGTTGGACCAGAATTTGTTGAAGAGACTTGTCGAGTGGTCGACATTATCAAGGAAAGAGTAAGAACAGCTCAGAACCGTCAGAAGCAATATGCGGATACTCGACGAAGAGATCTAGAGTTCGCCGTAGGTGATAAAGTATTTTTGAAGGTATCACATATGCGGGGATTGAAAAGGTTCGGACAAAAAGTGAAACTAAGTCCAAGATATGTCGGGCCATATGAAATTCTGGCTAAGCGTGGAAAAGTAGCTTATCAGTTAGCACTACCACCATCTATGTCAAGTGTGCATGACGTATTTCACATATCCTTATTGAAGCCGTATGTCAAAGACCCAACACATGTTTTGACAGTGGATTTCCTAGAATTGACGGATGATTTGAAATTTGAAGTAACACAAATGGAAATCACTAGTCGAAAGGTTCAACGTCTACGCAACAGAGATATCTACTATGTTAAGGTCACATGGAAAAGTAAAGACATGGAAGAAGTTACATGGGAAGAAGAAAATGCTATGCGGAAGCAATACCCTCATTTATTTGATTCAGAAGGTACGTCCAATTTTGAGGACGAAATGATTATAAGTTGGGGGGAGTTGTAAGACCCATGTCAAACTAACCCGGTCTTACCACCTTGAACCAGGTTCACCCATCATGGTCGAGGCAAATGGACCAAGGGCGTGAAGGAGAGCGAGATCCCAGGTATCAAATCGACCCAAAAACACTTAAAATAGAGGAAGGGTCGCATACCCAGCTAAACAGGGTCGACCCTCGCAAAACAGAAACCCAGACCCTTAAAAGTTGGGAGAGGGTCGGATAGTGTCAGACCACAGGGTCGACGGGATCATCGACCCTCTCATCGACCCTCTCATCGACCCTCACTTACTGCCGAAACTGAAATTAGGAAATTTCCTAATTTTCGACTGGGATTCTTTCCAAATCTCAATGGGACTATTATAGGACATTCCTACTCTATTTAAAGGACGTCTCTAAGCCACTTTCACTCCTTTCACAACCCTAATTGAATTGAGAGAAAGAGAGAAGAAGGAAAAGAGGAAGAAAGGAGGCAAGAAAGAAGACTTAGCAAAAAGGAGAAGAATTTCCAGAGAAAAGTAATCTTCTCAGGTATGGATACTAATTCCATGAGTTTCTACAGACCTTAGGTTAGATATGGTTGAGTGTAGGATTTCGGAGAAACCCAAACCATCCATCCATGGTTAGGTTTTCATGGAAAAACCTAGGATAATGCATGAAAGCCATTTAAGAGGATGAATCATGGTTTCAGACCATGGAATGAATGTTTAATGGAATGAGGAAACAAGCCATAGGACCCCAAACATGAAGAATGAATTAAAAAGTGGAAATTGGACCAGAGTGCGCCGAGGGTCGCACACAGGGTCGATAGACCCATCGACCCTAGGCACCCTGACCATCGACCCTCAGCATTCGGGAAGTTCAGACAGAGGGTAGGGTCGATAGACCCATCAACCCTATGTATCCTGAGCATCGACCCGCAGTTAACAGCATGGTTTTTAAATTCGGAATTAAATCTAATTAAATTCCATCGACTTTGTTAGGTTTGCTAGCATTATAATAACACTGTAGAGGTGATTTTATAGCTTGGAAAAGTATCTTATAGCAAACTAAGGTGAGGAACCTTAACTCCAAACTAAATTGATTAATAATAAACTATTTTCTATTTCTAGAGTCCAATGCCATGCTTGATTCTATGCGAATATGTTTGTAATGTGCTTACAGCATGCCATCTAATATTTCTATTACTTATTCATGCATATTTACTTTATCGTTTATAACATGATGATGATGATGATGATAGGAATAGGCATATGCTTGTATGTGTGTGGTTGATGTACTTGATGCGAGCGAGTATCAGGGGAGGTGTGATGAGAACGTCAATAAACGTTAACCTTTGGCGGGTCTCAGCACTTTAGCTCTATCTCTAACTCAAGTCTTGTGCATTGACATCGTCGTAACGCCATTACCTTAGCAGAACTATTGTGTCGTAGGGTATCAAGGGAGGTGGTCTCGGTCCTTGTACTCTCTGTCTCTACCAGGGGGCCATAGCTCTATCTCTATGGACATTCTGAGGGATGCTGGGGTGAGGCCTTGGATACACTGTTTGGCATTAGGATTGGTTAGTAGCGAGCCCAGTTTGCAAGCTCTCGCTAACAGGGGCTTACGTGTGGGTATAGCATTATATAGCAATAAACGTTAACCTTTGTTGTATAATGTTATGGTAGGGTGGATGGGGACGACGATAAACGTTAACCTTAGGGCGGGCTTCCACACCCTGTATATAGAGGCGGTGTCTATAAACGTTAACCTTTGACCACCCAACCTTTCTATTGCGCATTGCAAACTATAAACCAGACCAAAGAGATAAATGAATGTGCATGCATATGTAATGTTGCATTGTTTTGGCTACTCACTGAGCCGTGTTGTGTGCTCACCCCTCGACGTCGAATATTTTTAGTTGATGATGCAGGTTACACAGTTGAAGATTACATGAATGCGCCTATGTACGGGACGGTAGCAGCAATGGACGCTGTAGCTGAAGATGATACACACGACTCCTCTTGCGAGTGCAACTCGTGTGTATTTGACTAGATATTTTTATAGGTTTCTTTATTGGATTTATAAGACATGTATTTGGTACTTAAATGTTTATGTCTCAGTTAAACATAGAATAATTTTCTATTATTTATGGATATGATTTTAGTTCTCAGTTCATTTATTTATAAGACTTCCGCTATTGTGTATTTACTCTGATTATGATGGTGAGTATATGAAGGTTCAGGTATTGCGGGGATAGCCTATTTGAGATCCTGGTTGAACCGTTGCTTATTTAGCGGTTCATCACACCATTCTGAAATGTACGGAATTGGGGTATGACAGCATACCCCCACAATCAGATGGATCACTCTCGACTGGTTGAGAGATTTTTGAAGATGAAGCCCAAGGAATTTAACGGTAAACCGTCTGATCCGTTATGGCCAGCACACTGGATCGACGAGATGGAGAAAAACTTTCTCATGATGACTATCACAGAAGAAGAAAAGGTGTTATGTGCCACCTTCATGCTGAAAGGAGATGCACATCATTGGTGGTAATATACCAGGGCATATCTACTGACCAAGCACGCCCTATTGACTTGGGCTATTTGTAAAGAAGCGTTCTTTGAGAAGTATTTTCCACGAAGCTTCAGAGATGCTATGGAAAAGGAGTTCCTGAGTTTATATCAAGGCCAGATGTCTGTGGATGCATATCAACAGCATTATGAGGAGCTATTTTTCTTTGCACCACTTAGTATGCAAGAAGAAGACACTAAGATCCGTAGGTTTGTCACGGGGCTTAGAGGAAGCATCAGAGAGCATGTTCTAGGCTTGGAAAAGAAGGTATATAACGAAGCTGTTCAAATTGCTTGAGTTATAGAATCGAGCTAGAAGGAGAGTTATTTTACACAGAACGGAGGTATAAAAAGGCCAGCTGGAAATGCTTATAACAGAGGGAACAACAAGACATTTAAACCCTTCCGTGCTCAAGGCTTTACTGCTGCACCCAAGACTACTCCAGTAGCTCAACATCAGCCAAAGCCAAATCCTGAAGGTCCGAAATGTTAAAACTGCAACCAAGCAGGACATATGGCAAGGGAGTGTCCTAAGCCCAAGAAGCAGTTACATCAAGGACGAGTATATGCGGTTACAATCGAGGATGCTGCCGCATCACCCGATGTGGTCACAGGTATGACTGAAACTTTTTTTAAATTGTAATTACATTGTATGAGCATGTAGACTAAGTAAAATAAATCACAGGTATAGTACCTATAAATGACATACCCACCAGAGTACTCTTTGATTCAGGAGCTACTCATTCCTTTTGTCATTCGGAAAGAAGCTGAAATTACCCATCAAAACATTGGACTACAAAATACTTGTACGGTCACCGATGGGGTTAGAAGTGGAATTAGAGAAAGGTTATAGACCATGTCCAATTCTCATTGGCGAGAAAACCTTAGATGCAGTTTTGATCCAACTGGAGATGGCAGACTTTGACGTCATCTTGGGAATGGACTGGTTAGCTTGGCATTCTGTGAACCTATTATGCGCCGAAAAGAAGCTGACATTTAAAGACAAAGAAGGAGCAGAATTTAGTTTTTTGGGAACCAAACTGCCCCGTAAACGCAAGCTCATACTCTCAGCACTAAAGGCTAAGAAGTGCCTTGAGAAGGGGGCAGTCGGGTATCTAGTATCAGTGGTCGACCTAACCAAGGAAGCACCACGAATGGAAGATATTGATGTGGTGAGGGACTATCTCGACGTATTTCCAGAGAAATTACTAGGATTACCACCCGACCGAGCCATAGAGTTTGTGATAGATCTTATACCCGGAGCCGCACCAGTATCAAAAGCACCTTATAGAATGGCTCCTACAGAACTGAAGGAATTGAAAGTGCAACTACAGGAACTGCTGGACAAGGGTTATATTCGACCCAATATATCACCATGGGGAGCACTAGTATTATTCGTAAAGAAGAAGGACGGTAGCGTTCGATTGTGTATCGACTATCGAGAGTTGAATAAACTGACAATCAAGAATCGATATCCACTACCTCGGATCGATGACTTGTTCGATCAGTTGCAAGGAGCAAAAGTATTTTCTAAGATTGATCTTCGATCAGGCTATCATCAGTTGAAGATTAAAGAGGGTGATATTCCTAAGACAGCTTTCAGGACCAGATATGGACATTATGAATTCTTGGTCATGTCTTTTGGATTAACAAATGCACCGGCAACTTTCATGGAACTTATGAACCTCATCTTCCACGATATGTTGGATATGTCGGTTATTGTATTTATTGATGATATATTGGTATATTCCAAGGACAAAGAAACCCATATCAAGAACCTAAACGCCACCCTACAACGTTTAAGGAAAGAGAAGTTATATGCCAAATTTACCAAGTGTGAGTTTTGGCTAAGTGAAGTCGCCTTCCTAGGCCATGTAGTATCCGCTGAAGGAATCAAAGTGGACCCCAACAAGATCGAGGCTATTGTAAAGTGGGAAGCACCAAAGAGCGTTGTAGAAATTTGAAGTTTTCTGAGTCTCGCTGGTTATTATCGGAGATTTGTGGAAGACTATTCCCGGATTGCCGTACCTCTCACCAGTTTGACTAAGAAAGGTGAAAAGTTTGTGTGGACGGATAAATGTGAGAAGAGTTTCTAGACATTGAAGACCAGATTGATATTCGCTCCGATTTTGACTATTCCTGTCCCAGGATAGCCATTTACCCTATACACTGATGCGTCAGGACTGGGATTAGGATGCGTGCTTATGCAAGGAGAACAAGTAATTGCTTATGCCTCAAGACAGTTGAAGACACATGAGAAAATTTATCCCACTCATGATTTGGAGTTGGCAGCAGTAGTACATGCTGTCAAGATATGGAGACATTACCTGTACAGGGAGAAATTCCAGATTAAGTCGGACCATAAAAGTCTTACTTATTTATTTAATCAGAAGGAGTTGAATATGAGGCAAAGAAGATGGCTGGAACTATTGAAAGACTATGATTGTGATATCCAGTATCATCTGGGGAAAGCTAATGTAGTAGCGGATGCGTTGAGCAGAAAGGCGATGATAAAATCTCAAGGGGAGGTTAGTACAACTGCAGCTATATGTACTACCAGAACGGTATTCAAGCATGACAATGAGCAATATGTGATAGATACAACGGATGGATCAGCCAACCAAGGGTTTATTCATCGGTTTTCAAATATGTTCGCGGCATTGAAAATTATACCGGATATAATGGATGAAGTGAAGACAGCTATCAAATCAGATCCTTATCTGAGAATAGTACAAGAAGATATCGAGAAAGGTAGGACTAACCCTAAGTTCACCTTGGATGAAGAAAAAGTACTGAAGTACAAAGGAAGAATATGTGTACCCGAAACAGAAAGTGTGGACATTAGACATCGACTGATGAAAGAAGCCCATACCACCATCTATTCGATACATCTTGGAAGTACAAAAATGTATCATGATCTAAAGAAACTATATTGGTGGAGAGGAATGAAAGCAGATGTAGCTAAGTTCGTGTCTCAATGCCTAAATTGTCAGAAAGTAAAGGCTGAACGACAAAGACCCACAAGACTATTACAGCCGTTATTGGAACCAACATGGAAATGGGACTGCATCACTATGGACTTCGTCATGGGTTATCACTGATTCCTCGAGTAGTTGACGCAGTTTAGGTGATTGTAGACCGTCTGACTAAAACAGCTCGCTTCATATCGATATGACCTCAGTATACACTGGAAAGGTTAGCAAAGCTGTATGTGGATAATATTGTTAGGTTACACGGTGTACCAGAGAGCATTGTGTCCGATAGAGATCCACGATTTACTTCCAAGTTTTGGGAGGGATTGCAAAAGGCTATGGGTACAACATTGAAGTTCAGTACTGCATTCCACCCATAGACAGATGGACAGTCAGAGCGTACAATCTAGATTTTAGAAGATATGATACGAGCATGTGTAATTGACTTCAAAGGATCATGGGATGAAAGATTACCACTGATCGAGTTCGCTTATAACATTAGCTATCAGGCTACTATACAGATGTCACCCTATGAAGCACTGTATGGCAGAAAGTGTCAAACTCCTTTATTTTGGAATGAAGTTGGAGAACGTAGTATTGTTGGACCAAAATTTGTTGAAGAGACTTGTCGAGTGGTCGACATTATCAAGGAAAGAATGTGAACAGCTCAGAACTGTCAGAAGCAGTATGCAGATACTCGACGCAGAGATCTTGAGTTCGATGTAGGTGATAAAGTATTTTTAAAGGTATTGCCTATGCGAGGATTGAAAAGGTTCGGACAGAAAGGGAAACTATGTCCAAGATATGTCGGGCCGTATGAGATTTTAGCTAAGCGTGGGAAAGTGGCTTATCAGTTAGCACTACCACCATCTATGTCAAGTGTGCATGACGTATTTCATATTTTCCCTATTGAAGAAGTATGTCAAGGATCCAACGCATGTTTTAACAGTAGATTTACCGGAACTGACTGATGATTTGACATTCGAAGTAACACCAACTGAAATCACCAGTCGAAAGGTTCAACGACTATGCAACCGAGATATCTATTATGTTAAGGTCACCTGGAAAAGTAGAGACATGGAAGAAATTACATGGGAAGAAGAAAATGCTATGCGAAAGCAATACCCTCACTTATTTGATTCAGAAGGTACGTACAATTTTGAGGACGAAATTTTTATAAGTAGGGGGGAGTTGTAAGACCCGTATCAAACTAACCCGGTCTTATCACCTTGAACCAGGTTTATCCATCATGGTTGAGTCAAATGGACCAAGGGCGTGAAGGAGATCGTGATCCCAGGTATCAAATCTACCCAAAAACACTTAAATTAGGGGGAGGGTCGAATACCCAGCAAGGGAGGGTCGGACCCCCCCAAGACAGAAAGTCAGACCCTCTGTTTTACAGGGAGGGTCGGACACATTAGAAACCTAGGGTCGACGGGATCATCGACCCTCCCATCGACCCTCAGTTGCCGTCGAAACTGAAATTAGGAAATTTCCATAATTTCGATTGGGATTCTTTTCTAATCTCAAAGGGACTTATTTAGGATAGGATGTTTCTACTCTATTTAAAGGACGTCCCTAAGCCTCTTTCACTCCTTTTACAACCCTAATCGAATTGAGAGAAAGAGAAGAGAAGGAAGAGAAGAAAAAGAGAAACAAGGTAGAGAAGAAAGAAAAAGGAGAATAGTTGCAGAGAAGGAGTGTTCTTCTCAGGTATGGATACTAATTCCATGAGTTTCTACAGGCCATAGGTTAGATAATGATGAGAGTGTGATCTCGGAGAAATCCAAACCATCAACCCATGGTTAGGTTTTCATGGAAAACCATGGGAGAATACATGAAAGCTATTTGGGTGGGTGATTCATGGTTCTAGACCATGGAATGCATGTTGAATGGACTGTAGGAGCAAGATATAGGACCCCAAACACGAAAAATGGATTAAAAGGAGGAAAATTGACCAAAACCACCGAGGGTCGCACAGAGGGTCGATGACCATCCGACCCTATGTGATCCTGAGTATCGACCCTCAGGGTTGTGGAAGTTCAGATTTGGGGAGGGTCGCACCCAGGGTCGATCATGACTCCAACCCTACCTCCGACCCTCAGTTAACAGAATGGTTTTTAAATTCGGAATTAATTCTAATTAAATTCTATCGACTTTGTTAGGTCTTCTAGCAATATAATAACATTATAAAGGTGATTCTAAAGCTTGGAAGAGTATCTATTAGCAAGCTAAGGTGAGGAAATGGAACTCTAAACTAATTGGTTAATAACAAACTATGTTTTCTTTTCTTGAGTCCAATCCCATGCTTGATTTTATGCGACTATGTTTGTAATGTGCATACAACATGTCATCCAATATTTCTATTACTTGTTCATGTATATTTACTTTATTGTTTATAACATGATGATGATGATGATGATAGGAATAGGCATGTGATTGTATGTGTGTGGTTAGTGTACTTGATGCGAGCGAGTATCAGGGGAGGTGTGATGAGAACGTCAATAAACGTTAACCTTTGACGGGTCTAAGCATTTTAGCTCTATCTCTAACTCAAGTCTTGTGCACTAGCATCGTCGTATCGCCATTACTTTAGCAGAACTATTATGTCGTAGAGTATCAGGGGAGGTGGTCTCAGTCCTTGTAGTCTCTGACTCTACCGGGGGACCTTAGCTCTATCTCTATGGACATTTTGAGTGATGCTGGGGTGAGGCCTTGGATACACTGTTTGGCATTAGGATTGGTTAGTTGCGAGCCCAGTTTGCAAGCCCTCGCCAGCAGGGGCTTACGTGTTGGTATGGCACTATATAGCAATAAACGTTAACCTTTGTTGTATAATGTTCATGATTAGGGTGGATGGGGACGACAATAAACGTTAACCTTTGGGCGGACTTCCACACCCTGTGTATAGATGCGGGGACAATAAACGTTAACCTTTGACCACCCAACCTTTCTATTGTGCATTGCAAACTATAAACCAGACCAAAGATATGAATTGATTGCATGCATATGTACTGTTGCATTGTTTTGTTTGCTCACTGAGCCATGATGTGTGCTCTCCCCTCGACGTCGAATATTTTAGTTGATGATGCAGGTTATACCGTTGAAGATTATGTAAATGCTCCAGCGTACGGGAACGTTGCGGCGATGGAAGTTGAAGCTGAAGTGGATACACATGACTCCTCTTACGAGTGCAACTCATGTGTATTTGATTAGATATTTTCTTAGTTTTCTTACTTGGATTTATTATGGACATGTATTTGATATTTATTTATGTCTCAGTTGATACAGAATAATTTACTATTTAAATATTAATATCACAGTAGATTCTCAGTTCATTTTACTATAAGACTTCTGCTATTATATATTTACTCTGATTATGAATGTGGATGTATGGAGTTTAGATAACACGCATACAGCCTACTCGAGATCCTGGTTGAACCGTTGGTTTGTTAGCGGTTCATCACACCATTCTGAATAGTGCGGAATTGGGGTGTGACACAACATAGTTCGTTTTTGGGTGGATTTGGTAACCTCAGGGGCTAAGGTATGTCTCTCAGGGAGTAGAGTGTGTCTCTCAGGGAGTAGAGTATGGCTCTCAGGGAGTAGAGTGTGTCTCTCGGGGAGTAGGTGTATCTCTCAGGGAGTAGAGTATGTATGTCTCTCAGGGAGTAGGGTGTATGTCTCTCAGGGAGTGGAGTATGTATGTCTCTCAGGGAGTAGGGTGTGGCTCTCATGGAGTAGAGTATGTATGAGGGTATATTGATTGAGGTGTGGAATCGTATCTGAGAGTTTCCCAGACTACCTACGTATCTTAGGGTTTGCCCTAAGAATCAGGATCCACGTAGCTCAAAATATTGTTCATTGGGCGACCCGCTTGGATCGGAATATGGGTGGTCCAGTCAGATCGAATGATGATCCTCGATGATCTATGGTTGGGTTCACGTTACACCTATCTAGGTTCTGCACCCTAGGGGAAATGAACTGAGGGGTAGGGATCGTCCTAAACTACCCTTGTAACTTACAACCCTGATTTTGGAATTGTGTTGGGCTAGGCTTCATGATTCTTGATTAAGACTTTTATCATTTTTCTATTATTACGCTTCCCATGAATGTGGGTGCCTACATGCACGTCCCCACACTTAGGAATGTCTTCTATCAGTGTACATGCACGGCAGTTTGACTAGGGTGTAACGAAAAGTAAGTTCTTGTCGACATAAACATCATTCAAGCATAGCATACAGCAACAGATCAGCATGACAGTGTGCACAAAGCTAGCAGTGTAAGCATTCTAAACATGGTAGTGCATAATATGACAGTGTAGTTAAGTGAACATGATAGATGCATGGATATAACAACGTACACAATATCAGATCATCAATCTAACGGTTCTATCTCTTCAAAAAATGATGATCATGATAAATACTTAGATTTCATCAAAACAGCCAACATCAACGGCTCAAATCTCACATCAAGTTATAATCGTGATCAATGACTCAAATCTCATCAAAATAACTAAGATCTACGGCTTAGACCTCACAAAAGATAATCTAGCGGTTCAGATCACTCATCATGATAATCCAACCGTTCAGGTTCATCAAAAACACTCATGATCAAGATCCAATGGTTCAAATCACTCAAAATTACTCACAATAAAAATCCAACGGTTTAAATCATTCAAGATCATAATCCAACCATTCATATTCCTTTAAAAACACCCACAATGAGGATCCAACATTGAAATAATTCAAAATCACTCACAATAAAGATCTAACGGTTGAAATCGTTCAAAATCATTCACAGTGAAGATCTAACGGTTGAAATCATTTAAAATCACTCACAGTGAAGATCTAATGGTTGAAATCAATTGAAATGATAATCTAATGGTTTAGATCATTTAAATCGCTCACAGTGAAAATCTAACGGTCCAAATCAACATCCAATGGCCCATATTTCATCACATCAAAATTACCTACAATGAAGATCTAACGATTGAAATCATTCAAGATCATAATCCAACCATTCATATTCCTTAAAAAAAAACCCACAATGAAGATCCAACGTTGAAATAAATTCAAGATCACTCACAATAATGATCCAACTGTTGAAATCATTCAAAATCACTCACAGTAAAGATCTAACGGTTGAAATCATTTGAAATGATAATCTAATGGTTTAGATCATTTAAATCATTTATGATGTCGATCCAACGGTCCAAATCAACATCCAATGACCCATATTTCATCACATCAAAATTTATAATCAATGGGCTAGATTTAACTTATTCAAGATTGATGGCCAATATTAAATCACATCAAAATGAACATCATGGTATTGACACACATGCCATATAGCATTTGAAGATCATGATTATTGAAATAGACATATTTAGATAATTTTTGAATATTTGAGCTTCATGAAAGCTATCAAAATAAAGTTTGAGGTACCAACCTTGTCCCCAACAATGGGGTGGAGCCTTTGATGATGGTTGGAGACTATCTATGGCACGAGCGGCAAGATTTCCCTCTTTCTTTCCTCCTTTCCTTTCTCTCTCTTCTTGAATCTCCCCTCTTGATCCCAATATCTCTTCTCTCTCTCCCTTTTTTTTTCTCTCTCCAACTCACTTCTATTCTCCCTTTTTTTTAGCCCTTTCCCCTCCCCTCTTCCTTTTTTTCAAGTGGTTAGGTGGGTGCTCCTTTTATAGATGACCCTTGGTTGCTTGAGCATGGCTCAAGAAGATGATGTGTGATGGAGTTGGGCTCAAGGAAGTGAGGTGATGGGATGGGAAAGGTGTTGGGCTCAAGAAGGAGGGATTTATGGCTCAAGATGTGGAAGGGAGGGAGTGAGTGGCTCAAGAGGTGGAAGGGAGTAGGGGCATGGAGGTTCAAGAAGTGGAGAGATTTATGGCTCAAGATGTGGAAGGAAGGGACTGAGTGGCTCAAGAGGTGGAGGGGAGTAGGGGCTGAAGAAGGAGGTGGCGGTGAGGGAGTAGGGGCTGTTGGTCTGGTAGCATGGTAGGGCTCAAGGAAGTAAGCCGATTTGGGCTCAAGGAGGAGGTAGCGGTGAGGGAGTAGGGGATGTTGGGCTGGTAGCATGGTGGGGCTCAAGGAAGTGAGCCGATTTGGGCTCAAGGAGGAGGTGGAGGTGAGGGAGTAGGGCATGGGAAAGGTGGAAGGGAGTAGGGCGTGGAAGGAGGTGGTGGTGTGGGAGTGTGGGCATGGGAAAGGTGGAGGTGGCAGCATCTCCATTTTTCCCTCCGCCGAACTCTCCCACTCTTTGGCTTTTCTTCCTCCCTCTCTCTCTCTCTTATTGGGTTCTTATTCTCTCTTCCCATTTTCTCTCTTCCTCTCTCTTTCTCCTCTCTCTCTCTCTTCCTCTCTCTCTCTTCTTGACCGAACATTTATATATATATATATATATATATATATATATATATATATATTTGGCTTCATCTTTTCTCTTCCCATTCTCTCCCTCTTCCTGTCTCTCTCTCTCTCTCTCTCTCTCTCTCTCTCTCTCTCTTATCGGGTTTATGATCGAATCTATATATATATATATATATATATATATATATATATATATATATAATACTTAGAAATATTATATAATATATAATATATAATATATATCATATGAACATATAGGTATAACAAAATACAAACATACAAAAAAATACAAGCACATGGGTTGAACTGACTTTGTCTGGACTGGTCTGGGCTGGGTAAGGCTGGACTGGTTGAGTTCGACGAGGTTGGAATAAATTGGGCTTGAGCTGGGTTGGGCTGAGTAAGTATGGACTGGGTTGATTTCTCTCTCTATTATGGATCCTCTCAGCTTGCAATTCTGCATGAAAAATTTCGACGGCCTCTGTCTCAGATTTTTCACATTCACTTTGTAGAGGACGGACAAAGGAGCACACTGGTGCTCGAATCACCTGATTCGGACATCAGAAGACCAAAATATGAAGAATTGAAGCTTTGACAATAATCCTACTGGCAACTTTGCATGGGACCCACTGACGGCTTCAGCCCAAAATTCTTTACATCCACTTTGAAGAGGACAGGCAATGGAGCACACTGGCACTTGAATCGCATGATTCAGACTTCGAATGATCAAGATATGAAGAATTGGTGTTTTGATGATAATCCTACTGGAAACTTTGCATGGGACCCGCTGGCGGCTTCTGCCCAAAATTCTTTACGTCCACTTTGAAGAGGACAGGAAATGGAGCACACTGGAACTTGAATCGCTTAATTCGGACTTCGAATGATCAAGATATGAAGAATTGGAGTTTTGATGATAATCCTACTGGCAACTTTGCATGGGACCCGCTGGTGGCTTCTGCCCAAAATTCTTTACGTCCACTTTGAAGAGGACAGGAAATGGAGTACACTAGCACTTGAATCTCCTAATTTGGACTTTGGATGATCAAGATATGAAGAATTGAAGTCCGATCAAAACAAATTTATGATAATTCACACAAAAGTCCTTAATTTATGATAATTTGCACAAAAAACCCTCTACACTTTCATATCGTGATCTCTTCTCCGTCTGACATCAGAATTAAGCGATTCTAGTTTCATTTTGGAGATGAATATGTGTCCTATGCATCCATGCAAACTATAGCCAATGACCTTGCGGTGGAGCCCACAAAAATCAGCCTCAAAGTCACCGCTTACCGTCCAAACCTTGAATTGACCCGCAACCTTTCCGAATCCATTCACCAAAACTTTTGCACGCTGGGGCACTTTGGCTCAGCTCCGAACACCGTAGAGAGCACACGGGGACTAATTGACTGCTAGTTTGAAAGAGTTTCACTCGCCTCTCCTCTCTTGCTATTTACACATCAATATGGCTGTCCTAGTTAAGGAAAGCAAAAATGGGGTGCTAAAAGATACCCTTCTTTAATCGAGATTGTGCTAATTGAGGGTAAAGATAAAAGAAGCACATTTTTGTCTCTCGAATTGGAGAGATGAAATTTTTCATAACGCAATATCATCAGATCTATCAACTTTACTTTCACACAAATGCCATGGTAATCACATTAACATTATGACTTAGCAAAATATTTTATCATTCACATCATGCAATCGAAACAAATGATAGTTAGTGTGCACACTTCGAATGAGACTAGGTGGATTGTTGGAATTTGAAATGATGCTCATCGGGGCTAAACTTTGTCTGATCACATAGTTTTACAAAGAACATTCAAATACATCAGGTAAGTCTAAAAACCCTCTGAAGAGTCCACTGATCCCACCCAGAAGCAATAGCCTTAACCATATCGAGGTCCAATTCTTTGGGAGCTTCACAACTGGTTCCCATCTTGCCGATGTCTCTCAACGCCCCATATTGATGGACCAACCTTGTAGGTGAATAAATTGAAGTTTGTGTCAGTCCCATGATCTGAACATCTACACTACCTGGAGTGTTTATAACAACTTTCTCTGCATTCCTCTAGCTACACTTCCATCAGATGCTCAAAATGGTCATCTGCTTTAGACGAGATGGCCAATCTGCATCCACTTGATATGTAGTAGGATCCGCTCTTTTCACCATTTGATGACGATCACGGTTCGATGCCCCAAGTTCTTCTACCAAACCCAACCTCTCGACCAACCAGATTTGAAGCAAATATAACGATCCATTGAACTTCTCTAAAGGACATCGGCCTTGGAGGTCTGCCGCAAGATCAAGTCCCCTCAATGTCTCTGCTAATATGGTGGGTACGATATCTCTTTTGCCCTCTGCATGTCTGATGACATCAATAATGATAGGAGACCCTGTGCCTTCTTGACTCTGCAATAATGTTCGAGCAATGATGCAATAGAGATATACTCGTCTCCTACGTGCTTTTGCTTCTTCATCCTCAAGTTCTAGCCATGTATAAGCCTCTATCATGGGTCGTAATTTCAGCCTCTGGCCCTGAACGAACATACTCACTTCCTATTCATTCCAGCCAAAGAAGTTTCTTATCCCCTACTTATAGTCTTTCTTAGGGGATGGTCTGAACATCATACCCTTTGGTGGAGAAATGACGCATGCTTTGAATTCCTCAACAGTAGGACACAATTCCACATTGCCAAATTTGAATACATGGGTCATTGGGTTCCAGCATCGGATTACTGCTTTCAGTAGACTTGGGCACAACTTTATTGTCATCATTTGGAGGAGGACATCTAAATGACTCTTTATTAAAAATCAGTGGTCTTCAGTGAATTCCATACTTCAACTCCAATTTCGCAGTGCCTTAACCATTTTTGTCATGTTGTCTGATGAGTAGAGGCTCTACAATGCTCGCCGAAATGACCTGCAGAAAATCCCGACCTGGGATAAGGTTAGTAGGGAAATCATTATAACTTTCTCTTACTGCAATTGTTAGATACATTGAAAACCTTACTGAGTTGTGCATGAAATGTGTGCATATGTATGACCTTGTCTGGACCTAAGTTTCTAAGTCACAAGTCAGGTGAGAAAAAATGAAGGCCAAATTTGGCTGATATGAAGCTATCCTGATGAGATTCCCATCAGGAGGATCTTTTGGTTGTTTATGTGGAATGGTCAATCTCTCCGAGGAGATACCACTTTATGGGCTTATAGAATGAAGGGCTCTTTGGAACCTTTGGACGCCGTTGAATGTAATGAACGACAGATAAGAGTTCCAACCAGATTATCATTACATTTTTTTCAGAATGACACACCCACTAGGGTTGATATCAAAAGATTTGAAAGATGGGCTTATTATGCGACTCTTGGGAAATCCATTACATAGATGAACGGATGAAAGAGCCCAGCCAAAAAGCAGGAAGTTCTTCCTTTAATAATGACAAGATGATGGAACCAATCCTGAGTAGCAGGGTGTATTAGCCTCTTTAGAGAATCCAGCCCAAACCTGTCGTGAAGTTCATAAAAAATGGTCGACTTTCGTGACCAACTGCACCCTCCTCTTTTATTTACTTATTTATTATTTTTTTTTTGGAGGGTGAAGAGGTCAAACATGATACCACTTCAACTGATCGAGGTTGGTCAGATATTGTAGCTCTTCACCATCTAGATCTATCAGTTGAACTGCCTTTCCTTGTAAAATTTCCTTCACTATGAATGGCCCGCTCCAGTTTGGACGAAACTTACCCCTAGGGTCATGGATAGGCGCTCTTTGTTCCTTTAATACAAGATCTCCTACCATCAGGTGACGAAATCTGACATTCTTGTTGAATGTGGCAGCCATTCTCTGTTGGTATTTCTTTGCATTATCAGCTACTTTCATCCTCCTTTCGTCAATGAGACTCAACTCTTCATAACGGGATCGAAGCCATTCAGCCTCAGGGATTTGGGAATCCATTAGGATCCTTAAGGATGGTAATTTCATTTCTACCAGGAGTACTGCCTCCATACCATATACCAGAGAATATGGTGTGGCTCGAGTAGAGGTCCTTATAGAAGTTCTGTAGGCCCATAGTGCATATGGTAGCTTATCCGCCCAGTCAGTATGTGACTCTGCCATTTTCTAGAGGATGACCTTGACGTTCTTATTAGCGGCCTCTACTGCTTCAATAGTTTGTGGCTGGTAAGGGGAAGAACGATGCCTTTGGATATTGAAATTCTCACACAATTCTTGTACCTTTCCTCTGAAGTGTTGACCCTGATATGAGATTAGAGCATGAGGCATCCCGTGCCGACAGATGATATGCTCTTGAAGGAACTTGGCTACCTTATTCATAGTGAGCTTGGCGTATGATTGAGCCTCCACCCACTTGGTAAAGTAGTCAATGGCTGCTAAAATGAACTAATGCCCAGTTGACGCCTTTGGGTGAATCTTTCTGATCACATCTATACCCCAAGTTGAAAATGGCCAGGGTGAACTGAGAGTGTGTAATTTTGTAGGTGGTACATGTATCAGATTGGCAAAGATTTAGCATTTGTGACACTTCTTCACAAACTTCGCGCAGTCTACTTCCATTGTATTCCAATAATACCCCATTCTCATAATCTTCTTTGTAAGCATCCTGGCATTCATATGAGGTCCGCAAACTCCTTGATGTATCTGCTCAATGAGGACTTGTGCTTGTTCTTCATCGACACAGACCAATTGTACCCCATCATAGGATCTTTTATAAAGGATATAGCATATCGCCTTAATGACTTCTTCTCTCCCGACGTTGCTTCCGTTGGGTATTTACCTTCTCTAATGAAGTTCACTATGGGTGCGAACCAAGGTCTACCATCAATTGTTAGTGCATCAACTTCTGCATATGCTGGTTGTCTCCTTCCTTCTATTACCAAGGGCCTTGTGCATTCAACTGGATCATCACCGATCATTGAAGCCAAAGTGGCTAATGCATTAGCATATTTATTTGTGTCCCTTGGAGAATAGTCAAACTCGATCTTTGTAAAATTCTTCGCCGAACTGCTTGCCTACTGCTGATAAGGTATATCAATTTTTCATCGTTTGTCTTCCAATCTCCTCTAACTTGGTAGATCACAATAGATGAATCTCCATAGACTTTCATTTTCTTGATACCGATGGACAATGCTGCTTTGAGTCCCAGGATGCAAGCTTCATATTCTGTCGTGTTGTTTATGCATTCAAAATCTAAACGGAGGGAAAAACATACAAATTCACCTTCCGGATCTATGAGAAGCGCGCCTGGTCTATGCCCTCTATGATTGGCTGCGCCATCGAAGAACATCATCCATGTGCCTTGCCTTAGCTCTTCTTCTGCCACATGAACTTCCTCATCCGGAAATACATCCTCCAAGTTTCTAAAATTGTCTTCAATTGGGAGGGCATATAGATGATCCGCGATCGCACTCCCTTTGATGGACTTCTATGTAACATACGTGATGTCAAATTTGGATAACAATAGGAGCCATCTAGCCAATCTCCCCGTCAGTGCCGGCTTTTCAAACAGATATTTCAGAGGGTTCATTCTTGAAACAAGCACGATGGAATGTGACAGCATATAATGCCTCAACCTTTTGGTTACCCAAACTAGAGCTGCACATGTCTTTACCAGCGGTGAGTAATTGGCTTCATAGACTGCAATTTTCTTGCTCAAGTAGTATATGGCCTTTTCTGTTTGTCCATCATCATCATGTTAGGCTATCATTAACCCCATGGAGTCATCTAATACTGATAGGTAAAGGAGCAGTGGCTTCCCAGGGACTGGAGGGGCCAACACAGGTGGATTTAACAGATAGGTCTTGATCTTGTCGAAGGCCAACTGACATTTGGGGTTCTACTCTTTGGGTTGATTCTTCCTTAGTAGCTTGAAAATTGGATCGCACATTGCAGTGAGGTGTGCATGAACCGATTGATGTATTGGAGTCTCCCCAAGAAACTTCTTATCTCCTACTCTATAGACAGGGGTGGCATTTCAGATACTGCCTTTATCTTAGAAGGATCTATCTCAATCCCTTTCTGACTGACCATGAAACCCAACATCTTGCCTGTCGTCATCCCAAATGCACACTTTTGTGGGTTAAGCCTGAGCTTGAACTGCTTGATTCTCTCAAAGAATTTTCTCAGTGCTGTGATGTGGTTCCTTCTGGTAAGTGATTTTACAATCATGTCATCCACATATACCTCGACCTCCTTATGGCTCAGATCATGTAGTACTGTCGTGGCCTTCCTTTGATAGGTCACCCTTGCATTTTTCAGTCCAAACGGCATTATGGTGTAGCAGTAGGTACCCCAATCTGTGGTGAAAGCAGTCTTCTCCTTGTCTTTAGGCGCCATCTTGATCTGGTTATACCCCGAGAATCCATCAATGAATGACAAGAGTGCATGGTTAGCTGTGTTATCAACTAGGATATCTATCTTTGGCAGCGGAAAGTCATCCTTGGGACTAGCCTTATTTTGATTCCTGTAATCCACGCACACTCTCAGTCTACCATCTTTCTTAGGCACAATTACCACATTAGCCAACCATTCTGGGTATTTTGATACTTTTAAAAACCCGACGTCAAACTGTTTTATTATATCTTCTTTGACTTTTAGTGTCCACTCAGGTTTTAAGCGCCTCAACTTCTGCTTATGTGGCTTAGCATTATGGATCAGTGGTATCTTATGTTGCACCACTTCCGGGTTTATCCCTGGCATATCTTCATAAGACCAAGCGATCACTTCCTGGAGTTCCACCAATAGCTCCGTCAATTGGAAAGTTTCTTCATCTGTTAGGGTCATGCCAATTTTGATTTCTCGCGGTTGCTCTTCTGTGCCGAGATTGATCATCTTGAAATCTTCACCGGCAGGTTGGGCTTTCTCCTCTTCTGAGGCTTCGATGGATTGCAGAATTTCAGGAGGAAGTTCATCACTTTCATCATCATCAAAGTTAGAGTTAAAAGAAAAGGGATTGGAAGAAGTAAACGCAGTATAATTGGAAGGATTTCTTTCATTAATGCTTGAAAACAGAGGTACAGATGAGGGGTTCCAAATGGAATGGACTCAAAGCTTTTTAAAGACTCGACCCCAATTAAAGACTCTTGGACCTGGGGCCCAGACATGGCTATACTATTATGATTACATGACAACCCCTTTGGGTAGACAAAAGTATCTAAACAAGTCCAATTAGGGATTGTTCCATTGATCAAAAGGATGAACTTTTGTGGATCGAGATTTCCATCACGATCTTCTCCATTGAGCATTAAAACTTGGTCTTCACTAAACAAGTTACGGATGCTGATTGACCCCGTCTCTGGATTTTGCTCTTCTTCATGCCTTTGGATCTTAATCTGCTCTAGCTCTATCCAATCAATGGTGCAGTCAAAAAAATCTCAAAGCCGGGTACTAGTCTTTGAAGGTTTTCGTCTAGCCATGGTTTGGAGAAACCACAAAAAGAAAAATCCTCTCCTTCTTTGACGAAATACCCATTGAGTGTCTTTGAGTGAGGAACGACTTGTTCATCTTCATCAAACTTTCCGAACTGTGCTTGAAAGACCGGTTCATTTGTCCTTTGTGGTTGCCATTTTCTACGACCCATGCCTGTTGCCTTTCTCGTACCCCTGTTGTTGCTCCCATACTTCCTCCTTTCGAGCCTCCAAAATGCATCATCGACTCTCCTCTACTTTTCTTCTATCAGACTCAAATCATGCCTGGTGGGGGTATACCCCAATCCAAATCTATACTCATTGATTAACAGAGGCAACATGTTGACATTACCCTGTTGATTTGAACCGAGGCCCATACATGGGAAATAAGACATGTTAAGTAATTAACGAAATGAAAACGACAAATACGTACTTGAGGGATTTGGTTCTGTGATAGCTAAGATTACTGATCTAAAACCCTCTGATAGGATGGTCCTGGGGTCCATGTTGTCCTGATCCCATATTACTCTGTCCGGTGGCTAGTGCATTCACAGCTGCCGTATCTGCAAATATCATCACTGTGGTGCCATTGTGGACGAACTTGACCTTCTGATGCAAACTAGACGTCACTGCGTCAGACATATGTATCCAAGGTCTGCCGAGAAGTATACTGAAGGATGATGAAATGTCTATGACTTGGAATTCAGTCAGAAACTCTGCAGGTCCAACTTGTATGGGCACTGTGAAAACACCCAAAACAGCCCTCCTTGTATTATCGTATGCTCGGATGGTCATATCGGAAGGCCTGAGCTCAGATTCACTAAACCCCAACTGCTTGAAGGTGTCAATGGGGAACACATTTAGAGCTAACCTGGTTCAATGAAAACTTGAAAGATGCTTTTACCCTGGCACTTGATGGTGATGTACAAAGGATTGTTATGATTTTTGCCTTCCGGGGGGAAGATCCTCATCTCCAAAGACGATGGAGTTCACTGCATACTTTCCTCCTACTATTTTTGCCAATTCATGACAATCAGTTGAAGTTGGGACTTGATTGCTCGTCAAAGACTTGAGGACCGCATCTCTATGAGTTTTGGAGGCCATCAGTAGCCCCCATATAGACACATTTGCTTGAGTCTTTTGAAGCTACTTCAACACCGAGTCCTGTGGTTCTGGTTGACTACTCTGACCCTTGTTTTTCTCTCTCATTAAATGAGCTGGGTTCTCAACTGAAAGGTGAGCTGGTTTGAAATTTTTACCGGTCCTAGTTTCTGCTATTTCTTTTTTGTTTTCCAGGAAGACCACTTCCATTTCCACAAACTACTATTTAATTGAGCTATTTCTGACTCATCCTCTGAAAAATAGATGATGAGTGGCTCCTCTGAATCTGCCTCCGCCAATGAGTACTGATGATCTTCTAGAAAGATTACCTCCATTTCCATAGATTGATCAGCCATATAAGTGTCTTCGCTTCATTGTATGATTGGTAGATAATGAGCGGCTCTTCTGACTCTGTCCCTGCCACCGTATGTTGAGGAATTTCTGGGAAGTATGCTTCATACTCACCCCTACTTCTTCAATGGAAACTAAGCTCATCTCATCACCAGGTGTGGCACTTCTTCCATTCACAAATTGGACTGTTTCAGTTGGAATATCCTTGTCCAAATGCACCTCTCCCCATTCTATAAAATTCATAGCCCGATGAGGAAGGGGGTTGTTTGCGACATACGCTTTCCTTGGTTGGAGCTTGAATTTCCCAGAATCTAGTAGATCTTGTATGGCATGCGTCAAAGTGGTGCAATACTCAGTAGCATGCCTACTTTGATTATGGTACTTGTAGAATTCATTCGGGCACCATTAGTGAGGTAACGGGTTTAGAACAGGCCGTGTTTCCAAAATTTTGAGCTTTCCACCTTTAACCAACTTGTCCTAGAGCGATGTTTTGGTCATGCCCAGATTTGTGAACTGTCTTCTGGGTCCAAACCTTTGTGTAGTAGAGGAAGGAGTTGTAGTCTCTACGATTAATGGTGCTGAGCTTGTAGTGGCCACTTGCTTCGACGCTGCAGATGGGTTAGATCCTGAACCCCTGGATGGGTATGACTTCCGATTCAAACCAAATTCTGACCTTTCTGCCTTGGTTAGTAGGACATCTCCGTGATTGATAGCATCTTCTACCTGTTTTCCCACAACCAAAAGTCCTTCGAAAGTGAGTATAGCTTGTCCAAAGATATAGGTATTATAGGTCTTGTTCAAGCCCCTCATCATCATTTGGACCTGATCCCTTTCAGACGGCCGGTCCCAAAGTTTTGTTGCCAACGACCTGAAGCGGGACAAGTATTCAGTGAAAGTTTCATCTGACTTCTGTATCATGGTTTCAAGCTGCCTCCTATGGGTCTCAATCTCAGTAATGTAAGAATAGAAGTTTATGAATTCCCTGGTGATATCCGACCATGAGTAGATTTGTGACAGATTTAACTTCATTAACCACCTATGGGCCCCACCTATTAGTGAGAATTGGAATGCTTGCGCCAACTGCTCATCAGTGAAACCTTGGCCTTGTTTTAGTAGGCTGGTGAAGGACCTTAAATGGGTTTTGGGATCACTCGACCCATCAAAATTTTTTGTGGTCCATTTGAATTTAGGGGGCAGCTTCACCTCCGGGAAGAAACATAAACCTTCGGCATCAATAATCTGACTTTCTACCCCTTTCAGACCTCTCAGAATCTTCTCTACTTGACTCAACCTATCTCTGTATGTGTCACACCCCAATTCCGCACACATCAGAATGGTGTGATGAATCGCTAGCAAACCAACGGTTCAACCAGGATCTCGGACAAGCAGAATCTGATTTATCTAAACCTCATACATCCACATTCATAATCAGAGTAAATACACAATAGCGGAAGTCATATAGTAAAATAAACTGAGAATCTACTGTGATATTAATATTTAAATAGAAATATTCGACGTCAAAACATGCACTCGCAAGAGGAGTCATGTGCATCCACTTCATCTTCAACCTCCATCGCCGCCACATGACCATACACTGGAGCATTGACCTATTCTTCGACGGTAGTACCTGCATCATCAACTAAAAATATTCGACGTCGAGGGGGCGTGCACACATCATGGCTCAGTGAGCAAACAAAACAATGCAACAATACATATGCATGCAGTCAATTCATATCTTTGGTCTGGTTTAAAGTTTGCAATATGCAATAGAAAGGTTTAGGTAGTCAAAGGTTAATGTTTATTGACCCCGCCTCAATACACAAGTGTGTGACGCCGCCCGAAGGTAACGTTTATCGTCGACTCACAAGCACCCAATTCATGAACATTGTACAACAAAGGTTAACGTTTATTGCTGTACAGTGCCATACCAACACGTAAGCCCCTGCTGGCGAGGGCTGCAAACTGGGCTCACAACTAACCAATCCTAATGCCAAAAAGTGTATTTAAGGCCTCACCCCAGCATCTCTCAGAACATCCATAGAGATAGATCTAAGGCCCCCAGGTAGAGTCAGAGACTACAAGGACTGAGACCACCTCCCCTGATGCTTTACGACGTAATAGTTCTGCTAAAGTAATGGCGATACGACGATGCTAATGCACAAGACTTGAGTTAGAGATAGAGCTAGAGTGCTGAGGCCCAGCCTATGACACCCCCCTGATACTCGCTCGCATCAAGTACACCAACCACACACATACATTCACACGCCTATTCCTATCATCATCATCATCATCATCATCATCATCATGTTATAAACAATAAGGTAAATATGCATGAATAAATAATAAAAATATTGGATGACATGTTGTATGCACATTACAAACATATTCGCATAGGATTAAGCATAGCATTGGACTCAAGAAAAGAGAAAATAGTTTGTTATTAACCAATTAGTTTAGAGTTCTGTTTCCTCACCTTATCTTGCTAATAGATCCTCTTACAAGCTTTAAGATCACTTTATATTGTTATTATATTGCTAGAAGACCTAACAAAGTCGATAGAATTTAATTAGAATTAATTCTGAATTTAAAAACCATTCTGTTAACTGGGGGTCGGAGGTAGGGTCGGAGTAATGATCGACCTTGGGTGCGACCACCCTTATTCTGGGCTTCCCGAACACTGGGGGTCGATGCTCAGGGTCTGGTAGGGTCGATTGGCCATCGACCCCCCATGCGACTCCCTATGGATTTTGGTCGATTTTCTTCCTTCAATCCATTCTTCGTGTTTGGGGTCCTATGGCTTGCTCCTATAATCCATTCTACACATGTTCTATGGTCTAGAACCATGATTCTACCACCTATATGGCTTCCATGATTTTTCCCTATGGTTTTCCATGAAAACCTAACCATAGGTTGATGGTTTGGGTTTCTCCGAGATCATACTCTCTGCATTATCTATCCTAAGGTCTTTAGCAATTCATGGAATTAGTATCCATACCTGAGAAGAATAATCCTTCTCTGCAACTCTTCTCCCTTGGCCTTCTTCTCTTCTTTCCTTCTCTTTTCCTTCTCTTCCTTCTCTTCTCTTTCTCTCAATTCAATTAGGGTTGTAAAAGGAGTAAAAAAGGCTTAGGGACGTCCTATTTATAGAGTAGAAACTCCTAAAATAAGTCCCATTGAGATTTGGAAGGAATCCCATCGAAATTAGGAAACTTTCTTAATTTTTAGATTTACCGAGTACCGGGGGTCGATAGGGGGGGTCGGAGATCCCGTCGACCCCTGGTTCCTAAAGTGTCCGACCCCCCATGTAAAACTGGGGGTCTGACTTCTGTCTTGGGGAGTCCGACCCTCCCATGCTGGGTATGCGACCCTCCCCTTAATTTAAATATTTTTGGGTCCGTTTAATACCTGGGATCGTGATCTCCTTTACGTACTTGGTCCATTTGGCTCAACCATGATGGGTAGACCTGGTTCAAGGTGGTAAGACCGGGTTAGTTTGATATGGGTCTTATAGTATGGGCCATCCTCTTCTCTTGATTTCTCAACTGTGAGAGCCTTTAGTGTGGTTGGGGCTTTCCTGTGTTCAATTTCTTCTACCTCCTCAGGTGTAGAGCTCGAAGGTAAATGCAGTGTCTCCACTCTTTTAGTCCCTGACTCTTGGGACTGCAGTTTTGCATCCATTTTCTTCATTAGGGTAGCCATCATGGTTATGGCATCTTCCATCTTTACCATCCTAGCTTCTACTGCCCCTTGGGCAGGATTCTGTCCTTCACTCATAGCTTCAATTGATCTCGTCGAGGCAGGGCGAATGGGTTCAGGTGTGCACTATCTTGATAACCTCCCAGCGATGGGATCTCTCACCCACGAGATAGAAATGATTGTTGACTAGGGTGACTCCTGATATAGATCCCAGAAAAAGGCCAAAGTTGACAAGTATTAGGATTCTTGGAATGGAAATAGGATAGAGAGGAAATTAACATGCACAAATAAGGCTGAATTAAGCATACAAATGTTAGCTCTCTTATGAAACCCCTAAAACAAATATTATCTGTACCAATTTAGTTGCTTTGAATGACCATGTGATCGGGTTTGAACCTCTTGACCCAAAATGGGTCATTGGGGTGACAAAGTCCAACTACTTGGTTGTCACACCCTAATTCCGACTGTTCAGAATGGTGTGATGAACCGCTAGCAAACCAATGGTTCAACAAGGATCTCGAGTAGGCTATCCCCGCGTTATCTAAACTTACAGACATCCGTAATCATAATCAGAGTAAAAACACAATAGCGGAAATCTTATAAATAGATGAACTGAGGATCTACTGTGATATAAATATTAAATAGCAAATTATTCTGTATCAAATGGGACATAAATAATTATCAAATACATGTCTTTATTAAATTCAAATAAAGAAACCTAAGAAAAATCTAGTCGAATACACATGAGTTGCACTCGCAAGAGGAGTCATGTGTATCTACTTCAGTTTCAACTTCCATCGCCGCCACGTTCCCGTATGCTGGAGCATTCATGAAATCTTCAACTGTATAACCTGCATCATCAACTAAAAATATTCGACGTCGAGGGGGTGAGCACACATCACGGCTCAGTGAGTAGACAAAACAATGCAACAATACATATGCATGCAATCAATTCATATCTTTGGTCTGGTTTATAGTTTGCAATGCACAACAGAAAGGTTGGGTGGTCAAAGGTTAACGTTTATTGACCCCGCCTCTATACACAGGGTGTGGAAGTCCGCCCGAAGGTTAATGTTTATCGTCGTCCCCATCCACCCTAATCATGACATTATACAACAAAGGTTAACATTTATTCCTATATAATACCATACCAACACGTAAGCCCCTGTTAGCGAGGGCTTGCAAACTGGGCTCGCAATTAACCAATCCTAATGCCAAACAGTGTATCCAAGGCCTCACCCCAGCATCCCTCAGAATGTCCATAGAGATAGAGTTAAGGCCCCCCGATAGAGTCAGAGACTACAAGGACCGAGACCACCTCCCCTGATACTCTACGACATAATAGTTCTGCTAAAGTAATGGCGATACGACGATGCTAATGCACAAGACTTGAGTTAGAGATAGAGCTAAAGTGCTGAGACCCACGAAAGGTTAACGTTTATTGACGTTCTCATCACACCTCCCCTGATACTCGCTCGCATCAAGTACACCAACCACACACATACAATCACATGCCTATTCCTATCATCATCATCATCATCATGTTATAAACAATAAATTAAATATGCATGAACAACTAATAAAAATATTGGATGACATGTTGTATGCACATTACAAACATATTCGCATAGAATCAAGCATGGCATTGGACTCAAGAAATAGAAAACAGTTTGTTATTAACCAATTAGTTTAGAGTTCTGTTTCCTCACCTTAGCTTGCTAACAGATACTTTTCCAAGCTTCATAATCACCTTTATATTGTTATTGTATTGCTAGAAGACCTAACAAGTCGATAGAATTTAATTAGAATTAATTCTGAATTTAAAAACCATTCTGTTAACTGAGGGTCGGAGGTAGGGTCGGAGTCCTGATCGACCCTGGGTGCGACCCTCCTCAAACACTGAACTTCCCGAACACTGAGGGTCGATGGTCAGGATCACCTAGGGTCGGATGGTCATCGACCCTCGGTGCGACCCTCGGTGCACTTTGGTCCAATTCTCTCTTTTAGTCCATTCTTCGTGCTTGGGATCCTATGGCTTGCTCCTACATTCCATTCTACATTCATTCCATGGTCTGAAACCATGTATAATCCACCTGGATAGCTTTCATGCATTCTCCTATGGTTTTCCATGAAAACCTAACCATGGGTTGATGGTTTTGGTTTCTCCGAGATCACACTCTCATCAATATCTAACCTAAGGTCTGTAGAAACTCATGGAATTAGTATCCATACCTAAGAAGAATACTCCTTCTCTGCAACTCTTCTCTTTTGCTAAGTTCTCTTCCTTGCTTCTCTTCTTCCTCTTTTCCTTCTCTTCTTTCTCTCAATTCAATTAGGGTTGTGAAAGGAGTGAAAGAGGCTTAGGGACGTCCTTTAAATAGAGTAGGAACATCCTAAATAAGTCCCATTGAGATTAGGAAAGAATCCAAATCGAAAATTAGGAAATTTCCTAATTTCAGTTTCGGAGGCAACCGAGGGTCGATGGGAGGGTCGATGATCCCGTCGACCCTAGGGTTCAAGATGTCCAACCCTCCCTTCAAAATTGAGGGTCTGACTTTCTGCTTTGGGAGGTCCGACCCTGCTTAGCTGGGTATGCGACCCTCCCTTCCAATTAAGTGTTTTTGGGTCGATTTGATACCTGGGATCTCGATCTCCTTCACGCCCTTGGTCCATTTGACTCGACCATGATAGGTAAACCTGGTTCAAGGTGGTAAGACCGGGTTAGATTGAGACGGGTCTTACAACTCCCCCTACTTATAAAAATTTCATCCTCGAAATTGTACGTACCTTCTGAATCAAATAAGTGAGGGTATTGCTTCCGCATCACATTTTCTTCTTCCCATGTAATTTCTTCCATGTCTCTACTTTTCCATGTGACCTTAACATAATAGATATCTCGGTTGCGTAGACGTTGAACCTTTCGGCTGGTGATTTCTGTTGGTGTTACTTCAAATGTCAAATCATCAGTCAATTCCGACAAATCTACTGTCAAAACGTGCGTTGGATCCTTGACATACTTCTTCAATAGGGAAATATGAAATACATCATGCACACTCGACATAGATGGTGGTAGTGCCAACTGATAAGCCACTTTCCCACGCTTAGCTAGAATCTCATATGGCCGACATATCTTGGACTTAGTTTTCCTTTCTGTCCGAACCTTTTCAATCCTCGCATAGGCGATACCTTCAAAAATACTTTATCACCTACGACAAACTCCAGGTCTCTGCGTCGAGTATATGCATATTGCTTCTGATGATTCTGAGATGTTCTTACTCTTTCCTTGATAATGTCGACCACTCGGCAAGTCTCTTCAACAAATTCCGGCCCAACAATACCACGCTCTCCAACTTCATTCCAAAACAAAGGAGTTCGACACTTTCTGCCATACAATGCCTCATAAGGTGACATCTGTATAGTAGCCTGATAGCTATTGTTATAAGCGAACTCGATCAATGGTAACTTTTCATCCCATGATCCTTTGAAATCAATTACACATGCTCGTAGCATATCTTCTAGAATCTGAATTGTACGTTCTGACTGTCCGTCTGTCTGTGGGTGGAATGCAGTACTGAACTTCAATGTTGTACCCATAGCCTCTTGCAATCCCTCCCAAAACTTGGAAGTAAATCATGGATCTCTATCAGACACAATGCTTTCTGGAACACCATGTAATTGAACAATATTATCCACATACAACTTTGCTAACCTCTCCAGTGTATACTGAGGTCGTATCGGTATGAAGCGAGCTGTTTTAGTCAGACGGTCCACAATCACCCAAACTGCGTCAACTACCCAAGGAGTCAGTGGTAGTCCCGTGACGAAGTCCATAGTGATGTAGTCCCATTTCCATGCTGGTTCCGGTAATGGCTGTAACAGTCCTACGGGTCTTTGTGATTCAGCCTTTACTTTCTGACAATTTAGGCATTGAGACACGAACTTGGCTACATCCCCTTTCATTCCTCTCCACCAATATAGTTTCTTTAGGTCATGATACATTTTTGTACTTCCAGGATGCATCGTATAGATGATGGTATGGGCTTCTTTCATCAGTCGGTGTCTAATGTCCATACTTTCTATTTCCGGTACACATATCCTTCCTTTGTATTTCAGTACTTTCTCTTCGTCCAAGGTGAACTCAGGGTTAGTTCTACCTTTCTCGATATCTTCTTGTACTGTTCTCAAATAAGGATCTGATTTGATAGCTGTCTTCACTTCATCCATTATATCCGGTATAATCTTCAAAGCGGCGAACATATTTGAAAACCGATGAATGAACCCTTGGTTGGCTGACTCATCCGTTGCGTCTATCACATATTGCTCATTGCCGTGATTGAATACCATTCCAGTAGTACACATTGCTACAGTTGTGCTAACCTCTCCTTGCGATTTTATCATTGCTTTTCGGCTTAACGCATCCGCTACTACGTTCGCTTTTCCCGAATGATACTGGATATCACAATCATAGTCTTTCCGTAGTTCCAACCATCTTCTTTGTCTCATATTCAATTCCTTCTGATTAAATAGATAAGTAAGACTTTTATGGTCTGACTTAATCTGAAATTTCTCTCCGTATAGTTAATGTCTCCATATCTTGACAGCATGTACTACTGCCGCTAGCTCCAGATCGTGAGTGGGATAATTTTTCTCATGTACCTTTAACTGTCTTAAAGCATAAGCAATCACTTGCTCTCCTTGCATAAGCACACATCCCAGTCCCAGTCCCGACGCATCAGTGTATAGAGTAAATGTCTGTCCTGGAACGGAAATAGTCAAAATCAGAGCGGATATCAATCTGGTCTTAAGCGTTTGGAAACTATTCTCACATTTATCGGTCCACACAAACTTTTCACCTTTCTTAGTCAAACTGGTGAGTGGTACGGCAATCCGGGAATAGTCTTCTACGAACCTCCTATAATAACCAGCTAGACCCAGAAAACTTCTGATTTCCGAAACGCTCTTTGGTTCTTCCCACTTTACAATAGCCTTGATCTTGCTGGGGTCCACTTTGATTCCTTCAGCGGATACTACATGGCCTAAGAAGGCGACTTCACTTAGCCAAAACTCACACTTTGAAAATTTGGCATATAGCTTCTCTTTCCTTAAACGTTGTAGGGCAGTATTTAGGTTCTTGATATGAGTTTCTTCGTCCTTGGAGTATACCAATATATCGTCAATAAATACTATAACCGACGTATCCAACATGTCATGGAAAACCCGGTTCATTAGTTCCATAAAAGTTGCTGGTGCATTCGTTAATCCAAAAGACATGACCAAGAACTCCTAATGTCCGTATCTGGTCCTGAAAGCTGTCTTAGGAATATCACCCTCTTTAATCTTCAATTGATGATAGCCCGATCGAAGATCGATCTTAGAAAATACCTTTGCTCCTTGCAACTGATCGAACAAGTCATCGACCCGTGGTAGTGGGTATTGATTCTTGATTGTCAGTTTATTCAACTCCCGATAGTCGATGCATAATCGAACACTACCGTCCTTCTTCTTCACGAATAACACCGGCGCTCCCCATGGGTATATACTGAGTCGAATATAACCCTTGTCCAGTAGTTCTTGTAGTTGCACCTTCAGTTCCTTCAGTTCCGTAGGAGCCAGTCTATAAGGTGCTTTTGATACGGGTGCGGCTCCAGGTACAAGATCTATCACAAACTCTATGGCTCGGTCGGGTGGTAACCCTGGTAGTTCCTCCAGAAATACATCAGGATAGTCCCGCACAACTTCAATATCTCCCATTTGTAGTGCTTCCTTGGTTAGGTCGACCACTGATACTAGATACCTGACTGCCCCCTTCTCGAGGCACTTCTTAGCCTTTAGTGCTGAGAGTATGAGCTTGCGTCTACGGGGAAGTTTGGTTCCCGTAAAACCGAATTCTGCTCCTGCTTGGTCTTTAAATGTTAGCTTCTTTTCGGCGCATAGTAGGTTCGCAGAATGCAGAGCTAACCAGTCCATTCCCAAGATGACGTCAAAGTCTGCCATCTCAAGTTGTATCAAAGTTGCATCTAAGTTTTTCTCACCAATGCGGACTGGACATGGTCCATAACCTTTCTCTAATTCCACTTCTAACCCCATCGGTGACCGTACAAGTAATTTGTAGTCTAATGTTTTGATGGGTAAGTTTATCTTCTTTTCGAATGACACAGATATAAATGAATGAGTAGCTCCTGAACCAAAGAGTACTCTGGCGGGTGCGCCATTTATAGGTATGATACCTGTGATTTATTTTAACATAGTCTACATGCTCATACAATGTAATTACAACTTTAAAAAGTTTCAGTCATACCTGTGACCACATCGGGTGATGCGGCCGCATCCTCGGACGTAACAGCATATACCCGTCCCTGATGGAACTACTTCTTGGGCTTAGGGAATTCCCTTGCCATATGTCTCGGTTGGTTGCAATTATAACACTTCGGGCTTTCAGAATTCGGCTTTGGCTGAGGTTGAGTCCCTGGAGTAGTCTTGGTTGCAGCATTAAAATTCTGAGGGTGAAAAGGCTTATATGTCTTGTTATTGCCTCCGTTAAAAGAATTTCCAGCTGGCCTTTTGATACCCCGGTTCTGTGTGAAATAACTCTCCTTCTGGCTCGATTCAATGACTCGAGCTATTTGGATAGCTTCATTATAAATCTTCTTTTCTAAGCCCAGAACATGCTCTCTAATGCTTCCTCTCAGTCCCGTGATGAACCTACGGGTTTTGGTTTCTTCTTCCTGCATACTCAGTGGTGCGAAGAAAAACAGCTCTTCATAACGCTGTTGGTATGCATCCACTGACATCTGCCCCTGATATAGACTCAGAAACTCCTTCTCCATAGAATCTCTGAAGCTTCGTGGAAAATATTTCTCGAAGAAAGCTTCTTTATAAACAGCCCAAGTCAGTTGGGCGTGCTTGGTCAATAGATAGTCCCGGGTAGATTTCCACCAGTGATGTGCATCGCCCTTGAGCATGAAGGTGGCACATAATACTTTTTCATCCTCTGTAATAGTCATCATGAGGAAATTTC
Organism: Protea cynaroides; assembly: GCA_028583415.1. NCBI lineage: Eukaryota > Viridiplantae > Streptophyta > Magnoliopsida > Proteales > Proteaceae > Protea > Protea cynaroides. The sequence goes on from CM053271.1 coordinate 76,625,852, forward strand.
TCTCCATCTCGTCTATCCAGTGTGCTGGCCATAATGGATCAGACGGCTTGCCATTAAATTCCCTAGGCTTCATCTTCAAAAATCTCTCCACCAATCGAGCGTGATCCAACTGATTTTGGGGATATGCCCCAAACATATGGGGTGGATACTGGTAATTAACCTGAGCTGCTTCTGGAGCCTGTACTGGAATTTGTGCAGCAGGTTGTTGAGGTGTCTGAGGTGCTGGGTGGTTACCCACCGATGCTGCACTAGCCTGTCCTATCTACATAGGTGCGGCTTGAGTGGCTTGGAACATAATACCCATCGCAACTTGCATCTGGGCCTGTGCGTGTTGCATCTGTTGCAGCTGCTGTGCCAGATTCATCACCACGGTTGTTAGCTCTTGTGGTGGAGGTGGAAAATTTGTAGGGTTTTCCTGTTCTGGATTACCCAGTGCATAATTATTTTCCTGACTGGTCTCCTCCACGGGTGGTGGTGGTGGAACTGCATTTCGGTTCTGTCGGGTTACCCTACGTCCAGACATAATTCCTTCTAAGATTGGTGGTGCCTGAAAATCATCAAAATAGGTGAGAAGTCATTTATTTTTCATGTAGGCACGCTAACCGATATAAAATTCCAATTCCAATTCATTTTTAAAGAAAAATACTATCTTTTCTATGCAGGATCGATGGTGAGGGTCGATGGTATGTCTGACCCTTAGTATCCGACCCTGGGAATGACATGTTCTTCCCGAGAGCTGAGGCTCGATGTGAGGGTCGATGGGTGTCCGACCCTCAGTTCCAACCCTTAATTTTCTGTCAGATTCCCGAGAGCCGAGGGTCGATGGGAGGGTCGATTCGAGGGTCGATGGGTCTAGTCGCATTGTCCGACCCTCAGACTAAAAATCAGATTTTTAAGATCCGATTTTGGGCCATTTCTTATTATTTCCCTCCCGTTTCAACTCGTCTCTCCCCTCTGAGTTCCTACAGTGCCACTCCACTGTTTTTGGTCAGTTTGAGCCCGGGTTTCGACGTCCACGTCGTCCGTACAGGTATGTTCTCCCATTTTTACCTGTTTTTAGGTTTTCTTTCCTAGGTTTATGTCCATTTAACTTGTATTTTTCAAATTAAATTTTTTCCAACCGTAAAAATTTGATTTTTATTGGGGGCTTTTGTTATTGGTATCTCGAGGAACGAAAGCCCTCAAAATTTTTTGAATTTCATCGGTTGGTTGTCGAGAAATTTGAATTTTTGCTCGTTTGCCCTAATTTGTCGAAATTTTTCGGTTTCTTGAAATTTCTTCAAATTGGTCTTCGTGGTTTCCATTTCCTACTGTGTGAGTTTCGTAGGATGTGTTGGAACCTAAGTAAGTCCTTCCGCCCACGTGTATGGTGAAAAGTGAGGCTTTTGGACAACTTACATCGTTAAAATGTTAACTTTTCAGATTTTTATCTTACTAACCCCTTGTCTCCCTTTCTCTTTATTATCTGCAGATACCATGGCTCGTACCAAGATACCCAGAGTTCGTGATCCGCTTCGCTTCCGCTCTAATGAAGCCGAGGCACAGTATGCCGACTATGCCATAAGAAAGTGGAGGGTGGTCGTATGGTGAACTTGACTGAGTTAGTCTTATTCAACGTAGAGAGAGCATTTGGTGATATGGGGTGGCTCCCTGTCATCACCTACGACGCGTGCACTTGTCCAGATTCGGTGCGTCAGTTCTATTGTAATCTCCAGGTGGTGGGGAATTACAATGACGTTGAGCATGGTCAAGAGTTGCGTATCACCAGTTATGTTAAAGGGGTGTACATTTCCTTTGATTATCGGTAACTGGCCGATCTGTTGGGCATACCCTATGATGGCCCCATGGTGTACTGTGCGCCTGGAGAGCCCCAGTTTGTTTCCATGGAGATGAGGGCAGAGATCGACAATCAGCTGCTACGCTCTGATCGCTGGCAGATGAGAGCTTGTTACTTGTGTCCAGCTCCACGGGTCTTCTGTAAGATTATCCAGCATAATCTGATTCCGCAGAGTGGGCACTATGAGAGGGTTTCTTAGCTGACCCAGTTTTTGATCTATAGCATCTGCACCAGACAGCCGGTCTGCCTTCCCTACATCATCATGCGGACCATGATTAGTGCTACATTGTCCGGGTAGGGGTAATCTACCCTATGGACGCATGATTACAGTTCTACTGACCCGTCTGGGGGTTGACCTGGTAGATGAGAAGATCCAGGAGAAGACCTTCTCGTCGCCTCTAAATTGGGAGGCTATCTGCAAGATGGGTATGCGGGATGCCCAGGTTAGTGATGAGGAGAGGAACGCGATGGTGCGCCCTCACACTCGCATTGAGATGGCTGACGCTGAGGCCACTGCTGCCGCTGCTAGGGCTCATGTGGATCCCATCGATGATGACGATCGTGTGTATATGGATGTCGACTCGATACCACCGCCTTCCCCTACACATGCGGCTGGAGTTGGTACTTCTTCTGCGGCGGCTCCTGCACCTGAGGCTAGTCCTTCTCATGCAGCTGGTCCTTCACTCCCACCTTCTGACATGATGGAGATGTTGCAGGAGATCAGGGAGGCTCAGCGCAGATCTGATCTGAGGATGGAGGAGTTGTTAGACGCTCAGCGTATGAGGGTGGATGAGCTCATAGCGATCCAGGGGGCGACTGATCGGAGGATAATCGATCTTACAGCTAGTCTCCAGACGACCCAGACTCAGGTGGCCTGGTTGACTAGAGTCTACGCTGAGGATTACGACAGAGATCGTGAGGCACCGCTTCCTCCTTCACCTCCAGCATCATGATTGTATTTATTTTCTTGTACTACAGAGTAACTGTCCGGGTTGTGGACTATGCTCTGCTTTAGTTATGTATATACATTTTGTTTCTCTCTCACATTGTATGTAACTTGTTTCCCCTTTAATAGATGCATTATTCTCTTTTTAAATTTGGTATCAACCATCACTTGTGCTTACAGTGTGTTAATATTACTGTTTTTACTTTTATCCTATCTCAGTTCACAATTGTCTCGAATGTATGTTAGTTCAGCGGACAAGGCATGAGACGCTCTGATACCAAGTTGTCACACCCCAATTCCACAATGTTTAGAATGGTGTGATGAACCGCTAGCAAACCAATGGTTCAACCAGGATCTCGAGTAGGCTATCCCCGCGTTATCTAAACTTACACACATCCGTAATCATAATCAGAGTAAAAACACAATAGCAAAAATCTTATAAATAAATGAACTGAGGATCTACTGTGATATAAATATTAAATAGTAAATTATTTTGTATCAACATGGACATAAATAATTATCAAATACATGTCTTTATTAAATTCAAATAAAGAAACCTAAGAAAAATCTAGTCGAATACACATGAGTTGCACTCGCAAGAGGAGTCATGTGTATCTACTTCAGCTTTAACTTCCATCGCCGCCACGTTCCCGTATGTTGGAGCATTCATGAAATCTTCAACTGTATAACCTGCATCATCAACTAAAAATATTCGACGTCGAGGGGGTGAGCACACATCACGGCTCAGTGAGTAGACAAAACAATGCAACAATACATATGCATGCAATCAATTCATAGCTTTGGTCTGGTTTATAGTTTGCAATGCGCAATAGAAAGGTTGGGTGGTCAAAGGTTAACGTTTATTGACCCCGCCTCTATACACAGGGTGTGGAAGTCTGCCCGAAGGTTAACGTTTATCGTCGTCCCCATCCACCCTAATCATGACATTATACAACAAAGGTTAACGTTTATTGCTATATAATACCATACCAACACGTAAGCCCCTGTTAGCGAGGGCTTGCAAACTGGGCTCGCAATTAACCAATCCTAATGCCAAACAGTGTATCCAAGGCCTCACCCCAGCATCCCTCAGAATGTCCATAGAGATAGAGCTAAGGCCCCCCGATAGAGTCAAAGACTACAAGGACCGAGACCACCTCCCCTAATACTCTATGACATAATAGTTTTGCTAAAGTAATGGCGATACGACGATGCTAATGCACAAGACTTGAGTTAGAGATAGAGCTAAAGTGCTGAGACCCGCGAAAGGTTAACGTTTATTGACGTTCTCATCACACCTCCCCTGATACTCGCTCGCATCAAGTACACCAACCACACACATACAATCACATGCCTATTCCTATCATCATCATCATCATCATGTTATAAACAATAAAGTAAATATGCATGAACAACTAATAGAAATATTGGATGACATGTTGTATGCACATTACAAACATATTCGCATAGAATCAAGCATGGCATTGGACTTAAGAAATAGAAAATAGTTTGTTATTAACCAATTAGTTTAGAGTTCTGTTTCCTCACCTTAGCTTGCTAACAGATACTTTTCCAAGCTTTATAATCACCTTTATATTGTTATTGTATTGCTAGAAGACCTAACAAGTCGATAGAATTTAATTAGAATTAATTCTGAATTTAAAAACCATTCTATTAACTGAGGGTCGGAGGTAGGGTCGGAGTCCTGATCGACCCTGGGTGCAACCCTCCTCAAACACTGAACTTCCCGAACACTGAGGGTCGATGGTCAGGATCACCTAGGGTCGGATGGTCATCGACCCTCGGTGCGACCCTCGGTGCACTTTGGTCCAATTCCCTCTTTTAGTCCATTCTTCGTGCTTGGGATCCTATGGCTTGCTCCTACATTCCATTCTACATTCATTCCATGGTCTGAAACCATGTATAATCCACCTAGATAGCTTTCATGCATTCTCCTATGGTTTTCCATGAAAACCTAACCATGGGTTGATGGTTTCGATTTCTCCGAGATCACACTCCCATCAATATCTAACCTAAGGTCTATAGAAACTCATGGAATTAGTATCCATACCTGAGAAGAATACTCCTTCTATGCAACTCTTCTCTTTTGCTAAGTTCTCTTCCTTGCTTTTCTTCTTCCTCTTTTCCTTCTCTTCTCTTTCTCTCAATTCAATTAGGGTTGTGAAAGGAGTGAGGAGGCTTAGGGACGTCCTTTAAATAGAGTAGGAACATCCTAAATAAGTCCCATTGAGATTAGGAAAGAGTCCAAATCAAAAATTAAGAAATTTCCTAATTTCAGTTTCGGAGGCAACCGAGGGTCGATGGGAGGGTCGATGATCCCGTCGACCCTAGGGTTCAAGATGTCCGACCCTCCCTTCAAAATTGAGGGTCTGACTTTCTACTTTGGGAGGTCCGACCCTGCTTAGCTGGGTATGCGACCCTCCCTTCCAATTAAGTGTTTTTGGGTCGATTTGATACCTGGGATCTCGATCTCCTTCACGCCCTTGGTCCGTTTGACTCGACCATGATGGTAAACCTGGTTCAAGGTGGTAAGACCGGATTAGATTGACACGGGTCTTACAACTTGGTTTATCAAAAACAAAGAAATTGAAACAAATATGCTCATCCTTAAACTTTCATAAAGGTTAAGTTAGCAAAAGGCAGTTTATGACTAAACAAACTGGTAAACTCCCATTCGATCATAATATCCATGCCATGATAGATATTTTCCGATTATTTTTAAGACTTGATGTATCAACAATGAAAGGTTTGATACATTGAATCCTCAAGTGTGAATCCAGACATGTTGATAGATCGAGAATCAAAATGGGCAGAACTTGGACGTCATAGGCATAGATGTCGTAATTGAGTTGGAATTTACGAAGTCAGTTCAGGGATGAACCAAAAATAATACGCATGTGGATCACTCTGGGTTAGGACCGGTAAAGGCTACCTTAACGAGGAGGAGTAGACCTATTCCCGACTACACAATGAATCATGGGCCTCTCGATTCCTTTTGATATACCATTTTCCAAAATGTCAAACGACCTAGAGAAGTATAACGCCTCCCCGGGGACCCGAGAAACAAACGTCAGAGGCTCTCCACAGTCGAGACTTTTACAAGGTATGTGTCAAGGTTGTGCTTTTCACCTAGCAGGCGATCCCATATGCATGAGGACCCGGGTCGGCTAATAGCACGATGTGTGACTGAACCCAAACCCCCCAAAACAATATGTACAATCATAAATATAGTAGCCCTAGATCTAGCAACCAATGTCAGTCAATCAATGTAAGGAAAGTGAATCAGGAGTCTGAACGTGGAATCCCCAGCGGAGTCGCCACTGTGAGGATAGTGATGTAAAATGTCCTTCCACACTGAAACAGACTGTGAAAGATTTGGAGTCGCCACCTAGATTAAGGTCTAGGACCTAAAATGTAGCCTCATCCTGAGATAAGACTTCTATTGACTCATGACCCAATATATTGGCTTTGGTCCATTAGAGAATGGGTATGCATTCAAAGTACAGTTTGGGAAGGTGTTAGGTACCCAAAGCTGTCCGATCCAAAAATCGGCCTCCTATATGATTCTACTTTCCTTAGACTTCATGGTTCTGACTATTCATCATCAATGAATAACGACTAGGGCTAATGGGGGATCCTATGCCAAGTTGCTAAGTTCTTCTAGCCTAAATTCAGCCAAACATGTTCTCGAAGTAAGAAAACAAACAAAATAATATACAATGAACCGAACCAAAGATGGTTCGGTGATGGACTGAATCTGAGATGTCTAAAACGTCTAAAATTGCCTACGTATTCCAATCCTGGAAATCAAGTCCAAAAACGTAGTTCCAACGTGGGAAGTGATTAAAGTTTATGGATGTGGATTATGATTAAGCTTTCTTAGGTTCAATTTATTCAAGTTGAAGTTTATGCTTGATGATGATGGAGATTGAATCTAAAGATAGCCTAAATATGGATTGAAGTGAAGATGGATTTCGAAATGGATATAGATGTAGGGGACCTAAGGATACTAAGATGGGGTACCATACTTGGAGGATCCTTCAAGTTGCCTACGTATCCCAGAGGTCCTGAAAATCAGGTACAACGTAGTTCATTTTTGGGTGGATTAGGTAACCTCAGGGGCTAGGGTATGTCTCTCAGGGAGTGGAGTGTGGCTCTCGGGGAGTAGAGTGTGGCTCTCAGGGAGTAGAGTGTGGCTCTCAGGGAGTAGGGTGTGGCTCTCATGGAGTAGAGTGTGTCTCTCAGGGAGTAGGTGTATCTCTCAGGGAGTGGAGTATGTATGTCTCTCAGGGAGTAGGGTGTATGTCTCTCAGGGAGTGGAGTATATATGTCTCTCAGGGAGTAGGGTGTATGTCTCCCAGGGAGTAGGGTGTGGCTCTCAGGGAGTTGAGTATGTATGACGGTATATTGATTGTGGTGTGGAACCGTATCTTGGAGTTTCCCAGACTACCTACGTATCTTAGGGTTTGCCCTAAGAATCATGATCCACGTAGTTCAGAAGGTTGTTCATTGGGCGACCCGCTTGGATTAGAATATGGGTGGTCCAGTCGGACCGAATGATGATCCTAGATGATCTATGGTTGGGTTCACATTACACCTATCTTGGTTCTGCTCCCTAGGGGAAATAAATTTAAGGGTAGGGATCGTCCTAAACTACCCTTGTAACTTACAACCCTGATTTTGGAATTGTGTTGGGCTAGGCTTCATGATTTTTAATTAAGACTTTTATCAATTTTCCATTATTACCCTTCCCAAGAATGTGGGTGCCTACATGCACGTCCCCACACCTAGGAACGTCTTCTATCAGTGTACATGCACGGAAATTCGACTAGGGTGTAGTGAAAAGTAAGTTCTTGCCGACATAAACATCATTCAAGCACAGCATACAACAACAGATCAGCATGGCAGTGTGCACAAAGCTAGCAATGAGCATTCTAAACATGGTAGTGCATAATATAACAGTGTAGTCAAGTGAACATGATAGATGCATGGATATAACAACGTAGACAATATCAGATCCTCAATCTAACGGTTATATCTCTTCAAAAAATGCTGATCATGACAAACACTTAGATTTCATCAAAACAGCCAAGATCAACGGCTCAAATCTCTCATTAAGTTATAATCGTGATAAATGACTCATATCTCATCAAAATAGCTAAGATCTACGGCTTAGGTCTCACAAAAGATAATCTAGCAGTTCAATTTACTCATCATGATAATCCAATCGTTTAGGTTCATCAAAAACACTCATGATCAAGATCCAATGGTTCAAATCACTCAAAAATATTCACATTGAAAATCCAATGGTTTAAATCATTCAAGATCATAATCTAACCATTCATATTCCTCTAAAAACACCCATATTAGGATCCAACGTTGAAATAATTCAAAATCCATTACAATAAATATCCAACGGTTGAAATCATTCAAAATCATTCACAGTGAAGATCTAACGGTTGAAATCATTCAAAATCACTAACAATGAATATCTAACGGTTGAAATCAATTGAAATGATAATCTAATGGTTTAGATCATTTAAATCGCTCACAGTAAAGATCTAACGGTCCAAATCAACATCCAATGGCCCATATTTCATCACATCAAAATTACTCACAATGAAGATCTAACGATTGAAATCATTCAAGATCATAATCCAACCATTCATATTCCTTCAAAAAAAACCCACAATGAAGATCCAACGTTGAAATAAATTCAAGATCACTCACAATAAAGATCCAACTGTTGAAATCATTCATAATCACTCACAGTGAAGATCTAACGGTTGAAATCATTTGAAATGATAATCTAATGGTTTAGATCATTTAAATCACTTATGATGTCGATCCAACGGTCCAAATCAACATCCAATGGCCCATATTTAATCACATCAAAATTAATAATCAATGGGCTAGATTTAACTTATTCAAGATTGATGGTCAATATTAAATCACATCAAACATGAACATCATGGTATTGACACACATGTCATATAGCATTTGAAGATCATGATTATTGAAATAGGCATATTTAGACAATTTTTTATTATTTGAGCTTCATGAAAGCTATCAAAATAGAGTTTGAGGTACCAACCTTGTCCCCAACAATGGGGTAGAGCCTTTGATGATGGTTGGAGACGATCTATGGCTCGAGCGGCAAACTTTTCCTCTTTATTTCCACCTTTCCTTTCTCTTTCTTCTTGAATCTCCCCTCTTGATCCCAATATCTCTTCTCTCTCTCTCCCTTTTTTTTCTCTCTCAAACGCACTTCTATTCTCCCTTTTTTTTTAGCCTTTTCCCCTCCCCTCTTCCTTTTTTTCAAGTGGTTAGGTGGGTGCTCCTTTTATAGATGGCCCTTGGTTGCTTGAGCATGGCTCAAGAAGATGATGTGTGATGGAGTTGGGCTCAAGGAAGTGAGGTGATGGGATGGGAAAGGTGTTGGGCTCAAGAAGGAGGGATTTATGACTCAAGATGTAGAAGGGAGGGAGTGAGTGGCTCAAGAGGTGGAAGGGAGTAGGGGCATGGAGGTTCAAGAAGTGGATTGATTTATGGCTAATGATGTGGAAGGGTTTATGGCTCAAGAGGTGGAAGGGAGTAGGGGCATGGAGGTTCAAGAAGTGGAGGGATTTATGACTCAAGATGTGGAATGGTTTATGGCTCAAGAAGGAGGTGGAAGGGAGTAGTGGCATGGAGGTTCAAGAAGTGGAGGGATTTATGGCTCAAGATGTGGATGGGAGGGAGTGAGTGGCTCAAGAGGTGGAAGGGAGTAGGGGCTCAAGAAGGAGGAGGCGGTGAGGGAGTAGGGGCTGTTGGGCTGGTAGCATGGTGGGGCTTAAGGAAGTGAGCCAATTTGGGCTCAAGGAGGAGGGGGCGGTGAGGGAGTAGGCTCTATTGGGCTGGTAGCATGGTGGGGCTCAAGGAAGTGAGCCGATTTGGGTTCAAGGAGGAGGTGGCAGTGAGGGAGTATGGGCATGGGAAAGGTAGAGGTGGCAGCACCTCCATTTTTCCCTCCACCGAACTCTCCCACTCTTCGGCTTTTCTTCCTCCCTCTCTCTCTCTTATCGGGTTCTTCTTCTCTCTTCCCATTCTCTCTCTCTTCCTCTCTTTCTCTCTCTCCTCTCCCTCTCTCTCTCTTCCTCTCTCTCTCTTCTTGACCGAACATATATATATATAAAATATAATATAATACTTAGAAATATTATATAATATATTAATATATAATATATATCATATGAACATATAGGTATGACAAAATACGAACATACAAAAAAATACAAGTACATGGGTTGAATCGACTTGGTCTAGACTAGTCTGGGCTGGGTAAGGCTAGACTGGTTAAGTTCAACGGGGTTGGATTGAATTGGGCTTGAGCTGGGTTGGGCTGAGTAAGTATGGACTGGGTTGATTTCTCTCTCTATTATGGATCCTCTCAGCTTGCAATTCCTCATGAAAAATTTCGACGGCCTCTGTCTCCTTTTCCACGTCCACTTTGAAGAGGACGAACAAAGGAGCACACTAGTGCTCGAATCACTTGATTCGGACGTCAGATGACCAAAATATGAAGAATTGAAGATTTAACGATAATCCTACTGACAACTTTGCATGGGACCCGCTAACGACTTCTGTCCAAAATTCTTTACGTCCACTTTGAAGAGGACAGGAAATGGAGCACACTGGCCCTTGAATCGTCTGATTCGGACTTCGAATGATCAAGATATGAAGAATTGGAGTTTTGACGATAATCCTACTAGCAACATTGCATAGGATCCGCTGGCGGCTTCTGCCCAAAATTCTTTACGTCTACTTTAAAGAGGATAGGAAATGGAGCATACTGGCACTTGAATTGCCTGATTTGGACTTCGGATGATCAATATGTGAAGAATTGAAGTCCGATCAAAACAAATTTATGATAATTCACCCAAAAATCCTTAATTTATGATAATTCGCACAAAAAACCCTATGCACTTTCATATCGTGATCTCTTCTCCGTCTGACATCAGAATTAAGCGATTCTAGTCTCATTTTGGAGATGATTATGTGTCCTATGCATCCATGCAAATTATAGCCCATGACCTTGCTGTGGAGTCCACAAAAATCAGCCTCGAAGTTACCGCTTACCGTCCAAACCTTGAATTGACCTGCAACCTTTTCGAATCCATTCACCAAAACTCTTGCACACTGGGGCACTTTGGCTCTGCTCAGAACACTGTAGAGAGCACACAGGGACTAATTGACTGCTAGTTTGAAAGAGTTTCACTTGCCTCCTCTCTCTTGCTATTTACACATCAATATGACTGTCCTAATTAAGGAAAGCAAAAATGGGGTGCTTACACCATGCGTCTCATACATAGATAGTAATAGAGCAAAGGTCTGACAATTGATGCTTCGACGAAAATTTCTACCACCTCCCCCTCATCCCCTGTCCATACCAGTACCTAACCCCTTACTGGCCAGGGTTGTATACATGGGTAGTGCCACTAACCGATCCTACATGTCATCATATGCATCCCCACAATAATCCAGTAGGAATCCCAGTCCTTTCGTCTACCCCCTAGACGTTGTCATCCCACTAGGACACTGGGGCAATGCATGGCTAGAGTGTGCCTGAGAGGTAAGATCCAACAGTCCTCGGTCGTTTCACCATTGCCCAACAAGCATCAATAGCATACATTACAACCAACATATATAATAAATGTAAATGCACGCAAAAAGGCAATTATTAGATGACATGTTATTCACAACAAGCATGAGGCATAGACATATGCAAGATAAAGAACACTCTACAAATTAGTCAGGGTTCTGTTCCTCACCTTAGGTTTCATAAATATGATTTACCACACCCTAAGAGCCGATATCTTCTTTGTATACGACACCTGGGTAGTGTGTAAATGTGTAAAGGTGTTAGTTAATTGATCCTGTCTTCATACAGTGATTTAGGGCTTTCTGACATTAACTGTCACACCCCAATTCTGGCTGAACTAGAAGTGTGAGTAAACCGTCACTAAACCAACAGTTCACACCAAGATCTCAATAAGACCGTGTCCACTAACACAAACCATTGCACATAACCACAATCAGAATATAAATAAATACAGCAGAAGTCTTAAATTAAATGAACTGAGTACTCTATTGATAAATTAAATAAGTTATCCAATTACTCTAATACCAAAACATAAATAAATATCCTTACACTGCTTATAAAATCCAACTGAAATAAATAAAATAAATTAAAACCATCCTAGAGGTACACGCAGTAAGGGCACTCACATGAAGCGTCATGCTTGTCCTCCCCTCCTTGCACTTCCAGGGCAGCAACTCTTCCATATACTGGAGCATCCATGTAGTCCTCCACAATGTAACCTGCAACAACATCTAAAAATAGTGTGTACACAAGGTTAAGCTTACAACTTAGCTCAGTAAAAAATTCAGACAATGCAACACACAACATGGATGAGTAACATTCACATTATGGTCTGGTTTTAAGTTTGCAATGTGCTATGAAAGGATTGACGGCCACCGCCCCTCTATACACGTGTGTGTGTATCCGCCCAATGGATCAAACACCACTGTCGTCCCACATGCACCTACCATGGAATAGAGATAGAGCTAAAGTGTCCGGATCACACACCGTCAACACTTCCCCTGATGCCCTACCCATACCAACACGTAAGCCCCTATTGGTGAGGGCTTGCAAACTGGGCTCGTAACTAATCAATCCTATATGTCATCACAGTAGGCCCTATCCCAGCACAACTCCCTATGGCATAGAGATAGGACTCGACTCTAGTGGCCAGGCCGGAGACCACAGTGCCACTTCCTCCCCCTGATACCCTACCCACCCATGCATGCTAAGACAGAAGTGATACGAAAAGGTATTGGGGTGAGGAATGATCCAAGACCCCAGGCCCTTCCCATTCCACACACCAACGAAAACAATCACATGCCTAACACACAAACCTAGCATAGAGAGTATGCATGAACAATATAATAACTGAAAGTAAAGATGACATGTGAGTATGCACAAACACCATTCCAGAGAATCATAATTATTAACAATGTTTTACTGTTATTAAGTTATTAGGGTATAGGTCCAATTCCCTTACTTGACGCTTGATTGCTAGCTTTGTCACACCCGAATTCCAGTCGAACCAGAAGTGTGAGTGAACCGTCACTAAACCAATGGTTCACACCAGGATCTCAATAAGACCGTGTCCACTCATACAAACCATTGTACATAACCATAATCAAAATATAATAAAATACAGCGAAAGTCTTTAAATAAAATGAACTGAGTGATCTATTGATAATTTAATAAAATATCAAGTTATTCTCTACACCAAAATATAAATAATATCCTTACATCACTTCGTAAATCCAACTGAAAATAAATAATACAATCCAAATAAACACCCTAGAGATACACGCAAAAAAGGCACTCGCATGAAGCGTCATGCTCGTCCTCTCCTGCTTGCATGTCCAAAGCAGCCACGCCTCTGTACGCTGGAGCATTCATGTAATCATCCACCGTGTAACCTGCATCAACATAAAAAAATAGTGTATACACAAGGGTGAGTTAACAACTTAGCTCAGTAAGAGAATCAGACAATGCAACATTCATATGTATGAGTAACATTCACATCATGGTCTGGTTTTAAGTTTGCAATGTCCTATAGAAAGGATTGGCGGCCACCGCACCTCTATACATGAGTGCGTGAAGCCGTCCAATGGATAAAACAACACTGTCGTCCCACATGCACCCTACCATGGAATAGAGATAGAGCTAAGGCGTCTAGATCAAACACCGCCAACACCTCCCCTGATACTCTACCCATACCAACACGTAAGCCCCTATTGGCGAGGGCTTGCAAACTGGGCTCGTAACTAACCAATCCTATAAGTCATCATAGTAGGCCCTGTCCTAGCGCAGCTCCCTACGACATAGAGATAGAGGTAGAGTCTAGTGGCCAGGCCGGAGACCACAGTGCCACTTCCTCTCCCTGATACCCTACCCGCACAAAGCATGCTAAGACAGAATGATACGAAAGGTGCTAGTGTGAGGAATGATCACAGATCTCCAGTCCTTCCCATTCCACACACCAACGAAAACAATTACATGCCTAACAGTCACATCCTAGCATAGCGAGTATGCATAAACAATAATAATAACTGAAAGTAAATGATGACATGCGAGTATGCACAAACATCATACCATATAATCATGGTTATTAAAAACGGTTTACTGTTTATTAAATTATTAGGGTTTAGGTCCGATTCCCTTACCTGACGCTTGTTTGATAGCTCGCTCCACGTCACGAGGTCCAAACATGCTATCACAAGGTCCTACATAATGTTAGGTTTAATTAGAATAGTATTTCCTTAGGTTTACGTTGGTCAAAAAACCAACTGGGTCAAAAATACTCTCACAGAGCATACCGGTCGTAGTACCGATCGTGACACTGTGGGGAAAGGTGCGACCGGTATAGTCGACCGGTCTGTCTCTGGAAGACCATACGCTTGGTTCTCGCCTTTCGTCGGTCACCCTCTATTGATCATAGGGTTTCTCCTACACATCCTAGGTCTGAGCATTGAGTTAGAGTTGTTTCCAACTCCATTCAAGTCCTAGCCTTGATGATCTTCGACTTAGAAGTTGAATCTAGCGTTTATCGACTAGATTAGGGTTTGTCAGCAAAATAGGGTTTAGATCAATACCTGCTTTGCATGGTATTGATCCAATCATAACTAACCATCCTAGAATACTTAATGTAGATGAAGTTTTAAGCACTTACAGTTGACTTACGGTAATGTGTTCTTCATCGAACGGCAATGGCGGCTCTTTCCTCTCCTTCCTAGCTTCTTCTCGTTCTTCAACCTCTTTCTCCTTTCTAGGGTTTGTGAGGATCAATGGAAGAGGTTTTAGGAGGTTTAAGGGTCCTTATATAGGCTGGGGTTAGGTTTAGAAAGCCTCCTAACATTAGGAAAGTCCTTCGGTTCAAAATTTGAAAAGTGAGACCCGCAGAGATCCTTTTTCGGATCCAAGTCTACGTAGGCCATACCGGTCGACCATCGACCGGTACCAAGACCGGTACCATCAACCGGTATCCAATTTTTTAAACTTGAATTGGTCCGGTTTCATACCTGGTTGTCATCTGCTCGTCCCGTCTGGTCCAGTGATGATTGGAAGACCTGTTATGACATGAATTAAAGGTTTAGATCGAATTAATGGAGTGCGGGTCTTATAACTCCCCTACCCTTAAAAGAAATTTCATCCCCGAAATTTGCATGTAGGTTTCACAACTCCCCCACCCTTAAAATAAATTTTGGCCTCAAAATTTGAACGTACCTTGGTTGTGAAAAAGGTTAGGGTATTCCTTCCGCTTCGTGTTCTCTTCCTCCCAAGTAATTTCTTCTACATCTTGGCTTTTCCAATGCACTTTCACATAGTGGATATCCTTGCTTCGGAGATGTTGTACCTTTTGGCTTGTGAGCATCACAGGTACTACTTCAAAAGTCAAGTCCTCTGTCAAGTCAGGTGGGTCTACCGTCAAGATGTGTGATGGATCCCTGACGTACTTCTTCAATAATGAAACATGGAACACATCATGAACGCTTGTCATGGATGGTGGTAGAGCCAGTTGATATGCCACATTACCACATCTGGTCAAAATCTCGTATGGTCCCATATATCTAGGGCATAGCTTCCCCTTCTTACCAAACCGTTTCAGACTTCGCACAGGTGATATCTTCAAGAACACCTTGTCACCCACTGCGAACTCCAGATCTTGACGTCGGTTATCTGCACAGTGCTTTTGTCGAACTTGAGCTGTCTTCACTCTTTCCTTGATTTGATCAATCACTCGATAAGTTTCTTCAACGAAATCCGGTCCTACAATCCTTCTCTCTCCCACCTCATTCCATAACAGAGGTGTACGACATTTCTTCCCATTGAGTGCCTCGTATGGAGCCATTTGGATCGTAGCCTGGTAACTATTGTTATAAGCAAACTCAATAAGCGATTGCTTCTCGTCCCAAGCTCCTTTGAAATCTAGGGCACATGCTCGGAGCATATCTTCTAAAATTTGAATAGTTCTTTCTGACTGTTCGTCCGTCTGAGGGTGAAAAGCTGTACTAAACTTCAACTTGGTTCCCATAGCTTTCTGTAATCCTTCCCAGAACATTGATGTAAAATGGGGATCTCTGTCAGATACTATACTTTTTGGAACGCCATGAAGTCTGACTATATTATCCACATATAGCTTGGCTAGCTTCTCCATGGTATACTGAGGTCTGACAGCGATGAATCGAGCTATCTTAGTAAGTTGATCGACTATAACCCACACAACATCCATTAACCTTGGTGTCAAAGGTA